>CM071926.1:118404872-119041880 GCA_016081115.2 Rehmannia glutinosa
TTTAATACGATATATATCAATTTGAGGATATTCCCTCGGATGAAAGTCGAGGTCCCAAGGGTGTAAGTGTAAGGTTTAGAAGGGGGTTGAATAAACCTTACCAAATTTTCGATTTAGTCCTTTTAAATCTACAGAGTTCTACACACCGTGTCCTTGATGGACAATCGAATTAGTCACTCAAGAGAGTTAATCGCTCAACGACTCAAATTGAGCTATTAATAGAGTAACTCAAATTGTTGGCTATAATTTGACTCAACTCGTGGTTTTGTTTTCAAATGGAAGACTTAACACCTTTAAGTTTGATTAAGCAAGATTTTACAGCTTGTTTTAGTACTTATAAATTATCAAATGGATAGCAAATTTATCACAGATATAAGCGATTAAAAGTGCAGAATTTAAATGTTTGAAATGTAAATGACACAATAAAATTTTTATAGAGGTTCAAGATGGGGTAATTCTTCTACTCCTCTCTTCTCCAACTCCCGGAGGAATCCACTAGGTAATGATCAGGTTTACAAAGTGGTAACAGACCAGATACAAGTCTTGATCACAACAAATTCCGACTTGATCCTTTGGGACTCGATGAGACGCCTTGATCACTCACCAAGCTTCTCGTGACGACTCGGCTTTTCTTCACAGGGGCAAATGCTTTGCTACTACACTCACTTGCTCAAGCACTTTGGATTTGATCACGAAGCCCTCCAAAAGCTTAAGACTTGGTTCACCTTGAACCTTTCTACAATCCTTCCCGAATGTAGACCCCTTGTTTTCAGTATTTTCCTCTTCAACTGATTGAAGTTCTCTTTCCTTCACAGGTAAGTGTTGGATTGATGTACTTCGAAAATGTAGGCTTGAGGATTGAGAATGTTTCAGTTTTTTTTTTTTATAAGCTTGTATATCTCACGTGTGTGTCATTCATCCTCCTTCTCAAACAACCTCCTCAGCCTTTTATAGTGAACTTTCAAAAATTTGCCCGTTGAAGAGATAGGCTCATTTTTGAAAGTCACTTTGCGTCGTTGGCTTGCGCTTCTTGGAATTGCCATTTCCTCGTATGAATTGTTTTATCACCTTTTGAGTTCGACACGGTGTAGTGCTTCCCATTGGTTCATTTCTTTTGCACGCTTCAGGGATCGAGCACTCCAAGAAAGGTGGTATGGAGATATTACTTGTTTAAGTAAATCTCTTGATTTCTCGGCAACGGTTCTTTTTACGCTTATCTCGACTTGACCGCATTTCCTTGCTTTCCCAGGTGACTTAGAGTCGCTTCCAATCATTGGATGACTCTTCATTGCATTTCACTTGAGACTTGGCTTCTCTTGAGTTGACTTGATGATGTTCCACTCACCGCATCTCACCGCTTCTTCACGAGTTCCCGTTCTGCTTTTTCTTTGCCGTACTCACTGTCTCTCACAGAAGTTTTCCTTCAAGTCTTGATTCTCTTCTTGCATGTTAGGGCGTAGGCGACTTAACTCGGCTTGGCCACTCTAATTGTTACAATACATTTTACAAAGAAGAATTGGGGTGCCAACTTTCTATTCTAAGTTTTACATGGCATTCATCAAAATCTAAACAATAAAATTCCTAACAATTTCCCCCTTTTGATGATGCCAAAACTTAAATTATTCAAAGATGCAAACAAAGAATGATACATACAGATAGTGTATTGACATAGAATGTATGCGCAGAATCAATTTTTTTTTTTTTTTTTTATTGATCATATCATTCTTGTTCCTCAACACAATCAAGTTTACAAGGTGTATCGAGCATATAATTGTCTTCACAAAAATTAAAGAATTTATATCTTTATTACGTAAGACTTACATTGTATGTATTTACATAATAAAGTACACGAGGGGTGGACAAAGAACACTTCATCTTCTTCTGTTTCCTTCTTTCGTTCTTGATCAAGATCTTCTTCTCTTCTTCTCTTCTTTCTTCGTCATCATCACCGCTTCTTTTTCTTCTCATATGCTTTTCTTGCGCTTCATCTATTCTTATTCTTTCCTGTCTCCCGCCATAGCTGAGTTTGTCTCTTGTTTTCTTCTTCTATTCTTTTTGCATACTCAGGCGTTAGTTTTAGCCACTCGCAAATTTGCCACTTGGTCAAGCCCGGCCAAGATCCCTCCTTTCTTCCCCTCGGATCTACGTATTCAATGTTCTTGGGCGAGGCCTGGTCTCCAAGCTTCTTCCTCCACCGCCGCTTCTTCCTCTACCTCGGGCGATATCTTGTACTAGAGTCTTCTTTCTTTCCACCAGAGTGCCAGCGGAGTGACCAAAGCAGAGCGATCGCGGTTGTCTCACGCACGCCTTCTTCACATAATGTGAGACCCTTTTCCCAAGACAGTCCCAAGCTTGAGCCATGGACATATTTGCAAAGTATCCTCGATTCGAGCATTTTGAATTCATCGACCAACGTGGCTCGTCCCGACATCCGAGATGGCATAGGTGTCTCTCACAACCGGAATGCCTCCATGTTCTTTCAAGATGTTCATCACCCTGCATCCATTCTTCCTTCCACTTCCTTCATCCCCGCTTCAATTGATTTTCTCTTCTCGGCCATAGATACAAAGAGAGTGTTGGAGTGGCGAGTCACCGGGAGTTTGCCGCTTATAATGTCACCGTGATGTGACCTTGTTGGGGTTTGTGCAATCATCAATGTCACATCCGTTGATCCTTCCCCTCAACATGCTTTCCTTTCTTCTCGCTTTCAAGACTTCCTCACCGATTTTCCCGACTCACCGCTCCTTTCTTTTCTTTTCAGATTTTTTTGCTTTAAGGTATTCCTCTTCCCCTTTTTGGCATCATCAAAGGATAGAGGAACCCCAGGAACATGTCAAAAGCATGAAGTCGAGTCTTCGATGGTTGAGTTCTCGCTTCAAGTCCGCGCGTTGTATGCGACGGAATTCGTGATCTAGTAGCGTTGGATTCTCACAAATCGCTTCATCTCGGCCATGAGAAGGCTGAATTTTCTTGTCATGTGTTCTTCCAAACGCCGTAGATCATGTGTATGTTGTTCACGCAGCAGCCTTGATCTCGGCAAAGTGTGAGCTTCATGCATATGCTCAATGTGTTCTCTCGCCTTTGTCTTTGCATCGCATTTTTTCAGCTCTCCACACCAAAGCCAGCTTGTTGAACAATTGTCCGATGTATCTCACCTGCTTCCACACGCATTGTTTGTCATTTGCCACCATTCCCTTATCCGAATCGTAATGCCTCTTAAATCACCGTAAGGGTGGCATCTCATTTGTCCAATCGCATGTCCAAAGAGGCCTGATGCCTCTCCATCCTTTCAATCTCAAAGAAAGAGTGCCTTGAACACCTCTCGAGCTTCAAATGATTCTTCATTCTAAACGATGGCCATACAAAGATCGGGTCATAATTGGGCCGAACAATGGTGTCCGATGGAAGAACAGGAGCGGTTTGTAATAGCGTGCTTGTTCGCTTTATGATTCTTCGTGGAGTTCGTATCTCCAAAGTGAGAAAGGGAAAGATTCTACAAAGGAATCATCACCGCCAACCGGGATCTGTTCGATGATGAGCGGTGCGCGTGAAGTTCTTTTGGGAATCGATCTCGCCGCAGCCTTGAGGAGCCCGAGCGGTAGTCTCTTGTTCACCGGGTTCTCATAGCAAGCGGTGACCGCTTGCCGAGCCTCATATCTTAACCTTCGTTGGTCTCAAATGATTTCTCCATTTCAGAGACCGGTCCTCGGCCTTATCGAGCGTCATCGGACGATGATGAGATTTCCATTGGTGGCTCATCATCAAAATTAAAGGTTTGACGAGTAGTCTTGGGATCGACTTGCTCGTGCTTGGAACATCCGCAATGAAGTCTTTTGGATTTGTCATGGGGATGACTCACTTCTTCTTCGCCTTCCGATCCCGGAAAAAGTGACATCGTGGTTGTCCGGAATCATGAAGTGCGCCGATCTCCTTCTCGATGGGTCGATGATACCAGGAGGGATGTTCTCTACTTCACCGCTTTACCCCGGAAGTCTCAACCTCCCATGGGCCTTCATTTCCTCCAGCCAGCCTCTCTTGTTGCGAGGTCTTGTCCTCCTTTCGACAATGTCACCGTCTTAAGGTCTTCTACAGGCATCCATTGGAGTCTCAACCCCATGGATTGCACTTTCATTGCCCCAGTGTTAACTCCCGGGTCATTCCTTCCTCGTGCCTCGACCGCATCGCAGTCATTAGCCTTCTTCGAGAGCAGCTTGTCACCTCACCGAGACAGTCTCAACTATCCGAGCTTCGTTGATGGCAACTTGTCGTTTCTTCTTGTGTTTGAGTTTTCTACTACTTCGCCTCCTGCATTCTTTGTGGAGTCATCTCAAGCATCCTCCAACCTTGCCGCAAAGGAGGGAGTTTCCCCTCCGGCTCTCTCCGAGTGACTGACTGAATGGGGTCACTCGTCTCCAAACTCCCGGCTGTTTCGATTGATTGCTCAGTCGTTGGGGCGGTGGTAGCACACCTTCAATAGGGTTGGCTCGACCGGGGTCCCCACTATCCTAGCCATCGCCATCTCCTTATTGCCTTCTTCTCGAGTGAGTCGAAGTGGTAGCAAAGAACAACAAGGGCTATTTGCTGAACCACTCCCATTGGATCGATTTCAATGGATCCGGAGGACTCTCCTGGTCCCTCCATTAATCTTTGCTCGTGAAGGATTCTTGATTCGTGCAATGCTTGCCGCATTTGCAACTCTTCTCGGGCAGCAATTCTCCTCGTTCCTCGTCACTATCGTCGAGAAGACATCAAGGAGAGAATGTGTGTTTCGTGGTGCCGAGATAGAGGCGATGCTTGCCTTCTCACGTGGTTCGGCTTCTTCACTCGTTTTTCTCTCTCCTTGTCCTTGTAGATCCGCACGTCGATGCGCTTGTCTTCATCCGTGTAGCCGAGCACACAAGAGTTAATCCAAGGAAATTTAGCAGCTTCCTCTTCTTCTTCTATGAACTCGGCCGTTGGAACTGCTTCCCTCGACTTGCTCGCTTCCATTTTCTCCACTCACGCAGATTTTGGATGTCCGGGTAAGGTGGAGAGAGGATCATTACATCACTATCTCCGCTTGGCTGGTTCTTTCTTGTGCTTCAAATTGTGTGAGCTACAACAGAAACTTCTTCGGGTTGCCTCTGCGATCACCTTCAAGAGACTTGGTCTGTTTCATCAACTACATCCGGAGACTCTACTTCTCCCGGTAGTCTCCTGTGTGTCCTCTGAGTCTTGGGGCGGGGGGCCGGTGCAGTGTTTGTTTCGAGGAGCAGCCATCGTGGCTTCTGCTTCTCCTCTTTGACGATCGGAGAAGGTATTTGTGAGTCCTTCTCGACCGCTAACTGCGCAGGGCAGTGACACGGCCGGGCCAAAGGCAGTGTCTCTTCGCTGCAGGGCGGGAGCATGTTTGTTTTCTTTTGCTGCAGGGGCAGCGATCTTTCTTGGTAGCCGCAGGGCGCTTTCTTCTTCGGCCGGAGAGGAAGCAACAGTATCTTCGGGTCACCGATTCTCCTCACCGTGTCGCCTCTCTTGGCGTAAGGTCGCTTCGAGCACCGAGAGGTTAGCTCAACATCCTCTTGTTAACATGGAAGGCCTTCCCATGTCTAAGAGGGACTCTTTCACCTCCAATAGCCGCCAATCACTGGCCATATCCCGGGGATCCTCCAAATGTGCCATCTTCTTTGAAGGACTTGTTCCACGCGTTACAGAAATCAACGAGATAAACTCAGCCTTTAGTTTATCTTCTTTTCTTCGATGATTGCAGCCATCACAATCGGGCTTTTGCCTTTGTGATTGGTCAAAGCCGCCAAATTTGATGTCGATACATTTGGCAACTATGTCCAACAATTTGTGATAATCCTCCTTCAGCTTCTTGTTTGTCAGTATATTATTTTGTCAAGAACGGACTTGGCTATCTCTTTCCATGTCGGCCAAAGTTTACATCACCTCTTTAATCTCGATGCTCCTTCACGGTAGTGAGCAATATTCACCAAATCCTTGGCGGTGATAGTCACGCTTTCCCGTGAACAGATGACTTGATTCCCTCATCGTGAATCTCAAAGGCATTCACGTGAGAATTGTGCGACCTCCTCCACATAGGTCATCGGATAATCTAGCGTTAGAAACGGTTTTAATCCGGACGTTTCCAACTTCTCCGCGATTTTCTTTACCAGGGTGTCATTGGACCCCTACTTCACCATTCCGTCGAAATCCACCGTCGAACCGGTGTGGATTTGCTTTCCCAACTTGGTAAAGTCATAAGTTGGTGCCATTTCTCGGAAATTATTTCAAGGAAAACTCGAAAAATGATTTGGAGATCGATAGGGTTTCAGAGTATTTTGCCTTTGCTTTTGAGAGAAATAGATTAACAGTTTTTAGAAGTGTGAGAGAGAAACGGACGAAAATGGTTTAAATATGGTTTATGAAAGGACGTGCAGACGGTTTTTGAATTGTGATCGAAATCAACGGCTTGGATTTCGCACGCCAATTGAGCATTTCATGTCTCGTATTTAATGCGGCAGATTTATATCCAATCATAAGCTTGGTGTGCGGCTTTATGTCCGCACATCATCATTGTGCGACGTGTTCCTTAAAACATTCCCCGCTTAGTTAAAACGATCGTTTCTTGTCACTTTGCTCATAAGTTATTCACTTATCTCTTAGCCGATTTAACTCTACTTCTCACGCTTCTTTTTAGCGACTCGGCTATCGTTGACTCGGTGTAGTCTGTCTTTCCGACATACTGATTTCATCGAAATGACTGCTTTTTCGACTCTTTTTCACCTCCTTTTCTTTCCATTTCTTTCCTTTGGTTCTTCACAGTGTCTCAACTTAGTTCAATTAATCCCAACTCATGCTTGAGTTCTTCAAATCTTGACTCACATAATGGTTTTGTGAAGATGTCGGCTAGTTGTTTATCGGTTGAGATATATTCCAGGGTGATGTCCTTCTTTTCAACATGATCTCTTATGAAGTGATATCGACATCAATATGTTTTGTTCTTGAATGCAACACAGATTTTGAGTGATTGCAATGGCACTTGTGTTATCACACATGATTGGAATTTCTTTTTCTTCAACTTCATAGTCTCTCACCATTGTCTCATCCATAGGACTTGGGCACAACAATAAATGCCAGCCTATGTATTCTCGCCTCACCAGAGGTGGCTATTGAATTTTGCTTTTGCTAAACCAGAAATCATCTGTTTCCTAGCATTTGACATGTGCCTCAAGTGCTCTTCCTGTCCACTCGCATCCAAAGATAGTCGAATCAATAACCAATTAGCTTGAATCCACCTTCCTTTGATACCATAGGCCTACTTCTTGGCTTCCTTTCAAGTATCTCAATATTCTCTTAGTCGTCATCATATGGCTCTCTTTTGGAGCAGATTGAAATATTGCACATACACCTACAAAGAAAGGTGATGTCGGGCCTGCTTTGTGTGAGATAGAGCAATGATCCAATAAGTGCTCAGATCTTGTTTGATCTACGGCTTGCCATCCGCATCCATGTCGATTTTGATGATGTGTTCATTGGGATTTTTACGTAAGACTTCTCCTCCATACCAAACTTCTTCATTAAATCTCTGGTGTATTTTGTTTGACTTATGAAGGTTCCATCCTTCACTGCTTCACATGCTCTGGGTGCTTGCTTCAATCCATACAGGGCTTTCTTGAGTTTGTATACCTTGTCTCCAAGAGTCTTCTCTCAAATCCTGGAGGTTGTTCAACATACACTTCTTCTTCCAATAAGCCATTTAGAAATGCACTTTTTACATCCATTTGATATACAATGAAATTCTTGTGAGTGCATAGGCAAGAAACATCCTTATAGCTTCCAATCTTACACAGGAGCAAATGTTTCATCAAAATCTATTCCTTCTTCTTGGCAATATCCTTTGGCTACCAATCTTGCTTTGTTTCTTACCACGAGCCTTCCTCGTTCATTTTATTTCAACACCCATTTGGTTCCAATAACATTTTGATGTATGGGTCTTTGCACTAATTCCCATACTTTATTTCTCTCAAATTGATTCAGCTCTTCTTGCATGGCTTGAATCCAATGTGTGTCGTCCCAATGCTTGTGACACATCTTTTGGGCTCAATTTGTGATATGAAGCATGTGAACATTGCTTCTTGTTGAGTTCTCGATCTTGTCTTGACACCTTCTCTTATATTTCCAATGACAAGTTCTCGTGGATGGTCTCTCACCATCTTACATCAGTTGAAGTAAGTTAGCCGGATTCAATTGATCGACTTGCAATGTTCTTGTTGTCGCCTCTCTCGTAATCACTTAGCCGCAAATTTTCCAAATGCTTTTGAGATTCAGCTATCTCATCTTCTTCTCAATTGATAATTCCAAACTTGAAAGATAGGACTCTTCAGTATGGTTGGATGATTCAAATTATCACCGACTCTTCAATGTCTTCTCCATTTATATTTGCTCATCGAATACTACATGAATGGATTCCTCTCGTAACCATAGTTCTTTTGTTGAGTATTCTGTAGGCTTTGTTTTCAAACAGTATCCTAAGAAGATACCTTCATCGCCTTTAGCATCGAAAGCCTTTAGATTGTCTTTGCCATTGTTGTGGATGAAGCATTTGCATCCAAATATTCTCAAATATGCAACATTTGGTTTTCTCCCCGCCCAAATCTCATAGGAGTCTTTGTCACCGTCTGCTTATCATGCATCTATTTTGAGTGTAGCATGTTGTGTTTATTTCAGCCCAAAATCTTTTAGGTAGCCCCGCTTGAGTAATATGGTCCTTGTCATTTTTTTTGAGAGTTCTATTCCTTCTTTCTCGCAATTCCATTATGTTGTGGAGTCCTTGTCACGATAGTTCATGGCCAATA
Organism: Rehmannia glutinosa; assembly: GCA_016081115.2. NCBI lineage: Eukaryota > Viridiplantae > Streptophyta > Magnoliopsida > Lamiales > Orobanchaceae > Rehmannia > Rehmannia glutinosa. The sequence goes on from CM071926.1 coordinate 118,413,710, forward strand.
CCATTCTCAATACAATCTCGAGTTATTATTCCATTGACAAACTCGGTTCCTCTATCCGATCTTATTTTGATAATGGTTTGACTCTTCTCATTTTGAATCCTTTTCATCACCGTGGTAGTTTTTGTAGAGTTTCTTTCTTCTTACACATGAATATTGTCCATGTATATCTTGAGTAGTCATCTACTACCACCAAGGTGTATTTCTTTCCACTTATGTCATTGGTTCCACTGGGCCAAATAGATCCATATGAAGCGGATGCAATATTCTTGTTGAGGATGGGCATGTCTTTTCTTTGAATGACGACTTGATTTGTTTTCCTTCCGACATGCATCACATATACTCTCCTTTTTGTATACTCGAGTCCGAAGTCCTTCTACAAGATGACTTCTTGCCCGAGCCTTGTTAATCGTTTTGAAATTCAGTGACCGAGCTTTTTGTGCCACACCAATTTGATTCAAAGATTCTTTGCTAGTAGACATGTCTTTGGGTGTTGCGCTTGACCAATCCACTACATACATATTTTTCTCGTCTACATCCTTGCAGCATACCACTTCATTTGATTCAATATCTTTGATTTGGCACATACCCATGTTGAATCCAACATTGTAGCCCTTGTCACGAGCCGACGATACTCATAAGTTGAAGTTGAGTCCTTCAACATATGCAACATCTGTGATTTCTAATCCATTCCTCTTGATGGATCCAATGCCTCTTATTTCACCAGGAGCTTCATTTCCTCCAAATATGACTTTTGCTCCTTTGACTTCCTTGAATTTTGACAGATTCCTCTTATTCCCTGTCATATGTCTTGAATAAACACTATCCATGTACCAGGTTCCTTGCACTCACTGCTCCTTGAACCTGCAATCAAGGAAATTAAGTTTTAGGTACCCATGCTTGTCGGGTCCCGAGGGGTTAGAATTGTAAGATGATCCAACCAGCCTATAGCCAAATGATTTGACTCTAAGAGGTCGCCATCTATCGCTGCCATAATCATAATTAATCCTGCAAATTGCTTGGGATTCTAGGTTCATACAAATGTCTCTTTTGTCTCGTATGCCTGCATATGTGTTTTAGCAATTGCCTTCCTTGGGTAGTTGTGGTGTTTTTGAGTGTAGTGTCTAGTGCATATGTGTGCCGATGAAAGCTCTTATACTTTTGGAATGGCCTTTGCTTGAGTTCTGGCCTTTGCCATCCGGGCTTATATTCCATAAGTCTGTCCGATTTCACATTATTCCAAAGCTGAGCTTGGCTTGGATATTTTCTACCATTCCCATTATATGTATTTCTTTTATGGGTTTTCTGGGATTTTAGGTAGCTCTACTTCTTCTTTACAGTATTTTTGTTTGGAGTTTTTGAGGACTCTTTGAATCTCTTCTCACTGTCCTTTCAAGATTTCAACCGTTGTTTTCCTTTTCCTTTGTAACCAAGGCCGCTTTGCTTATTATTGTGCTTTGGAGCGAATGTGTGTGCAACATTTAGAGTTTTGGATCTTTGATTCTTCATGACTTGAAGATCCTTTTTCCAAAATTACTCTTGAGGTTTGACATAGCATAGAGAATTGAATCCTAAGCCTGTCTTGTCTCCACATTCTTTTTGACTCATAATAAGATCATCTAATGATTTAGATGCCTTAGTGAATGAGGCAATAACATTCTTGAGGTCATTCTCCTCTTTTCTATAGCAAAGAAATTTCTGCTATTAATTTAGCATTTTCAAATTTAAACTTTTATTCTCATCACTATTTGACTTAGAGTACTCGGCTCCTTAGTCGGCTTTGAGTTTGACTTTTGAGTAGGTCGTTTTCCTCATTCAATAGTGTGTGTGAGGTTTTAATGTGCTCAAAATCTTTCATCATTTTGCCTAATGAATCATAAAGATCGAGTGGGTGATGAAGTGTGTGTGTCACGATCACTATCACTAGTGTCGAGTTTGTTGAGTTAGATTGTACCTCATCTTCTTGATCTTGTTCTTTGGGCCATCAAGCGATCGGGCTTCTTCTTCGAGTCACTTGAGTAGTTAGCTTCACTACTCTCTCGAGTCACCGTCTCTCTTGACTTGGCCATCTCGTGATCTCTGTAGCCATCATTGCCTTTTTCTTTTCTTGTCTTCTTTCTCTCAAGACCTTTCTTTCTTCTTCATCTCATCTTCTTTGCCGACTACAGGATATGAGCAAATCAATGGCATAGTGACCTGGTTGTCTACAGTTCCAACATAGATATTCACCTTTTGATCACTCTTTTTCCATTCTTGAGTTGTCGCCCTTTGATATTCAACTTTTTGATGATCTGTTTCTCTTGGTTGGCCTGTCTTCCCTTGATTTTGAGGAGCCGAGTGTCTTCGGAAGATTCACCCTTTCCTCTCTTGTAGTTCTTATTAAAGAACTTGTTGAATCTTTTAACCATCGTGGGCTATTTCTTCCGGGTCAATGACTTTTTGACCTCGGCTCTCTTCCCATCTTTAACAATTAGAAGCGCAAATTTGTTTTGGGTAGTCTGTCTTCCTCGGTCTTTTCTTCTCATTTCAAACTCATAGGCTTTGAGGTCCGAGAATAACTCATGGTTGGATGTCTTTGATAGGTCCATGGAATGTCTCGAGTGCCATGACCTTCATTTCCCATTCAATTGAAGACTTTTAGGATTTTCATACACATTTCATTCCTTCGTGTATATTCCTTTCCAAGTCTGCAGATAGCTCATTTGTGATTTACGTGAACCGAGCATCCAGTTGATCCAGGTTTTCTCCCGAGATCATTTTGAAGTTCTCAAATTTTTGTCTGACCCAACGATAGTTTGTTTTCTTTGATTTGCTCGAGCCTTCACAAATCAATGTCGGCTTGTCCCAGATTTCCTTAGCCGTTTTGCAAGATTTGACTTTATTGAACATGGCTTTGTCGAGGTTTTGTACAGGATGTCCTTGGCTACATTGTCCAGGTTGTACCTTTTTCTCGTCATCATTTGTCCACTCGGTTCTTGGTTTTCAACCATGATCGTGCGGGAGCAAAGATCTCTTCTCCTTCACCGCAACTCTTCGCATAACCAGTTCACCTTTAATATTTGCAGAGGCCCATCTTCTATCACTATCCACATCTCATCATGTAATCTTCGATAGATGAGCTCGCATACGAATTTTCCAATCATCAAATTCTTCAATAGTGAACATAGGAATGCGTGTTAGATTTGCTTCCATGATAATAACTTTTAATGATAGAAAAGAATTTTGAAATCTTAAGTACTAAAGCGGACTTTGAAAAGTTTGGAGATCTAGTTCAAGAACCCGGTGCGGAGGGTTCAATGAACCAACCGCCGATACCACTTGTAGGTCCCAAGGGGTGTAAGTGTAAGGTTTAGAAGGGGGTTGAATAAACCTTACCAAATTTTCGATTTAGTCCTTTTAAATCTACTGAGTTCTACACGCTTGTGTCCTTGATGGACAATCGAATTAGTCACTCAAGAGAGTTAATCGCTCAACAGACTGATTTGAAATGAGTTAATTAGATAACTAACTTCAATTTGTTGGCTATAATTTGACTCAATCGTGGTTTTGTTTTCAGCGGAAGACTTAACACCTTTAAGTTTGATTAAGCAAGATTTTACACTTGTTTTAGTACTTATAAATTATCAAATGGATAGCAAATTTATCGGCGATATAAGCGATTAAAAGTGCAGAATTTAAATGCTTTGAAATGTAAATGACACAATAAAATTTTTATAGAGGTTCAAGATGGGGTAATTCTTCTACTCCTCTCTTCTCCAACTCCCGGAGGAATCCACTAGGTAATGATCGGTTTACAAAGTGGTAACAGTCCAGGATACAAGTCTTGATCACAACAAATGCCGACTTGATCCTTTGGGACTCGATCCGAGACGCCTTGATCACTCACCGGCTTCTCGTGCGACTCAACTTCTTCACAGGGCAGCAATGCCTTTGCTACTACAGCTCACTTGCTCAAGCACTTTGGATTTGATCACGAAGCCCTCCAAAAGCTTAAGACTTGGTTCAGCCAACCTTTCTACAATCCTTCCCGAATGTAGACCCCTTGTTTTCGTATTTTCCTCTTCAACCGATTGAAGTTCTCTTTCCTTCACAAGGTAAGTGTTGGATTGATGTACTTCAAATGTAGGCTTGAGGATTGAGAATGTTTCAGATTTTGAGAAGCTTGTATATCTCACGTGTGTGTCATTCATCATCCTTCTCAAACAAACTCCTCAGCCTTTTATAGTGAACTTTCAAAAATTTGCCCGTTGAAGAGATAGGCTCATTTTTGAAAGTCACTTTGCGATCGTTGGCTTGCGCTTCTTGGAATTGCCATTTCCTCGTATGAATTGTTTTATCACCTTTTCGAGTTCGACACGGTGTAGTGCTTCCCATTGGTTCATTTCTTTTGCACGCTTGGGACCGAGCACTCCAAGAAAGGTGGTATGGAGATATTACTTGTTTAAGTAAATCTCTTGATTTACAACGGTTCTTTTACATTATCTCGACTTGACGCATTTCCTTGCTTTCCCCGGTGACTTAGAGTCGACTTCAATCATTGGATGACTCTTCTCATTACTTGACCTTGAGACTTGGCTTCTCTGAGTTGACTTGACTGATGTTCCACTCTGCGCATCTCACCGCTTCTTCCGAGTTCTGTCGCTCTTCTTTGCCGTACTCAAATGTCTCTCACAGATTTTCCTTCAAGTCTTGATTGTCTTCTTGCATGTTAGGGCGTAGGTCGACTTAACTCGGCCTTGGCGGCTCTAATTGTTACAATACATTTTACAAAGAAGAATTGGGGTGCCAACTTTCTATTCTAAGTTTTACATGGCATTCATCAAAATCTAAACAATAAAATTCCTAACAAAAGCATCTATGAAGAGGAGATCTATTATGATCATGGAAGTGAATCCAGTTCAGAATCAGAGTGAAGAAGAAATTCTTCAATGCAGACGGTTAGGGAGGATATGTTAGGATTCATCTCTCACACTACGGTTTCTCATATGACTCTTATGAGAATTATGAAAGAAGATCCAAAGCTTCAGATATACAGCGGTTTTACTATCGGAGCGATGGAGAAGGCGTTAGATAAGATTGGGTTTCGTAACAGAAAACACTAAATTATTCACAGGGTAACAACCGGAGAATTTGCTATTCCAATGGAGTTTACCAGAACTCGATCGTGATGCGCTTGGTCCCTTACAGAGAAATCCGGGAGATCAAAAGCGAGTCAAAAGAGAAGTTGCAAATACACTCTCATGGATTCACATCGGAGCCATAAGAGTAATTATTAAGGCAACATTCAAGGAAGGAATAGATTCACCACTCAATCTTGCTATTTTTGATAAGCGGATCTCAAACCTCAAGGATTCATGCCTTGGAGCGGTTACAAAAAATTTGTATGCGGGGAAATTGTCATTTAATGTTTATCCTAGAATTGCATACAATCTGGGAGATCGAGATTTCAACAGAGTCATAACCCTTCATCAAGATTTCAAAAGAGACGATTTGATGAAAGAAGGGAATAGACCCTACTCGATCACATACAAGATATCTTATGCTCTCTCGAATACACATCATTCGAAGTATTCTTGGGAAAGAAATTTATTGAAGTCCCAAGGAGATCGATATGAAAATACAAGATCAACCGATCTTCAACAAAAGTCGAAGTCTCGAGTTGAGCGAAGGATGTCTTTCCAACAAGACAATGATAAGCGAGTCGATGGGAAGAAAAAAGACCAAGTACAGTTCAGCGCATTCCAGAGCTTTTCAAAACAACAGGAGAGCTGAAATGTCCATAAGGATGGCGAGAAGTTGAGTAATATTTGACATCACTCAAAAGGATAATATTTTTCCTTGTGATGTTCTATATTATCTCCAACAACCAATAGTTGGAAGGTATCAAGGAAGCCCGAAGATAGGTGAAATTGAGTTGACTATCTCGGGAGTAGCGGGAAGAATTCGAGAATAGTTAATATTGAGAATTGAATTTCTTGAGGATCATAAACCTTGGGAAAGATTACAAGACGGAATGGAGTTTACAAATGGCGGATAAAAGATACGTAATCACATGACCACTAGTCCATTCTCCATATACATTTCTATCGGAATGTTATATCTCGAGTACAAGGCTGGTAGTATTTACGCCTATATTGATTCAGTGCGGAATATGTACTTTGCAAGTTTGATGTTTTCCTAAAGAAATTGGAGAAGATTTACCAGCTATTTCGAAGAGATTTCTCTAAAAGAATTCTTATTCTTAACGAGGAATTAAACAAGCGAAATCATGATCGGAGGTGCAGCGGTACCCCATGGTACAAAGTGAAGATGCCACCAATCTATTTCCATGATACGAGCGATGTATTGCTAGGAAACAATTTCCTCCAAACATTCAAGAGATTTACACAGAAAATGAGACAAGAAGACTTCTTTTCACAACATTATGTGATCATAAGATCATTGTCCAAAGATTGCGGAAGCATTTTACCAAAAATGCCTATTAATTTTAAGTAGCAAGCGTGGTGATGAAGCCAAACTTTGCAATCCAAAATGGCGGATCGAAGGAAATTTGGTGAAGCGTTATTATCCTATAGACAATTCGAAAGCCGAAAGGATAAGAAGATATGGGATAATAACTTGTATTCATTCAGAGTACAAGGAGAAGAACAAGTTACTCTAGAAGCCATTGCAGAATTATGGATGAGTCTAATGGAGAATCCACAGAGTGACGTGACCCTGTAGGAACAAATATCACTCGAGGATATAAAGAAGAAGATCCAAAGGAATTATAATGAAGACCCTTTGGCATGGTGGGACAAGAACGAGCTCAAAGCATCCTTAAAGGTTAAGCCAAGAAAGGAGTACAAGTTCGTAAGATTCAAACCAATCCTTATGAACCAGGAAGATCGTGAGGATAAGAAGAAGATACTTAAGGAACATCTTGACCTTAAGTTGATTTCACCAGGAGTTTCTTCATACAACAATCCGGGATTATTAGTCGAAAACCATGGAGAAATCAAAAGAGAAAGCCAAGACTTGTTATTAATTACAAAGGGATTAATTATATTTTGGAGTTCGACGGATACTATATCCCAAGCGAGAGAAAATCAAGTTAATCGCATCAAGGGTGCCAAGATATTCTCAAAGTTTGATTGCAAATCGGATTTTACTGATTAAGATGGATGAAGAAAGCAAGAAGTTCACGACTTTTTCCATACCACAAGGACATTATATTTGGAACGTGATGCCTATGGGATTGGCTAACGCACCCCAGATATATCAAAGGAAGATGGATAATCTCTTCAAAGATTATTTTAGTTTCATGTTCGTGTATATCGATGACATTCTGATAGCATCAAAAAACATGAAGGAGCATCTTAAACATTTAGAAATATTTTCAGATGTTTGTCACAACGAAGGATTAGTGCTTTCGGAGAAGAAGGTGGTGATTGCAACAAGACAGATTGAATTCCTCGGAATTGAAATCGATGAATCTGGGATTATCCTACAAAGTCATATTGTAGAAAAGATACAGGGATTTCCAGATACGTTGAAAGACAAGAAGCAGCTTCAGAGTTTTCTTGGAGTTGTTAATTTCGCTGGAATGTTCATAAACAATCTGGCTCATTACGTGAAAGGTGTTTAGCCCATTGCTCAAGAAAGATGCAAGATTCAAATGAGAAGATGAACATCAAGAAGGAATTAAGCAACTTAAAAGTTTGTAAAAACTTCCAAAGCTTGCGATTCCCCAAGACGAGGACGAACTGGTTCTTTACACAGATGCCAGTGATGATTGGTGGGCAGCAGTTCTTACTAAGATTATTTGACACAAGATGGAAGGACGCGTTGCTGACGAGGTCCTTAAACGAGTAAGACATCTCAGGGAAAACCTGGAGAGTCTAGAACGAGATTTTGGGACGTTATGTTTCAATGCAGAAGTTGCAGGACGACTTCAACAGGCTGACCAGAAATCCGTTTCTAGTCAAATACGAGCATGCCAGTTCGCTCAAGGACAATTGTTCTTAGCGCTGCAAGGGCCTTTCCTCCAGGCCACATCTCCCACGATGCAAAAATGGGCGAATAGAGAATGGGGCTCTAACCCGGAGATTATGGATTCAAGTACCATAATCACAAGTGTTGCAGATGATGCATCTCCTGAGGATGTACAAACTGTAACGAATATTGAAGCTCTGGTTTCACAACCCGAGTCTTCAAGTCAACCCAGCACCTCTGGGTAAAAGAGGGAGAGTTGGATCTTAGGCCACAGACAGGCAAATCTAAGGTCCAAACTGACGAGATTAAGATTTCTCCAATGCGGGTATATCAACGACAATGAGAGAAATTGGTTACAAGAAGAGTTATTAACCTAGAAAAAACAATAGTTGATATCTCAGGAAAGTATACCAGAGTTTGGATGAAACCAGGAAGTCATCCAAATGAAGTACAGGAATGGTATATATTTGGAGCTATAGCTTCAATCTATACTGTATCACCAGGATTCCCAGAAATTTCAAAATTACCGAAATGGATTGGAGAAGCAGTTTACGAGACTTGGGCCAATAATCCACATCTGACCAGAGGAGATATTTTGGAACTGTATTTTATTAGTGCAGCTCCGAACCAGCGAAGAAAGGCTTTAATGAAGCTTTTCACTTTATCAAGCTAAGAAGACCGGATGGAAATGCTTTAAAATATATCAAGGCATCTTCACCGGAAGAAGTACCAGTGTTAGTAGGAGCAATTTCTTAAGACGAATCTTCTACCAGACGAGCATGGGGTCTTTGGGTGTGTCTAACAGAAATGGACAAAGTCAAATATCCATTTAAGTTTTTCCAGAATTCAGCCAATGGATCTTTCTTACTGAATTCAATGACTGGATCAACAACAGGATTCATAGAGGATCTTTTCGAGACGAAGAGAAGAATTCTATGGGAGAACAAGATTCTGGCGAGCAAAGAAACTTACCGGAAATTCTGTAACATGGCGCATGTGGGCCATTGGATCGACCGGATCTGTCAAGCATGCCCCGAATAGAAGGAACCTGAGTTTGGGAAAGGTTTCCGACCCAAACTCGACCGACAAGATCATACAGCTAGAAAGGCAGGATTTGAAGGAAGCTGGGGACATCGAACCAAGGCTATGCTGAACAGTTGCTGAAGTAGTCGGATAACTTGCAGATCATCTTCCCTGAGGGTGAGGTTGAACAGTGAGGAGCTGTTTGTCAAAAGATTTGGGGACAGTAATCTTCCGACTGGTGGTGTTGCGAGCCATCTCACTCGGTCTTTATTTTGGTCAAAGAAGGTATGAATTTTAAGGGATATTTTAATTTTACAGAAGTATGTTGGGCCTGATATGGTCTTAATGGACTATATCCATTTATGTTAATAAACTTAGGCAAATTGAAGTATGTATACATGTTAGTAAAACTATTACAGAAGTATGCCCTGTTAAGTTTATAGGCTGGAAACCTGACATGGTCCATTTAAAACCTCTGAATAGAGACTGGATCTAAGTAGGTGTAACAATGCCATGAACAAAACAGGTGTCAGAAAATGAAATCTTTCACAACACGTGATACATTGAAAAACAGGGTAATTTGGGACTTGCATGGAAAATTTTATAAACTGTGGGACTATTTATGCATATCTCTAAAACTGTAGGACTTATAGTGTAAGATTTGAAAACAGTGGGATGACAAATGCAAAGTACTGGACTAACGGTGTAAGAGGCCTAATCCTGTGGGACTGAGGGTGCAATTTTCTCGGGTTTATTTCTAACAGGTATAATCTTGATTTTAATTGCAATTTTTTGTGGATATCAATCTCCAAGAAGGAGCCTATGTCTGGAAATCAAATCCAAGACCTCTCCTATAAATAGCGGAAGATTTGAAGCAACACAACAAGAGAGATAACACTACAACACAACAAGAGATATATCAAGCAAATATTTTGTTCTTCACTTTCAACATTCTTGTTGTAAAAGCCTAAGTCTTTCACTTTCACATCTTGAGGTCTAGGCTTGATTCTTGGGTAGACTTGCACTTCAAAGTTGTATACTTCCTTATCTTTTGTAATCTTGAATTTGTGTTCGTCATTCAAACACAAGATATCCTTGTGAGTGTTCTTGTGGTAAGAACACACTTGGGTGATCTTAGGTGTTAGGTGTAAGAATATTGTGGTAATCTTCTTGTGGAAGAGTTTGGTGCTCTTCGAGGTGTTGAAGAGTTTGGCGCTCTTCAAGTTGGAAGATTGTGGTAATCTTCACTAGGTGCCGTTGCTAGAAGATTGTGGTAATCTTCAAAGAGGTGTTGTAGAAGAGTGTGGTACTCTTCAAGGTGAAGTTGTAATAGTTTTGGTAACTATTAATAAAATTCTTTTTTCTTTTTAAAATCCATCCCGGAGATACTGGGATGGGAGAGGATTAGGCCCTAGGGGTTTAACCTCTATAAATCGATGTGTGTTGTTTACTTTCCCGCACTTACATTCTTGTCTTTGCTTGTTCATTCAAAAAAGAGGGCAAAACTCGGAAAATCGTCATAATCTATTCACCCCTCTAGATTATCGTAGCCACTTGGACTAACAATAAGTTCAGCTTATCCCTTTGCTAAATAGGGGATTGATATTGTGGGATTGTTCCCCGCAGCGTCGGGGCAATGAAAATTCCTTTTGGTAGCCATATACTACTTCAGTAAGTAGGTCGAAGTTGAAGCTCTTGCAAAAATAACTGAAGATATGATGATGAAATTTATTTGGCAAAATATTTTATGCCGATTTGGGGTGTCGATGGTCCTGGTTTCGGATAATGGAACACAGTTCAGTGGGTCTAGCATCAAGGTTTGGTGCGAAGAGATGAAACTTAATGAACATTTCACATCGGTAGCTCATCCGCAAGCTAATGGGCATGTGGAAGTGACTAACAGAATCTTGGTGCAAGGGCTCAAGACTAGACTGGAAAGAGTTGGGGGAGCTTGGTTGCAAGAGTTGAGCTCGGTGTTGTGGGCTTATCGAACAAACCCAAAGGAAGCCACGGGGTAGAGTACGTTTAGTTTGGTTTTATGGGATGGATGCAGTTATAGTGACAGAGATCGGGATGGAGACTCTTAGAGTCCAAAAGTTTGAGGATAAAGAGAATGAGATATTAATAAGTGAGGAACTAGATTTGATCAACGAGAAGAGGGATAATGGCCTTTTTACATATGGAAAGAACAAGGGAGCGAATCAGAGCAGCTTACAATAGCAAGGTGATGAAGAGAAACTTTCAAATGGGAGATCTGGTTCTGAGGAGGGCCGATGCGAGTAAGAACAAGGGAAAATTGGACCCGAATTGAGAGGGCCCACTTTGGGTGATCAAAGTTTTGGCTGGAGAAGCTTACGAGTTAGAGGAGTTGAATGGGAAGAAATTACCTCGGGCATTGAATGTTAACAATTTGAAAAAATACTATCCATATAAATTTAGATGATGTACGCAATTTTCTCTTTTTTGAAATTCAATGAATAACAATCACTTGTCTAAAAATCCTGTTGATGTCTGTTTGCTACGTGTTTGGAGCTCGGCTCGAGCCAACACTCCAAATTCCTCGGGCGCGATAGCCCAGAGGGCAAGTCTAGCTCGAGCTTGGATAACTTGTCCTCAAATTTGAAAAGAAAAATGATCAAGTGTTTGGAGCTCGGCTCAAGCCAACACTCCAAACACCTCGGGCTCGATAGCCCAGATGTCAAGTCAAGCTCGAGCTTGGATAACTTGTCCTAAAAATTGAAAAGAAAAATGATCATGTGTTTGGAGCTTGGCTCGAGCCAACACTCCAAACACCTCGGGCCTGATAGCCCAAAGGGCAAGTCAAGATTGAACTTGGATAACTTGTCCTCAAAATTTAAAAGAAAAATGACCAAGTGTTTGGAGCTCGGCTCGAGCCAACACTCCAAAAACCTCGGGCGTGATAGCCCGGAGGGCAAGTGAAGCTCGAGCTTGGATAACTTGTCCTCAAAATTGAAAATAAAAATGACCAAGTGTTTGGAGCTTGGCTCGAGCCAACACTCCAAACACCTCGGGAACGATTGCTTAGAGGGAAAGTCAAGCTCGAGCTTGAATAACTTGTCCTCAAAATTGAAAAGAAAAATGATCAAGTGTTTGGAGCTCGGCTTGAGCCAACACTCCAAACACCTAGGGCGCGATAGCCCAGAGGGCGAGTCATGCTCAAGCTTGGATAACTTGTCCTCAAAATTGAAAAAACAATGATGAAAAATGATCCAGCTCGAGATATTGGAAAGTAAAAGATACATTGATAAACAGCAAAATAAAGTTGCATTGATCAAACTGCAAATTACAAAAGGTGCCCAGATTGGGATCATTACAAAGGGCTATTACAAGATAAGATCCTCGGAGGCATAGTCTTGGATAGTGAGATCGAGTTCATTGTCGGAGGGTAGCGCAGTCTCCAAGGCAGTTTGATCACCCACCTGGGTAAAGGTAGCTCGGGATCGAGAGCATGAAGAAGATTCCCTTCCGGAGCTTCATAGGAAGTAGCTCGGTCTACAACAGCCTGGCTGGCAGCAACTTGAAGGTCGGTCAGCTAGGGTTGATCGTCCAAGGAACAGTTGGAGGCCCTTAATCAGAAGAAAGGTTGACTTCATTAGCAAACTTAGAAAAAATGAAGCCCTCAGGATCTTTCATCAGAGCTCGGGGCCCATCCCGATCTATAGGCTGTTGAACCCCTTTTTCTTGAAGCTGGAGCTTGGCTTGATCAAAAGCAAACTCGTACTGCTGCATAACCCCTACAGATAAAAAAATCGATGAATTCCTCAAAGCTGATGAAGCATTTCTTGACCTTCTCTCGCATGAGACTGATCAAAGCCCGACCCTCATGGGACTTTAAGAAATCACGTTGGCCGATCTGAATCCCTTATGCCCAAGCTTGTACCAGTCCATCTTTCAGCTCGGCTTTAAGATTAACATTTTCCTTGTCTAACTCCTTAATTTTTGATTTGGAGTTGGTGACAGACCTTTCAAGCCCAAGGAGCTTGTCCTTATGCTCACCGACGGTATCTAACAGCTTGGCCTATCGAGCTTTAAGCCTCTTATTTTCTTTCTTAAGGGCCTCCAGTTCCCTTACCAAGGATGGGTCAGCAAAACCTGTTCGAGCTCGGGCCTGGTCCATGCAGAAGAAATTTACCAGTTCGGGACCTGAAAGCTTGTCCAGGGTAGCTCGGTCGGGGTAGGGGAAATTCCCTTGGATGTATTGAGCCACCAATAAACCATCCTTGTTCTTAAGAATGGAATTGCCAGTGAAAAAGTCTGGTTCGGGGTATCTATGGGACTGCAGATTAGCTCACGCTCGGGCGAACTGGTTTCCACCCGAGACCTCTTAGGAGGGGGGAGCTCGGTGTCGGAGGATCCTCGTCGAGGAGCAAGAGGAGTAGGGTGGCTGCTGGGATCCGACAGCTTGGCCAAAATATCCTCAGCAGACGATGGGCGAGTGGTATGAGGAGATCGGGACCCAGACGCGGGGAGCCCCATTACAGCCTCACCTGACTGGTGAGAAGAAGAAGCTCGAGCTAGGGAGCTCACCTTTATGAGAGCCTCGGTTTTCTGGGCAACAGCTCGGGCCAACATTATATCTGCACCAGTAAACGAAAAGCAAGGTTAGAAGTTAAGTATGAAAATTAAACTGGGAAATAGGAAGGAGGCATACTGATGTCTTGCTTCAACGGAATGACCTCGAAGCTCACACCCGAGTAAGAAAGAAGGGAAGGGGTGATAATTTTAGAAAGATTATATTTCACGATAGTCAATTTACGAGGTCATGCATCTCGAGTGAGCGTTGTTTGGGGTCATATTTTTGCTGGGGAGGCAGAGACCAGACCCATTTATGAGAAAAGGGTCAGGGTTCCGAAGAGGCCACGAAGAAGTACCGATCCTTCCAGAACTTATTGGAGGTCAGGTACTTTCCTAGGAAATTTGTTTCATTACGAGCAATAATGTATAATAAACCTTTTAGGGAGGTAGACTTGACTTGAAAAGGGGCAAAGAAGAGCTCGGGAGAAGGATCTATGGACAAAAAATTAGTAATTATTAAAAAGCTCGAGATGATGCTAAAAGAATTAGGGGTAAATTGAATAAGGGGAATATTATACATAGAAGAAATGTCAGCAAAGAAAGAATGCATGGGGAACCTAAGGCCACCATCTAATTGGCCTACGAAAAAAGTGAGACCCCCTGAAAGTGGTCGTTAAGGCTTATATGTGTAGCTCGGGAGTACTAGCTTGAAGCTCGGAGGAATTCTCGCATATCTACCGATATTATAAAGGAACTCAGTCGTAACGACTAAATGAAAGAATCCGTAATCTACTTTGGAAGGGGCTTGGAAGTTAGGTTTTCTAATTTCTATGGGAGATTGGCTTCTCTCGGGAGAGGAATCCGATTCTGTAACCTTGGGATCGGGAAGATCGAGATGGTTCTCCCTAATTTGGGCAATATCTATTTTGTCCGACCACCTAGCTAGGTCAGTTAGATAGGGGTAGGAATGTGTAGATGAAGAGGCCATTACTCTAGGAAAAATAAATAAAAGAAAAGGATGAAAGGAAGTACCATGAAGAAAAGAAATGGAAAAAGGAGGAGATGGGAGGAATGCTGCCAAGGAGCTCGCCGAAAATTTCTTGGAGAACGTCGGAAATTGCCTTGGAGGAGGGAAGGAAATATTTGCAAAAGTGAAATGGTCCCCCCTTATTTGGTTCTCCTGTTATAAAGAGGGGTGAAATGAGAAGATGATTAAGGCCATTGATTTAAATTTCATCCAACGATCTAGAAGTGACCTCGAGAAGATGAGGGGACGTCCTGTCAGTTGAAAGGACGTCCATGTGACTGAAACGAGCAGGAAATGAATTAGGGTTGGGGAAACCCTAAAAGAGACATATCGGTCCAATAAAAAATTGAGGGTTGTAAAACCCTAATTTGAGATCGGTCTAAACAAATTGTTGAAGGTTTTGAAACCCTAGTTCTAGGTGGGGATGTAAATTTATTGCAAGGAATTAAGAGAGCTCAGGATAACGATGGCCCTTTCAAGTGTGGGTTAGATCGCGATGTGTTCTAAAAAGACAATTATGTCCGAAGTGAAAGAATCACTTCGGGACATACTTGGGGGGACTGATTGATGGGGACCTATCTTGGTCGACCTATCTAGATGGACTTGGGCTCATAGTGAGATTCCAAGCTGGCAAAGCCCAACCTGAAAGACCAATCCCGACCTAGAAAGAAAGGTCAATTATGCTAGCCCGAAACGATTAGTCCGCCCTCTTAAGATTGGGCCGGTCCTGGAGACAAAAGTTTGGCTTCTAGATAAGGCCCATAATTAGGCTAAAGTTAATAAGTTAGGCCAATACCGAGCTACGGAAATTTTTTTAAGGTTGACCTGAATGGGTTGGGTCCCAATTGAGGGATGAATTTAAGGGCCTGCTGACTTAAGTGGGTTGGGCCCCAGTTAAGGGACAAACTTAAGGGCCTACCGACCTAAGTGGGTTGGGCCTCTAAATGGATGAATTTAAGGGCCTCCCGAGCTATTGGGCTGAGGAGGTGTGCGACCTAATGCGAGTAATTAATTTAGGCCCATGTGTTAATTATGATTTTTAGCGTGGCTTGATACGTACACAACCCTAGTTCCAAACCTATAAATAGGACGCAAAAAAGGTACACATCTAGTTAGAATGTCAATACACACACTTCATATATACTGTTCTATTTCATATATTCTCTCTCTAGAGTGATGCTGACTTGAGCGTCGGAGTGGGTACATCGAAAAACCCTTCTGGGCCCCCTTTTAACGGTGATCTTGCAGGTCTCAGGTCAATCGCACATTGGAGCTTGATTTTATTGGACGGTGGGCATTCCTAGACCGACCATAATATAATCAAAATTCAATATCCAATAAATATGTATTATATTTAAGTGGAAAAGTTTAAAAAGAAAAAGAATAAAAAAAGTATCAACCCTAGCCGCTCCTTCCCTCCTCTTTTTGCTCTTTGCAAAAACAATTCATTCTCCCCCTCCTCCCACCATGGAAGGAGGGGATAATAATTACTTTTATTGTTTTTCTTCTTCTCTTCTTCTGTTTTTTTCATTTCTCCCTTTGTTGAGAGTTGGTTTCTCTCCTTTGTGTGAATAGGTATTTCTTTACCTTTGTGAGAGTTTGTTTGTTTTGTTTTTTTGTTTTCTTTCTTATGTGAAGCCCCTCGATTTTCAATCTTGTATGGGCGTGTAACCAATGTCATTAGACAACTTTTTATGTTCGCGATACTTTTAACGCGCCATTTGACGGATCACTATTAATAATATTTTCACACCATATTATCATTTTATTTATATGATCAACTACTAGTTTAATTATTTGTCATTTTATTTTTGCTTTTGAATTCTATGTTTATTACTTAATTGATCATTTTTGCTACTATTTGAGTAGTTATTAGACACCTTAGAATTTTAGGAGACCTATTTCACTAAATGATTTATATCATATAGAAATAAGAATTCGATTTAGAATAAGTGATAATGAGACTCATATGTGATTGTATGAATCACTATTAATTTTGGAAATTGATATTTTACACAAATTATCATAATTTTTGGAACAAATATATATAATTACCACACACAAGACATAAGGGACGGTCATGTGCAATTTTTGGGTATAAAAATTCATCTACATCCTTATACACACACACAACATTACACAAAATCAATACCAAATATCCTACACAAATTTTAAATTTATTTTTCCCCACAAATTTCCACACATCCCCACTCACCCCAACATTCCCCTCAAACTCACCCCACTCTCCCACTCACTAGTTAAACCCATACTTTGATTGTCCCCTTTGTCCCCCATGCAACAACATTTCACAAGACATCGAACAAAAATCATCCCCTCATTCCTCCATCACAATCGGCCATAGGTAGTAGAATAGAGCAAAAACCTTCATTCCTTATCCTCCACAATTCTCTAAAAAATCTCCCAACTCTCTCTGCACCTTCTACCTTTCTTCTTCTTCTTCTTATTCTTCTTCTTTTTCTTCTCTTAATACTTAGCCAAAAACACAAGAAATCCTTCCATTTTCCTCCAAGAAATTTGAACCACATCACTACAAGGTAAGAAAAATTCTTTCATCTTCAATCCATTCCTTAAACTCTCCAAGTCTATCTCCTTCCTTTATTAATTTGACGAATTTTTCTATTTTGAGGTATACTTAGAAGCTCTCATCTTGAAGGACTTAAGGAAGACAAGAGTTAGCAATTAGCTTGAAAAGGACCTTCAAGCCATTTGTAGAAACAAAACAACAAGGTAAAAATTGAGGTTTATTACCACCTTTTTATTTTTCCTCTTTTGAATTCAAATTTTAACACCAAATATGGTTTTAGTGTGAAAATAGGGGTTGACGTTGTGAGCTTGGATTAAAGGTGTTAAAGTTGCTGAAAAATACTCCATTTTAGGCTCATTTGCAAAAACTACACAAGGTAAGTGTAGATTTATTGGCCCTAACTCTAATTTCTTCCTTCTTATCTCAAATCCTTCAAATCCTAACTCCGAATTCTTGACAATTTTACACTTGGGGATGCCTTAAGTGTTGAGGTCGAAAAATTCCTAGAGGTAGGAAGACAGTGCCATTTCTAGACTCATCAACCAAAACTACTATATGTGGGTGAAAAATCCTTTATAAAAACTCAAGTGATCTTGTAAAAATTGCATGCAGTATTTTGAAACTAGCATGATATATAGAAATATGTATTTCACGTGTATTTTCAAGTTTATATGTCCAACAATCTCATAAAAATATGCTTAAAACTTCAATTTTGCAAAAATAGGTGCATGCATGTTCAAATCTATGAATTAGTTGATGAATTCTTGAATGATATGTTAATGCATGCCTATGAACTTGAAATTCATATTTTATTTGATTTATATTCTGTAAAACGTGAAGATATATGGAGAATTACACTATTGGATCTTATATGCAAAATTGGTAAAATTAGAGGATTGAATTGCAAAAATAAAAATATTGTGGGATGCCTCTGTAAAATTTCGAAAATGGGATTGTACTAAACTAAAACATGACATTTTAAGATAATAAAAAAAGTTTTAAAGTTTTTGAGATGATAAAAACCAACCCTTGAAAGCTTAAAGACTTAATTGAGGAATTTTGAAAGTCTAAGGGTTAAAAATGAGATTTTTCAAACTATACGAGGACCCTTCTGTAAAATTCAGAAATTTTAAAATACAATAACTTAGAAAACTCATATTTTGAGTAAATTCTAAAATCAAAGTGTTTGAGTAAAGAAAACCAATTTTTGAAATTTTGAGAACTAAAGTGTAAAATACCAAACTCAAGGGCCAAAAATGCAATTTCCAGGATTAATACAACCCATGTACCTGAAAAAATCACTTAATATTAATTTTATAATATTTTGAACCCATGGTTCAAATTTCATAACAAATAAACCCCATATAAACCTTAAGGGCAAAAACTCAAAATTGGCTAGAAATGGAATTTTTAAAAGTTAAGGGACTTAAACTAACACTTTTTCAAAACTGTTTTTGTCCCAATAACCCTCTGTTATAAGTGATATTTTAAAATGGTAATCACATCAAAAATACTTCCGGTTTGTGAGATCCAAATATATTAAGTTCGGGCCAAAAATGATAATTTTGATAAAAAGGGCACCAAATCGGAATTTCTCAAAAACTCGACCCCAAAATATTTGAAAAACTGATTCACTGAATAAATTGGAGAATTTAGGAACTGACCTTATATTTTCCAAGATCGAGACCAAAACTTATTCGATTTCAAACCCGATAAATACTAGTTTTTAGAAAATGGGGCTACTTATAAAAAAAAATTTGTCAAGGACCTCAAATTAATTATTTTTCATGTTACGACCTCGAGTTTACTGACTTATATATTTAATTATAAAATTTTAGTTTTCTTAAAACTTCCCGTACCTTAACGGACTCCTTACCAAATTTTACGCACTACGCGTGGCGACTTCCTCGCCTTATAACTATTTGAACTTTCAACGAGGTTAAAATCTCCCGCATAATATACCGAATCCATCAAATCAATTGAAGCTTAGTTATCCTCCTGATAATTAGCTTCATTTAATATAATTACACCATCAATACCAATAAATACTTGCGCATATAATTTTCACGCACTTACACTTGTATTGCTTTTTCATAATTTGTATAATATATTCGATTGCCTTGTTGACATATTATAACTACGTGAATGTCCTTGCTTGAGTCAACTTGTCGTGTCGAGCTCACAATCGGAGTGGACCAGTCGGGTAATAGAATTGGGCAGCTCGACTACTATTGTATTTACCAACCCCATTGTCCTAATCCCACCACTAGAGGACGGAGTGTCCAGCGGGAGAAGTGGGTCGTAGACTTGAGGTATAATCATGATTATGACAATCTGGGCCTAATTAGCCCCATTGTGGATTTATCGTGCTTGGGAGCGATAAAGTGATTGGGCCTTGTGCCATCTTGCTCGGGGAGTTACAAGGAAGAACGAAGGAATCGATGTCTGATCCACACGATTTTGGAGTTACTCAGACTGTATTGCTAGTTTAGGTTGTCGTTACAATTTCGTACACAACCACTACTTGACTCGCTTGAATACCATTCATGGTGCCTGAATGTTCACGAACTATTTTCAACAAGTTATATAAGACTATATTATTTTGAATAACATGTTGCTTGTGAATCGTGTGTGTGACGACGATCATGAACCATGCATTCTTCATATAATTGTTTTCATGCATCTATGTAAGCCACACTTACACACGAACACCCATACACCGAGAATTGTTTTCTCACCCCTACCTTTTCAAACGACCGGATGGTGATGGTCCACACGTTCATGACATGGATGAGGAAGATCGGACCACGAGTGATTCATATCCATGCCCCATCCCGACTTTTGAAGATTTCTTCTACATCTAGCTTTATGATGGACTCTTTTATTTTAAGCTTGTAACCTAAGGGCGTAGGACCCTTGAACAATGTTAAGTTTTATTTGGGTTGTAATTTTGGAACTACTTTGTCATTTTGTCGTCGATCAGAACTTAAATTCTCATGCGATATTAAACCCTGTTTGGGTTTTTTTTGATGAATGACTCTCTATTTAGGTATTAATGTGAGTGTGTTTTACCTGGTTTTCTTTTTTGGGCGTGATACTGCGTACTCTTGTGAATTTTGCAGAAAATGGAGATAAATTGGACAAAATGTGATATCACATTCAAATTATAAGTCAAAAGATGAGGTACGAGCAAAGATGTGAAGGAAAGAAGCATGGACGGTTGAACAAAAGGTAATTTCCTTCAAAACGTCCAAACGCAGCTAACGTTTCTAAGACTGGCAAAGTTTTAGTATTTTGGCCATAACGTTTTCTACAAAATTGATATTGAGCTGATTCAAGTGTCCATGGAAATCTAAGAGAAAGAGGTACAACTTTCATGAAGACCCCAGGAGCAAATCCGAATGTTTTACAAGACACACGATCGTGTGAAGTGCTTCAAACGATTTTCAGAGACAAAACCAAGTCGCACGGTCGGGCCATGTGGGACCACATGGCCGTGTGGAGTGACCGTGTGAAAGCCACATGGGCCGTGAGACTGTCTGTGGTGGATTTTTGTGTCCTTTTTGTAAGTCCAAGCGGCTACGATAATCTAGAGGGGGTGAATAGATTATCTCCATCTTTTCGATTTCGCCTCTTTTTCAAACCGAATGCTCAAACAAAATAATGAAGGTGCGGAATGTAAACAACACACGTCGATTTAAAGAGGTTCAACCCACCTAGGGCCTAATCCTCTACCACCCCAAGATATCCGGGATGGATTTCGAAAAGAAAAAGAATTTTATTAATTACCAAAATTAATACAAATTCAACTTACAACACCTTGAAGAGCACCACACTCTTCTTCAACACCACCTTTGGAGATTACCACAATCTCCCTTTGAAGATTACCACAATCTTCCTTCAACGGCACCTTGTGAAGATTACCACAATCTTCAACCTTGAAGAATACCAAATTCTTCAACACCTCAATAAGAAGATTACCACAATCTTCTTGCACCTATCACCTAGATCATCCAAGTGTGCTCTTACCACAAGAACACTCACAAGGATATCTTGTGTTTGAATGACGACCACAAATTCAAGATTACAACTCGATAATTGATAATACAATAGAGTGCAAGTGTAATCAAGAATAGCCTAGACCTCAAGAATGTGAAAGTGAATAGCTAGGCAAATTACAACAAGAAATAAGACAATGTAAGAACAAGTGTATTCTTGAGTGTATCTTGTTGTGTTGTAGTTTTCTCTCTTGTTGTGTTGCTTCAATTCTTCCTCTATTTATAGAAGATGTCTTGTACATGATAGGCTCCTCTTGGGGACATGAATTACGTAAAAATTGCAAGACAATTGAAGAAAAGAGTGTTAGAAATCAATCCCACAATTTAGGAAAAGTCATCACTTGCTACGGTTAGAATTTTCTTTGTCAAACTTGAGCGACGTCGCGCACAAATAGACGTTTGAAAATGAGAAAACACATTTACACAGGCGACCGGTCGGCGACGGGGGTCCGACCATTCGACCCCATGTCAGCGGTCGAATGCAACCAAAAAAAAGTCGAGTCGAAAGTTCTGTTTGAGAAAATGCTCCAGTCACGGTCACCCGCGGCCGACCGGTCGACCGCACGATCGCCCACTTGGTCGACCGTTCGACCACACCGGTCTACCACCCTGTTGACCGGTCAACCAGCCTTTTTCAAGAAATGGCTTATTCACTTTTTTTCACAATTTTCGTGCACGGATGCCTTATAGGGCGACCGATTGGCCTCAAAACAAAAGTATTGTCCAATTTTATATTGAAAATAAACTTCAAGAAATACTCCAAAAAATAGTAAAAATATTTTAGACCGATCGGGAGTATTAGGACAATATTTTAGAACCATTGTTTTGGTGTAAAAACACATTAACACAAAATCATCAAAAGTGTTGTCCAATTTATATCGAAAATAAACTTGTAGAAATACTTCGGAAAATATTAAAACCATTTTAAAACATTTAGGAGTATTTGGACAACCTTTAAAAACATTGTTTTGGTATAAAAACAAAATCATCAAAATCATGATAAAATCATTTATCAAACAATCTCCCCCTTTTTGATGATTACAAACCAAAACAATTTGACAAGGCCGATTTTGAAAACAAAACAATTTTACCGGTAAAAAGAACTATCCGTTGTGAGTGACAACATTCCATGCAATAAAAACACAAGGATGGGAGTAGAGATATTCAAACACATATAGCAAATGCTCCCCCTATCAACATGCACAACAAGAGTAATATAGAAGCAACTTCAACATAAGCTAAAATCTTAGCTTTTCGATATTGAGCTTAAGTATCAATAACTTAAAAGCTCCCCCTGTCAAAGATACATCATTAGAACCGTATGTAAGTCCATACTACAACCAATGGACCATGATTCATACATAACCATAATGCACCAAGTGGACTAAATATGATCCACAACTTATGGCTTTATGAAGCCATAGCTTATAAACTAACTTTTTTAAGCTTATCTTAGCTTTTATGAGCTAATGAGCTTATAACCTGTTTCTCCCCTTTGGAATCATCAAAAAGAATGTTAGCACGATAAATACATCATATATTCTTATCAAAGTGCGCAACAAAACCGATGTATCGAGCTATTTGAACATTGAAGCTAATAAACCAAATAAGGAGGTAAAAGTCGAATCATACGACTTGAAGAAGCTTATGAAAACTCATTTGATAAATGAAACATGATCTCTATAAATATATAAGACTTTTAAAAAACAAAGAGAGTCATGTATGTGATGAATTTTTCATTGAAACGTTTTATCGAACACTTGGCGGGCGTCAAAAATAGAAAAAGTTATATATAGCCCTTGTAAATGAAATCAAGCCAAGTTTTTCATCACCAAATACAATTTAACAAATATCATTCATCAACAATCAATAAGCTCATCACAAACATATATGAATTACATCAAGAAAAATACATATAAGCCACAAACTCAGGGTTCAACCCATTGAGCTAAAGATAGTGAAATTCTTACCATTCAATCGGTAAAGACGAGCAATGATGATGATAGTCGAGCTAGATAATCCCCAAAATATATAATTCATGCATCAAAACTCATTTGAAGTGAATTGTGTGTGAATTTTGCAAAGGGGACGAAAAATGGCCAAAATGTGTCAAAGTGACGAATCTTTGAAGACAGAACCATTTTAATCCAAATTATAGCCTAGGCGGCCGGTCGAGGTTGAGGCGGCCGGTCGGCGTTGAGGGCGACCGGTTGCCCTCAACCCTTTCAGCCCACTGTCTCTCAGTTTTTCCAAAATCCGAATTTTCAACCAAAAATCTGATTTTTCGCCCCTAAGTTTTAAAAACGTGCAAATAGACCTCATTCAATATACATTATGTCATGATCAAGCTCAAAATGAGGTAAAATACTCGGCGGTTAACGATCAAAAAGTCCGCGAGTTATCCTTGAGACGGAATTAAACACATCTCAAGTTTTTGTTAAAAATCACAATCCCTTAAAAAATATATCGAATCTCAATATGTTTAGTTTGATTATGACGAACCAAATTTTTAATACGAATAACCGTATATTAGATACCGAACTTGTTATCCCGAAAAAAATAAGAACGTTTTAAAGCTTTGGATACAACAAGTCATAAGAAGAAGTGCCTTTCAAATATTTGAAAATTTCTTTTAATGGCACTTTAATGAGATTCGTTGGGATAGTTTTTGAAATCGAGCATATAGACATAAGGCATATGGAATGTCGAGTCTATAGGAATAATACAAGAAGACATACCTCGAATTTGTTTGTCAACCGACATGCCTTTCTCAACCTTTGTCAATCTTTAGCCATAGAGGTTGAGATAGTTTTTCTTTCTTCAATGCCTAACTCCTTCAAGAGTTCTTTTGAAATATAACCATCTTCTTGGCATTGAATAATTTGAAGTCCAAGCGATAAATTGAGCTCCCTCATCATGCTCATCTCGAGTTCACCTAGTATCAACTTAGAAAAATATCTTGCACAAATATTCATTAGTAGCACCAAAAATATTCTCATAAATATGCACAAGTTTAAACAACCTTGCCCTTTTTCACAAACAAAGAGAGTAGTATCAACTTTACCTTTTGTAAAATCATTTAGCAAAAATAGCTAAGTCTATCATACCATACACGGGGTACTTGTTTTAAACCATACAAGGCCTTAAAAACAATCATTTGGCCTAGAAAAATTTTAAACCCCGGAGGTTGTTTTACATAGACTTCTTCTTGAATAAAACCATTGAGAAAATTGGATTTAACATCCATTTGGTAAAGTTTGAAATTTTCTTAAAACAAGAATGGGCAAGTAAAATGCAAATAGCTACAAAATGTGCTATGAGTGCAAATGTTACATCAAAATCGATTACCTCTTTCTTGAAAATACCTTCGAGCTACTAACCTCGCCTTAGTTCGACCAATGTTGCCTTGGTCATCGAGTTTGTTCCGGAATACCCTTTTTATCTTCTTCATCACTATCATCATAGGGTATCCAATTGATCTAAGGTGTTCATAATAGAACATTTACATCCAAATATTTGGAGTACTTCATTTCTCATCTACACAACTTAACAAACTCATTAATGGCATCGCTTATATAAGCAAGAAAAAATAGCCCAAGTGTAAAAACATGCCTCAATCACAAAATATCTTGCATAGTAGAAATAGACACTATATATAGAGACCATGAAGCAAGAAACACATACTATGCTTTTAGAATATCATCAAGAGTCTAATAAATCATGCAAGTTCAAATAAGCTTAAGAAAGCTATAAAAGGTCTCTTTTGAAATTTGCAAATCCGATATCATATAGTTGAGACCTTATTTAAAAGAAGTATTTGAACAAGAGTTGACAAAGCAAATATGTGCAATCAAATATCGAATAGTGCCTTTCAAAAAATCTAAAAATCCTCTTAATGGCACTTGTATGAAACACTATGAAAAAACAAGCACATAGGCATATGGCAATACACAAGTAAACGCGTACCTATGCCTTTTCTTGACAAATAATGATGAAAATGGCCATTTGTGAAAATATGTAAATCTTACACAATTCTTAAAACATATCTAGCACAAATCATAATGATAAAAGTGTAGGCAAAGAGATATCACAAGTAAGCTCATGCCATAAAAATCCATAAAAGATGATAACACACTTTAGTCTACAAAAATGCACAAGAGTTTTAAAAACATCATATAAGGTCTTCTTTTTCAAAAAATATTTTAAAAGCACAAGTATATATTGAAGACCTTAATTAAAAATAAATATTTGAAAACTCATTTTGCAATTAAGACACAAATAAAAACATGCATAATAACAAAATAAAATGCATATTTAAATAGGGAGATACGGGTTACCAATTACGCCACTTCCATGGGTTGTGCCGTTCCCATTGTTGATGATATCTTCCCTGAGAAGTCACTTTGTTGATGATGACTTCTTTGATTGCTCCATTTCAAAGGTTTGTTGCTTTCCCATTGTTGAAAGTCTCTTCTTTTTGAAAATCATCTTGTTGATGATGTCTTTGCCATTTCAAGGATTGTGTTCTTCCCATTTTTGATTATACTCTCTTCTTGGAAATTGGCTTTGTTGAGAATAGTTTCTCCTTCTTTGATAAAATGAAACGGTCATTTGATGCCTTCTTGGCGGTATGAATTTTCTTCGATTATTATTACGCCGGGTACCTAATATGACATTGTTTTGTGGTACCCTTATGTGTTTGGGTCCTTTGGGATTAGTCTTGAGACTTTTAGGTCTCCAACAATAATTAGAGCTATTTCTAGCCCGACAAGTATTTACCGTATGACCCTTTTTACCGAATAAAAGCATGTAATAATTCTAGGAGCATAACGACCAATATGCATAGTGACTTGATCCTTTTTCATATGATTAACAATATTAGGCTTATGATCAAGTCCTTTATCACAATTATGAATATCAACAATATTGGACATTATATTGGTACTCAAGTTGGATTTTAATAAATCCTTTTTCATGCAATCAATATTCTCAACAAGAGTACTATTTTCTTTCTCAAGGTTTCTAACCTTATCAAGAGTGGTGGTGTGAGCACATGATAGTGATTCATAGGAAGTAAATAAACTATCCTTATCATTTTTCAAAACAATGAATTCCTTTTTCAAATTTTTGTATTTAACAAGTAAGTTTTGGAATTCATCTTGTAGCTCATTATAATCATTTTGCAAGTCACTATATTCATTTTGCAATTCATTGTCATAAGAAGTAGAGGGTTTAGAACTTACCTTGTTTTCTTCTTCGATGCCCATAAGACATTTTTCGGCTTCATCATCGGAATTTGTAAGAGGCTCATCCCATATTGTTGGATTTGATGTTGTATCCATTTGAGAAGTAGATGCTTTTGAGTTGCTCCTTTTATTTGCATATACTTCATAGATGGCTTCTAGTTTTTGCCATACTTCATGTGCCGATTGAATACCTACAACATGATCAAATTCCAAGGTGGTAAGTGAACAATGTAAAATATTAAGAGCTTTACCATTTAAGGAGATGATTCTCTTCTCTTCATCATTGAGCTCTTTGAAGCCTTTAGAGGTGTGTGGTGTATTCTTCGTCGGAATAGATTCTCCATTAATGACGGTGTTCCAAATGTCGAACCCGCAACCTTGTAAGTAGCATTCCATTCTTTCTTTCCAAAATATAAAATTTTTGGAATCAAACCGAGGTGGCTTGGTGGTGGAGGTGCCGGAAAGGTGAGCTTCGTTCGTAGCCGACGATCGTTTCTCTTCACTCGCGATGTGAAACGAGCTTGCCAAAGAGTTTGGCTCTGATACCACTTGTAAGTCCAAGCGGCTACGATAATCTAGAGGGGGGGTGAATAGATTATCTCCATCTTTTCGATTTAGCCCTCTTTTTCAAACCGAATGCTCAAACAAAATAATGAAGGTGCGGAATGTAAACAACACACGTCGATTTAAAGAGGTTCAACCCACCTAGGGCCTAATCCTCTACCACCCCAGTATATCCGGGATGGATTTCGAAAAGAAAAAGAATTTTATTAATTACCAAAATTAATACAAATTCAACTTACAACACCTTGAAGAGCACCACACTCTTCTTCAACACCACCTTTGGAGATTACCACAATCTCCCTTTGAAGATTACCACAATCTTCCTTCAACGGCACCTTGTGAAGATTACCACAATCTTCAACCTTGAAGAATACCAAATTCTTCAACACCTCAATAAGAAGATTACCACAATCTTCTTGCACCTATCACCTAGATCATCCAAGTGTGCTCTTACCACAAGAACACTCACAAGGATATCTTGTGTTTGAATGACGACCACAAATTCAAGATTACAACTCGATAATTGATAATACAATAGAGTGCAAGTGTAATCAAGAATAGCCTAGACCTCAAGAATGTGAAAGTGAATAGCTAGGCAAATTACAACAAGAAATAAGACAATGTAAGAACAAGTGTATTCTTGAGTGTATCTTGTTGTGTTGTAGTTTTCTCTCTTGTTGTGTTGCTTCAATTCTTCCTCTATTTATAGAAGATGTCTTGTACATGATAGGCTCCTCTTGGGGACATGAATTCTGTAAAAAATTGCAAGACAATTGAAGAAAAGAGTCTGTTAGAAATCAATCCCACAATTTAGGAAAAGTCATCTGCTTTGCACAACGGTTAGAATTTTGTTTGTCAAACTTGAGCGACCGGTCGCGCACAAATAGACGTTTGAAAATGAGAAAACACATTTACACAGCGACCGGTCGGCGGGGTCCGACCGGTCGACCCTATGTCCAAATGGTCGAATGCAAACCAAAAAACGAGTCGAGAAAGTTCTGTTTGAAAAAATGCTCCCAGTGCAGGTCACACGCCGGTCGACCGGTCGACCGACCGCACCGTCGCCCACTTGGTCGACCGTCGACCACACCGATCTACCACCCTGTTGACCGGTCAACCAGCCTTTTTTTTCAAAATGGCTTATTCACTTTGTTTTTCACAATTTTCGTGCACGGATGCCTTATGAGGCGTAGATTGGCCTCAAAACAAAAGTATTGTCCAATTTTATATTGAAAATAAACTTCAAGAAATACTCCAAAAAATAGTAAAAATATTTTAGACCGATCGGGAGTATTAGGACAATATTTTAGAACCATTGTTTTGGTGTAAAAACACATTAACACAAAATCATCAAAAGTGTTGTCCAATTTATATCGAAAATAAACTTGTAGAAATACTTCGGAAAATATTAAAACCATTTTAAAACATTTAGGAGTATTTGGACAACCTTTAAAAACATTGTTTTGGTATAAAAACAAAATCATCAAAATCATGATAAAATCATTTATCAAACACTTTTCCCACTCGAACTCTACAAGTGATCTCTCAAAGTACCTATATAAAGGACCCAAGGACTGCACGAAATTATCATTGAACAACATCCATACAAAATACAACACACCAAAATATACAAGAACACAAGATCAAAAGTCTTCTAAGAGAGGAGAGCTAGGTTACAAAGAACATCACAATGCCTTTCACATCTATGGAAGCACAAGAGGTACGAAGGCTTGAAAGGAGGATCCATCCTGACAAGAATGAGTTTTCTTTCTTAGTTTAGATCTCTTGTTGTACTTAAACGATGTCACTATATTGATTTCAAGTTTGTCTATGAATTTATTATTAATGTTTGACTAATATTTCAGATCATAGGGCATAATCAAAACTGTGGATTCACGTTAAATCTTGCTAATTGTTTTCTTAATTGATTCATGTGTTCTATTTTATGAATTCGAGTGTTTATTCTTAATTGCTAATTATTTAGTCAATAATTTGCATGTCATATTTGTTAGTGTGAGATTCGGGAGATGAGTTCTAACAAAGACGAAAATTGAATTCATACATAAATGGGTGTAACGAGTCGGGAGACCTACAACTGTTTGTGGGGAGTCATTCAATTCATAGATCTTTCGGAGTTAATAATAGTTGTAACGTATCGGGATCTACAATTGTTATTAATCTACTGTTTATGCGCCATCCGGTTGGGAGAATAGACTAACCTAGGAATTGAACCCATAGAAACGCATGAATTGATTTTGCTAAACATTAATTGGTTTTAATCTTGAAGAAGCATGTTGAGATTATGTGCTTCAAGGTTGTTTTAAATAGTTATCGAAAATATTTGTGGGGTTCGAAAATTTATTTCTTTTTCTTTTTCTTTTTGATTTTTATAAACTTAAGATTCGGTCTCTTCAATAAAATTGCAATACGAAGTTATTATAGCCTAAGTGTTTCGTAGTCAATCCCTGAGGAATACGATCTTGTTTGTCATTATCCTATAAACTACACTACACTTGCAGTATATAGATCCAAATAAATTTTTTGGCGAACATATATATATATATATATATTCCATAATTATTTCACTAATTACCAAAATTGACTTTACATACTCACTAAATTTACTATTTCGGGAGGGTGATTTAGACGGGAATTATAAGTGACTCGATTATTATATATATAAATATGATATGATCAATTATATCTGTTTAGTTTGTTTATTTTTTGACTCCCCTTTTTTCCATTGTTGGAAAGGTTGAGTTTATTTGGAGTTTTCTCATCTGGTTCAGGATTTTTTTTATTTTCGTTCTGCTAGAGAATTTGTTTTTTACAAAAAATGTGAATGGTTATGAGAATTTTCAGAAAATACATTATTCATTCACTTTCACTTTTTTTTCATCGTCAATCACTTCTACTCATTTTTTAACAAACACATCTAATCACTAATCATTATTACTCATTTTTCATAAATTTTACTATTCATCTACTCACATCTTTTTTACTACCAATCATTATTTTACTATTTCTATATCAAATCAACTTTTATCATTTTTTTTTCATCTTATATCCAATCACACTCTCAAAATTCATTTGTTTCCATTCAGATTTTTTAACCACTATTATCTAGCAAAATAAAAATTTTCAAAATAAAACATATTCAGTCGCACCCATAAAATCTTGATTTCATTATTTGATATGATGTTTACCCTTGAAAATAAATACTATGGATAAATTCATCAAAGGGGCAGTAAACTCCCCCTTTTAAATATGGCCCAAATCCTACTGAAAAGTAGTCGATGAGGGTGATTTCAGGTACTTTTTTTTTTAATAAATGGAAATATATATAAAGAAAAGAAAATGTGTGTCCTGGTCACAAGCCAATCAGGTAACTTAAAGTTGGGGCCTCGTTAAAACCTTCTAAGGTAAAACTTACCCATTGTGGGAAAAACCCTTGGAAGGAAAAAGAGTACCCCAGAAGAAAAACATAAACCATAAGGAGCCATTGAGAACGGTCACACCGCAAAAATGAAACAAAATAGAACTATCTGACAAATCTATACTGAGATCTTCCAACATAATCATCAATAAGAAGCATCGTGATGTCCGGAGGTGGAGAATGTTAGTCCAAGTGGCTACGATAATCTAGAAGGGGGTGAATAGATTATGCCGATTTTTCGCAAATCACCCTCTTATTCGAATCAACAAGTAAATGACAAGAATGTAAATACGGAAATTAAACAACACTCGTTGATTTAAAGAGGTTCAACCCACCTAGGGCCTAATCCTCTACCACCCCAGTATCTCTGGGATGGATTTCAAAAAGAAAAAGATTTTATTAATTACCACAATTAATACAACACCTTGAGGATCACCACAATCCTCTTACAACACCTTCAAGGAGATTACCACAATCTTCCTTCACCACCTTTGAAGAGTACCACACTCTTCAAACACCTATCACCTAAATCACCCAAGTGTATTCTTACCACAAGAATACTCACAAGGATGTCTTGTGTTGAATGATGGACAAAATTCAAGATTACAACTCTATGAAACCAATACAAAGATTGAGTGCAAGTGTAATCAAGAATCAAAAAGCCTAGACCTCAAAGATGTGCAAGTGAAAGTACTTAGGCTATTACAAGAAGAATGTAAAAATGAAAGCTTGAACAATTTGCAGATTTCTTGTTGTGTATTTTGCTTGTATGTGTTGTTTTTGTGTCTTCAATTCATCCTCTATTTATAGGGAAGCTTCACCAACATAGGCTCCTCTATCTTCACTTTTGTCTAAAAAAAGAAGATCACAAGATGTAGAAATATTGTACAAAAATCAAAAGCAAATCTTCTTCACCACAGTTAAACGGTTGGAATTTTCTTTGTCACAAAATAGCATAGAGGCGACCGGTTGCCCTGTTGAAGATTTCGACCATTTGAAAAAAATAGTGCGATCCAGGTAGGGGTTGCAGGGGGGTGCGACCGGTCGGAGGGGGTCGGCCGTCGCCCGAGTGCGGCCGTCGGCCTCCCCTGGACCGGTCCCCCTGCTCCATTTTTCAAGTCCGTAAGTTCTGTTTCGTGTTTTCTTATCTTCAGGTACAGGTCGACCATATGGGCGACCGGTCGACCTCCCTTTGAAATGTTGTCCGATTTTTTCTCAAAAATAAACTTCAAGAAATACTCCAAAAAATTAGTAAAAACATTTTAAATCATTTGGGAGTATTTAGACAACATTTATAAACATAGTTTTGGTGTAAAAACCAATTTAAACAAAACCATCAAAAGTGTTGTCCAATTTTTATTAAATTAAAAACTCTAAGAAATACTCCAAAAATTAGTAAAAACATTTTAAATCATTTAGGAGTATTTGGACAACATATAAAAACATTGTTTTGGTATAAAATCTTATTAAAACAAAATCATCAAAATCTTGATAAAAACATTTATCTAACAAACTCCCCCTTTTTTATGATTACAAACCAAAACAATTTTAGAAGGTCGATTTTAAAACAAAACAAATTTTCCGGTCTTAAAATAACAATCAATTACAAACAAGATACATCATAAGTACAAGCACACAAGGATAGGAGCAAAGATTTTTCAAAATCATTTTTGCACAAGCTCCCCCTATCAACATGCATATAAAGAACAAGTATACAAGCAACAGCTAAAAGCTAAAAGCTTAGCTTTCACAACTTAAGCTTGAATTCCATGAGCTTATAAGCTCCCCTGTCACAAAACATCATTAGTCAAGCATAAAAGTCCACAATACATCAAATGGACTAAGCATTTGTTCACGACTTATGGCTTTCAAGAGTCCAGTAGCTTATAGCTTTTCTTGCAAGCTTATTTTCGCTTCTTTGAGCGTATGAGTATTTTTCCTGTTTCTCCCCTTTGGAATCAACAAAAGAATGTTAGCACGATAAAAACATCATATATTCATATCAAAGTGCGCAAATTTATCGATTTATCGAGCTTATTGAAAATTGAAGCTTAAATTCCAAGTAAAAGGGAAAAGTTGATCAATTGACTTGCAAAAGCTCATTTGATTGATAAAACATGATCTCTATAAACTTATATGACTTTTCAAATCGAGAGAATCACGTAGGTGATGAATTTTTCATTGAAACATTTTGTCGAACACTTGGCGTGCGTCGAATAAAACTAGAAGTATATAACGCCTTTGAAATTCATTTAAGCCAAAAATTTTCATCACCAATTCAGTTCAAACAATATTCAATACATCATAAATATTAAGCGCATCACATTCATATGAAACTAGCATCAAGAATTTTGCAAATAAGTCAAAATCTCAAGGGTTCAACCCAATTGAGCAAATGGAGTA
This sequence comes from Rehmannia glutinosa, assembly GCA_016081115.2. Lineage (NCBI taxonomy): Eukaryota > Viridiplantae > Streptophyta > Magnoliopsida > Lamiales > Orobanchaceae > Rehmannia > Rehmannia glutinosa. Next base: position 118,446,519 of record CM071926.1, read on the forward strand.
AATTCTTACCATTTATTCGGTAAAGATGAGCAATGATGATGATAATCGAGCTTAATGAAGTCCAAAAATGAAACATATACAAGAAAATACATTTGAAGTGAAATTTTAGTGTATTTGGCGAAGGGGACGAAAAATAGACAAAATAAGCCACAATGGCTGAAACTGAAGACAGAACCGAATTTAACCAAAATTTGTTGACGGGCGACCGGTCATTGTTCGACGTTGAGGGCGACCGGTTTCCCTCAACCTCTTCAGCCCACTGTTTTGATAAAATTTCCAAAATCCGAATTTTCAACCAAAAATCCGATTTTTCGCCCCTAAGTTTTAAAAACGTGCAAAATGCAATCATAGACCTCATTCAATATGCATTATGCCTAACCGAGCTCGTATTGATGCAAAAGTCTCGGAAGTTAGCGGTTTAGTAAAAATGTCCGCTAATTGATCTTGAGATGGTACAAAAGATATCTCAATTTTTCGTTTTGAGACACAATCCCTTAGAAAATGATGTCGAATCTCAATATGTTTAGTACGGTTATGATGAACCGGGTTTTGAGCAATATTTATAGCGGATATGTTATCACAAAAGATAGAACATTTTCAAAAGAACATTTATAATCCGCTAAAGTTTGTTTCATCCAAAGAAGTTGAGTACAACAAAATGTTTGCGGAAATATATTCGGCCCGGCCGTTGAAAGTGAAACACAATTTTGCTTCTTTGAAAACCAAGATACTTTAGGCAATCGCTAAAAATTGACATGATCCTAAGTACTTTTCCGATCATCAATATTTCCCGCATAGTCCGAATCACTATAACCTTTAAGAGAAAAATTTTCATTCTTTGGATAAAATAAACCATATTGAATAGTGCCTTTCAAATATCGAAAAATCCTTTTAACGGCACTTAAATGAGATTCTTTAGGATTGCTTTGAAAACGAGCTCATAGGCATACGGCATGAAGAATGTCCGGTCTACTTTGCGGTTAAATAAAGTAAACTACCAATCATACCTCTATATTTGGATTCATCAACCGACTTGCCTTTTTCATCTTTGTCAATCTTGACGTTTGTTGCCATTGGAGTAGAGACGGTTCTTCCTTCTTCAATGCCAAATTTCTTCAAAAGTTCCTTTGTATATTTTGATTGAGAAATATAAATTCCTTCTTGGCATTGCTTAATTTGAAGTCCAAGGAAGAAGTTGAGCTCCCCATCATGCTCATTTCAAATTCACCTTGCATTAACTTAGAAAATTTCTTGCACAAGGATTCATTAGTAGCACCAAAAATAATATCATCAACATAAATTTGCACTAATAAGCAATCTTGCCCTTTTTCAAAAACAAAGAGAGTAGTGTCAACTTTACCTCTTGTAAAACCATTTTGCAAAAGAAAAGAGCTAAGTCTATCATACCATGCACGGGGTGCTTGTTTCAAACCATACAAGGCCTTTTAAGTCTATAAACATCATTAGGCCTAGAAAAATTTTCAAACCCCAGAGGTTGTTTTACATAGACTTCTTCTTGAATAATACCATTTAAAAATGCTGATTTTACATCTATTTGGTAAAGCTTGAAATTTTTAAAACAAGAATAGGCAAGTAAAATACGAATAGCTTCTAAACGTGCTACGGTGCAAATGTTTCATCATAATCAATACCTTCTTCTTGACAATAACCTTGAGCTACTAACCTTGCTTTGTTTGAACAATATTGCCTTGGTCATCGAGCTTGTTCCGAAATACCCATTTTGTACCAATAATGGTTTGAGATGGAGGACAAGGTACTAATTCCCATACATCATTCCTTTCAAATTGATTCAACTCCTCTTGCATTTCTAAAAAACCAATCCTCATCTTCAATGGCTTCCTTAGCATTTTTAGGCTCTTTTTGAGATATAAGAGCTTTCTCAGCAAATTTCCTCGAGTCATTACTTTATCAAGGGGATCACTAATAATAATAAGATCTTTTGGGTGATCTCCTTAAATTTCAATGCTACGGGAAGATTCGAAGTATCACCTTTATCTTCTTGAGGAACACTTGAGCTTGAAGGTTGATCATTTTGAGTTTCATCTTGAACAATGGTTTCAACGATATCCTCTTCATCACTTTCATCATTGGGTATCCTTTCAACACCCGAAGCTTCATTGAATTTGACATGGATAGATTCTTCAACAACCCCACTAGTCTTATTATAAACCCGATATGCTTTGCTCTTGATTGAATACCCCATAAATATTCCTTCATCGGCCTTAGGATCAAGTTTGTATAATTGATCCTTAGTATTCAAAATAAAACATTTACATCCAAATATTTTGAAATAACTAATATTTGGAGTTCTTCCTTTCCAAAGCTCATATGGAGTTTTATTCATTTTAGAACGAATATAAACTCGATTAATGACATTGCAAGCGGTACTTACGGCTTCGGCCCAAAAATAATTTGGAAGTGAAAATTCATTGAGCATGGACCGACTCATTTCTTGAAGTGTCCGATTCTTCCTTTCGGCTACTCCATTTTGTTGAGGTGTCCTTGGAGCCGAAAAATTATGACTATATCCCTTCGTTTCACAAAAGACTCTAAATTCGCCGTCAAATTCTCCACCTCGATCACTTCGAATGGACTTAATAGTATCTTTCTTTTCATTTTCAATGAGTCTACACAACTTAACAAACTCATTAATGGCATCGCTTTTATTTGTAAGAAATAGAGCCCAAGTATATCTAGAAAAATCATTAACTATAACAAAAGTGTAATGTTTTCCACTTAGACTTGCCGTACCAATATCCCCATACAAATCAAGATGAAGCATTTGTAGGGGTTTGGTAGTGGAAATTTCATTTTTGGGCTTAAAACTACTCTTAACTAATTTGTTCTTTTGACAAGTGTCACATAAGCCAAGATTTTCAAAATTCAATTTGGGTAGTCCTTTTACATGTTGGTTTTTGTAAATAGTTTGCAAATTTTTGTATCCAACATGTCCAAGTCGCCTATGCCATAAGCTAGTTAAATCATTATTGGCGACAAGACAAGAAACATTTTGACTAACCAAATCACTTGTACAAATTTTGTAAAGATTGCCTTTTCTAATTGCTTCACAAATAATTTTATCATTTTTGGAAATAAGGCATTTTTCTTTATTAAAAACAACATTATAATTTGAGTCACAAAGTTGGCTAACACTTATCAAATTGAACTTAAGCCCTTCTACTAAAAGAACATTACTAAGAGAGAAAGAAGAGTTACCAATTTCTCCATTTCCAAGAATTCTTCCTTTGCCATTGCCGAACATGACCATACCCTCTTCTTGGAGCTTGATGTTGGTAAAAAGTTCTCTCTTTCCGGTCATATGGCGTGAACATCCGCTGTCCACGAGCCATTTTGAATCTTCCATTGTTGTTATAGCCCCTATAACCTACAAAGGAATTATTTTTAGGTACCCTATAATTTTGGGGTCCATGGGGGTTAGCCTTGAGACCTTTAGGTCTCCAATAATAGCTAAAATTATTCTTCAATTTACAATTGCTAGCATAGTGTCCATTCTTACCACAATAAAAACAAGTAATAATACGAGGACTACTAACACGTACAAAGGTTGGACCTTGGTCTTTTTCTTAAAAGCATTTTGAAAAGGTTTGTAACCAAGTCCTAATTTAGAATGCTCACCTCTTTGTGCATCTAAAATTTTTGTGACTTTATCCGTACTTAAATTGAATCGATGCACATCCTTTTTCAAATTTTCAATATCATTTGTGAGCGTTTGTTTTTTCGGTTTCAAGAGTACGGACCATAGTAAGAGTAATAGCATGAGCTTTATCAAGAGAGTCATAAGAAGTAAATAATTTATCCTTTTCTAGTTTAATCTCTTTATGCTCCTTTTTCAAATTCTTGTATTTAACAATCAAATTTTGAAACTCATTTTGCAATTCATCAAAATCACATTGTAATTCATCAACTAGGGAAGAAGATGAAGCATTAGAGCGTACCTCGGTATTTTCATCATCTATGGCCATAAGACCATGTTCGGATTCTCCTTCCTCGTCGGTTGTTTCAAGTAATTCATCCCAAGTTTTGACGTCCGCATTTAATGCCTTCTTTTTCGGAAAAGGCTTTTTCTTCTTTTGTTCCTCTTCCGCTAATTTTGGGCAATCGGCTATGTAGTGCCCGGATTTTCCGCATTTGAAGCAAGAATTGTCTCTTGGCTTTCTTGATTTATTTTTGTTTACAAATTTTGCAAATTTTCTAACAAGAGCGCTTTTCTTCATCATCCTCATCACTAGCATAATAAACATTATTAGAAGAAGATGCTAAGCCTTTAATAATATTTTGCGTACCCGATTTAGAGGTGGATGGTTGAGAATTTTTCCTCTACTTGAGATATACTTCATAAATGAGGAGATTCCCAATGAGCTCATCAAACTTGAGTGTCTCAAGATTTTGAGCTTCCGTGATTGCCGTCACCTTTTCTGACCATGAGCCGGGAAGGGTGTTTAATACCTTGATCACCTTGTCTTCTTCGGATGACCTTTCCAAGAGCCACAAGAGGATTGACAATGTTGTCAAGCCTTTCCACCATTTTTGATATGCTTTCACCATCATGCATATTGAAATTTTCAAAGTCTTTCACAAGCATTGTTTTTATTGCTTGCTTTACTTTATTTGTGCCCTCATAAATGGTTTCTAATTTTTCCCAAACTTCATGTGCCGACCGTATGCCTCTTATGCGATTATATTCGGTGGCGGTAAGAGAGCAATGTAAAATATTTAAGGCCTTACCATTTAGAGAAAAGCCTTCTTGTCATTTTCATCATACTCCTTGAATGGCTTGGGAGTAGTGGTACCATCCTCCAATTTTGTTGTTGGTTGAGCAACTCCTTCAATGACCACATTCCAAATATCAAATCCAAGCATCCTTGTAGAAAGCACTCCATGCGGTCTTTCCAAAATGCATAGTTGTTGGCGTCGAATAGTGGTGGCTTGTTGGTGGAGGCGCCGGTGGTGAGATAAGCTTCATTCGTAGCCATGGATCTTTCCTCTTTACTCGAACGAGCTTAGCCAAAGAGTTTGGCTCACGATACCACTTGTTAGTCAAGTGGCTATGATAATCTAGAGGGGGTGAATAGATTATGCCGATTTTTCGCAAATCACCCTCTTATTCGAATCAACAAGTAAATGACAAGAATGTAAATACGGAAATTAAACAACACTTGTTGATTTAAAGAGGTTCAACCCACCTAGGGCCTAATCCTCTACCACCCCAAAGATCTCCTGGATGGATTTCAAAAAGAAAAAGATTTTATTAATTACCACAATTAATACAACACCTTGAGGATCACCACAATCCTCTTACAACACCTTCAAGGAGATTACCACAATCTTCCTTCACCACCTTTGAAGAGTACCACACTCTTCAAACACCTATCACCTAAATCACCCAAGTGTATTCTTACCACAAGAATACTCACAAGGATGTCTTGTGTTGAATGATGGACAAAATTCAAGATTACAACTCTATGAAACCAATACAAAGATTGAGTGCAAGTGTAATCAAGAATCAAAAAGCCTAGACCTCAAAGATGTGCAAGTGAAAGTACTTAGGCTATTACAAGAAGAATGTAAAAATGAAAGCTTGAACAATTTGCGATTTCTTGTTGTGTATTTTGCTTGTATGTGTTGTTTTTGTGTCTTCAATTCATCCTCTATTTATAGGGAAGCTTCACCAACATAGGCTCCTCTATCTTCACTTTTGTCTAAAAAAAGAAGATCACAAGATGTAGAAATATTGTACAAAAATCAAAAGCAAATCTTGCTGTCACAGATTGCAACGGTTGGAATTTTTGCTTTGTCACAAAATAGCATAGGGGCGACCGGTTGCCCTGTTGAAGATTTTGATCGTTTGAAAAAAATAGTGCGATCCGGGTTGGGGTTGCGGGGGCGCGACCGTCGGAGGGGGTCGACCGGGCCGGCCTGTGCCCCCGGACCGGTCCCCGCTCCATTTTTCAAGTCCGTAAGTTCTGCTTTCGTGTTTTCTTATCTTGATGCATGTCGACCATATGGGCGACCTGGCCGACTTTCCCTTTGAAATGTTGTCCGATTTTTTTCTCAAAAATAAACTTCAAGAAATACTCCAAAAAATTAGTAAAAACATTTTAAATCATTTGGGAGTATTTAGACAACATTTATAAACATAGTTTTGGTGTAAAAACCAATTTAAACAAAACCATCAAAAGTGTTGTCCAATTTTTATCAAATTAAAAACTCTAAGAAATACTCCAAAAATTAGTAAAAATATTTTAAATCATTTAGGAGTATTTGGACAACATATAAAAACATTGTTTTGGTATAAAATCTTATTAAAACAAAATCATCAAAATCTTGATAAAAACATTTATCTAACAGAGAATCCCACCAATTAGAAGTACCTTGAAGCTTGCTATGACAATCTGCCACTATGTTTCCTTCCCAATAAATGTGGGAAACCACAAACTCCATCTGAGATAGAAGATGAAGGGTGTAGCGCCATTGTCCCAGAAAGTACCAGGGGACCGAGTCTGGTTTATGGAAAAGACCAACAACACTAGTAGAATCTGACTCCAACCAAAATTTATGCCATCCTTTATGAAAGGCAAAGCAAATAGCCATCATTGCTGCCAGAAGCTCCGCCTCAAAAGCATAACCTCTATGCATACAAAAAACTCCAGCCACCGTACAAAGGCGTGGAGAGCCCAAATCACATCCATTCGTATTAACCTTAATCCATCCAGGCAGAGGTAAATGCCTGTCGACCTGAATAATTTTAGGAGCATTTCTGGGACGCCTTAACACCTTTAGGCGCCTAAGGCAAAGTAGATCCTGCTGAGTATTGTTCATGCGATTTTGGTCCAAAATAAAAGACTCAATGAGAAGAGCTTTGAGCTGAATCAAGGCCGCTTCAACAGACCAAACCTGGTCATTGAAAATTATGTCATTGTGGATATGCCAAATAAGCCAAACACAGGAGATAATCGCCGCCCACCATAAAAAAAAAAAGTTGATCACTTAGTCGAATATTCATAGCCTAGACCAAGAACTTGTTAAAGCTGTGAGAAACATGATAATTAATCTCAAAAGAACTAAAAATCCAAGCCCAAAGGTTCCCTGCAAAGGCACACAAAACAAAAAGATGATCAATAGAATCAGTGTGTGAAAGACATAAGCAACATGTTGTAGGCCCAATGAACCCTCTAAGTCTGAGAATATCCAAAACTGCGAGGTGGTTATGGATCGCTCGCAAACCACAATAGACCAGTAGGTCGGAATATGAGGGGACCAGATCCAGGAACCCTAGTGAACCACCGTAAGTGAATGCCGAAGATAAGAGTAAGCCGCCTTGGATGAAACATTCCCATCTAACGAGTGAGTCCAAGCTCGTTTATCCAAAGAGTGAGGCTCCATAGGGAACCGAACAATATCCCTGATGATATCCAAATACTTACCCACAAAAGATATAGTGAAATGCCAGGAATCATTGAAGAAGAAATCTGAGATACTTTGCTGAAAATTGTGGCGATGCTCATGGGGAATGTCAATTCTGTCAGCAATAGAATAAATCAACCAATCATCCAACCAGAACAACACTTTCGATTCATATCTTGGAATCCATCTAGAAGCTGCCATACAATCCTCAATTGCTGGGCGAATCCCACCCTAGATAAAAGATGGTAAGAATGAGCGACGGATAGAGCCATCAGCCAAGAAAAACCAACTACGAAGTGTGGTGAAGACCATAGAATTAGAATTAAGAACTTTCCATCCCATTTTCATCAATAAAGCCTTGTAAGCAGTAATAATGAAATGGATGCCAAGACCACCTTCCTCGCGCGGCATGCAACACTTATCCCAATTGACCACAATAGAACCCTTCGTAAGAATGTCCCCTGTCCAAATGAAATTATGCATAACCTTTTCCATATTCTTAAGCATGGAAATCAGCCATTTGTAAATGAGCATGTTGTGAACAGAAGAGCTGGTGATGACTGAATTGACCAGACAAATGCGTTCGGCCATGGATAAAGAAGTCCCTTTCCAGCGTTCAAATTTCATCAAGATCTTATAAGAAATCGGTGTAAAACATTAGACTTGGGCGTTTCTTTAAAGATTGGAACCCCAAGGTAGGTGATAGGAAGACTGCCCATATTAATACCCATGATCTGCTGAATCCGACCCCAATGTAAGGGGGAACCCCATTACCAAAAAATACCTTGGACATAGTCGGATTAAAGACCTGCCCAGACATGGAGGCATATTGTCCGAGAATCAAACATTTGACGAGCATTGGAAGTAGTGCCTTTGCAAAGGATCACGATATCGTCAGCATAAAGAATACTCGATGGGAAGTTAATATGCCCAGGCACTACAAAAGCAGTAAGTAACTGCTCTAAAATCGAGTAGGCAATGGCACGACCCAAAACCTCTTCTGCAATACAGAAAAGCAAGGGAGATAAGGGATCTCCCTGTCGGACGCCTCTTGCACACTCAAAGTAACCTATGGGCATTCCATTAATAGGAATAAAAATCCGAGTTGAGTGAAGAATCACCGAAATCCAAGAGATGAACCTATCAAAAAACCCAAACTGACAAAGAACATGATGCAGAAAGTCCAAACTCAACGTGTCAAAAGCTTTTCTGATGTCAATTTTGAGAATCATGTTACTATCTCGATGACCTTACAGAAATATTAAACCCTTCCGATACCACCGCAATACGGTCATGAATATGCTGCCAGGAATGAAGCCAAACTGAGTGGGTGAGAGGATCTTTGCAAGAATAATACAAAATCTATTAGCCAGAATCTTGGTAATAATCTTAAAAAGGAAATTACTCATAACAATACGTCTGAAATCTTCAATCGCCATAGAATCCTTGGTCTTAGGGATTAAAACCATGAAACTAGAATTGAGGCCAGTAGGCAGAATGCCCGTCGCAAAAAAGTGATGGACCGCAGCCATCATTTCACTCGCAATAATATCCTAGTAACCTTGATAAAAGACGCCATTAAAACCATCAGCCCCGGGAACTATCTGAACCCAAATCAAAGACAACATTCCAAATTTCCAAATCATCTGGGATGGAAATTAAATTATGATTGTCGGAATCCAAAATCATCGGAGAAATAATACGATCAATTAGAGAAAAAACCACATTGATACGAGGAGGGACCGCGAAGAGATCCTTATAAAAGTTAATGATATGAAGACTAATATATTTTGAGTCATAAGAGATATTACCATTGATAACTAGGATATGGATACTAGAACGGAGGGTGCGCATCTTGCAGCAACGATGAAAGAAGGAAGTATTCCTATCCCCATTCTTAAGCCAAGAAGCTCGAGATTTTTTACGAAGAAATTCTGCCTGCATCATTAGTACATGAAGAAGAGACTTTTGGGCATCCAACTCCTTCTGTTTAAGATCACTCAAATAACCCAAATTCTCAATATCAGCCTGAATTTTTTGTACCTGCTGAATTTGAGAGTCCACCGCACAATTCATATCACCAAAAACATTCTTGTTCCAGACTTTAAATGCCAGACTAAGTTGTTTAAGTTTAATCATCATACAAGTAAAGGGTTAATGACAAAACAAGGAGCCTCCCAAGAAGAGCGAACTAAATCTAAGAAACCTGAATGTTTTACCCGCATACTCTGAAAACGAAAGAGGGTAGGGCTTCTGTGTAACTGAGTGAGACAAGAGACCGAAATCGGATGATGATCTGAAGAAATCGGAGGAAGAACCAGGGCTTCCACCTTTTGCCAAAGGGAAGAAAAATCAATCGTAGCCAGGGCCCGATCTAATCTAGCCTGAACCATTCGCGTGGGAGTGCGAGTTGAGCACCAAGTAAAAAATTTACCCACTGTGTGAACCGAGAGTAAATCCTCATTATCCATAAAACTACAAAAATCATGATAGGCAGCCTGTGAAGCGATACTACTGCCAAGACGCTCATGATTACCCAGAACGACATTAAAGTCACCCAACACCATAAAATTAGCCAGGGTAAGGTCAACCAAATCCTCCCACAACTGACAGCGAGCCAAATAATCGCAACGCGCATGCACAAAACCCACACGAAAAATGATGTTAGACACTTCCATTTGCAAAACGATACTCTGATCTGACAAATAAATGTGTTATAAAATATTCACATCCGAGCACCGAAACACCCAAATATCAGATTACTAGAAGCTCGAAAATTTTGGGTAACAAACTGTAAACCCAAAGAATCCCAGTAAGAGTCAAAAATAACACCCAAATCCACTTTGGGTTCCGCAATAGCCACGAGGGATGGTTTATGGTGATGGCATAACTCCCTGAAAACATTGCGGGAAGCAACATTTCCTATCCCTCGAATACTTCAGAAGAGACAATTCACTAAGATAAGTCTTGGGGAATACTCCGTTGCTAGGACGCGGACCTGTGGCCCTCAGAAATGTCGTTAACTTTTTCCCAAGACTATTCCGAAGCTATCAATTCATCCTCCGAGTAGTCCCCCCATTTTTCTTTAACAACCATGTTAAGGGTTTTAGGACCATCAGAATCCTTGGTGATATTGATTTTGTGAAGAGGAGGCCACGGGCCCCATTCAATATCGGTTAAGAGATGTTGTTTAGCTGCATTAGTGGACTTATCCCGAATAGCATGATAGAAATGGCGTATAGGTTTCTCCAAATGATACTTGAACAGTATATGGTTGTTTTCGAATATCTGATAAAGTAGGAAGAGCTGAAGAAGATGAATCAGCAGAAGTGTTAATCGGGGTAGAAATCGGGTTTAAGTCACAGTTCTCATCTACAAGAGCCGCAAAGAAATTGCCCAAAGTCACCCCCTAGGACGCAGGTAACGTGGCGATGGGGACAATAGCAAGAGGAAGGGGCAGCTACCCCTCCCGATGAGACAGTATATTATCCATTGAGCTAACAACGACCTTTCCTTTATCATTATTAGGATTCACAAGATGATATTCTCTACGAACACGAGAACGACCCCTGGAAATAGAAGGGGGATGTTTAGGGTCAGCTTGGGCTTTAGTCGGGACACAATTCGAATTGCGACAACAAGATGCCATCGAATGACCTATGATGTTGCACTATGAACAGAAATCTGGGAGTTTTTCATAGCTTAACGAAACAAATGAGCAGTGACCCACTCGCTCAATCATAATAAATTTCTGAAGGGGCTTAGACAGATCAACCTCCACAAGAACACGAACAAATTGCCCTAGCGAGCCATTGAGTGATTTAGTATCGATTTGAATCGGATTGCCCACTGCCTTAGCTATGCCCATGATATGGTTCCCAGTACTCGAAACTCAATTCTAATATTCTGACCCAGATACTAGCAATCAAAGTGTTCACTTTATATGGTTTGAATTCCGGAACCCATTGCGACAAACGAATAGACCCATGTTTAATTTGCCAAGAAGAGCGTGACACCGCCCGTGCACAGTCCATATCAGAGAAAAATTTAATATAGAAATACCCTTTACCCAAAGGTATTAATTTCCAATCCCTTGAATCTTCCATAATTTAGTAAGATGAGTATGAAGTGACATTAACGCCCATGGTTGACTACCCTTACCAAGAATCACACGACCAATTAGAGCATAAGAAAATTCCATAATACGTTGCTGATACCAGTGTTCCTCAATAGTAACAACAAAGTATTCACCCGTTTTAACGGGTTTAGGGACAGAACTAATGGAACCATTAACAACATTTGTGTAGGATTGAGTTTTACCTATCTGGGACGTACCTGGGATGAATTTATCAGGAGTTGAATCCGTTGGAAAAGAAGAACTTGTGACCTTGGACCCATGATGGACCCGTTGTGTAGGGAATGGAATGGAGGTTGGCGGTCGCTGTACATGGAGATAAGTCAATTTCGGAACAAGTCCTAGCGCATTAGCAGCGTTAGAAGAATATAGGTTTGTAAGTCAATTCGGATGTAAGCAAGTCCCCGCTAGATGTTTGAGGGTAGCGACAATCGAAAGTGGAGAAGAAATAGAAGTTGTTGCTGCATACGGATTCAGATAGGCCCAACCGGCGGTGAATAGTGATCTGTCGAAGTGGTGGCATCACCGCAATTCGATGGGCCAAGTCGACTCATTTTGACCCCCTGAGCAATATTTCCTTCTTTGGTCGGAGGCCAAATCGGCTGATTTGGTGGTCAATCGGGCGTCCAAAGCCCGAAAATTGATTTTCGGATCCCCAATTTGGGTTGTTTGATTCGGGGCAAAATTGGGTCGATTGGGGAGTGGGTTTTGGGCACCTTGGAGTGAATTGGAAGATGGTATAGTCAATTTTGGGTTTGGGTATGTATTTGGGTCAGAATTAGAGTTTGATTAAAAATTAGGATAATTGGTAAAACCTCGATTGTTGCCGGAGACGAACCGGAAATTCCAAATTGATGATTGGGCATTGAAGCCCCAGAAGAGACGAGCAAAACCTGGGGTGACACATCCATTTTGGTGGACGGAATCGGCGCCAGTGGTGAGTCAATCATTCACGTCGCTGATGCCTCTATTCCTACTATTTCTGATTTTAGGTACTTGTTTAATTTCAGGGATAATTTGAAAAGACCGTTGAGGTTAGGGCTGATAACAAAAAAACCTAAATATTTAAAATTACAAAAAAATCCCCCGAGTTTGATTTTGTTTAAATTTTTAAGGGTGCAACTTTAGAATTTTTAGAAATATAAGAGGTTTTTTAAAATACTTTTTTCTTATGAAGGAAGAAAATTAAGACGAGATCAAACATCAAGGGTGCGACTGGATACGCTTTTATTTTGAGAATTTTTTTTTTGCTAGAGAATAGTGGTGAAAAAAATTTTGGAAGAAAAAAGATGAATTTTGAGAGTGTGATTGGATGTGTGATGAATTTTTTAAAAACCTATGGGTTTTTCTTAACTAGCCCCAACTTCGGGGGTTTTTGTAATTATCCCTTAATGTTAATGAGCATTCCTTGGTTCATTCCCATTCACATGCTTGGTATGCTTTAGTAATGGGAATACTCATTCCAATGGGAAATCTATATTCCCAAAAGTAAGGGAATGACCATTCCTACTCTTCCTCATGGGTTTAGCTATTCCCAATCATAAAAAAAATGACTCAAATTTTATTTTTAATGAAATTATATTTCTATAAATGACTAGAAATATTGGATATAATCAATATTTTCGAAAAGTAGTGTTATAAATAAATAAAAAAATATTTATAATTTAAATATAAGTTTTATTTAATATTTTAATAAATCACAGTCAATTTCTAATATTCAATAGTTAAATCAAAACTTTGATATAGAATTCTTTTTGTCGATTTTCTGTATTTTCTTATAAAAATATTATATAAACTATTTTTGATATCATAGGTACAAATGTACATATATATATATATATATTATTTAATATATATATTAAAAATAATCTTATATCAATTTATGAATAACATATTTAATAAAATTTATTTAAAAAATCTTCTTTAAGAGTAATTTGATACATAATTTGTTTTCTCAAATTACTATTATTTATTTATAATTACCAATCAAGATATTTAAATCAAGTAAAAAAAATCGGCATTCATTCCTTTCTCCATTCCTTGTACATATCAATCATAGAAATAGTATTACTACATTATTAATGGCTCAAAAGCTACTCTAGAAAACCGTAGCCAAGTGCACCTATCGTTTTATAGTATAGATTATTGAGTACCGAGTGTCATTCCCACGAGGATTGTAAGTACCAATAATTGCTGTCTTTTTGTTATTTAATCTAACAATTTTCAGAGTTTTTGTTTGATTAATAAACTACAATATGTAAAAAATGAAGGAAAATTTGTAAAATAAGAAATCAAGAGATAGAGATGTGTTTGAATGTAAATCCCTCTAGAATATTTTTGTGATTTAACAAATTAAAAATACAACCATGAACCCTTAAGCAAAAACCATCCTCTTTTAATAAAATCTCATGTTATGTGGACCGTAGAAATTCCCGATTTAAGTTAAACCCTTTCTCAAGGTGAAAAACTCTTAATCTCAAGTTGATTAACTTAAATCTCTTTCTAGTTAAAACCCCCAAGACAACATTATAACAATTTGTGAATTCCCATATTAGGTTTGACCCTAATTCGGAAGATTTACGTTGTCCTATATCTAGGATTGCATGCAACTCTTTTCACTTATATAGGTTCTATTTCACCATGAATCTCTTGATTTCCCGGTGAAGAATAAACTTCAAATCAATATTGCGCATATATCAATTCGAATGAATAAATCATGATATAAGTGAATCACACAAGACATGAGAATTTTATTAAAAACATACACACCTTAATCACAAATCCATTCTAGAGTTCATTACATTCAAACACTAGGAGTTTAGCTACACATGATTGTGACAAAAGAGTAAATTACACAAGAAGATTTAAGTAATGTAGACATGGTGTACTTATCTTTCTCAAAATCTCAATTGACTTCTTTCTTGATTGATGATGTTGCTCCAAGCCTTCTTCTCCAATGTTGCTCCAAGCTTACTCCTCCAAGACCCCTTGATCCCAATTCTACTTAAAATGTTGAACACAATGAGTATTTTCTAAGTGTCTAATGAATTGAATTGAATGAATTTCCCCAACTTCAACTCTTGGCTTTTATAGACAACATTTTGTAAGTCCAAGCGGCTACGATAATCTAGAGGGGGGGTGAATAGATTATCTCCATCTTTTTAATTTCGCCCTCTTTTTGCAATCGAATGCTCAAACACAATGATAAAGGTGCGGAATGTAAACAACACACGTTGATTTAAAGAGGTTCAACCCACCTGGGCCTAATCCTCTACCACCCCAAAGATATCCGGATGGATTTCAAAAGAAAAAGAATTTTATTAATTACCAAAATTAATACAAATTCAACTTACAACACCTTGAAGAGCACCACACTCTTCTTCAACACCACCTTTGGAGATTCCACAATCTCCCTTTGAAGATTACCACAATCTTCTTTCAACGGCACATTGTGAAGATTACCACAATCTTCAACCTTGAAGAATACTAAATTCTTCAACACCTCGATAAGAAGATCACCACAATCTTCTTCACCTATCACCTAGATCATCCAAGTGTGTTCTTACCACAAGAACACTCACAAGGATGTCTTGTGTTTGAATGATAACCAAAAAATCAAGATTACAACTCAATAATGAATAATACAATTTGAGTGCAAGGTGTAATCAAGAATAGCCTAATTTGAGTGATAAGCAAGGTTTACAACAAGAATAATAACAAGAAAGACCAAGTATATGCTAAGTGTATCTTGTTGTGTTGTATCTCAAAGGATGTTGGTTGCTCCAATAATAGGAGATGATTGATCAAACATAGGCTCCTCTTGGGGATTGAAAATATACAGAAAAATACAATTAAAATCAAGAATATAGTTGTTAGAAATCAATCCCACAATTTAAGGAAATGTGTATGCTGTCAAACGGTCATATTTTTGCTGTCAATACATAGGGCGACCGGTCGCACAGAAATAAGAGAAATAAGAACACTTTGAAAATTTCAACAGGGCGACCGGTCCACATAGGCTTCGACCGGTCGACCCCTGTCTCAACCGGTCCCCCTAATCAAAAAATGAAGAGGTTTTGTTCTGTTTCAAAATGAAACTTGCAGGTACCGGTCGACCGGACCGGTCGACGCCCAGGGCGACCGGTCGACCTGCTTATTTTTTTCTTCCGTCTCATTTTCTGTTTCTAAAAACATCTTCAGGTACGGGTTGCCCTATAGGGCGACCGGTCGACCACGAGACAGAAATGTTGTTCAATTTTTGTCGAAAATAAAACTCAAGAAATACTCCGAAAATTTAGTAAAAACATTTTAAACCGATCGAGAGTATTTACACAACATTTAGGAACCTGTTATAGGAGTAAAAACTCATTGATATAAAATCAATAAAAGTGTTGTACATTATTAACAAAAATAAACTTGAGGAAATACTCCGGAAAATATTAAAAACATTTTAAATCGTTTAGGAGTATTTGGACAACCTTTAAAAACATTGTTTTGGTGATAAAATAAAATCATCAAAATTAAGATAAAAACATGTATCAAACACATTTTTATTCAACAAAACATTGATAGTGCCATTTTTTGCTAAACAATTGCCTCCACTTTCATTGTTGGTTGGTGAATTCTTGTACTCAATTGATGATTGAGGGAATATGGAGACATGGTGCAGCAAAATGGGGTGTTAAAAGTGTACAAAAGTGGTCAAAAGGGCTTGGTTGGTGAGTTTTCCACAATTTGCGCATAGAAAAGTATCAAAAAGTGGCTCTGACATGGCCATGTCGCAGAACACACCCTGGCCATGCTGTTTCTTCTTCAGTCTGACACGGCCATGTTGCACAACACGGCCTGGCTGTGTCAGATGCTGTCTAAGCCCAAAAATTGTGATTTTTTGCCCTGTTTGAACATGGTCGTGTTGCCCGACACCCCCTGGCCGTGTTGGACCAAAAAGGCCCTGAAATGACGCGTTTGGCTTGGGATTTCGAGCGTTTTTGCATCCTTAAACTCCCATGTATGTTTTGACATGAATCCATGGTCCGAAATTCACCAAAATTAGCCCCAAATGGTCAATCTACATCAATAAAAGCACCTTGGAGTAATATGAACTATGTACAACCAAAAATTTACAAACCTAACAATAAAATAACTCGAATTCTACTCAAATATACACATAAAACATGCATACAAAGACCCTTATCAATTATTCCTTTCTTATTGTTATTCCATTTCTAAATTCATTTCATTCTCACCTAATTCCATTCACTCATACCAATCATGTCGTAAGGGTATATTTAATTAGTAAACAATAGGTTGTTTACTTCGTTTGATGGAATAATGAATGATTGATTAAGCATATGATGAGATATTGGATTAAGATTCAATTATTTAACAAATAGTATAATGTGTATTTCTATTATTATTTGAATCCTACATTAGTTAAAATTCTTATCAAATATATACTTTGATTGACAAACATATGTGTTGGGAAAATTATTTTATAGATTTTGATGAATGCCATGTAAAACTTAAACTAGAATGTTGGCACCCCATTTTTCTTGTAATTTTCATTGTAATAAATAGGGCTGGAAAAGCTGAGTCAAGTCAGCTATGCCTGGAAATACAAGAAGTCAACTGAAGATTGAAGTGAAGACTCCGCTGGGGAACATCTGAGTATGGCGAAGATAGAATATCAAGAACTCGACTGAAGATGTATCAGCTGAGGAACAGCTGTGTGAAGAGTCAGTCAAAGTCAACTCAAGAAGCCAAGTCTCAAGTTGAAGTGACAGATGAGTCTTCCAATGATTGGAGCAGACTCAAATCATCTGGGGAGAAAGGCAGCAGCCAAGAGGAGTTAACTGAAATGAATCCGTTGCACAGAAGTCAAGAACATTACTTAAATAAGTAATACTTCCATCTTTGCCAGTCTTAAAGTGCTCATCCCAGAAGCGTGCAAAAGGAATAAACCAATGGGAAGCACTGCACCTCGTGTCAGAACCTGAAAAGCTGCAAATTCATTTAATACGAGGAAGGGTCTACATCTCAAAATTGAAGACCAAGAAAAGACAAGCCAACAAACACAAGTGACTTTTGAAAATCAGCTTATCTCTTCAACGGGCAGATTTTTGAAAGTTCACTATAAAAGGCTGAGGAATTTCATTAAGTAAAGGTTACCTGAACCACGAACAAGCAAGCAATATTCAAGTTGTAAACCTGCAAATATTCTCAAAGATATTCAGGCAAATCCTCGAGCCTGAAACTCGAAGGAAATCGATCAAACACAAAGCTGTGAAGGAAAGACAACTTCAAACTGTTGAAGAGGAAACTTTTGAAGAATCAAAAGGGGGTCTACCATCCAAGGAGGGTCGTAGGAAGGTTCAAGGTCGAACCAGTATCAAGTTATTGGAGGGCTTCGTGATCAAATCCAAGAGCTTGAGAAAGTGAGCAGAAGCAGCAAGGCAACTGCCCTGTGAAGAAGCTGAGTCGGAAGAGAAGCCAGCTGTGTGACCAAGGCTATCTCTAGACTGTTTACCACTTTGTAAATAGATCTTTTACATAGTGGATTCCTCCAGTAGTTGGAGAAGAGAGGATTAGAAGAACTACCCCATCTTCGAACCTCTATAAAAATCAACTGTCATTTATTTTTCAGCACATTTACCTTTCTGCATACTCATTTTATATCTACTGATAAACTTATGTGATATCCAATTGATTAATAACTAAGTGCTAAAATCAAGTGTTAAAACAAGTTTAAATCAAATCAAAGGGTGTTAAGTCTTCCGCTGATAAAACTAACATAGCCAAGTTAAGATTCAGGTTAAACAACTAAGTTATTCTATCAACAGCTCTATCGAGTCTGTTGAGTGGCTAACTCTGCTGAATAACCAACTTAGTTGTCCCTCAAGGACTCAGCTGTTTGTGTTAACTCTGTAAGATTTTAAAAGGACTAAAATTGAAAAGTTGGTAAGGTTTATTGAACCCCCCCCCTTCTAAACCTTACTCACACCCCTTGGGACCTACAAGTGGTATCAGAGCGGTTGGTTCAATGAACCTTCCACACTGGTTACTGAACTAGATCTCTAATCTTTCACAGAAGTTTTTAACACTTGCTTTTTCAAAATCTTTCATTCTTAGCAAAGTTATAATCATGGAAGCAAATCTGACACGTATTCCTATGTTCACTGTTGAGGAATTTGATGACTGGAAAATTCGCATGCAGGCTCATCTATCTGCTCTACACGATGAAATGTGGCTTGTGATAGAGGATGGGCCACTGCAGATATTGAAAATAAACACTATGAAGAAGAAGAGCGATTCTGCAAAATTGAAGGGAAGAAGTTGTTCTTTGAAGAAAGACCAGCCCTAGTTGAAAAACCAAGGACTGAGTGGACAAATGATGACAGAAAAAGATACAACCTGGACAACATGGTCAAGGATATACTCTACAAAACCTTGGACAAAGCAATGTTCAATAAAGTCAAATCTTGCAAAACAAAGAAAAAAAAAATGATAAACGACTTTAATTTGTGAAGGATCAAAGAAAATTAAAGAAAATAAATTATCTGTTGCTGTTCAAAAATTTGAAAACTTTAAAATGCTTGCAGGTGAAACCATGGATCAGCTAGATGCCAGATCCACTGAAATTACAAATGAGCTTTCAGCTCTTGGGAAGGAATACACACAAAAGGAGATGTGTATGAAGATCTTGAGAAGCCTCCCAGCTGAATGTGAAATGAATACTATGGCTCTAAGACATTCAATGGACCTATCAAAAACATCCAATCATGAGATATTCTCTAACCTCAAAGTCTATGAGTTTGAGCTGAGAAGAAAAGATCAAGAGGAGACAGCTGTACCCAAGACAGTTGCATTGATAGTCAAGGATGGAAAGAGAGCTGAACCCAAGGAAGCCATAGACCAGGAGGAAATAGCCCTAATGGTTAAAAGATTCAACAAGTTCTTCAATAAGAACTACAAAATAAACAAGGTGAAACCTCCAGAGACATTCAAGACTCCCTCCAAGTCAAGGGAATATAGGCCACCCAAGAGAGCTAAGCATCAAAGGGTTGAATATCAGAGAGCTGATAACCCAAGGACAGAAAGAGCTGACCAAAGAGCTGAGAACCTGTGTTGGAATTGCAAACAACCAGGACACTTTGCAGTTGACTGCTCCTATCCACCAGTCAACGAATATAGAAATGAAGAAGAAAGAAAGGTCTTCAGAGAAAGAAGACAGGAAAAGAAAAAGGATATGTTAGGCATGCGAGACTAGCCGAGATAGTCAAGTCTAAAGAAAAGCGGCACTCGAGAGAGTAGTGAAGCCGACTACTCAAATGACTCTGAGGAAGAAGCCTTGATCTGCCTTATGGCTAAAGTACAAGATCAACCAGACCAGGAAGATGAGGTACACTCTAACTCATCTCATTCAGATTCAAGTGATAGTGATTGTGACACACACACTTCATCACCCACTGATCTTTATGATTCATTAGGCAAAATGATGAAAGACTTTGAGCACATTAAATCCTCACACACTTCTAATTGAGGAAAACAGCCAGCTCAAAAGCTAAAACTCACAGCTGACTAAGGAGCTGAGTACTCTAAGTCATATAGCTGATGAGAACACAGAGCTGAAGGCTGAGAATGTTAAACTATTAGCAGAGATAGCTGCTGTAGAAAATAGAGAAAATGATCTTAAAAATGTGATTGCATCATTTATAAAGGCATCCAAATCATTGGATGATCTAATCATGAGTCAAAAAGAATGTGGAGATAAGATAGGCATAGGATTCAACTCCTTTGTGCACAGTCAAGCTCCTAGAGTGATTTTGGAAAAAGGATCTTCAAGTAATGAAGCATCTTAGAAACCCAAAATACCAAATGTTGCACCCACATTCATCCCAAAGCACAATCACAAACAAACTGACCTTGGATATAAAGGGAAAGGAAAACAATTTGTTGAGTATGATGAGAGGACAGCTGAGAAGAAATCCAGCAAAGTTCCTCAGCAAACTCCAAATAGAAAGTACTTTTTGAAGAACAAACAGAGCTACCAAAAACCCCAAAGTTTCATCAGAGAAACACATATGATGGGAATGGTATAAACTACCCAAGCCAAGCTGATTGGAACAATGTGAAGTATCAGCAAAGACCAATGGAATACAAGCCTAGATGGCAAATACCTAAACCTCATCAAAGGTCATTCCAAAGGCAAAAGAGCTATTATCGGACACATATACACCCGGCACTACACTCAGAAATATCACAACTACCCAAAGAAAACAATTGCCAAAACACACACACAGACATACAGATAAAAGAGACAGCTGTATGAACCTAAAACACCCAAGCAATTTGCTAATGTGCACTATGATTATGACACGGATAGATGGAAACCTCTTAGAGTCAAGTCATTTGGCTATAGGTTGGTTGGATCATCTTACAACACTAACCCCTCGGGGACCTGTGCAAAGTATGGGTACCTAAAAACTAATTTCCTTGATTGCGGGTTCAAGGAATAGTGAGTGCCAAGGAACGTGGTACATGGATAGTGGTTGTTCCGGACACATGACAGAAACAAGAAATATCTGTCAAAATTCAAGGAGATTAGAGGTACAAAAGTCATATTTAGAGGAAATGAAGCTCTAGGGGAAATCAAAGGCACAGGATCTATCAAGAAAAATGGATTGGAAATCACAGATGTTGCATATGTTGAAGGCCTCAACTTCAACTCATTAGCATCGCCCAACTCGTGATAAGGGCTACAATGTTGGATTCAATACGGGAGTGTGCTAGATCAAAGATATCTTGAATCAAATGAAATAGTCTTTGCAAGGATCAAGACAGAAGAATATGTATGTGGTAGATTGGTCTACTGCTACACCAAGCACTTGTCTGTTAGCAAAGAGTACAGTTGAATCAAGTTGGTTGTGGCACAAGAAGTTGAGTCATCTGAATTTCAAGACAATCAACAAGCTTGCAAGAGTCATCTTGTGGAAGGATTGCCAGATTCAGTGTACAAGAAGGAAAGTGTATGTGATGTATGCTAGATGGAAAAACATATCAAATCTTCATTCAAGGATAAGCCTAGTCCTTCTTCAACAAGGATATTGCATCTGTTGCATATGGATCTATTTGGTCCAGTTGAACTAGCCATCATAAGTGGAAAGAAATACACCTTAGTGGTGGTAGATGATTATTCAAGATATACATGGACAATCTTCATTTGCAAAAAGAAGGAGACTTTGCAGAAGTTACCTCAGCTGATGAAAAGAGTTCAAAATGGAAAGAGCCAAACCATTATAAAGATAAGGTCGACAGAGGAACTGAGTTTGTCAATGGGATAATTACTCAGTATTGTATTGAAAATGGTATTTCTCATGAATTATCAGCCGCAAAAACTCCACAGCAGAATGGAGTAGCTGAAAGAAGGAACGAACTCTCAAGGAAGCTGCAAGAACCATGTTAGCTGAAGCAGGATTGCCTAAGAGATTTTGGGCTGAAGCCATTAACACAACATGCTATACTCAAAATAAATGCATGATTAACAGGCAACTAACCAAGACTCCCTATGAAATCTGGACAGGGAGAAAGCCAAATGTTGGGTACTTCAGGATATTTGGATGTAAATGTTTCATCCATAACAATGGCAAAGATAATTTGAAGGCTTTCGATGCTAAAGATGATGAAGGTATCTTTTTGGGATACTCAGCTAAGAGCAAAGCCTATAGAGTGCTGAACAAAAGAACTATGGTCACAGAAGAGTCTATCCATGTGGTTTTTGATGAACCTAATGTAAGTGTAGAAGACATTGAAGAGTTAGCTGATAAGCTGAATCAGCCAACTATGCAGAAGAGTCCTTATGTTGAAGCTGAAGTAAGAGCAATCAACCTAGATGAAGATGAGATGGTTGAATCTCAAAGACAACTGGAAAGTCTACAGTTGAATGAAGATGAAAGAGTTGTTCAAGACAACATAGATGCGAGACAGCTGAATCCAGCTGACTTGCTCCAACCTGATGTGAGATGGCTGAGAGACCATCCACCAGAGTTAGTTATTGGAGATGTTAGAGATGGTGTAAGAACAAGATCTAGAGCTCAGCAAGAAGCAATGTTCACTTGTTTCATTTCCCAAATAGAGCCAAAAGATGTGTCTCAAGCATTGGATGACACACATTGGATTCAAGCCATGCATGAAGAGCTGAATCAATTTGAAAGGAACAAAGTATGGGAATTGGTGCAGAGACCAACCCATCAAAATGTCATTTGCACAAAATGGGTTTTCAGAAACAAGATGAATGAGGAAGGATCTGTGGTAAGAAACAAAGCAAGACTAGTAGCCAAAGGGTATTGCCAAGAAGAGGGAATAGATTTTGATGAAACATTTGCTCATGTTGCAAGATTGGAAGCAATAAGGATGTTTCTTGCCTGTGATGCACACAAGAACTTCACTGTATATCAAATGGATGTGAAAAGTGCATTTCTAAATGGACTATTAGAGGAAGAAGTCTATGTTGAGCAACCTCCAGGTTTTGAGCAGAAGACTATTGGAGATAAGGTGTACAAGCTCAAGAAAGCATTATATGGATTAAAACAGGCTCCAAGAGCATGGTATGATACATTGTCTCAATTTCTAACTGACAATGGATTCACCAAAGGCAAAGTGGACAGAACACTCTTTTCAGGATTCAAGATGGAGAGAGTATACTGCTTGTTCAAATATATGTGGATGACATCATTTTTGGATCCACAAATAAAAAATTGTGTATAAAATTCTCAAACCTCATGCAAGGCAAATTTGAAATGAGCATGATGGGAGAGCTGACCTTGTTCCTAGGACTTCAAGTTAAGCAACTGAAGGATGGAACCTTCATAAGTCAAACAAAGTACAACAGAGATTTAATGAAGAAATTTGGTAATGAAGAGAAGTCTTCTGTGAAAATATCAATGAATACATCAGTCAAGATGGACATGCATGCAGATGGCAAGGTTGTAGATCAAACCAAATATAGAGCTCTTATTGGATCATTGCTCTACTTAACAGCCAGCAGACCAGACAACACCTTTGCAGTAGGTGTATGTGCAAGATTTCAATCTGCACCAAAAGAAAGTCACATGACTGCAGCTAAGATAATCCTAAGATATTTGAAGGGATGCCAGGAAGTTGGCCTATGGTATCCAAAGGAATATGGATTCAAGCTTATTGGTTATTTGGACTCAGACTATGCTGGATGTAGAGTTGACAGGAAAAATACTTCAGGTACATGTAAAATGCTTGGAAACAGATTGGTTTCCTGGTTTAGCAAGAAGGAACACTCAATATCCACATCCACAGCTGAAGCAGAGTACATAGTTGCGGGCAGCTGTTGTGCCCAAGTCTTATGGATGAGACAACAGCTGAGAGATTATGAGATTGAAGAAAAAAGAAATTCCAATTATGTGTGATAACACAAGTGCTATTGCAATCAC
Organism: Rehmannia glutinosa; assembly: GCA_016081115.2. Classification (NCBI taxonomy): domain Eukaryota; kingdom Viridiplantae; phylum Streptophyta; class Magnoliopsida; order Lamiales; family Orobanchaceae; genus Rehmannia; species Rehmannia glutinosa. Next base: position 118,470,561 of record CM071926.1, read on the forward strand.
TCAGAATCCAGTGTTGCATTCAAGAACAAAGCACACTGATGTCAGATATCATTTTATAAGAGATCATGTTGAAAAGAAAGACATCACTTTGGAATATATCTCAACTGATAAGCAGTTAGCTGACATATTCACCAAGCCTTTATGTGAGTCAAGATTTGAAGAGCTTAAGCATGAGCTAGGGTTAATTGAGCTAAGTTAACGCTCAGAAGACTCAACCAGCAGAGATGGAAGATGAGAAGATGGAAATTGAACAAGTTTCACAAATCAGCCATGTGAAATAGCTATGTCGGAAAGTCAGTTGTATCGAGTTAGCTGACAGCTGAGTCACTTAATGAAAATAGAGAAGCAGAGTTAAGTCACTTTGGATATGAGCTGAGCCATTTATGATCTAAGTGACAAAAACACAGTCGTTTTTAATGAGAGGGAATGTTTTTAAGGATGATGTCAGCATAATAATGACGGGTACAGTAAAAAGCTGCACAGTAAGCATATGATTGGATTTAAATACTGCTGCATTAAATGCGAGAAATTAAATGCGGTTTGACGTGCTAAATATGAACCATTGATCTCGATCAAAATTTCAAAATCCGAAGATATGTCCTTTCATAACCCTTATATATTCAGTTTTCTAGCTTTCTCTCTCTCATTCGGAAACTGTTCATCTTCAAGCAAAAAGAAAGCAAGCTACTTCTCTCTCAAAAACCCTAAGTGTCCTCAAGCAAGTTCATCAAGTTTTAATCGGTGAAAATCTCTGAAAATGGCACCTAAGTTTGATTTCATTAAGCTATCAAAGCAAATCCACTCAGTATTGTCAGTGGAGTTCGAAGGTATGGTGAAGCAGAGTTCTGATGAAACCCTAGTTAAGAAGATCGCTGAGATGCTAGAAAAGTCAGGTCTTAAGGCTTTTATGACTTTGGAATACTCGCATACCTATCTCAAGGAGGCAACACAGTTCTATGTTAATGCGGAAGTGCAGGACGAAGGAATCAAGTCTTCTGTCCACCGCAAGGACATAATGATAAATGTTAAAGACCTTGCGGAGCACTGCTTGTTAATGTCTGAAGGCATGAAGGAGATGTATGAAGCTGATGTTGATTTGGCTGCTGCATGGAAAGAGATAGCCAAACCGGAGTGTGCTGCTAAGATGGTATGCACAGCTGAGAAGAAGCTACTGAAGGAAGACTATCATAAATTGATGGACGTCGTCTCCAAATGTGTAGACATGATGTTTGGAAGCTTTAATCAGCTGTCCAAGACAAAGCTGATCATCATGGCTGCGATCATGCAGGGCAAGAAAGAACTGGGCTGAGTTCGTATACAGCAGACTCTGCCAGAATGTGATGAATAAGTCATTCAAGGAAGACGAATCCTTTGGAGGATCTCTTGGATATGGCCTCGTGATTGGCCACTTGATGGAAGTGAAGGGTATTCCCCTTCGATATTGAAAACCCTTCCATGTCAACAAAAAGATGTTCAGGGCGAACCTCTCGGCCCGGAGGAGAGCCCACACGAAGAAGGCGGAAACAAGTGAGGGGAATCAGCTGAACCCGAGGACACAACTGCTACCCCTCCACCAAAGAAGAAAGCTGCCCAAGCAGCTGCGAAGAAGAAAGTTGCCCCTGCAGCTAAGAAAAAGGATGCACCTGCCCCTGCAGCCGAGTCCCCTACCCCTGTAGCCGAGGCTGAGAAGGAACCCCAAATACCTTCTCCAGCCATCCGGAAGAAGAGAACTGCCAAGTCAAGGAAGGCAGCTCCCTCCAAGAAGAATGCCCAAGTTCCCATCGGTGATGAAACCACCGAATCGGAACCAGAACTCCCTCTAGTTCATCCAAGAAAAAGGAGACTGGTAAGAAACTCTGAATTAGACAAGACAACTGAATCTGCCACTCAGTTGGAGAAAGCATTCGAGACCGTTTAAACTCAGGAAGTGCAGTCTCATGAAGTTATTGATGAATCTGACGACAAGATCATGAAGGTCATCGCGAGTCCTTTGAAGACTCACCAAGGCGTCGGGCAAAGAGGAAGCAAAGCAAAGAGACAATCCGAACATCCTATTGAAAAAGTTGTCTCTCCACTCAACTCGATCTTTGCTTTGAAGGAGAGGAAGCGGAGTATCTTGCCTTCAATCCCAGAAAATGAAGGACAAGAAGAAGAAGATGATGATGATGATGTAATCATGTACTCTCTAGTATATCCAGACATTCAGCACCGTCTCAGAGAATGGAGAGCATGGAAGCTAGATCATTCAAGGGAGCAGTTCGCTCACCCTGAGTATATCGAAGAAGAATAGGAGTTACTGCAATTTCTTGGTGTTGCCACGGTACGACAGGCTCTTGATGAAGAAAATTGCATGGATATTCTTCGAATTATCAAGGAAGAAGAGAAAGAAAAGGCAGTCGAGGAAGTCCGTGTCCTAGAAAAGGCCAAGATGTGTGAATTCACAAACTTTCCATCTCACACTCATACACATCTAGACATATACTCAGAGAGTGATGAGGAACCCATTCCTGCAGCAGAGAAGTTAGACATGCAGCAAGCAATGAGATAATTCAGACAGTTGCATGAGCAACAATTATTTGGAGGACCAGGAGAGTCGTCTCAATCTCTCCTGCATATCGACCCTTTGGAAGTAGTGTAGCAGATTGCCACAAACATCGTTGCAGCTATGTCCCCAGTAATTTTGGAGGATGGTTCCAAGGGAATTGGCAATGAAACTGGGACTTTGGGCACCCAAGTTGAGCTAACCCCTGCAGAAGGTGTTTTACCACCTGCCCCAGCGACTGAGCATTCAAAAGAAAAAGTCGCGAATCAGGAGCAGAGTGACCCCATCATCAGTCACTCAGCTTGTGTGCCAGCTGAGTGGGAAACTCTCTCCATTGCAGCACGGTTGGAGGATGGTGCAGAAGACTCTAACTTGAAGCAAGGAGGCGGAGTGGAAACTGAGAAACAACCACATCAGAGTGACATTGACGAGGCTCGGACAGTTGCGTCTATCCCAGCTGAAATGTCAGATGTTATGAAGGCTAATGACCTATTCTTACAGTCGAGGCACATGATGAAGATGCCCCGGGAGTTAGCACTCTGGGCAGTGAAAGTACAATCCTAGGGGTTGAGACTTCTATGGATGCCATGGTCCAAGTCCCTGAGACAGTGATCGTCGAAGGGAATACTTGAAAGTCTCGCCGATTGAGCTTGAGACTCAGCTGAGAGGTAGTGAAGGCCCAAGGGAGGTTGAGACTTCCCTCGGTAAAGTTCAAGAGACACGGAACATTCCTCTTGTTCAAAGCACTGAAATAGAAAAGGAGATAAGTGCACTTCATGACTCCCAGGATAACCTTGATACATCATTCTTGGGGTCTGAAGATGAAGCTGAGTCTACTCCCGTTGCAAATCCAATGGACTCAGGTGAGGATGTTCTCCCAACCACGAGCCACCAAGTGACAAAGTCGCTTTCGACAAACATTCAATTTCGATGATAAACTAAGCCCCCAGGTTTCATCATCATCCGATGATGCTAATGATGCAGCAGAGGATCAGGTAATTCATTTAGAGAAATCTCTATCGAGATCAAGAAGTCATTAAGATAGTTGAGGCTCGGTCCACCGGGCAACACATTCCGTAAGCCCCACTATTAACCGAGTCATCTCAGTGCAGGCTCTCCCACAGCGCAGATCACTCACGACTCCACTAACATCATCACGCTCCCCACAAACTGTGACAGATCGAGAAAACCACTACAAATCGAGATCAATCAAGTTGCAACATCATAGGCACAAACCGCACAGACCATCCCATATGTGCGAGATGATGCCTTTGAACAAGTGTTTCCATTTTCTATGGATTTGCCTGAGCTATAGGAAGAGACCGCTAAAGAGAAAAGATGGTTCATTGTACGAGAAGATCCCGTAATCCCTACTCGACTCTATTGTACCAAAGATTTTGATTTTGATGCGGAAATGGCCTATTGAATCAATCAAGTGAGACAGTTGAGATTCGTGAAGTCTTCAAGAAGATCTGTGAGGAGATTGAGAAGATCGAACGGCACCAAGCCTAACTAGACTTACGACTGGACAATAGAGATGCCACCCTCACAGCAGATTTGAGAGGGATTGTGGTAAGGATCAGGGAGTGGTCTCAACAGCAAAGTGCCATGCGCCTCGAGCAAGTTCGCTACTTCAAGGCACTATACAATAGAATGCTTGTTTGGAGCGCTGACAACACTTCGATCAGGCACAAGGAATAAACCAATGGGAAGCACTGCACCTCGTGTCAGAACCTGAAAAGCTGCAAGTTCATTTAATACGAGGAAAGGTCTACATCTCAAAATTGAGGACCAAGAAAAGACAAGCCAACGAACACAAGTGACTTTTGAAAATCAGCCTATCTCTTCAACGGGCAGATTTTTGAAAGTTCATTATAAAAGGCTGAGGAATTTCATTGAGAAAATGTTACCTGAACCACGAACAAGCAAGAAATATTCAAGCTGTAAACCTTCAAATATTCTCAAAGATATTCAACCAAATCCTCAAGCCTGAAACTCGAAGGAAATCGATCCAACACAAAGCTGTGAAGGAAAGACAACTTCAAACTGTTGAAGAGAAAACTTTTGAAGAATCAAAAGAGGGTCTACCATCCAAGTAGGGTCGTAGGAAGGTTCAAGGTCGAACCAGTATCAAGTTATTGGAGGGCTTCATGATCAAATCCAAGAGCTTGAGAAAGTGAGTGAAGTAACAAGACAAAACCCTGTGAAGAAGAAGTTCTAGTCGGAAGAGAAGCCAATTGTGTGACCAAGGTCGTCTCTGATCATGACCACTTTGTAAACAGATGTTTTACATAGTGGATTCCTCCAGGAGTTGGAGAAGAGAGGATTAGAAGAATTACCCCATCTTCGAACCTCTATAAAAATCAACTATGTCATTTATTTTTCAGCACATTTACCTTTCTGCATACTCATTTTATATTTGTTGATAAATCTATGTGCTATCCAACTGATTAATAACTAAGTGCTAAAATCAAGTGTTAAAACAAGTTTAAATCAAGTCAAAGGGTGTTAAGTCTTCCGCTGATAAAACCAACACATCCAAGGTAAGGTTCAGATTAAACAACTGAGTTATTCTATCAACAGCTCTATCGAGTCTGTTGAGTGGCTAACTCTGCTAAATAACCAACTTAGATGTCCATCAAGGACTCAGCTGTTTGTGTTAACTCTGTAGGATTTTAAAAGGACTAAAATCGAAAATTGGTAAGGTTTATTCAACCCCCCTCTAAACCTTACACCCCTTGGGACCTAGAATATGGATTATTATGTCTTATCTAATTTATCCTTAAATGAAAGTTTTGTTAGTAAATTAATTTTGATTTAAATAATAGTACAAAATATAAAATAGATGGTCCTATAGTAATATATTCGAAAAACTTCAATCGAAAGAGTGGGATTATGAGTATGATGAGTTATTCAACAATGATATCACATCATGCCGAGCTTGGGATATTGTTATGGACTTTATCATTAAAAGTAGACGTCATGTGATTAAGTTTAATATTTTAATTTATCCAATTTAATCAAACAAAATAAACGAGCCTTTGTACTAACATGAGATAATGCTGACAAGATTGAAATTACATGTCCCATGATCCAATGGTGAGGTAACTATTGGCTTCTCTTTGGAGAGGTTAAAGATTCGAATTTCCTGGGCACAATAGTAGAAGAATTAATATTGAGGGCTTTAAGTGGTAGTATAGGAGGCTGTAACTCGGTGGGAACATGTGGCTACTCCAGCATGGACCAATCACTTGGGGGACGACTCCTTGTGTGCCTTGGGGGATGACTCTTGGGGGTTGGGGGACGACTCCCTGTGCGTAGGGGTGGAAATAGGTCAGCGTACCCAACAAGGGCCTATGGCTCGGCCTACTAAGGGTCTGGCTTGGCTTGGCCTATTTAACAATTGGGTCAAGCTTAAGCCTTTTATAAAGCCTATTTGAATAGTTGAGTCAGGCCCCGGCCTTTAGAAAAGACTTTTAAGCTCAACAAGACGGCATATTTAAAGCCTGCATATATACTATTATATATATAATATTACATAAAATATATATTTTATATATTGAAGATATAAATTATATAAAATAATTACATATATCTTATATATAAATATAATATAACAACAATAATCATACACTTATTTGTATTTGTATTTGTTGTTGTTATGGACTTATTGAATATTGTATCATCACATTTTTATACTTTGGAGATGTAGCATAATTGATTATATTGTTATGTGCATTTTGTTTTTTCATTAGGAATTTTATATTGACTATCGAGAGATTGCCGTATACTTTTTGTAGTTTACAATTAATATTTTTTAAATTGACTTTGATAGGCTTAAATAGAATTTAAATAAGCGTCAGCTTGGTCTTTTTACTTAAAAAGACCAAGTCGAGCCTTTGAAAAAAGCGTATTACGGGTAATAGGCCAGGGTCTAAATTTAATAAAGTAGGCACAAGCCTTCCAACTCAAAGCTCGGCTTGGCTTGGTCCATTTCCATCCCTATTTGTGTGCCTTGGGGACGACTCCTTGTACGCGTTAGTTGAAGATATATTGTGTATTCTCGCAGTTTACATGGGCAATTGTAACCTCGGTTATTAAAAAAATTGAAATTACATATTTATAATTATTTTCCAAAATTATTTGAAAAACCTATAGATTTTTTTAGCTAATAGCCTAATAATACTGAACTTTTTAAAAATATAAATATAATACCAACTATGAGTCTATGACTCTATTATGTGTCTACGAATTTAAATGGAAAAAAAAGGAAATGAAAAATCACGATTCAAATAAAAATTGCAATTTTTTGGGGTAAAACGAAGCCGGTTCAGGTTTTTTTTTTTTTTTTTTTTTTTTGAGAGGCAGCCGGTTCAGGTTTTAAATAAAGTATTTCTAGCCGGACAGCAAATTCCTCCATTGCCGAAATCCCTATGAGAAAGCTTTCATCTTTGGCTTCTAGGGTTGCGCCTGAAATCCAAAACCTTGCAGAAACAATTAAGAGCTCTAAGAAACCCAAAATTCCAAGAGACTCGAAATTGAAACGTCACGAGAATATTGGGCAAAACTCTAAACCTTCTTCAACAGGTAAGCTTGAATTCAAGGACTCAAACTTTGGTTCAATCTCAATTCCTAATACTCACATTTCTGCTGGAGAGCAAAGATTGAACGCGAAACCAATTGATCATCATCACTTAGCCGAGATTCTGTCAAGTAAAGACTGGTATTTGCTGCTAAACCACGAGTTTAATGCTCAGAGGGTCAATTTGAATTCTCAGATTGTGGTTAGCATTTTGCAGAACCAAGAAAACGCTTTATGTGCTTTGCGATTTTACGTTTGGCTTTCCAGTTTCAGCGCTTCACTCGCTAAGAATCAATCGATTCGCAGCGCTTTAAGCAATGGCCTTTATAGGAAAGGTCCGGTTTTGTTGTCTGCTGAGTTGATACAGGACATTAGGAACTCCGGATGCAGAGTGAATGAGGATTTGCTCTGTGCTTTGATTGGTAGCTGGGGAAGATTGGGGTTGGCAAATTACTGTTCCGAGGTTTTCGAGCAGGTTTCTTATTTGGGAATTGTTCCTAGTACTAGGTTGTATAATGCCGTAATAGATGGGTTAGTGAAGTCCAATTCGCTTGATTTGGCTTACCTCAAGTTTCAGCAAATGGAGGTGGATAACTGTATCAGGGATAGATTTACGTATAACATACTCATTCATGGAGTTTGTAAGGCTGGTGTAGTGGACGAGGCCCTTCGTCTAGTGAAACAGATGGAGGGTTTGGGGTATTCGCCTAATGTTTTCACGTATACTATCTTATTAGACGGGTACTTTAATTCTAAAAGAATAGATGAGGCGTTTAGGCTTCTTGAGAGAATGAAGGCAAGGAATGTAAAACCAAATGATGCGACATATAGATCACTAATCAATGGAGTTTTTCGTTCTGTGCCCCCATTAGAAGCTTTTGAGTTGTTATCGAGATGGGTGAACAAGGAGCCCAATCTTCCTAGGGTGGTTTATGATAGTATAGTTTATTGCCTTTGTAATAATTCTCTATCTAAGCACACAGCTGCATTTTTAGGACAGCTGATGAAAAAGGTTATGTTCCTGATAGTTCAATATCTAACATTGCAATGACTTGTTTAATTAAAGGATTAGATCTTGAGGAAACATGTCGGATATTTGAGAATTTCGTCAAGCGCGGGGTGAAAGTGGACTTAAGTACTTGTCTGGCACTTGTTGAGGTTTTGTTCAAATCAAGTAGAGAAGGGAAGGGCAATCAATATTTAACTTGGATTGTGCAAGAAGGACTTGTCACAAATGTCTTCGCATATAACATGGTGATTGATTGCTTTTGCAAAGCTAAAATGATGGACAGAGCAATAGAAACCTTAGGAGTGATGTCTAAAAGAGGTATTCTCCCAAACCTTGTAACTTTCAACACCCTTATTGCAGGGTATTGCAAGGGTAGGAATGTACTTAAGGCACGGGAAATGCTACTTATGCTCTGTGATCATGGTTTTAAACCAGATGTGTTCACTTTCAGTTCAATAATTGATGTTCTCTGCCACGTTAACCAGATTACCGATGCTTTTGATTGTTTCTTAGAAATGGTGGAGTGGGGAATCACTCCCAATGCTATCACATATAATAGCTTAATCCGTTCATTGTGCATCTCTGGGGATATTTTTAAAGCAATGAAACTACTGAAAAAGATGCAAATTGATGGAATACGACCTGATATTTATACTTTCAATGCTCTAATACAGAATTATTGTAAAATTAATAAAATCGATAAGGCACAGAGACTTCTCGTAAGCATGTTGTCACTGAACTTGCATCCTGACAATTTTACATACATTGCTTTTATTAATGCATTGTGTGAATCTGGGAGGTTTGTTGAGGCTAAAGATTTGTTTACTTCAATGGAGGCAAATGGATGTAGACCTGATGCTTATACATGCAATTCATTTATTGATGCCTTAGTCAAGTCAGGGAGATTTGAAGAAGCCCAAGATGTATGGTTGAAATACAAAGAGAAGGAATGAAACTGAAACCGATGCCTGTAAACTCTGGTGCTTTGGTTGGTTGATTGTTGTATCACAGAGATTCACAAGTTTGGGTTGCTTTATGAATCATTTGACTTTGAGTGCTGGTACCAGTGTTTGTACCCTGATGCTTATACATGCAATTCATTCATGGATGCCTCAGTCGAGTCAATCGGATTTCAAGAAGCCCAAGATGTATTGCTGAAATTCAAAGAGAAGGGCATGGCATTGAAACTGACGCCTGTTTGGTGTGGCACTTTAGCTGGTTAACTGTATTATCAAATAAATTCACAAGTTTTGGTTGCTTTGTCCACCATTTGGATTTAGATGCTGGTGTGGATTCAAGTGACATGTTCGAGTGATGGACATTATAGGTATGCAATTATGTACCATGAAAATACTCTCTGTTGTTTCTGTTTTTCCCTTTAGAGAGCCTTGATGTTGTTGCTCATCTGAGTTTTTCTTAAGATTATTAACTGGGCCTATATGATGTACAGTATGCTATGTGCCTTATTTAGTGACAGATTAAATGTTCCACTGTTGCTACAGTGTTTATTATTTGCCTCACAGAATTTCTATCATAAATTCTATATTTATCCAAGGGTTACTGTTTCAATTTGAAACCTTAAAATTGCTCTATTTTTAATCTACGTGAAGAAGTAGAAGTGAGACACTAGAGGTGTTGCATACCATAGCAGAACGAAGCCAATGGAAGTCAATAAACTGCAATTTAAGTCAATACATTAGTAGATAGTATAATCAATAATGATCAAAAAACCTGAATCATTTCAGTATTTTAGCTCAATTACATGTACAAAGGAATAGATAGTTTTCATTGAGCACCCAAGTTATTATGTGTTGGTGAAGCATTTACTTCTTTTTTCTGAAAACCAACATACCTGCTTGAAATACTATTTACTAATGAAATCTGAACCGCAAGTCTAGAGTTCTGCACTTAATTCAATGTATTTGACCATCTATGTTTTGACATTTAAGTAATCCTTTACTATACTGTTTTCCTAGTTTGATGATGATTATATGTGAGTTTGTATGTCTTTAGAGGTAACTGATTCTTTTTTCATGGGTGGTCAGGACATTCATGTCTATGGAGAAATTCTAGTGGTCCAATGATGAAAACATGACACTTCAAGATTTCTGCTTGAAAACTCCCACTTCAATTTTTTAGGGTTCCACTGAGAGTTTGAGCATAGAGTTGCATAATTTTTCCTCTGTGGGACTCAGAAAGAACAACTGTTCATATCAGCAGAGCATGGATTGGTCGTGTTCCTATGATATAACAGTCTGGGAAATAAACAGATGCTTTTGGTTTTTTACCATTATTTGGTGAATGGGTTAGTCCAGGCTTCCAGGCAAATGACACATCAGAAAAAAACGTGCAGGATTTAATGTTTGATTACTTGGCAGTTTTGACGGAAATACTTATCTACAGATTCCTATTGTACATTACCTTTAAATCTTGGTCACTCTTAAGATATAGACTAGTTTTAGACAGGAAACATACTGTATACATCATTTGATAATTTCTCATTTTTTTTCTAGACTTTTAGTGGTCTGTATACACACTTTATTTTCTTTTGTACTTGGTAAAATCACATAACTTTTTTTTTTTTTTTTCCAAATTCTGTAAAGCCTTAATGTTCAATGAAGAATGGAAGAGACTTAAGTTGAACCTTTTTCTATATTCATGTTGCTTGTTTGAATATACACGTGTTGCACTGATTCCGAATGGGAAAAAGGGTGAGTCCGAGGATGCCAAGCCAGGTTAGAAGCTTTGCCTTATAGTTGGTAATTTAGGCTGTGGTTTTATTATGCATGCTTTATCGGTTTAGTATTATAATAGACAGAAAAGAAAAATTAAAATAGATGTGCTTGTGTAGACTGTTAAATGAATAGTAACGGCACTGTGAGAGTGTCATCACCTAATAATGAGATGATCTAAGTAATATTTTCAAATTCCTATCGCTTATTTAATTACGCTTGCACTTTTTGATTTTGAATGTGAAGACTGCTTTTTTTGCCTTTGCTAAATCAGTTATACATGTTGAGTGTTAAATCTGGTATAGAAGTTGAGAGTTGGTGAGAAAGAATTATTCCCTGTTATATTAAACAGTTGTCACTCTAAATAGAACGATTACTTGCACTACAAGGTCTAGAGTGCAGGTTTGATTTCCTGCAGTTATTAAACATAAAGTATGTGAAAGTTGGTGGGTATAGTCCAACCATCCTCTCCTCATGGGCACCTTTATTTGTCCAGTCATAACCACACTTCAAGCAGATTACCTATTGCTTACATTTTTCTCTGTCTTCTAATTAGTGAATTTTGCAAACCATGTTTCTTGATTGAGACTATACTCTTCTGCTATAAGATTACATACTTGGCCTAATTCTTGCTCTTAAGTGTTCTCGTGGATTTAAGCGCTAGTGAAATGGCATTCTCAGGAACCACTAATCATCAGCTTCTAATCTCAGTTGTGTTTTACATCTTTGCTTCCATTTGCAAATTTGGTATGCCTGTCAAAATTTCTTGCAAATTAAAGAACTTCTTTTTTTCCTAATATACTGCTGAGGTTGAAATTTTTTCTTGATATTATTTTGACAGGAAAAGCATATGATTATCCCCATCTAGGCGCTGCAGGCGTAGTTGCTAACGAATATTTGCCTAAAGCAGAAGTTGAAGGAGAGACAGATCAGTATTTTCCTCAAGCCGGAATAATAGGCACCAGTTCAGCTCTTATTTTCACCAAAGCCCTCGGATGTCTTAGTGATAAACATGTAAGTAATAGTATGGGTAAATTACAAATACTCCTGAGATTTAGCCTAATTACAAAATGATCCAGTTATCTTTCTATATTACAAATAACACCCTCTTGAGGTTCTTTTTACTTAACAAATACTTTCTACTGAAGATGTAATTTGTGAAATAAAACAAACATCAAGGGGAACTTGTAATTTTGAAAGAGAACTAGTTTTTGACTGAACTCATGGGTATTTTTGTAATCAACACAAACTATCCTAATAGTAATGCTCATCCTGAAAGCTAGTGATGATAAACATTTACTCTTCCGAATAAGGGATAATTACAAAAAACCCTGCGGGCTAATTGCAAAAAAAAAAAAACAAAAAACCAGAGATTTTTGAAAATTGCAAAAAACCCCTTGAGGTTTGATTCCTCTTACATTCTCCTTCTTCATAAGCAAAAAAATATTTCAAAATCCCCCTTGATATTTGTGGATTTTTTGTAATTAGCCCAAACCTCACACTACAAGAAAATTGATTTACAATGACGGGAAATTTTATCATTATATGTCCAGAATCCGTCATTAAAGACTTTTAATGACGGGAATTTCCCATCATGGACCCGTCATTATTGCTCTCCTAGGTAAAAGTATATAATGACGGGAAATATGTCCCCTCATTATTGTTCCAATATATTTAATGACGATATTATACAGTCATTAAAAATAAATTTCAATGATGACAAATTTCATCATTAATAATATCATTTGCCCCCCACTAGATGTTTTATTGATAAAATTTTACCGTCATTATTAGTTATTAATCTGTCATTATACATTAGTTTAGTAATAAAATTACCCATCATAAATCAATATTTACCCTCATTAAAATTTATTTTTATTATGAAATTAAGAATCATCATTTCATATGAATTGCTCAATGCATAAAAACACATCATTACTAATAAAACATTAATATTGCTAAATATTCAAGAGCATATAATTTTTTTCACAACAAATTTTATATAAACCACTGCATCCACGTCCATTCATTTAATAAAAATAAATAAATAGTAATTTGTTCCAAATATGAGTTTCATCTCAATGGATAACTAATATATTCACTAATATCTACTCTATCTACTCAATGATGTACAAATATATTTGAGCACAATAAGGGCCAATCACTTGGTTGCTTCAAATACCATGTACCAATTTCCTAATCCAAGCTTGAATTCTTCTTTATGAACCAACCTACAAAAACATTCAAAAAAGATATGTATGAATCCAAAAATTCAATAGCCAATAATGAGGGGAATTTTTTATGCCACAATTAGTGATGGGATTAATCATCAATAACTAGCAAATTTAGAGTTCCTCACAAATAATTACCCTCTTTAACTACAAGTTTTTTGTACCCTCATTAAAAGTTAATAAATCATACTTTTAATGACGAATTATTCATACCCTCATTAAATTTTGGTCACTATAGACCAAAATTCTTGTAGTGTCAGGGGGGTATTTTGTAATTATCCCTCCAAATAATCATTATTCCTTTGGGAAAAGACTATATTCCAAACTAAATTTGGAACAACCCTTCTGCAGATTTACAGCAGCTGTGAAGAAGCTCACAGACTCACTCATAGTGGAGAGCTAAACGTGCCACCTGAATACGCTGACGAATATTGCAACGGGCCATGTTTAACTGAGACGAACCATGTGCTAGACTGTATCGGTGGACTCTTTAAAGGTTTCATATTTTACAACAGGGCGACGCTTAATGATGTAAGAGAAACGATTGAGTCTGGATGTGGCCATGGTCCTAAAAGAGGTATACTGTGAGTCTATAGTGTGTTTCTTGTTCCGAATTCATAAAACATTTTTTTCTTCTGACTGTTTTGCGTTATTACAGGTAACTTTGATGTGATTCAGCATATTCAAGCCGATGATGCTAGCAAGATTAAAGTGTCTAATACTGTCATTTACGCGCTAACGATGATGATTATTGGGTGGAGATTAGTGATCTAATTCATGTTACAATTTGAGTGAGGCAGTGTCTTGATTTTCTATGAGATTCAAAATATATGTATACATTCTGTAATCTGTACCATGCCTAATGGATAGTGTTTAGTCTGTAATTTGTCAATAATGCTCAAGTCATGTTGGCTCTTTGTTTGATGTTGCTCCCATTTGGTTTTCTTTGTTGTTTTCTGTTTTTTCATTTTTTATTTTTATTTTTTGGGGGAAACAAATCATAATAATGGAGACGAAGAATTCTTTTCAATTTCAAGAATATGGGCAGGACAAAAATGTAAACGGAAGTTACAAAGTAAAAACTAATGAACATAGAATTATACCCTCAATACTAGAGTCCATCAAAATGGAGATAAATTGAATTTAGTAATCCTAGTATTTCGCACATTTTTGCTAGAATAGGAATTTTTTTTCTATCTAACATTCCACATTGACTTGAGATTTATATTTTTTCATATGTTTTCTTTATATATAATTTTCTTTTATTAAAATTCACAGTTCAAAAATCATTGCAAACTTTACAAAAAAAAAAAAAAAAAAAAGAAATATATATATATATATATATATAAAATAATAAAACTATCCATTTCCTCATGATAATCTCATTAACCCCCTTCTTCATGACAATTGACAAATTAACGGACTTAACTGCTACTACTTCTCCGAAAAAAACCTTTCATCTTTTTCTTTCAATGGATTCTTTCAAGAACCTCTACAACACTCTCTTGCAGTCCCCAAGAAACCTCTCAAAATCAAAACCCCATTATTTCTTCACAATTCTATTCACTCTAATTCTCATCATCTTCTTCTTCTTTTTCTCCGCCTCCGAAAACAGCAGCTCTCTCTCCATTTCCTATAGAAATCTCGTCTCTAAGCTTCATTATCACTCTCCGCCAAACAAACCGTTACCACTGTCATCATCAGTTTTCTCGGGGCTCGTTTCGCTTCTCGGAGTTACAGAAGTTGCTCTGTTTCTGAAGAACTATTATCTCCTGCTGATCAACTAAAATGTCGCCGTGTTTCAAGAAATGCTTTTTCAGAAGAAGAAATGGATTCTTGCGATGTGTTTGATGGTCATTGGGTTGTGGATGAGAGTTTCGGGCCCGTTTACGAACCGGGCTCTTGTCCTTTTGTCGACGATGCTTTTAATTGTTTCAAGAATGGACGGCCCGATTCGGATTATCTCAGGCTGAAATGGAAACCTCATGCTTGTGAAATCCCAAGGTTTTTTGAGTTTCAAATAAACTAGGATTAATTACAAAAAATGGCCCTTGAGATTTAGTCTAATTATGAAACCCCCCCGACATTTGTCTCAATTTTGCAAACTGCACCAATATTATTGTGGATATTTTGTTAAGTAAATGCAAACCTCGAGGGGCTTTTTGTAATTTTGAAAAAAGAATTGAATTTTGTGGGTCAAACTTTTCTTAATTTACCCAATAAATTGTTTTCTTGAGTTGTTGGACTTGATTTTGATGTGAGACTTAAATTATGGTGATTTTTGTTGGAATAATTAGGTTTGATGGGCTGAAAATGCTAAAGATGCTGAGGGGAAAAAGGATGGTTTTTGTGGGTGATTCTTTAAACAGGAATATGTGGGAATCATTGGTTTGTGCTCTCAGACAATTTTTGGTTGATAAGAGAAAAGTGTTTGAAGTCTCAGGCAGACGCCAATTCAGAAGCCAAGGATACTATTCTTTCAAATTTAAGGTCAAAAGACAAAAAATGAGCATAAAAAAATCTTCACAAGTTATTCTGAAAATTCACTCTCTTGTGCTGGAATTCAAATTCTTGTTTCTCTGTGCTAATCAGGATTTTAACTGCTCGATCGACTTTATCAAATCTCCGTTCCTCGTTCAAGAATGGAAGTTTTCGGACAAAGCTGGAACACGAAGAGAAACACTGAGATTGGACATTATGGAAAGCTCTTACAATAAGTATCATGATGCTGATATTATTGTTTTCAACACAGGTCACTGGTGGACTCACCAGAAAACCTTCAAAGGGTAAAAATAAATACTTAATTTTACTTACCAATTAAGAATGGCATATATGCAAAAATGCATGTGATGACAGAAAGTAATTTGTTGAAATTCATTCAAAAAAGCATAAAATTTTCAGGAAATACTACTTTCAGGAAGGCGATTACGTCTACAGTAAACTAGAAGTTGCAGATGCTTATAAGAGGGCATTGAATACATGGGCTCAATGGGTGGATGCTAATATCAACAGCAGCACAACCAGAGTCTTCTTCACAGGATACTCAGCTTCTCATTTCAAGTACATCATTAATTTTTGGTTAATTACATAATCACCCCCGAAGTTTATCCTAATTACAAAAGAATCCCATTATCTTTCATCGCATCTGTTTTAATTTTACAAATGTGCGCAACACTTGAATGGAGTATTTGTAATTTTGAAACTTAATAATTGGGGTTTTTCGTTATTAGGCTAAAGTTCAGGGATAGGCCTGTAAAATTTCATTCTTTTCTATCTATATACTCTTAAGTTTGAAAGTTTGATCTTTTGTGGCGATATACAGAGGTGGGCAGTGGAACTCAGGGGGCAGTTGCGATGGTGAGACGAAACCAATTACGAACGACACTCAACTCGGTCCGTATCCGTGGATGATGAGAGCCCTGGAAACTGTGATATCAAAAATGAAAACACCTGTTTTGTATCTCAACATAACTAAAATGACAGACTACAGAAAAGATGGGCACCCTTCAATGTTCAGGCAATTATCATCAAGAAAGCATGGGATTTTTCAAGACTGCAGCCATTGGTGCCTTCCTGGGGTGCCAGATGCCTGGAATCAGCTTCTTTATGCTATGTTAATTAAATCTGACAAATATCTTGTAAGCAGTCACTGATGGTCTTTTGTGCATTGAAATTTTACAGATAATAATAATAATACCATTTTGATATCTGTTTTCTTTTCTTTTAAATGCTACACAACCATGAAGACAATGTTTACTCCAGCACAACCAGTGCAACAATTTCTTCTATCCATCTTAATTTTCAGCACCTGATATTGTGACAGAAGAATAGTTTTCTTTTCTTTTTCTTTATTTTGGGGGTCACTAGGAAGGGTTAGAATATAAAATTGGTGAAAAAAAGTTGTATGTGTTGAATTGGGCAAAATGAATTATTTTGAATTATTGGATGAGGTTTATGGTGTTGTTGAAATCTATAGGGGCATATACGATTTTGTAATGCACGATGTTGTAGATATTTCTTGAAACAAAATTGGGAAGTTAAAGTTGAAAAGTGACCATGACATTAAACGTGCATTTGAAAACACCGAGTTACCAGTTGTTTTTGTAACACTATAAAGAAAAATGGCTGAGACAAGTTCGCATTATGTGTCGAGAAGTCAGTTTGGGCAAAATCGAGTAGAGAACGTTGAAAGTCATCAAGATGCTGGTTGAAATTTTATACAGCTAATGGCTACTCAGAATGATTTTTCAACAGTCATTGGGCCTATTACAACTACATGCACCGTCTTGGTTTCCAACAATATGGCGTACCGCATACCAATCTATATAGTCATGTAGTAAGGCCTAGTGGAGCACTTTTTATGCATATGAACAATGTTCTAAATATTGATCATTCGGGTCTATGCTCACCTACAGTTAATGTTCTAAATATCGATTGTCTAGGACCTAATATAAGGCCAAACACTGAAAATGACTATTATCCTGATTTAAGTTGTAATTGGGGTGAAGGAAGATCCAAATTTCCAGAAACAGATGGCGAGAACCATGAAAATGATAAAGACAACGAAGATGATAATTGTTGTGGCGATGATGGTGATAATTATACTGCAGATGATTTTGGTGAGAATTATATTGCTAGTCATGTTGGTACTACTGCTAAAGCTAATAATCAACTTAAAAATGACCAACAACGTGCTGAATTTGAAGAATTTTGTAAATGGAGACGTAGATGGAGAGAAGTATTTTCAGAAAATCAAAACCATGATGCATCAGAAGAAAGATGTGCCAACATACATCCAGATATCCATAGAGACAATGAATTGAATTATAATAGGGATGAAACAATAGCCCCCACATGATGAAGTTGGGTAATTTCTGGTGCACTCTCACACATTTCACTTCCTCATGAAGAGCCTGCCAGATTGGAAGCATCTGGTGGTACATTGCGGTAAGGAGCAACATACATGAGAAAAGCCTAATTGGAGATGGCACTAGGCATGCATCACCTTGAAAATAGTATCGAGTTGAACGCTCGGATAAGACTCGTCATTATGAGATATGCAAGTATGAACAATGCCCTTTTTGAATGCATGATATGGAAAGGATGGTATTTAAAGAGTAGGAAAGTTTGACAAACACAATGGATGTGGGTTAAAATTGAATGACAATACATCTACGCGGGTGCATTCGAAAGTAGTAGTGCGTAATTTGCATCCAGGTTACTAGTGGAGCATTCTACTCTCGTGATAAGAGTTATGATGGCAGAGTTGGGATCGTGACATGGACTTAAAATGAGTTATAATATTGCGTTGAATGCAAAACATCATGCTTTTAGGTTGATATAGGAGATAACAACAAATCATTCAATATACTTTCGACATACTTACACATGTTGACTTTAACGAATCCTGGAATCGGTAACTAGATGGAAATCAGATCATGTTAATAGATTTAAGTACGTGTTTTTTGCTTTGCATGCATCAATCACTGGATTCCAAAATCATGGTAGGCCTGTTTTTGTGATTGATGGCACGATACGACACAATATGACACAATATAGGTTATACGTGCCACAAATCATATCCCATATCGTGCCTATATCGTGTCACATATTGTGCCCCATATTGTGCGTATCATGCCATATCGTGTCGTATTATGCCACTTTCTGTTCTCTCTTGCTGAGTTGATTGTACTTCTTTATTTTTACTACATTTCTTGATTTGTTTACCAATTGCAAGTATAATACACTCTATATTACTGATGATAAGCCAAAAACCCATGCTCGATAATATTTACATAATTCAAAATATTTACAAGATTACAATAAATCGAGGTGTACTATAATTGAAGTGTAATACTATCTGTACTATATTTATATATCTGACAATCCATCATCTTCTTCTTCATCTCGGGGATCTTTTCCTACACCTGAGCCTTCCTCATCTTCTTTGTTATGCAAGCAACAACGGTAAACAATGCCAGAGGTCCACAACTGGTGTTGTCAGTCTGCACATAACACTTTTTTTGGCGCAATAACAAGCTCCAACTCGCGGCCTTGCTCGAGCTCGGTAGACGGGCGACGATTGTCGTAGAAGCCAACGCCTTTTCCACACCACTGTTGAAGGATGCAACGAAGTGGAAGTGTGGAGGTAGTCCCCACAGCAAAGATGTCGTCATTGTATCGGTGGCGTATAGAGTCTTACAAAATTACTCTGGCTTTATGGAGATCCAACCTACATACGACAAAATGTCCAGAGAAAATGCAGATCATCAACACCTAGGAAAAAACAAATCATTAATTAATCTAACAATTCTAAAGGAAAAAAGAAAACATAAATACCACAAAAAAAACATTAAAGTGTACCTGCTTAACTCCACTCCATGGACCAGGATTACCCCTTCCCTGCTGGACAATATGAATCAACTCATCCAGCTCTTTGTCCAGGAGAAATGCTCTCCATGGTCAACGAGTCATGTATTGTGCCCTCTGGATCATCATTATACATACAGACCCATATATGACTAATCGAATCCTACAAATAAAAAGGTGCATGAATTAACAAGTATTATTTATTAAATTTAAAGTAAACCACATATGCATAATAAATTATACGTACTGAGAATATCGTAGATATAATAATGTACGCCCCCACCATACTGGGATGAGGTGAAAACCAAGATACTGGGGATCTGATTGTAGTAAGGCCATGTATGCATTTACATGTTGTACAATAAAACGAATAGAAATCAATATTAATCTACAACTAAATAAAATATTATAAAATTTTCAGCGAAACAATACCAAAATGAAACTTACATCATCTCCATCTCTATTGTTGGATCCTCCATCTCCTTGAAAAATTGAGGCCCAACACAGTATATAAGCCCCACGTTCCTCCTGCAATTGGATCCTCAAAATATTTAATATTTTATCACTTCTAAGATAAGACAAAAACAAACTAATAAAATTTGCTATTATAAGACAATGTAATAATATTTAATACTTACTTGTCTTTAGACTTTAAGAATCGTATATAATCAGTCTTGGTCACAACCGATCTGCGAATATCAGTAAGCTTGAATGGGCTGCAAATGAGCTGCGATAGATGCCTATCCCAAACCTGGATAAAAGGAGTCGGCAGAGAGGACGCTCGCAGGGAGGGACCTAGGGGGATGGCACTGCACGAGAAGGGATCGACACTCACGGAGGCGAAGTCTGTACTGAACCTCACAGAAGAAGGGTCAATGCTGGCGGAAGAGGAGTTGATGCTGGTGGAAGAGGAGTCGACACTCTCTCGAGGGTGCCCGCCTGATCGATCGACATCAATGATGGCGTCTGCTGAGATGACTGACTAGGAAATCTCGGACTGCCAACTACATGATCATACATGAAATAATCATACTGATCAATATACGGGAAAATATGCATAATCTCATCCTAAATATGGTCTGGAACTCGACTTATCTCCTCATCTAGGCGTGTGTGTAATCGAGCACCCTCCTCTGCAATGAGACTCTAATCGAGTCATATGGTCCTCCAATTGAGAAAGAGTTCGATCGATATGTGACTCCAATCGAGAGACACTATCCTTTATGCGTCTTTCTAAATGACCAATCTTCTCCCGTATAACTCCCCTCAATAACACCAATATACTGCCCGCAACTAGTGGCTCATCATCATGTGTATCCCTACGGGATGATGGATCATCGGGATGATGGCTCGGGTGATCATCTATCTGTCCAGCTGATAAATCATATGTGCGGCCATCTGAGGGATCATCTGCCTAGCGGGATGATAGGTCGTCTAACCTACGCTGCTTATAGGCCTTTGAAACATAGGAGTAGTAGTGGGGGCCTCTGAATCTGCCCTGTCTCTTTCCCTGCCCCTAGCAGTAGTTGGAGCATTCGACTTCGACAATCTACCCCTGTTCTTGCCAATGGTGGTAGTAGGGGTCATCGAATATGTACCCCTACCTCTGCCCCTCCCACCACCACCGCCCAAAAATTGGTTCTCCTTTGGGATGAACCAAGGAGGACATAACAGAATATCATCCTCCTAGATACGCTCCTTATATATCTGCTGGAGATCCTCTTCACTCAGATCCAATGTCTCATAAGGCACTAAACCCTGTAAAAAGTGATTTATACTTCATAAATAAATAAATAATATATGTAAAACTTAAAAATAAATAAAAAAGTAAACAATGTTACAATGCATACCGGGTCAAATAAGAAATCAACTAAGTCAACCATGGTTTTCTGAAACCTCCAATGAAGGCACTTAGGCGTCCAGGTATCGGATACTCGAGTCGCATAAATATCACCCAGACAAGGTATCGCCTCGAATGCCCAAATCTGTCAGAACATTGATAAATGACAAATAAGATACTATTAAATATTTAAAAAAACTAATTACATATACCATAATTAAAATAAATTAATATATGTACCATCAACTCATACGTGGGACCATAAAAATGATAACTAGCTAGGCGATATTGCGGTAGAGTCACTAGGGGCGTCAATTTGTGACACGACACGATAACCCAACACGAACCTAACACGAATTTAACAGGTACAGGTACAACCCTTAACAGGTTCGGGTCAAAATCGGGTCGGACACGGATAACACGAAAAATAAATAGGTCGGTCGGGTCGACCCGTGGGTCGACACGATTGACCTATGTAACCCATTTAATTTTATAGTGATATATTATTTTAATATTTTGTGATGTTTTAGTTGGTTATATGATGATGGAAAAATTATTAAATGCAGTTTTTTAACAATTTTTAATATTTGATGTATTTTTTATTTGTAATTTCAATTTTTTCTGATTTTTTATTTTATTTTTTTCATGTCAAATTTAAATTATACGGGTTTTTCGTGTCGTGGTGTCGGGTTACCCGTGTCATAAATGGGTCATGTTCGGTCGTGTATCTTGACACGAATAATTAAGCGGTCGGGTTCGGGTTAGGTGTCGGACACATGTAATACCTGTAAAAACACGACCGAACATGAAACACGACACGATTGATACCCCTAAAAGTCGCGATGATATCTTGACCGGCGTGAGAACATCATTGATTAGAAGATAATTTATCGAGAATCTAAAATGAGTACTTTCCCCAGGAAAGTCTCCCACCTTTATCTTGATGTCCTCTATAAGAAACCATAGCCAATGATCCACGGTGGTTTGTCGGCCATCGAAACACAACAACATATAGAATCATTGATAAATACCGGTCTCGGGTGGCTCATATACACGAGTAGGGTCAAACACAGACCCCACAAACCTCATCCCACTAACTATAGCGAACTCACGCCGGGAGAATCTAATACTCTGCTCTCCGACGTGGAACTAACACTATGATTCTGGAGCATCCGCCATACGTATCTCCATCGCTACTAATGTATGGAGGGCAACATTACAACTAAAACCGTCGTACGCAAAATCCAAAAAATGCCCAAAAAGGGAGTCTCTAAATTCCTCATATACACCACCACTAGTCAGTTGCAACTGATGTTTTATATCCTAAATTATATTAGGTCAAACGTACCCAGTAATATGGGCCCTCTGTCTATGATAAGAGAGTCCTCTCCACAAAGGCCCAACCTACAACATGAATTAGGAGCTATTTAACAATAGAAATTGGTAAACAAGTTAAGAAAGGTAGCATGATATTAAGTAAAAACAACTCAGCAAGACAGACCAGAGAGTGGCACGATATGGCACATGGCACGATATGTGGCATGCCATGTGGCACTTTATAACCTATATCGTACATATTGTGACATGTTACAACCAACATCGTGCATATTGTGGCACGATTAAGGTTTATAACATGCCACGTGTATAAACCGATATCGTGCCATATCATGCATACACGATATAGTTTTAGAATGTGTGCCACGTCATAACCTATATTGTGCATATATTGGCACGATATAGGTTTATGACATGGCGTGTTACAAACCATATAGTGCCACAATATGCACGATATCGTGTTAATGTGCCAATCGTGCCTCTTCGTCTTCTACACCATATCATGTAAACATAAACTCTGCAACCCGATTTTTGACACCCAATTCAGAAAAACAAACTCAAAACATCCAACTTCAACAAAGCACCATTTCATGCCTCAATATCAAGTAAAATATAAAAAATCCTAACATAAATACTCGTTAAGAAATATTTTCAACAAAAACCCAACATTCTTGCAACTATTACCACAATTAACAAAACTACTAAAAATGAGAAACAAAACCCCAACCTGTTCGGCAAAATGCGAAGGAGAAGGGGAGCAATGGTGATCCTGGCGGCAAAATGACAACAACGGTGGCGTTGGTCTCATCGGGGCGTCCATCACGATATGCACGATATAGGTCTTATTCTAGTTCAAGTTTTGTCTTCTTTTGTTTTATTTACGTTTTTTTGTCTGGGAGGGAGTGTATTGTATATTGTATGTATATGTACATGGGGGTGTTTATATGTTTTCCAAGGGGGCGGGAGTTATACGATTTTCTATGCCACTAATAATTACTTCAGTTTCAAAATCCAAAAAACCCCAAATCAAAGAAGATGCAATTTGGTCAAATTGGGTAGAAAATATTTTTTTAACGATGGGTAGAAAAGAGTACACACTATCAAGTGGTCGAATTTAGGCTTAATTGACTTTTTAAAAATTAAAGGTTGACTTTGAATACAGTTCATGTACAGATGAATATTTTTCTATTTTTTCCCGCTATAATTGAAAATTTAAAATATATATATATATATATATATATTATAGCAGAAGTCCGGGAAAAAAATTTCCCGCTCATTATATTAGGAATTATTTTATTGGCAAATTCTAACCGTAGATCTTGCTTTGTTCAAATTTTTTGTACATAAATTAGCAAAATATTATAAATGGTATGATATTCCAACTTATTACTAAATGGTATTCAAAGATCTTCCTTGCCATTTATCAGTATACACAGATTAGCCGATTTTTCGTTAAGAAAATATTATAAATGGTATAGCATTTCAACTTATTATTAAACGGTGTCCAAAGATCCTGCTTGTCATTTATCAGTATATCCGCATTGGCCAATTTTTTTCAATGATTTTTCTCATGTTTTTTGTTCAATGATTTCTCTCATGAATTAGGAAAGATTTTGTTGAAATGTTTTTTTGGCAAGTTATATTAGAGGTGTTAAGTATATTTTATAGTAAATCCTCTTATATTTATACTACTTAAATTGCTTTAGAGAGATACTTCAATATAGTTGATCCTAGAGTCGAATCATTACCACCAAATATGGCTTCATCTTCATGTTTCTCCTATTAAGGTCTTCATCAAATTTCCCATCAACATCGTCAGAATTGAACTCGGATTCTATACTAAACAAGAGGTCTTAATATTCTATATTCTGAAACACTGAAACTATATGGATGTTTTTGGTGAGTTTAATAAATAAATTTGTTTCTTTTTGTTTATTCCTGATAGTTTTGTTGTTTTTATTTTTTAAGTTATATTTTGATTTATATTTTATTTATTTTTAATTATTCTCTTTCTGAAAATCAATATTTAAATTTAGATGGAGGAGATAACGAACTCTTTTGATTATTTTTATAGTTTTGATTTCTTCCTATTATTTATGTAAGGAATTTATTGGAAATTTTGCTTTTTATGTTCTTGCATTGCAAATTCATTATAAAAGTTATTGAATTTGATTTTACAACTTAACTGTGAAGCCCCGATTTTTCCGAGCTTATAATTGACCCTTATTGTCGTTTATACATTTGATCGACTATTTTACCGCGTCATTTTGACGGGTAATTATTAATAATATATACATTTTGTACTTTATTTTATTTTATTTAATTACTTGTGATCATGATCTTTATTAATTCTATTTTGCAATTATGATCACTTGGTTGATCATTATTACTATTTTTGTATTTATTAGTCATCTTAGAATATTAAGAGACTATTTATTTTAGAGACTTTTACCTTATAGAATTAAGATTTTAATTTAGATTAAGTGATCATGAGACTTATAAGTGATCAAGGAAATCACTAATTATTTTGGAGATTGATATATTTCATCTATTATCATCAAATTTGGGACAAAAAAAAAATATATAGAATTACCACAATGCCCTTATAATGGACGGCCAACATGGGATTTTTGGAGTAGAAATATCATCCAACTCTTGTACACTCACACCTTATATTAGTCATCTTGTGTATAATTACACCATTAATTCAAACATTATACACATTATCTTATACCTCAATTTTATATCATAAAATTCCCCAACATATTCTATTCTTCCCAACATTCTTCTTATTCCTCTCAACATTCCAATTTGACCCATACCTTTGACTACCAAATTGTATCCATGCAAGAGACAAATTACAAGACACAAATTAAACAAAAAAATCTCTCCCTCTCTTCCCCCCATTTGGACGGCCAAGAGGCCATTTTTCACAAAAAAATTTATCAAAAATTTTATCCAACACATTTTAATTCTCAAGCAAATTCTCCTCCTTCTCTCTAACTTCTCTCTAACCTCATTCACATCTTCAAATCTTCAAACAAAATTCATTCATATCTTCAAACCTTCAAACACCAACTCTTCACATCTTCAAATCTTCAACATAAGTTCTTCATATCTTCAAGTACCACTTCTTCATATTTTCAAATATTCAAACACAAGTCATTCACATCTTCAAACCCATCTTCATAACTCCAAGAACATCTTCTTCTTAACATCAAACATACTTTCTTTCTTCAAACATATAAACCAAAACAAACAATCTTACCACTTAAACTCAAAAAATTCGATCACCCCCCTTTCTCAAGGTAAGAAATTTCACTCCTCAATTCAACTTAAATTCTTACTACTCATCACCTTCTTCTTTAACTTAAGGTTATATTATGGATTTTGAGGTACTTAGAAGACCACTTGGAGACATGCATGCATGGTGGTGAAACTTGAAGACTTGAAGAAGAACTAGTAGAGAAATTTGGACTACAATGTAAGATAATGGGCTCTAGTGTATTTTTCTTCTTCTCCCTATTTTTTTTTCAAATTTTGACACCACTTTTTCATTTCTGAGAAATAGGGGCTGACCTTAGGTGATTTTGGTGTTGAACCAAAATTTCCAATTTTTAAGCTTCAACTAGTCTCCAATCACCTACTACACAAGGTAAGTGTAGTCCTTCTCATTTTCTTTTTTTCTCCTTAATTTTTCTCTCATTTTTCTAACTTCACATTTTTGATATTTCTTGACTTAGGGGCTGACCTAAGAAGCCTCATCCAAAAATTGTGAAATTTATCCTTTTATTTCACAATTTCCAATTTTAAGGTGGGTGGAAAAATATTTTCCAACTATTAGGTGTTTTTATTAAAATGCATGTAGAAAATTTGATCATGAGCCTTGAGATATATATAATCTATGTATTGCATGTCAATTTTATGTATCAAGTCATGAAAATTCTCAAGAGTTGCTCAAAATTACTATTTATTGAATTTTAGGTGCATGCATGTGCAATTTAATGTTTTATTTGATGAATTCTTGTATGTATTGGACATGCATGTGTATGATCTTTAAAATCCATGTTTTGGATGCCTTATAACCTGGAAAAGTCGAGCATAATTGATTAAATTTCAATTTTGGACTTAAAAATGTAAAAATGGAAAGTTGGTGGACTAAACTGCAAGAAAATGAAAGTTAAAGGACCCCTCTGCAAATTTCGAATTTTGGGACTGTACTCAGGTTCAAAAATGACTTTTGGACATTTTAATAAAGTTTTAAGAGTTTTAAGATAAATAAAATCAACCTTTAAAAGCCCAAGGACTAGATTGTAAAATTTTGAAAGTTTAAGGGCTACTTTGCAAATTTTAAAACTGTACCAGACCTAAACTTTAAAATTTGAAATTTTTACTCTTAAGGTACTGGGAATGACATATTTTAAAAGTATTCCAAAAATCCAAGTGGTTAGGGCTTGGAAAGCAATTTTACTAAAATTGAGGGACTAATGTGTAAAATACTAAATTTGAGGACCCAAATGAAATTTCCGGAAATTATGCAGCCCATGCACCTGGAAATACTAACTTAACTATAACCTAATTATATTTTGGACCCAAGGTTCAAATTTCATGACAATTGGACCCCTAAAAGCCTTAAAAACAATTATTTCAAAATGGGACAAAAATGAGATTTTCAAAAGTTAAAGGACCTACACTTATTTGTTTTAAAAACTGCTTTTGTCCCAATATCCTACTAACCTTAGTGACATTTTCCAACTGGAATCACATTAAAATCCCTTCCGGTTTGTGAGTTCCGATTATTTTAAACTTAAAGTCCGAATTGGCAATTTTTACAAATTTGGGGCCAATGTGAGAATTTTAAAAACCTGAATCTCTGGATAATTTAGAGAATTTAGGAACTGACCTCATAATTTTTCAAGGTCGGGATATTTATTTATTTAATTTTTAACCCCAAAAGTGTTGGTTTTTACAAAACGAGGCTAAATTACAATTTTTCTTTTATAAAGGACCTAACTCAAATTATTTTCTATTTTACTAAAATAGCCCTGGACCCTCTGACTTGGAGATTTAATTAAAGTATTTTATTTTCCCAAAAACCCTTGACTTATCGAATCAATTTGACCGATTAATACCCGATCGCGGAGCGACGTCCTCGCCTTGCGATTTGAATCTATAACGGGACTTATGTTCCACCTAATCTTTCAAGATATCGAAGGTTGCTTATCTTTCCGACAATCATCTTCATCCAAAAACTCCACCAACGCCAAAATTGCCCTCGCATTTTTTCAAAAAAATTCCTGAACTGCTTCCCTGAATCAATAATACTCGATTGCCTGGTTGACTGTCTGTACTTGTATTTACTTTCCTGCCTGAGTCAACTTGGTGTGTTGAGCTCACAGTCGGAATGGATACGTCGGGGATGGAACCGGGCAGCTCGGCTGCTATTCCACTCTTCCGGCCCCATCGTCCTAATCCCGCAACTGAGGGACGGAGTTTGTCCAAGGGAAGTGGGTCGTAGTACTTGAGGTATAATCATGATTATGACAGATCCGAGCCTTGCAAGCTCCACTGTGGATTTTGTCTTTGCCTATGGAGCGATAAGGTGACCGGTCTTGGACCATCCTGCCTGGGGAGTTACAAGGAAGAACGAAAGAATCGATGTCTGATCCACACGATTCCGGAGTTATCGGACCCATTTGGTTGGCGCTACAAATCCGTACGCAACCGCTACTTGTTTTGCATTGGTTGGTGCTACAAATCCATACGCAACCATTAATTGCCTTGAATGGGATTGGCGTTACATTTCCGTATGCAATCCTACCTGTCTTGACTGAATCACATAGTGCCTGTGTGACCATGAACTGTTTTCTCGAACTGTATAAGTATATTATTTAAATATATTTATCACAACACTTACGAACTGTGTGTGAATTCATGCATCATACTCACGCGTTTTCATATAACTGTTTTCTCACATTAACTATATATCGCCACACTTGCACACGATCACCCCATCCACTGAGATTTTTGTCTCATCCCCACCTATTTTCTAACCTTAGATGAGGACTTCGTTGAAGATGCTGAACCGACCACGGATTGAGCCTTGTACTCCGCTTGTTGGATTTACTACTTCTTCTTGTTGTTGTTGGACTCTTTTCTTGTGATGTTGTTGGACTCTTGTATTTCTTTCCATTCTGGTTTGTAACTGAAGGGCGTAGGACCCTTTGACTTTAAGTTGTTATATTTGGTTGATTTTTCGGGTATGCAATTTGGATTATGGAGTGTGGACTGTAAGTTATATTTGTACTTGTTATTTATTTCCGCTGCTATTTAAACTCTGTTTCAGTGGGTTCTCGTTGATATTTGTCTAGACTGTTGGTTATGTATTTAAGTTGTGGATCGTCGTCGCGTTCCGTTTGGGGCGTGACATTAACGATGTGGCTTATTTGATTTTATCACAAGTCTCTGTTCAATTGAAATTTCATATTTAAAATTGCACATATTGACATGGATAAATTTAACATGTCGTTCAGTATATTTGAAAAATAAGAAGAAATTAGATCTAGCCAGCTGGTTGTTCCAGGAAGCTAAGATGGCTGCTATCGACGAGCTGAGGAGAGAGCTCGAACTCTTGCCGCTGTTCTTGGTGAGTGAATAGCTATGAGTGCCTAAATTAGTGAGATATGATCATGTCTGAGGTTCCTTGGATTACCTTTTGATTTACAGAAGCAGAAGAAAGCTACATTAAAGTGCCTATTGAAGTGAGAGTACCAAATATGACCTCAAGACTAACTTTGATTTATATTTTTATTAAGCATATCCTTTATGATAATACTCATGTTTTTATTAGAATTCATAAAAACGTGCAAGTAAAGTTATTTTCAGAAATTTTGATATAAAAAATAAAATACAAGATACCAAATAATATAGAAAAAAAATCTCTTAAACAATGCACATTTTGGAGTTACCCATAATTAGCGGTGCTTTGTTTTGTTAAGTCAATGGCAAGATTTGTTAGTAACGGATATTATTATTGGCTAATTGATTTTCCTCACCAATTTCTACTTGCTAAATTCAAAAATTATTTTACTGCAAAATCCAAACGAACAATATATAATTTAATGCTCAGATTTATTTTTATTCGAATATCTCATATTTTTATAAAATAACATGCGATCTTTTTCATACCATAATGTCCTATATATTCAATGTAATAGTATATTGTTACCATTATATTTAAACAACAGTTCTTCTCAAAAAAAAAAAAAAACAACAGTTGATGAGCCAATTGTTAATTGCTAAAATAAGAAAAAAAAGGAGAACCCTCATCCCAACCCCTTCAAAATGAAGTATAACACCAGAGAGGGCTTTTAATCAATGTGAAGAAGTAGACATGGTTTTTAAATTTCGTATTTCACTATACATTCTACTTTTTTTAAGACAATAACACATATTTCCTAAATTAATATATGATCTTGATTATTTTTATGATTTTTTTGAAAGAATTATTTTGATGTTAATTTATCTTAACATGCGTAATCTATATATATATATATATATAAAGAGATGGTCTTCTCAAAATATTAACCAAAAGTTTTTTCGCTCTTTTTTCAGTTTCTAAAAACGAATTACCTTTTTTTTTGGATTTCTCATATTTCCGTGTGGCATTTAAAGGAAATTATATTTGACCAAAAATAATAACTTACCTTACTTAATTATGAACGTGTTTAATCAGCAATTTTGTTATTTTTGGTAAGCCAATTATTTATGATTTACCTTTAATAGCTCCTGAAAATCAAGATTTTACAGATTCCTTATTTGTAATATTCAACTTTCTAAACATAAGAATATAAATAGTTGTTTAATATTTAAACGAATCTTATTAATTACATTCCTTCAATAGGTACATAATTTTCGGTAATTTACAGCATATTGTTTTTTTACTTTCAAACCAAACATAAAGTGGTAATTGGAGATTTATATTCTATATAAAAAAATACTATGGACCTTTAATATCTCAAAGAATTTCTGAATTTTCTTGAGCAAAATCTTATTGCCGATTATATTACTTAACAAAAAAAAAATTCTACCTTGCTGCCCAGGGTAATACCTTCTTTAATTATATGAAATCTAATAAAATCTAATTATCATTCGTAAAAATTTAAACAAAAAAGTATAAAAACAAATACAGTATTGACAAAAATAACTACAACAAATATAGAATATTGAAATTTGTAAAATTGGCTACCTAAAATTCAGATTATGTATTTCCTTTTATAAAAAAAATATTGGACAGTATAAATACATACAATCATTCATTATTTTTCACATTAAACCAGAGAGAAATTGTGATTTTTCCCCGAAGAACCTCAAAACTTCTTGCCTTTCAACGTTTTCGTTTGCAAAATATGGCTCCGATGTTTACTTTGATCAAGGATTTGAACAAGAGCAAAACGAGCTGGGCAGTTAAACTGTGTCTGGTTCGTTTGTATCAAAAGCCAGCTTTCAATGACAACAACCAAATTAATAGTCTAGAATGCATTTTCCATGATGTTGAGGTATGAAAAAAATTCAGATTGTGTTATCTCAAAAATATTGTAACAGACTTAATATGCACTAATATTAAATTTTCTGAATTTATTTTGCAGGGAGATCGGATACATGATACAATTAGAAAAATGCATATGGACCAGCATAAGAAACTTCTAATCGAAGGCCGCGTTTATGCTATTCGAGACTTTTTAGTCACAAACCAAACAGATAAATATAAAGCTTGTGCGACTAAATATAAGATCACCTTTCAAGGTAAAACATACATATTCGAAATGTTTGACAAAACATTTCCAAGTTATACGTATGTTTTCAAGGATTTCAAAGAATTGTATAACATCGAGAAAGTTGATGATACAATGCTTTTTGGTGAGTTTTGAAAATATAAGTGCTTTTCCTATACATTGTTAATATATAGATTTTATATGTTAGCTTATTTTGAATTTTAACAGACATCATTGGGAGAGTAGTATCGATGCAATCTGCTCAAACAAACAATTTGTGGGAAAGACGACGCGTTTCATAGATATTATTTTGGAAGACCTTGAGTAAAATTAACATTTTCATTAATTGTTTTATATATTTTCTACAATGGTTAACTCATGTTTATTTATTCAAAATAATCGTATGACATGCACGCTTTGGGAAGACTATGTTGATATTATATTGCCTTATCTTGAAGAGCATAGTTTAGAACCAATTGTTATTATTGTCCAAATGTGTAGAGCAAAGGTGTTTAGAGGTAAATTCAAACAATAAAAATTAATTTTTATTTTTGGTTGCATTTGGACAATAACTGAGTTTGTTTTTATCATTTTTGCAACATGTAGATATGGTTAAGATGTCGAATTCGTTTCATGTGACAAAACTGATTGTCAATGGAGAGGAAGATGAGTAAAAAAATTTAAGAGAAAGTAAACAATATAATACTATTCACATTATTATTATATAATTTACATTTTGATGTATTTATATGTTTAGTTAATCAAAGTATGTTAATAGAATTTTATTTTTTTATTCAGCATTGTGAGTGGTAGCCAACCAAACTATTCGATTAGTCATGTTACCGTGCCGTCGAATCTTACTGTTTCAGAGGATTTAGCCTCAGGTGAATCTTCCGTACAAACAATTGAGAAGTTGTATTCGAATAGACAGGTAATGGAGAGGAATATGAGATAAAGGAATTTAAGAGAAGGTAAAACAATATAATACTATTCACATCATTATTATATAATTTACATTTTGATGTATCTATATGTTTAGTTAATCAAAGTATGTTATAGAATTTTATTTTTTTATTCAGCATTGTGAGTGGTAGCCAACCAAATTATTCGATCAGTCATGTTACCGTGCCGTCGAATGTTACTGTTTCAGAGGATTTAGCCTCAGGTGAATCTTCCATACAAACAATTGAGCAGTTGTATTCGAATAGACATGTAATATTTTTTAATTCTATTGTAATTGTATTAAGATTAAGAATAAAAATCATATTCAGACTATAAAAAATGTTAATATTTTGTTTTATAACTAATTTTACAGATTGGTAGTTTTTGGGTGTGTGCTACAATAATCTCATTTATGGGGGACTGGTGGTACCTATCTTGCCCTTTATGTCCAAAGAAATTGTCCGAGGCGGGAGATAAGTTATATTGCTTTGAATGTGATAAATTCCCATAAACTGGGAATTTAAGGTATTAATTTATTTTATAATGTTAGGTCTTTTTTACTCATATGTAAATAAGCTTTTAATTTTTTTTTCATATTTTATAAAATTAGGTACAAGCTCGAGATTCCAACCATGGATGAAACTGGAAATGTATCACTTTTGCTGTGGGACAGGGATAGTGAAAAGCTGATTGGGAAACCTTGTGAAGTTCTAAGGAGAGAATACCTTGATGTATGTTTATCTTTTAAATGTTTATATTTATATTTTTTAATTGGATACATAATTTTGGTTATATGTTAATAGATGGGAGCCGGACGAGACATCCCAGATGAAATTGCCAGTTTAATAGACAGAACAGTATTTTTTAAAGTTCAAGTTAAAGGAGATCAGCTGAAGCATTTGGACAGAGCCTTAACAGTATTGAAATTGACAATCAATGACCACTTGATTAAAACATATGGTCGGGTTGCAATTGAAAGTCAGGTATATAACTTGACAATTAATTTTAACCTATTTATTTGTTTATTGTAAAAAAATATTAATTAACAATTAATCATATATTTTGCTTCAATCTTAGGAATCAGACTTCTTGTCCAAGCTACATAATGATGGAGAATATGACAAAAAGGTTGTACATTATATTATATTTTTTGATTACTTTTTAAATTCAATATTTATAAAAAAAATTAAACTTAGTTAACTACATCTTATTTCCAGGAAGATTCTTTTGAAGATAAAGTCAACACTCCAAGTAAGACAACTAAACAAAAAAAAGTAGTGAAAGCAAGTCCGCTATTTAAAATAATGCTTTTTGATGATTTTGCCTCTTCTACAAGTGCCAAAAAGTTGAAGGAGTTTATAAAGAAGGAGAATGATGATTCCAAGAAATAGAATTGGGATATGTTGGTATATTTTTTGATGGTTTAATTGCTTTGTATAGGATTATTAATATTAATTAATATTATCAACTTTTATGAATAAACTGTTTTTGGGTTCTTTTAGTTTGGTATTTCAAAGGCATTTGAAGATTTTTTATGGTATTAATTAAGTAATAATTTTTTTTTTGTTTGGTTTTTTTAAAATTTTACATTTTATTTCTTCCCACAATTAAAATGGTTTTTTACATTTCAATTAAATTTAACAATCTGAAGCGATTAAATAATAACGCAATGCCAAACACAAGAAAAATAGATTATAATCCATCAAATTCACAAATATGCGAATCTAAATAGTAAGAAGTAAAAATATCTTTGCAAAAATCAAAAGTAAGACCCCCAAGCACCTACAGGTTCCACTATACTCATGGTATAGGGTCAAGTAGGTATTTTGCTTTAGGAGTCTTTTTTACCAAAGTATAATCTAAAACAGTAGCATCATCTAATAAATCATTTAAATAATGCAAATCTTGAACATTTGAAAAACGTCCTATAATGCAGGCAAACAATTCATTCAGCCACTTATTACTATAGCTGGAACATCTCAAATATTATGAATATTGCTTCTATTAAAATTGGTCTAACATACCATAAAAAAACATTACAAATTATCAGACTTTATTTAGTTAATATTGTCATTGATTCTTAGTCTTGATTATTAAGACTTTCCATGATTAGATTCAATATCCAATATAAATACTGACTCATAAATCATTTGCATCCATCAGAACAACACAGGCATCAAAATTTAACAAACACTCTTATACACAAAAAAATAAAATCACATACCCAAATCAAACGAAATCAAAACAGATAATAATGCAGCAACTCAAAAGATTGACTATACTTCACAGCAAACGTACCAGAGAAGATAATGGGGAAGATGGTATAACATATTTTTTTATTTAATGTTGGAATTATCATCTTCTATAAGTGTAGTGTGCTTATCTTATGCATACAATTGTTCGTGCCTTCTATGTAGTTTCTATTTGACATTGCCTACATCATAAATGAAATGAATTAGTAAAAAGCTATTAGGAATAAACAACATATGCAGAAATAATGTTTCTAAAGGAACACTTATCTGTTATTGTGCTTGGCCAGTTGTTTTATAACCTGAAATGTAAAATTATTAGTTTGGATATCAAGGAATAAATCATTTGTAATATTGTGAATTTAATTTAAGTTCATCAAGACTAATTTACCAGAACAAAACAGGCCGCACAAATTTATTAAATTAGTTCATAAAAAGTATGATCAAACACTAATCTGAAAATTTTATAATTAGTTCATAAAAACTAACATAAATCAATACATTAAAATGACAAACATAATATCAGAAAATTTCTATTTTGAATAACAAAGGAAACAAATTACTAGGACAGATTTGTAAGTACAAAAAAACAACGAAAAAAAAGTGTTCTGTTTGACCTTCTAAACGAAGAAATGGAGATCTTCAGATTCAAAAGTTCTTCAACATGCAGATATCAAAATCAGAAAATATAAATTAGAAACACAGTAAGAGAATAAAACAGAACATAGATTATATAGCAAAACTTCTAAGATCCACCCATAGATCGAATAAAAAAACTGTTAATGTTTCCTTCAAAAACTCGGCATGGATATCTTCAAACGACAAATTTCGGCAACATGCAGACATAAAAAAAACAAAATCAGACACACAGTAGTACATCTATAAGAAAAAATGACAAATACAACAAAAATATTATAATCTCGCCATTCCGAATAAAAAAACTGATTTTTAGTATCAAAAGTCAAGCTGAAAGAACGGATCTGATAAACAAAACTTGTCATTACCTTTCATTGTTGAATACACCCTGTATTTCTTTATCTGTGCACCCTCACGCCAATAAATGTTTCATGATAACAGTATATATGAAATATTTATGTAGAATGTTCATACAAAACAAAATGTTAAAACAAAAAATCTATTTTTCGAAAACATATAAACAACCATAAATTAGTTATTTCGCATATTAACATCGACCGAAAAAAATTAAATCCTAATATTCTAAATTTTTTCTGTATTCCTGATAAAAATTTATATTTTTTGACAACTCAGAAAAACAAATTACAAAAAAACAGATCAATTGCTATTGTTTCATAAGAACCTCTGTTTATTCATATTTAAACAAAAATCGTGTATCAGACTAGGATATGAAGTTCATCATTCCAAATATATAAAAATAGACAAGGATCGGGAAATAGGAAGATTTCTTCAACATTTCGTGTTTTTTTTGTTAGAAAAAAGCATGTTATGAAGAAAATCGACCGAAAAACAATAAGAAAAATTCTAGGGCTTCATAAGAATATGAAGTTCTTCATTTTTCAACACAAAATAATTAACAGATACGAAAAATATTAAAAAATAAACTGATGTTCATCATTATCAGATCTAAGATACGAAAAACGGATCAACGCTTAAAATTTTTTTTAAACATTTCGTGTGTTTTTTTTATTATAAAAAAATGATGTTATGAAGAAAATCGACCGAAAAAAACTAAGAAAAATGGTAGGGCTTCATAAGGAGATGAAGTTCTTCATTCTTCAACAAAAATTAATTAACAGATACGCAAAAATATAAAGAATAAAAAAATGATATTCATCTTTCTCAGATCGAACAAACTAGAAACGGATCTGTCACGCCCCAAATGGGACGCGACGACGATCCACAACTTAAATGCAAATAACCAAATAATCTAGACGAATATCATCGAGAACCCAACGGAACAGAGTCTAAATAGCAGCAGAAATAAAATAACAAGTACAACTTACAGTCCACAACATCAACAATCCAAATTACATCCTCGAAAATCAGCCAAAGATAACAACTTAAAAGTCAAAGGATCCTACGCCCTTCAATTACAAACCGGAATGAAAAGAAAATAAAATAGTCCAACATCAATCAAAAGAAATGAGTCTATCAACAACAACAAGAAGTAGTAAGTCCAACAAGCGGAGTACAAAGGCTCAATCCAAGGCCGGTTCAACATTTTCAACGAAGTCCTCATCTAAAGGTTAGAAAACAGGTGGGGATGAGACAGAAATCTCAGTGGATGGGGTGATCGTGTGCAAGTGTGGCGATATATAGTTAATGCGAGAAAACAGTTATATGAAAGCGCGGAGTATAATGCATGAATTCACACACAATCCACAAGCGTCGTGATAAATATATTTAAGTAATATACTTATACGATTCAAGAAAAGATTCATGGTCACACATGCACTATGTGATTGATCGAGACAGGTAGGATTGCGTGCGGAAATGTAACGCCAATCCCATGCAAGCGAGATAATGGTTGCGTCGGTTTGTAGCGCCAACCAATGCAAAAACAAGTAAGCGGTTACGTGCGGATTTGTAACGCCAACCAAACGGGTCCGATAACTCCGGAATCGTGTGGATCGGACAATGATTCCTTCGTTCTTCCTTGTAACTCCCGAGCAAGATGGTCCAAGACCCGTCACCTTATCGCTCCATAGGCAAAGACAAATCCACAAAGAGAGCTAGCTAGGCCCTGATTGTCATAATCATGATTATACCTCAAGTACTACGACCCGCTTCCCTTGGACAAACTTCGTCCCTCGATTGCGGGATTAGGGCGATGGGGCGGAATAGTGGAATAGCGGCCAGCTGCCGGTTCCATCCCCCTCGTATCCATTCCGATCGTGAGCTCGACACACCAAGTTGACTCAAGCAAGAAAGTAAATACAAGTTCGGGTAGTCAACCAGGCGTGAGTATTATTGATTGATGAAGCGATTCGAAAAAATTTTGAAACGCGTGTGGCAATTATGGCGTTGGTGGAGTTTTTGGATGAAGATGATTATCGGAAGGATAAGCAACCTTCGATATCTTGAAAGATTAGGTGGAACATAAGTATCGTTATAGATTCAACATCGCAAGGCGAGGAAGTCGCTCCGCGATCGGGTATTAATTGGTCAAATCGGTCCGATAAGTCAAGGGTTTATGGGACAATAAAATATTTTAATTAAATCTCCAAGTCAGAGGGTCCAGGGCTATTTTAGTAAAAGGAAAAATAATTTGAGTTAGGTCCTTTATAAAATAAAAATTACAATTTAGCCCCGTTTTGTAAAAACCAAAACGTTTGGGGTTAAAAATTGAATAAATAAATATCCCGACCTTGAAAAATTATGAGGTCAGTTCCTAAATTCTCAAAATTATCCAGAGATTCAGGTTTTTAAAGTTTTGAGGTCGAGGTTTTGTAAAATTCTCACATTGGCCCCAAATTTGTAAAAATTGCTAATTGGACCTTAAGTTTAAAATAATCGGAACTCACAAACCGGAAGGGATTTTAATGTGATTCCAGTTAGAAAATATCACTAAGGTCGATAGGATATTGGGACAAAAGCAGTTTTTAAAAGAAATAAGTTTAGGTCCTTTAACCTTTGAAAATATCATTTTTGTCCCATTTTGAAATTATTGCCTTTATGGCTTTTAGGGGTCCAATTGTTATGAAATTTGAACCTTGGGTCCAAAATATAATTAAGTTATAGTTAAGTTAGTATTTCCAGGTGCATGGGCTGCATAAGTCCTCAAAATTTCATTTGGGTCCTCAAGTTTAGTATTTTACACATTAGTCCCTCAATTTTAGAAAATTTACTTTCCAAGCCCTAAACACTTGGATTTTTGGAATACATTTAAAATATG
This sequence comes from Rehmannia glutinosa, assembly GCA_016081115.2. Taxonomy (NCBI): domain Eukaryota; kingdom Viridiplantae; phylum Streptophyta; class Magnoliopsida; order Lamiales; family Orobanchaceae; genus Rehmannia; species Rehmannia glutinosa. Next base: position 118,509,040 of record CM071926.1, read on the forward strand.
TCATTTCCAGTACCTTAAGAATAAAAATTTCAAAATTTAAAGTGAAGGTCTGGTACAGTTTTAAAATTTGCAAAGTAGCCCTTAAACTTCCAAAATTTTACAATCTAGTCCTTGGGCTTTTAAAGGTTGATTTTATTTATCTAAAAACTCTTAAAACTTTATTAAAATGTCCAAAAGTCATTTTTGAACCTGAGTACAGTTCCAAATTTCGAAATTTATAGAGGGATCCTTTAACTTTCATTTTCTTGCAATTTAGTCCACCAACTTTCCATTTTTACATTTTTAAGTCCAAAATTGGAATTTAATCAATTATGATCGACTTTTCCAGGTTATAAGTCATCCAAAACATGGATTTCAAAGATCATACACATGCATATTCAATTCATACAAGAATTCATTAAATAGAACATTAAATTGCACATGCATGCACCTAAAATTCAATAAATAGCAATTTTGAGCAACTCTTGAGAATTTTCATGATTTGATAAATAAAATTGACATGCAATACATAGATTATATATCTCAAGGCTCATGATCAAAATTTCTACATGCATTTTAATAAAAACACCTAATAGTTGGAAAGTATTTTTCCACCCACCTTAAATTGGAAAGTTGTGAAATAAAAAGGGAAAATTTCACAACTTTGGATGAGGTCACTTAGGTCAGCCCCTAAGTCAAGAAATATCAAAAATTTGATGCTAGAAAAATGAGAGAAAAATTAAGGAGAAAAAGAAGGAGATAAGAAAATGAGAAAGACTACACTTTACCTTGTGTAGTAGGTGATTGGAGACTAGTTGAAGCTTTAAATTTGGAATTTTTGGTTCAACTCCAAAATCACCTAAGGTCAGCCCCTATTTCTCAAAAATGAAAAAGGGGTGTTAAAATTTGAAAAAAATAGAAAGAATAGGAAAGAAGGGTTCTAGTGTCAAATTCTTACCTTGTAGTCCAAATTCTCTACTAGTTCTTCTTCAAGTCTTCAAGTTTCACCACCATGCATGCATGTCTCCAAGTGGTCTTCTAAGTACCTCAAAATCCAAAATATAAACTTAAATTAAAAATAGAAGGTGATGAGTAGTAAGAATTTAAGTTGGATTGAGGAGTGAAATTTCTTACCTTGAGAAAGAGGGTGTTCGAATTTTTGAGTTTTAAGTGGTAAGATTGTTTGTTTTGGTTTGGATGTTTGAAGAAAGGAAGTATGTTTGATGTTAGGAAGAAGATGTTCTTGGAGTTATGAAGATGTGTTTGAAGATGTGAAGGACTTGTGTTTGAATATTTGACGATATGAAGAAGGGGTACTTGAAGATATGAAGAACTTATGTTGAAGATTTGAAGATGTGAAGAGTTGGTGTTTGAAGGTTTGAAGATATGAATGAATTTTGTTTGAATGTTTGAAGATGTGAATGAATACTTAGAGAGAGGTTAGAGAGAAGGAGGAGAATTAGCTTGAGAGATTAAAATGTTGGATGAAAATGAACAAAATTGGTTCATTTTTGGGCATAATTGTCGTCCACTATGGAGGGAAGGGGAGAAAATTTTTGATTAATTTGTGTCTTGCATTTTGCCTCTTGCATGGGAGACATTTTGGAGGTCAAAGGTATGTGCATGAGATGGTTTGAATGGAATGTTGGAAGACTTCCAACATGTTGGCAAAATTAATAATAAAGAATTGATGTATAAGATGATGTGTATAATGTTTGAATTAATGGTATAATTATACACAAGATGACTAATTTAAGGTGTAAGTGTACAAGAGTTGGATGATATTTCTACTCCAAATCATCACCATGGCCGTCCATACTAAGGGCATTATGGTAATTCCATGTATATTTTTTTTGTCCCAAATTTGATGATAATAGATGAAATATATCAATCTCCAAAATAATTAGTGATTTCCTTGATCACTTATAAGTCTCATCATCACTTAATCTAAATCAAAATCTTAATTCTATAAGGTAAAAGTCTCTAAAATAAATAGTCTCTTAAAATTCTAAGGTGACTAATAAATACAAAAATAGTAATAATGATCAATCAAGTGATCATAAATGCAAAATAGAATTAATGATGATCATGATCACAAGTAATTAAATAAAATAAAATAAAATACAATATATATATATATATTATTAATAATTACCCGTCAAAGTGACGCGGTAAAGTAGTCGATCAAATATATAGACGACAATAAGAATCAATTATATGTTCGGAAAAATCAGGGCTTCACAGGATCGGCGCTTAAAAAATTTCGAGTGAATCTGTTCTCTTTTTTTTTCCGATCCATAAATCCATTGCTTGGATTTTGGATCGAAAAAATAGAAGAGAAATTTTGATTTCTCTCTTTTTCGTGCAAATCCATTGGTTGAACATGATTAAAAGAAGATTATTTCATTTCAAAACTGAAAATGGGTAATTTTTTTGGGAGATGTTAAACAAAAAATGAGAGAGAAAAATGAGTGGCGCCCCTTGCACGAGAACGAGCAGAGAAATGAGTAAAGAATTAGGGTTTTCTGGCTTTGGTCACATCTTCAAAATCAGATGAGATATTGGTCATCCATTTGGTAGAAAGATCTAGAATAGGATATCCACCCGTACACGTGTCCAATACAAGCCATGCATGTTTATTTTTTCAGCTTTGACCTGAGACGTTGATATCTTATCATTTGATCCGGGCCGTTGAAAATGATAGAGATGGCTGATGATTTAGTATTGAATTTTGTTACTGATCTGGACCGTTCATTTAAGTTGGATAGGCTATTGTAAATGGGCTGCAGATTAGGATCATATGGGCTTATTAATAAAGGGGCTTTTTTGTGATTGGACTGTCTTTATTACTGGGCTTCTTCTTTCATTTAAATTTTTTGTAGTTTATTAATTGTGTCTTAATTTTTATTCTTTTATATTATTAAATTTTTAATTTTCTTAAATTATAAATAAATAAAAGAATTTATTAGATAATTTTATTTTTATATGAACATTGAAAACTAATAAAAAAATTAAATAAATATTTTTCATTTTAAATATTAATTAATTAATTTACGTAAATATATTTTGTATTTATTTGAATTAAGTAAAATATATATTTAAAATATATAATATATAATTATTATTATGTATTTTTCATGTTAAATATCAATTAATTAATTTACGTAAATATTTTTTGAATTTATTCAAATTAAGTAAAATATATATTTAAAATATATACTATATAATTATTTTTTATGTTTCAATTTTATATGTTCTATTATTAGTTTGTTTTTATACGAAAAATGGGAACATCGCGTATAACATGTAATGGTGCATCTAAAAGAGTTGCATCCAATGATGGTACGAGGAAGCTTGCTTATCCATTGTTCAACTCTACTCTCAGTGACATTACAAATAGTACATTTTATTTTATTGTTATTGTTATAATATTTATATTATTAAAATATCTTGTGTAATTTGTGTGTTTTATTATTACTTTTATTTTTTAATAAAAAATGGGAGCAAAGGGAGAATAACGAGTCAAGATGGATCAACAAGAGTTGTTTTAAATAATGTTTCGAGCATGATTGCTTCACAAATTACAAATTCCCATCTTGGTGACAGTGCAAATGGTATATTAATTTTTTTTTATATTATTGTTGTACTAAATTATTTTTTAGGTGTAATTAGATATTTTGAGTTATATTTTGTTTTCCTATGTTAGTATTGTGCAGGAGAACAACACCGATTCAAAACGATATTAAGAATTTAGACAATTCTTATTGTCGTATGTTAGCGATGGCGTCCAATGTTTCTCATGTCTCTGAAATTATAGACCTTACTATTGATGATCATATTCAATCTGCTTTGAACTGCAATTCGAATACAGTATTGGGCAATATCCTAACGTCAACCACATCTCCATCTCCCTTACATGATGCAATCCCATCCATTAACAATGGTTAGAATTGTTCTAATCAAATATTAACATTATATAATTTATTTTTATTATAATTTTGTAATTGTTTAATAAAAAATAAATATTTTTATTTTTATTTTACAGAGTACTGGGATATTGGTGATGCAAGTTATACATGCCAATTTTGTGGGGCCATTTTTTGGTACGAGGAGAGGATACGTTCCAATGTCAAATCCACTTCTCCGAAATACAAATTCATGTTGCGATCATGGAATTATTCAACTCCCTCCTCTGAAACAACCACCTACTTTCCTTCGTAATTTATTGTATGAAGATAGCAATAAAAGCAAGCACTTTCAAGAAAACATAAGATCGTATAATAGTATGTTTTGCTTTACATCTATGGGAGGAAAGATCGACACTGACATTAATAGAGGCCAAGGTGCTCGGTTTTAGGATGTACGGACAAAACTATCATTTAATTGGTAGTTTACTGCCATCCGATGGTTCAACACCTAAATTTGCACAACTGTATATATATGATACAGAGAATGAGATAAATCACAGAATGAATGATGTCAGATTTGTTTCTTTATAATTCATAATAATAATAATAATAATAATAATAATAATAATAATAATAATAATAATTCTTAATTAATTATATCTACATATGTACAATAATTCTTATTAACTATGGATTTTTGACATGATTCAATCTGTAGGCAAGGAAGTGATACTAATAATCTGCACCAAGATATTGTTGTCGGACTTCAGAAAATGATAGATGAAAATAATATATTGGTGAAAACCTTCAGAGTAGCGAGAGAAAAGATTCGAGAATGTACAAATTCTGATGTTAGATTGCGTCTTATCGGTAGAAGATGAAGGGATGCTAGAAGATACAACTTGCCATCGAGCTCTGAGATTGCTGCTTTGATTGTTGGTAATTTTGATCAGGCTTTAGGAGAAAGAGATATATTGATTGCAACGAAAACCGGACAATTGCAGAGGATAAATGAGTTGAATGCTGCTTATTTGGCATTGCAATATCCTTTGTTGTTGCCTTATGGTGAGGATGGGTTTAGAGAAGACATTCCCTTTTCGGACTTGAAAAATAGAACTCATGGAGGAAGGAAAACAGTCAGTGTTAGAGAATTTTTGCCTACCGGTTGCATGAACGGAATAACGAAGCTTCTATAATTTTGTTTTCTAGAAGATTGTTCCAAAAGTTTGTCGTGGATGCTTATACAATGGTTGAATCAGCCCGACTGAAATATGTGCGCTTAAACCAAAAGAAGTTGCGTTGTGACATATATAAGGGTCTGGCAGATATTGTATTGAATGGAGACATTGACCCTAGATCACAAGGCCAAATAATTATATTGCCGTCGAGTTTCACCGGAGGAGCACAATTTATGATTCAAAATTATCAAGACGCGATAGCTATATGTAGATGGGTCGATTATCCCGATCTTTTTATAACATTCACTTCCAATCTAAAATAGCCTGAGATTGTTCGTTTTCTTCAGGAGAGAAATCTTAATCTTTGAAGACCGACGACATTATTTGTAGAATATTTAAAGCCAAGTTAGATGCTCTTATCAATGATCTTCGTCAAAATCAGGTTTTTGGTAAAGTTGTATCAGGTTGTTGAATCTTCTTCATTATTTTATCAATTTTTGTATTATTCAATTTATTATTTTATTTTAACATATTTTCTAATTCTTTTTTTATTTAAAACTTTACAGTTATTTACACGATAGAGTTCCAGAAACGTGGGCTCGCTCATGCTCATATTCTTCTCTTTCTGGCCAAAGAAGATAAATATCCGACTACGGATGATATAGATAGAATTATATCGGCAGAGATACCGATTTGAAGGCGATGATCCGATCTATTTTGCGGCAGTTAGAGATTTTATAATTCATGGTTCATGTGGCGAAGCAAGAAAAAATTCTCTGTGCATGGCTGATGGTCGTTGCACGAAATATTTTCCTAAAAAATTTGTTGACGCCACGTGTATTGATGAGGAAGGTTATCCACATTATTGGCGTAGGAATAATGGCAGGGTTGTCGAGAAAAATGGTGTTCCTCTTGATAACAAATACACCGTACCGCATAATCGTCGATTGCTCCTTAAATACGGTGCCCACATTAATGTAGAATGGTGTAATCAATCTAGATCTATTAAGTATTTATTCAAATATGTCAATAAAGGACATGATCGGGTGATGCGTCATTCTACCAGAAGCGAGGTCTTTGAAGATTCCGTGAAACCCGTAGATCAAGTGAGCATGTATTACGATTGCAGATATGTTTCATCGTGCGAGGCAGCATGGAGGTTATTGGGATATGAAATACAATATAAATTTTCTCCCGTTGAACGTCTTAGTTTCCACCTCGAGAAAGAACAAACGGTAATATTCCATGATTCTAAAAGAATTGACGATGTTCTCCATAGAAGCACTGTCAGAGAAAGATGTTTTTGGCCGGGATGGAAGCAAATAAAATATATCCCGAGGCTAGAGAATTGACCTATGTTGAAGCTCCTACAAAATTCACATGGAAATCAAAATTGAAGAAGTGGGAGCCGAGAAAGTCAGGATATACTATAGAGCGTGTTTTCTATGTTCCTCTAGGGTCCGGTGACATGTATTATTTGAGATGCCTTATAAATGTTATGCGTGGTGCTACGTGTCATGATGATTTGTTATAGTAAACTCATAATCTGGGGTGAAGCCCCAATGATGCACAAGCATTGCTTTGAAGCAGTTGACACAACAATAAAAGACATTATGGAAACAGTCAAACCAGGAAGTCAGCACATCCCATTTGGAGGCAAAACAGTCATATTTGGTGGAGATTTTTGACAGATATTGCCAGTCGTACCCAAGGGAAGTCGGCAGGAAATCGTCAATGCCACGATAAATTCTTCGCATTTGTGGAGACATTGTACTGTTCTTCTACTAACTAAGAACGTGCGGCTTCTAAGACTAGATGAAAGCGATGATTATGCGGATTTGGTGAAGTTTTCTGAATGGATTGCAAATATCGGAGATGGAACACTTGGAGGAGAAAATGATAGTTCTGCCCCTATTGACATCCCTGAAGATATTTTGCTCGAATCAAACGGTGATCCGATTTCCACTATCATCGAAAGCAATTATCCAATTTTAAAGATGCAATTGAGGATCCGATTTATCTGAAGGAAAGAGCTATTTTGACACCTACTCTCGATGTGGTTGAGTCTATAAATCAATATATGACCTCTTTGAGCACATCGGAAGGTTGTACTTATTTGAGTTCAGATAGCACATGCAAATCGGACACAAATGTTGATTTCTTACATGATCTGCACACACCGGAATTCTTAAATGGGATCAGATGTTCCGGAGTTCCTAATCATGAAATTCATTTGAAGGTTGGTACTCCTGTTATGCTTCTGAGAAATATAGACCATTCAATTGGTCTGTGTAATGGTACAAGATTGGTTGTTACAAGGCTCGACAAACATGTGCTTGAATCCAAGATTCTCACCGGAGCTAATGCAGGTCATAAAGTGTTGATTCCGCGAATGACTCTTACCCCATCTGACCTTAGGATTCCCTTCAAGTTTCAGCGAAGGTAGTTTCCTTTGATCGTGTCGTATGCCATGATGATAAACAAAAGCCAAGGACAATCTCTCTCGAATGTCGGCCTATATCTGAATAATCCAGTTTTCAGTCATGGCCAATTATATGTGGCAATTTCTCGAGTTACCAATCGAAAGGGACTGAAAATATTAGTATGCGGTGACGATGCGTCAAATAACAAACAAACAACTAATGTTGTATACAAAGAAGTATTTTAAAATTTGTAATTGTAATTTGATATCTTTGTAATTTTGTTATTTGAAGTTTTCATTCTGTTACATTTTATATAGATATTATTTATTTAATTGATATAAGATTTATATAGTAACACCACACCCCGAAAACACTCCCGTGCATCGCACGGGTTAAAAATTAGTACATATAAGAATAAAACATAAAATGATATAGACTAACTAAACCCATATAGATGTGGTAAGATTTGAATGATAGTCAAGCTAATGCGAAAATTCACATTAACTTTCAATCAATGACTAGATCGAACAATGGCCACGAGAGTTGGTGTTGTTGTTACTAATATTGTTAATAAATGACCTATAATTTATTATATAATTTATTGATATCAATTTTATTTGTAATTTGTATTTATCATCCCACCTTATAAGAAAAAGAAAAAGATAAAAAGAAAATAAAATAAAGAAAAAAAATTGGTGGACATCTAATCCCCAAATTCTTTTCGAAAAGAATCTTGATATTTTAGCCAAATTCATTATTATAGATATAAATGAAATACTTAATAGAAATTAATATACCCACCACAATTTTTTGATTTGATTTAACTAAAGATGCCAATTGAAATAAGATAAAAAAAAAAGTGGCATGCACCAAACATTTGCAAAGCAAAAATCATGCAATATTTATTATATATGTAATCGAATTTGATATTGCTATGCGATTGTATAACTAGTATTGGGTGCAATAGAGTGCATCCATATTTGAGGAGTCATATTTGGATGAGGCTTAACTAGAAACCTCTCATAGTATGACTCTAACATAAATAAGGAATTGATATATATATATATATATATATATATATATATATATATATATATTGATATTGATATATCTCCCTACTACCAGATCACTTAGAAAAATTGCTCCCCTCATAAGAAAGAATAATCTCTCTCCTAAAATTTCTCTCTACGTTTTTTTTCTTGGAGCATCACCAAATCTCCAAGGGTCTAAGGTGTGTGTTTATTCGGTGGATACTCTAGTAGATCCATTGGAGCGAGAAGGACGTTTGCCTGCCCCGTTTGAAGTACAAGAAGTTCGTGATACAAGAAGGGCATTGGCGTACACAGTTCGTGGAGTTATTCACATCAGCAAAGAGGCTTGTAGGCGAGTCATAGATCCGAGTGAATCGATTCATCCACTGATAAGGTAATTCCGATTCACATATATTATGTGGCTTACGTAGTTAATTGCTAACAGTGGTATCAGAGCCATTAGGGCTCGTTCTCGCCTATTTGATGTGCTTGAGTTTGATAATCCATGAGATTTATTTTTTTTAAAAAAAATTGAATCTGGTTTTTTGTTTTTATATATCCAATATTTGTGTCAAATCGTAGATCTCGCAAAAGACGATTAATTTGGTATAATACTCATGAAAAAATGGATTTGAAACGAAAAAGTTATTGTGATTCGAAGTTTTTCTTGGAAAAACAAATTCTACCTTGATTTGCATGCAAGGATTTAGTTTTTGTTTAAACAAGTTGTTTTTGTTTTGGGCACATATGATGCTGCCTGCTAAGCCGTGCATCAAGCGTGTGATGATGTCAGCCTTATGAGGGTTGATGTCAACATGATGCAAAAAAAATGCCACACGAGCGAGGGCTGTCAGTGGCGCCATTTAGATGCCATGCGGGCAAATTGGCTGCCATGTAGCGGATGACTGGCGCATGTGGGACAGCCATTCATTTAATAAAAACTTGAAGGGCTTATTTGGTTTAGCATGGATTAGAAACATTAACCTTTATGTTGCTATGTTGTTTTTTAACCATTAGGCCACTTATTTTTTTGTTATTATTGGTGGCTCATACATGTTTTCTATGAATCTGGATATTTTTTGTCGAATATTAGTTGATGTTTATGTGCGTTCATGGAGTTGATATTTTTGGGTGCTTGTGTTTATGTGTTTATTGTTATTTATTTATTTGGGAGATAATTAATGGAGATGGTGGTGATTACAAAGTCCCAATTTTTTTTTTCTAGATTCTTATAGTAGGTCCATGAAGAATGTAATTTTTGTAATTATTATTTTTCTAGGACTCATGTATTAGAAGGGCCGTTTTTGAGGCTATGTATTTTTGAGTATATTTTGTTTATCACCGCCATAGGCCAATAATTGTCTCGACATGATGCACCAAATGTCAACTCTTTTTTTTATCTATATGTGATGGATGCATATTATGGATGTTATAAATTTTATCCTAGATCAATATTTATTTTATTGTGATCTCTAATTTAGTGGGAGATGATTACTAACCTTGGTGGCGAAATTTTCGATCTCATTGAATTAAAAGAAATAATAAAATAATTACTTGGATCCAGATAAAAATCTTAGACCAGTACCTAACAAATTGCAAATGTTATGCAGTGATGGATGCCCAAATAGCTTTTTCTGACCTTTATGGTAGTGACAAATTAGATGGCATAGGAAAATTCAACTTTTACTTCACAAAGAAAAGATCCTTGAACATCTCACCACTAGTATGCCTAGGCCAGTTGAGCCAGAGAATGGACAAACTGCCCAATATCGTCGCGATATGGACTCATACAATAAATGGGTGGATTAAGATAAGAGTGCGCGCTTTACTATGCTAAGTTGCATGAACGATCATCTGATCCATGAGTTCGATCAATACTCTACAGCTATGGAAGGTATTGAAGGTCAAGTATGGTAGCACTTCGGCTACAAGACTGAAGGCTATCACCCTTAGGTTCAATCAGTGTGTACTTGACCCGAAGCACTTGATGACCCATCATCTTGACGTGATGAAGGACATGATTCGGGAGCTTCAAAATGCTGGATGTGAGCTCACAGATGAACAACAAGTTTTGGATGTCATAAGGTTGCTACTTGTGCAGACTTTGGGACACGTTAAGCTTGTGCTTACACATAATGACCAAATTCAGACATTCGATAGGGGCACCAATCATCTCAAACTTGAGGCTGACCATCGAGAGTCGGAACGAGCACAAGCAGTTGCTCTTGTCGCACATGCTAGACAAAGTAAGCCTAAGAAGGGCAAACGTTGGAACAAGCAAGGTGCTGGACAAAGCAGTACACAAAGTCAAAACTTGGCCCCACAAGGTGACAAAGCTATGAAGCGTCGCCAAGGAAAGATGGGTGGAAAGAAGAAGGGCAAATGCTTTAACTGTGGCAAGTTGGGTCACTTTGCTCGTGATTGCACTGAGCCGAATAAGGTAGAACCCACTCGTAGCTCTTTTTATTCTTTTGTTTGTTCACACGTTTTTGTTGCTAATTCTCTCTATAGTTGGATTGTAGACACAGGAGCAACAAAACATGTGATAAAGGATCGAGCGAGATTTGTAGATTATCATCAATTGCCAGCATGCAGCCACTACATTGCTATGGGGAATGGCGCACATGAGGAGGTTCTTGGAGTTGGATCATACCAGCTCAAGCTCAGCACTGGGTGTGAGCTACTCCTTAGTGATGTGCAATATGCACCTAGCATTCGATGTAATTTACTCTCAGTTTCAGCACTTTCTGGATATGGTTTTTCTTTCTTGTTTGAGCACACTAGTTCGTCTATTTACTTTAGCAAAGACCTTTATGGCTTAGGATTTGTGAATAATGGGTTTTTCATGTTAGAATTATCCAGTGATTGTGTTTCTTATGTTTCTTCTACTGTTGATATTATTTCTGATTCTGTGAAATGGCATGCGAGATTGGGACACATAGGATAAGAAAAGATGACTAGGTTAGCTCGAGAAGGCTTGTTGGGCCAACTCGTTAAAGTCAACCTTCTTATGTGTGAACCATGTCTACGAGAAAAATCCTGACGGAAGCCTTTTGGTAAGGTAAAGAGGGCTACTCATCCTCTAGAGTTAGTCCACTCGGACAAATATGGACCTATGAATGTGCGGGCACGTCAAGAGAAGCGGGAGGAATTCTTTGATACTCTCACTATATGTGGATGACATTCTGTTAGCTGGAAATGACATGAAGATGATTGTCGCCACTCAGAAGTGACTGTCCTCTACTTTTGAGATGAAGGACATGGGAAAAGTTGAATACATACTTGGTGTTAAGATACATCGAAATCGTTCTAGAAGACTTTTGTGTTTGTCTCAAGAGACTTATATCAAGAGGATTCTAGAACATATCTGTATGGAAAATGCTAATCCTGTTGACACACCTATGGACAAAAATTGTATTCTTAGCAAAGAATTATGCCCTAAAACAGAAGAAGAAAGGTAACACATAGCTAAGGTTCCATATGCAAGGGCGGTCAGGAGTTTGATGTACGCAATGATGTGTACGCGACCAGACTTATGCTTTGCAGTTGGAATGGTGAGTAGATATCAAAGTAATCCTGGGCGCGACCATTGGGATGATGTCAAAAGGATACTCAAATATTTGAAAGGAACAAGTGATCTTGCTTTGTGCTACCATGGAGGAAGTTTGAAGCTAACTGGCTATAGTGATGCTGATTGATCAGCAGATAAAGATGAGTGCAAATCCACATCTTATTGGGAGGCGTCGCTATCACTTGCTGTAGCAAGAAGCAACCTTGTATCTCTTTATCTACCATGGAAGCTGAATATGTTGCTTGTACGTTAGCAGTCCAAGAGGCAATCTGGTTGAGAAGATTTCTTCAGAGTCTGCGCATTACGGCGCAAGTTGATGATGCGGTTGTTATTTATTGCGATAACATATATGCACTAGCGTATGCTAAGGATCCCAAGTACCATAGGAGGACTAAGCATATAGGTACCATATATCACTTTATACGAGAGAGCATTGCGCAAGATCAAGTTGTTCTCAGGCATATTCCTACTAGCGATATGGTCGCTGACCCTTTTACTAAGCCTTTGTGTAGAGATGTGTTCCAAAGGCATGTTAGAAGTATGAGACTTTATAGGATTTGAGTTTATGGGCCTGTATGAACATTTTATTGATTAATGAAATTTTGTTTCTCATTATTTGTTAGTGTATTGTGTCTAATGATAGATATGAATGTCACCAAGCTTAGATTGACCGACTCACACGGGCAATCGCCCTGGCACTTTGATAGCAAGCAGGATGAGACTCGTAGATCATTTTCGCACCAACTAGGGGATGCAAATGGTCGCCTTCACGCTCGGAACAACGTGGAAGACTTAAAGTTTAAATATAGTCGCCTTGGCATGAGGCCAAGATGAGATCACACTTGATCGATTATTAAGTATGTCCAAACTTCATAAAAGCATGTTTATAGTCGAATGTGCAAACTACCGTATGACACTTTGGGAGTGACGATGAGTAGTACGCAGGTCAGGCACTTGAACAACGACTGGACTAAGATTTGTATGATATTTAAGAGTGTGACATGCCCAAATTGAGTGGGAGCTCCATCATAGCATGTATGCATACTACATGTGCTTTGAGACGACCTCATAAGTGGAGTGACTGAATGGATCCCTGATTCGTCACTGTGTGAGCCCTTATCGTGTTTTTAGTACCCTTTGGGACTCTGGACTGTGCCATGACTTTTAATGACGCTACTTTAGCATGTATCCAATGGCCATGTGTGATGCGGTCTGTCGGAGCATGACTAGGAAAGTTGTTAAGACCAAGCTGATTGACATGAGGCTGAGAAAAAACTAAGTTGGTAATGCATCTTTGTACTATGGCTCATAGGCCGGCCGACTAAGTCAAAAATGTGTTTGACATAGTCATGAGCATAGATACATAGTTGAGAGCCAAGCATGCTCTACTTATTATATGAGGGATCAAAGATGCTTGATTTGGTGCAACCACATAGTTTGGGGTACACAACGAGTCCTTATGGAGTTGCAGAGTTATGTTAGTAAGGTGATGACTTAATATAACTCTCTTCACTAGTTCCTTTCTCGCTTGGTCGCACACTTTATTCCATGTATGAAAGAAGAGACGTGAGATGAGAATCATGAGGATGTGATTTGAATGCGTCGAGTCAAATATGTATGAGTGGTATATATTGGGTGCAATAGAGTGTATCCATATTTAAGGAGCCCTATTTAGATGAGGCTTACCTAGAAACCTCTCATAGTAGAACTCTAACATAAATAAGGGATTGAGATATATATATATATATTGATATCTCTCCCTACTACCAGATCACTTAGAAAAATCGCCCCACTCATAAGAATAATCTCTCCTAAAATGTCTCTCTACGGTTTTCTTCTTGTAGCATCACCTGTCACGCCCCAGACGGGACGCGACGATGATCCACAACTTAAATACAAATAAACCAAACAGTCTAGACGAACATCAACGAAAACCCAATGAAACAGAGTCAAATAGCAGCAGAAATAAAGAACAAGTACGAGTTACAACTTATAATCCAACAAACATCCAAATTACATCCCCGAAATCAACTAAAGATAACAACTTAATAGTCAAAGGGTCCTACGCCCTTAAGTTACAGACCGGAATGAAAAGAGAATAAAAGAGTCCAACAGCAAATAAAAGAAACAAGTCCAGCGACATCAACAATAAAATATAGTAAGTCCAACAAGCGGAGTACGGGAGCTCAGTTCGTGGTAGGTTCAACATCTTCAACAAAGTCCTCATCTAAAGGTTAGAAAACAGGAGGGGATGGGGTGATCGTGAGCAAGTGTGGCGATATATAGTTAATGCGAGAAAACAGTTGTATGAAACGCGTGAGATATGATGCATGAATTCACACACAGTCCACAAGCGTCGTGATAAAATATTTAAGTAATATACTTATACAGTTTAAGAAAACAGTTCGTGGTCACACAAACACTATGTGATTCAGGCAAGACAGGTAGGATTGTGTACGGAATGTAACGCCAATTCTATGCAAGACAATTAATGGTTGCATACGGATTTGTAGCGTCAACCAATGCAATACAAGTAGCGGTTGCATACGGATGTGTAGTACCAACCAAACGGGTCCGATTAACTCCGGAATCGTGTGAATTAGACAACGATTCCTTCGTTCTTCCTTTCAAATCCCCGAGCAAGATGGTCCAAGACCTGTCACCTTATCGCTCCATAGGCAAAGGCAAAATCCACAGTGGAGCTAGCAAGGCTTGGATTTGTCATAATCATGATTATACCTCAAGTACTACGACCCGCTTCCCTTGGACAAACTCCGTCCCTTAGTTGCGGGATTAGGACGATGGGGCCGGAAGAGTGGAATAGCAGCCGAGCTGTCTGGTTCCATCCCCGACGTATCCATTCCGACTGTGAGCTAGACACACCAAGTTGACTCAAGCAGGAAAGTAAATACAAGTTCAGGTAGTCAACCAGACAGTCGAGTATTATTGATTCAGGGAAGCAGTTCAGGAAAATTTTCGAAAAACACGGTGGTGATTATGGCGTTGGTGGAGTTATTGGATGAAGATGATTATCGGAAGGATAAGAAATCTTCAATATCTTGAAAGATTAGGTGGAACATAAGTCCCGTTATAGATTCAAAATCGCAAGACGAGGAAGTCGCCCCGCAATCGGGTATTAATCGGTCAAGACGATCCGATAAGTCAAGGGATTTTTGAGAAAATAAAATATTTCAATTAATAATTAAAGTCAGAGGGTCCAGGGCTGTTTTAGTAAAAGGAAAATAATTTGAGTTAGGTCCTTGATAAAAAGAAAAGTTACAATTAGCCCCGTTTTGTAAAAACCAATACTTTTGGGGTTAAAAATTAAATAAATAAATATCCCGACCTTGAACAATTATGAGGTCAGTTCCTAAATTCTCTAAATTTTTCAGAGATTAAGGTTTTAAAAGTTTGGAGGTCGATCTTTTATAAAATTCTCACATTGACCTCAAATTTGTTAAAATTGTCATTTTGGGCCCTTAGTTTAAAATAATTGGAACTCACAAACCGGAAGAGCTTTTAAATGTGATTCCAGTTAGAAGATGTCACTAAGGTTAGTAGGATATTGGAACAAGAATAGTTTTAAAAATTAATAAGTATAGGTCACTTAACTTTTGAAAATCTCATTTTTGTCCCATTTTGAAATAATTGCCTTTAAGGCATTTAGGGGTCCAATTGTTATGAAATTTGAACCTTGGGTCCAAAATATAATTAAGTTATAGTTAAATTAGTAATTCCAGGTACATGGGCTGTATAAGTCCTGGAAATTGCATTTGGGTCCTCAAGTTTAATCTTTTACAATTTAGTCCTTCAATTTTAGTAAAATTACTTTCCAAGCTCTAAACACTTGGATTTTTGGAATATATTTAAAATATGTCATTTACAGTCCCTTAAGAGTGAAAATTTCAAAATTTTAAGATTAAGGTCTGGTACAGTTTTAGAAATTGCAAAGTAGCCCTTAAACTTCTAAACTTTTACAATCTAGTCCTTGGGCTTTTAAAGGTTGATTTTATTTATCTTAAAACTCTTAAAACTTTATTAAAATGTCCAACAGGCATTTTTGAACCTGAGTATAGTCCCAAAATTCGAAAATTACAGAGGGGTCCCTTAAGTTTTATTTTCTTGCAATTAAGTCCACCAACTTTCCATTTTTTCATTTTAAGTCCAAAATTGAAATTTAATCAATTATGCTCGACTTTTCCAGGTTATAAGTCATACAAAACATGAATTTCAAGGATCATACACATGCATGTTCATTTCATACAAGAATTCATCAAATAGAGCATTAAATTGTATATGCATGCACCTAAATTTCAATAAAAGGCATTTTTGAGCAACACTTGAGAAATTTCATAACTTGATACATAAAATTAACATGCAATACATAAAGTATACATATCTCAAGTGCTCATGATCAAAACACTACATGCATTTACAAATATCCCTAGAAGTTGAAAACATTTTTCCACCCACCTTAAATTTGGAGAGTTGTGAAATAAAAGGACAAATTTCACAATTTGATATGAGGTTGCTTAGGTCAGCCCCTAAGTCAAGAAATATCAAAATTTTAGAGTTAGGAAAATGAGTGAAAAATTAAGAAGAAAAAGAAGAAGATAAGAAAATTGGAAATACTACACTTTACCTTGTGTAGTAAGTGATTTGGAACTAGTTGAAGCTTCAAATTTTGAATTTTTGGTTCACTTCCAAAATCACCTAAGGTTAGCCCCAATTTCTCAAAAATGAAAAAGGGGTGTTAAAATTTGAAAAAAAAATAGAAGAAGAAGAGAAAAGGGCTCTAGTGTCCAAATCTTACCTTGTAGTCCAAATTTCTCTAAAAATTATTCTTCAAGTCTTCTAAATAGACCACCATGCATGCATGTCTTCAAGTAGTCTTCTAAGTACCTCAAAATCAAAATTTCAAACTTAAATTAAGAAGAGAAGATAATTAGTAGTAAGATATCAAGTTGAATTGAGGAATGGAATTTCTTACCTTTGAGATAGGGGGTTCGAATTTTATGGTTTTAAGTAGGAAGAATGTTTGTTTTGGTTTAGATGTTTGAAGAAAGAAGGAGTGTTTGATGATAAGAAGAAGGTGTTCTTGAAGGTATGAAGGTATGCTTGAAGATGTGAAGGTCTTGTGTTTGAAGATATGAAGATGTGAAGGAATGGTACTTGAAGGTTTGAAGATATGAAGAACTTGTGATTGAAGATTTGAAGATATGAAGAGTTGGTGTTTGAAGATTTGAAGATGTGAATGATTTTTAGAGAAAGATTAGAGAGAAGGGGGAGAATTAGTTAGGAGATTAGAAGGTGTTGGTGAAAATGAACAAATTTTGTTCATTTTCCTTGTATGTGGCCGTCCACATTGGTGAGAGAGGGAGAGATTTTTTTTTGTTTAATTTGTGTCTTGAATTTTGCTTCTTGCATGGGAGACAAAATGAAAGTCAAAGTATGGGTTTGAATGGTGTTGGGGAATATTGAGAAGAATGTTGGTTAAGTGGAAGAATGTTGGGAAAAATAGTAATAAAGAATTGGTGTATAAGATGATGTGTATAATGTTTGAATTAATGGTGTAATTATACACAAGATGACTAATATAAGGTGTAAGTGTACAAGAGTTGGGAGATATTTCTACACCCAAATTATCCTCATGTTGGCCGTCCACTATAGGGGTATTATGGTAATTTCATACATTTTTTTGTCCCAAATTTGATGATAATAGATGAATAATATCAATCTCCAAAATAATTAGTGATTTCCTTTATCACTTATAAGTCTCAAAATCACTTATACTAAATCAATTCTTAATTCTATAAGGTAAAAGTCTCTAAAATAAATAGTCTCTAAAATAAATAGTCTCTTAAAATTCTAAGGTGACTAATAAATACAAAAATTGTAATAATGATCAATCAAGTGATCATAAATGCGAAATAGAATTAGTAAATGATCATGATTACAAGTAATAAATAAAAATGAAATTAAATGCAAATATATATTATTAATATTTACCCGTCTAAGTGACGCGGTAAAATAGTCGATCAAATACATAGACGACAAAAGAATCAATTATATGCTCGGAAAAATCGGGGAGCTTCACATCCTCCCCTCCTTAAAATAATTTGGTCCCCAAATTCTCTTCAAAATAGTTATGGATGTTGATCCCTCATATCTTCTTCCATCTCCCACGTTGCGTCTTCGTCTCGGTTGTGGTTCTGCCACACCACTTTAACCATCGGAATCTCTCTCTTACGCAACTGACGTATCTACTAATCAATGATCTGGATCGGTCTCTCGGTGTAGGATAAATTTTCCATTAGAGGAGGAGTATCTTGAGTGATGATATGTTCGGGATCTGGTTGATACTTCTTCAATCTTGATACGTGGAATACATCGTGCATTCCCGCAAATGGTGCTGGTAACTCGAGTCGGCAGGCTAACTTTCCGATCCTTTGTAAAACCTTGTAAGGTCCAACATATCTCGGACTCAACTTGCCTCCTTTCTTCGGATTGATCAATCCTTTCCGTGGTGAGAGTCTGAGAAATACTTTATCTCCGACTTCAAATTCCAAACCCTTTCTTCTCTTGTCCACGTAACTCTTTTATCGGCTCTAAGCTGTGCGAATCCGTTCCTTGATCAGCTTGACCTTCTCCATGGCTTCCTGAACTAAGTCGACCTTTGGAATCGAGGGCGACTTTCATTTCTCTTTCGGAGTCCATTGGTCATCAATCTCCCAGTGTAGTGGGGATCTACATTTTCGCCCATATAATGCCTCGTAGGGTGCCATCCCAATCGTGGCCTGATAGCTGTTATTGTAGGAGAACTCGGCTAATGGTAAGTGTGAATCCCAACTTCCTCGGAAATCCAATGTGCAGGCTCGCAACATATCTTCCAGGGTTTGAATCGTTCGCTCAGGCTGTCCATCAGTTTGTGGATGTGCTGCCGTGATGAAACATAGTGAGGTACCCAACTCCTTGTGCAAGCACTTCCAAAATCTGGAGACAAACCTCGGGTCTCTGTCTGATACTATGTCAACAGGTACTCTATGCAGTCGAATGATCTCTCGGATATAAATCTGCGAAAGTTTCTGCAAGCTATCAGTTTTCTTGATGGGTAAGAAGTGTGCAGATTTCGTGAGTCAGTCTACAACTACCCAAATCGCATCATGGCCTCCTCTAGTCCTTTGTAGATTCGTCACGAAGTCCATCGTTATGTGTTCTCATTTCCACTCGGGAATTCTCAATGGTTGTAGTAAACCAGATGGTCGTTGGTGTTCTGCTTTTACTCGTTGACAAGTCAAACATCTCGCAACGAACTCCGCTACCTGGTTCTTCATGTTTACCCACCAATAACACCGTTTCAAATCCTTATACATCTTGTTTCCTCTAGGATGTATAGTGTATTTGAATGGTGTGCCTCTCTTGAGGATTCTATTCCTAATTTGCTCGTCACTCGGTACACAAACTCGATTCAAAATCGATAACCCCATCTTCATGTATCGAGAATTCTGATATTTCTCCTTTAAGTATCTTCTCCTTCAGTTTTTGAAGATGCACATCTCTCCCTTGTGCTTCCTTGATCTCATTCAGCAGATCGGGTTCAACTAAAATGTTAGCACATGAAATCTAAGTATTGGTTCTCGTCAGATTCCAATTGCTCAGCTCTTCTAATGATTCCCACTCTCGAATCATAAGTCTGGCTAAGCTCGCCTTTCTGCTCAAAGCGTCAGCGACTACGTTAGCGTTCCTGGGATGGTATTGAATATCAAAGTGATAGTCCTCAATCAACTCCATCCATCTCCGTTGCCTCAGATTGAGATCTTTCTGGGAGAATAGATACTTCAAGCTCTTATGATCTGTGAAAACCGTGAATGTTGTTCCGTAGAGATAGTGTCTCCATTTCTTTAACGCGAAAACTATCGCTGCCAATTCCAAGTCATGCGTTGGATAATTGGCTTCATACGGCTTGAGCTTTCGGGATGCATAAGCGTTGACCTTTCCTTCCTGCGCATGAGCACTTTGCTCCTAGTCCTTCCTTTGATGCGTCACTTTGTAGATGACAAAGTTTTCTATTCCCTTTGGAATAGTTAAGACTGAGTTGTAGTAAGTCGTTTTTTGACTCTTGAAACTAACCGCACTTGTCATTCCACTCAAACTTGACTTGCTTCTAGGTTAGTCGAGTGAGCGGTCCGGCTATCAGGAGAAGTCCTGGATAAATCTTCGATAATATCCAAATAGTCTGAAACTCCTAATTTTAGATTCTGACGACTCGGGTTGTTTCCATTCAACCACCTTTGTTTGTACCTTGAAGGATCTACGGTGATCCAGTGCGGATACTATATGTCCCAAGAACGCGACTTCGCTAAGCTAAAATTCGCACTTGCTGAATTTGGCATACAGCTTATGCTCTCGTAGTGTATCCAAAACAATTTTCAGATGACGTTCATGCTCTTCTCTAGACTTAGAGTATACGAGTATGTCATTAATGAATATCACTACGAATTGATCCAAATAAGGTTGAAAGACTCGATGCATCAGGTCTATAAATGCCGCCGGTGCATTCATTAGACCGAAAGGCATCACTACAAACTCGTAGTGTCCATATCGAGTTTGAAATGCAGTTTTGGAAATGTCTCCTTCGCGGATCTTCAGTTGGTAATATCCTTGTTGTAAATCAAACTTTGAGTACACCGTCGCTCCTAGAAGTTGATCAAATAGTTCGTCTATCCTCAGAAGGGGATATTTATTCTTGATGGTCACGCTATTAAGACCACGATAATCTATACACAGTCTTAATGTGCCATCCTTCTTTTTGACAAACAGTACAGGTGCTCCCCATGGAGACGTACTCGGTCGGATAAATCCCACATCCATCAGCTTCTGTAATTGCGTCTTCAACTCTTGCAACTCAAGAGGAGCCATTCTATACGGTGTTCTAGCTATCGGGGCGGTTCCCGGTAATACCTCGATGGTGAACTCGACTTCCCTATCTGGAGGGACAGTGGTGAGTTCTTGTGGAAATACATCCGTGTATTCTGATACTATAGGTACTTGGTTAATTTGTGTCTCAACCTTGGGTTTGTTAATTACAAACGCCAAGTACCCCTGAGCCCCTCTAGTGATCGCCTTCTTCGCTTTCATTGTTGAAATGATTGGGGCAATCTTAACTCGTGCCCTTCCCGAAATTTCCGCTTCGGGCTTTCCGGGTTCATATATCTTAATGGACTTGTTATGGCAGTCCATTTGTGCATGGTATGCAGACAACCAGTTCATTCCCAATATCACGTCGTATTCAGATATAGGTAATAAGATCAAATCGGCAGGAAAATTTATCTCATCAATCTTAACTTCGCATGCATTATAGATAATATACATTATCGCTCGCGCCATAGGAGTTGACACTTCTAGACATATGGGCATATGTTCCATGCATGCATGCAGTTTGTGTACAAAATGAGGTGCGATAAATGAATGTGTTGATCCAAGGTCAAATAGTATTTTAGCGTAGTGGTTAGATACTAGAAGTGTACCTTCGACCACGTCTGTTGCCTCTGGAGCCTCATGTCCGGTGAGTGCAAATGCTCGAGCGGGCATCCTTGCCCGATTACCCTGGCCATTTCGGCCCTTTCGTGGGCTGAACTGTTTGGTTCGATCTTCGTATTCGGGAAATCCTTGGTTAGTCATTACTACCACAACGCAAACACTTTCCTTGTTTACGCCAATAGTCATTGGCAGTATGTCCTGGTTTCTGGCAATGTGCACACACTTGACCCCGCTTTCCTTGTACTAGTCCCTTCCCCATGTCTTATTAACTGGTCCCTTCTGGAACTTAGCAGGCTATTTAGATGGATGTCCCACAGCTATCCTCTTGAGACTGTTTGATGGCCTACTCTGGTGAATTTGTCCAATACGGTTCAGTCCCGACTCGATGCGGAGAGATGCCTTTACCGCGACTGAGTAAGTTGTCATTTCAACAGTCGTGAAACAAGTTATATCGTAGGGAAAGTAACAATAAAACACAAGACACCGAATAAATAGCAAAGGCATATCCATTAATGTAAAACTTGAATACACTCGTGAAGTACAACAATAGTAACACCGAGTCAAAGATACATCTGAATCAAAATACAACTGAATCTAATACAACAGATAGCAAGGTACAACATGGTGGAATAAGTGTCTACAACAACGAAAGCACAAACTAGCAATCAAGCTAACTACTCAGTGAGATCGCCATCATCGTCACTAGCAGCTACGTCCATAATCGGGGCCTGGTCAGGCTGAGGTGGCGCCTCGATCTCAGGCCAATCGACGAAATCCAGCCACTGCTCAAATCCCTATGCATCATCAAGCAGAGCAGCCTCAAGTGCCTCAGGCTCTCCAACCTCGACTGGATCCTCCTCGGGATCCTCCTCGGGGTCCTCCTCAGGGTCCTCCTCAGTGTCGGGTATGGGCTCCACCTCGGGTGGTGGCAATGGCTATGCATTAGCTGCCAAAACAGCCTCCAAAGCAGCGTCTCACTGGGCTAGGGCCTGTGTAAGGTCCTCTATCACGGTCATCTGCTTGATGAGGGTCTCCTCCAAGCTCTCAATGGTGTCTCGAGACATGTGGGCGTCCATCTTCCACTTCTGGCTGCCGTCACTTGCTCTCTTCATTTTCTCTCGCACATTATCCAGGAGTCTCCTGGATAATCTGTATCTGATCCTCCCACGCCCGTATGGTGTTGTCGCGGTCCTTAATAATGATGGTCAACTCGTTCTTTTCGTCTTGGCTCCTTGCAGCCAGCGTATCAAGTCCTCACATGTTCCGGGCGCTCCTCGGACAGCTCTGAGGTCGCTCGAATACTCTCCCGGTGCCAGTGAGTCGTAAGTGCCCGGTAGTACTCCCGCTCGGCACGGGCCTGATAAACGTCCCACCAAGAAAGTGGCGCCGGCTCCATCCTGATCAAACAAAACTAAGGCGGATCAATCAAAGGTAAAGAAAAGATAAGGAGTGAATAAGGAAAGAATGAACAAAGAAAGTCAGTCAAGAGTCAACTAAGTCAAGACAAATATGACTATGGAACCTCAAAATATGCGTTCTAACTTAGTTTCAATCTCAATAATACGGTTCTACGCCAAAATGAAATCGATTTCACACTAATTAGTCAAGTCGCGGTACTACCCAAAACACAGACCGATGGTCCTATCCTGGGTCAGCTCGGTGTAAGCTTCCATCTACTAGCCGAGCTCTGATACCACTCTAACTGTCACGCCCCAGACGGGACGCGACGACGATCCACAACTTAAATACAAATAAACCAAACAGTCTAGGCGAATATCAACGAAAACCCGATGAAACAGAGTCAAATAGCAGCGGAAATAAAGAACAAGTATGAGTTACAACTTACAATCTAACAAACATCCAAATTACATCCCCGAAATCAACTAAAGATAACAACTTAATAGTCAAAGGGTCCTACGCCCTTAAGTTACAGACCGGAATGAAAAGAGAATAAAAGAGTCCAACAAAGAATAAAAGAAACAAGTCCAAATGACATCAACAATAAAAGATAGTAAGTCCAACAAGCGGAGTACGGGAGCTCGATCCGTGGTAGGTTCAACATCTTCAACAAAGTCCTCATCTAAAGGTTAGGAAACGAGGAGGGATGCGGCGAAATCTCGGTGGATGGGGTGATCGTGTGCAAGTGTGGCGATATATAGTTAATGCGAGAAAACATTGTATGAAAAACGCGCGTGAGATATGATGCATGAATTCACACACGATCCACAAGCGTCGTGATAAAATATTTAAGTAATATACTTATACGATTTAAGAAAACGATTCGTGGTCACACAAACACTATGTGATTCGAAGACGGGTAGGATTGTGTACGGAATGTAACGTCAATCATATGCAAGACAATTAATGGTTGCGTACGGATTTGTAGCGCCAACCAATGCAATACAAGTAGCGGTTGCGTACACATTTGTAGCGCCAACCAAACGGTTCCGATTAACTCCGGAATCGTGTGGATTAGACAGCGATTCCTTCGTTCTTCCTTGTAACTCCCCGAGCAAGATGGTCCAAGACCTGTCACCTTATCGCTACATAGGCAAAGACAAAATCCACAGTGGAGCTAGCAAGGCTCAAATTTGTCATAATCATGATTATACCTCAAGTACTACGACCCGACGTATCCATTCCGACTGTGAGCTCGACACACCAAGTTGACTCAGGCAGGAAAGTAAATACAAGTTCAGGTAGTCAACCAGGCAAAATGAGTATTATTGATTCAGGGAAGCAGTTCAGGAAAATTTTCAAAAAACGCGGTGGTAATTATGGCGTTGGTGGAGTTATTGGATGAAGATGATTATCAGAAGGATAAGCAATCTTCAATATCTTGAAAGATTAGGTGGAACATAAGTCCTGTTATAGATTCAAAATCGCAAGACGAGGAAGTCGCCCTGCGATCGGGTATTAATCGGTCAAGACGATCCGATAAGTCAAGGGGTTTTTGAGAAAATAAAATATTTCAATTAATAATTAAAGTCAGAGGGTCCAGGGCTGTTTTAGTAAAAGGAAAATAATTTGAGTTAGGTCCTTGATAAAAAGAAAAGTTACAATTAGCCCCGTTTTGTAAAAACCAATACTTTTGAGGTTAAAAATTGAATAAATAAATATCCAGACCTTGAACAATTATGAGGTCAGTTCCTAAATCCTCTAAATTGTTCAGAGATTCAGGTTTTTAAAGTTTTGAGGTCGAGTTTTTATAAAATTCTCACATTGGCCCCAAATTTGTTAAAATTGTCATTTCGGGCCCTTAGTTTAAAATAATTGGAACTCACAGACCGGAGGGGCTTTTAAATGTGATTCCAGTTAGGAGATGTCACTAAGGTTAGTATGATATTGGGACAAAAACAGTTTTAAAAAGAAATAAGTATAGGTCCCTTAACTTTTGAAAATCTCATTTTTGTCCCATTTTGAAATAATTGCCTTTAAGGCTTTTAGGGGTCCAATTGGTATGAAATTTGAACCTTGGGTCCAAAATATAATTAAGTTATAGTTAAATTAGTAATTCCAGGTACATGGGCTGTATAAGTCCTGGAAATTTCATTTGGGTCCTCAAGTTTAATCTTTTACAATTTAGTCCTTCAATTTTAGTAAAATTACTTTCCAAGCTCTAAACACTTGGATTTTTGGAATACATTTAAAATATGTCATTTCCAGTCCCTTAAGAGTGAAAATTTCAAAATTTTAAGATTAAGGTCTGGTACAGTTTCAGAAATTGCAAAGTAGCCCTTAAACTTCTAAAATTTTACAATCTAGTCCTTGGGCTTTTAAAGGTTGATTTTATTTATCTTAAAACTCTTAAAACTTTATTAAAATGTCCAACAGTCATTTTTGAAACTGAGTACAGTCCCAAAATTCGAAAATTACAGAGGGGTCCCTTAAGTTTTATTTTCTTGCAATTAAGTCCACCAACTTTCCATTTTTTCATTTTAAGTCCAAAATTGAAATTTAATCAATTATGCTCGACTTTTCCAGGTTATAAGTCATACAAAACATGAATTTCAAGGATCATACACATGCATGTTCATTTCATACAAGAATTCATCAAATAGAGCATTAAATTGTACATGCATGCACCTAAATTTCAATAAAAGGCATTTTTAGCAACACTTGAGAAATTTCATAACTTGATACATAAAATTAACATGCAATACATAAAGTATACATATCTCAAGTTCTCATGATCAAAACACTACACGCATTTACAAATATCCCCAGAAGTTGAAAGCATTTTTCCACCCACCTTAAATTTGTGAAATAAAAGGACAAATTTCACAACTTGATATGAGGTTGCTTAGGTCAGCCCCTACGTCAAGAAATATCAAAATTTTAGAGTTAGGAAAATGAGTGAAAAATTAAGAAGAAAAAGAAGAAGATAAGAAAATTGGAAATACTACACTTTACCTTGTGAAGTGATTTGGAACTAGTTGAAGCTTCAAATTTTGAATTTTTGGTTCACTTCCAAAATCACCTAAGGTCAGCCCCTATTTCTCAAAAATGAAAAAGGGGTGTTAAAATTTGAAGAAAAATAGAAGAAGAAGAGAAAAGGGCTCTAGTGTCCAAATCTTACCTTGTAGTCCAAATTTCTCTAAAAATTATTCTTCAGGTCTTCTAAATAGACCACCATGCATGCATGTCTTCAAGTAGTCTTCTAAGTACCTCAAAATCAAAATTTCAAACTTAAATTAAGAAGAGAAGGTAATGAGTAGTAAGATATCAAGTTGAATTGAGGAATGAAATTTCTTACCTTTGAGATAGGGGGGTTCGAATTTTATGGTTTTAAGTAGGAAGAATGTTTGTTTTGGTTTAGATGTTTGAAGAAAGAAGGAGTGTTTGATGATAGGAAGAAGGTGTTCTTGAAGGTATGAAGGTATGCTGGAAGATGTGAAGGTCTTGTGTTTGAAGATATGAAGATGTGAAGGAATGGTACTTGAAGGTTTAAAGATATGAAGAACTTGTGTTTGAAGATATGAAGAGTTGGTGTTTGAAGATTTGAAGATGTGAATGATTTTTAGAGAGAGATTAGAGAGAAGGAGGAGAATTAGTTAGGAGATTAGAAGGTGTTGGTGAAAATGAACAAATTTTGTTCATTTTTCTTGTATGTGGCCGTCCACATTGGTGAGAGAGGGAGAGATTTGTTTTTTGTTTAATTTGTGTCTTGAATTTTGTTTCTTGCATGGGAGACAAAATGCAAGTCAAAGTATTGGATTGAATGGTGTTGGGGAATATTGAGAAGAATGTTGGTTAAGTGGAAGAATGTTGGGAAAAATAGTAATAAAGAATTGGTGTATAAGATGATGTGTATAATGTTTGAATTAATGGTGTAATTATACACAAGATGACTAATATAAGGTGTAAGTGTAGAAGAGTTGGGAGATATTTCTACACCAAAATTATCCTCATGTTGGCCGTCCACTATAGGGGTATTATGGTAATTCCATATATTTTTTTTGTCCCAAATTTGATGATAATAGATGAATAATATCAATCTCCAAAATAATTAGTGATTTCCTTGATCACTTATAAGTCTCAAAATCACTTATACTAAATCAAATTCTTAATTCTATAAGGTAAAAGTCTCTAAAATAAATAATCTCTTAAAATTCTAATGTGACTAATAAATACAAAAATAGTAATAATGATCAATCAAGTGATCATAAATGCGAAATAGAATTAGTAAATGATCATGATTACAAGTAATAAATAAAAATAAAATTAAATGCAAATATATATTATTAATATTTACCCGTCTAAGTGACGCGGTAAAATAGTCGATCAAATACATAGACGACAAAAGAATCAATTACATGCTCGGAAAAATCGGGGGCTTCACATCACCAAATCTCCAAGGGTCTAAGTCAAGCTGTTAATTCCGGCCCGGTCCAGCGGGCCGACCTAAACAAGCCTAATTTTCTAATGGACTGGGCTCTATTTTTCAAGGCCCAAAAAATCGGGCCTCAAAAGCCCGGCCCGGCGGACTAGCCCGAAAAGCCCGACTTTTTCAGTGTAATTTTCATTTTTAGGTCGAGCTGGGTTCCCCATTTTTACGGCCCGGGGTATTGTTTGGCCCGACCCGACCCGGCCCGATTTTTCGAAAAGCCTAGTGGGCTCAGGCCGGCCCGACCCGATCTTTTGACAGCTTTAGGTCTAAGGTATGTATTTATTCGGTGGATACTCTGGTAAATCCATTGGAGAGAGAAGGACGTTTTCCTGCCCCGTCCGAAGTACAAGAAGTTCGTGATACAAGAAGGGCGTTGGCGTACACAGTTCGTGGAGTTATACATATCAACAAAGAGGCTTGTAGGCGAGTCATAGTTCCGAGTGAATCGATTCATCTGCTGCTAAGGTAATTTCGATTCAGATATATTATGCACAAAAACTTATGTGAGACCGTCTCACGGATCCAGATCCGTGAGATGGAGCCCTAAATACCCAAATCCAATGCCCAAATTCCAACTGACCGCGATCTCTTCATCTTTCTTAATCTTCTTCTCTCTCTTCGTGAAATAAAATTCCAGTCCATCACTCCATTACTCCAATTAATTACTCTTCATTTTTCAACAAGAAATTAGAACCCATACAAAGAGAAACAAAAGAAAATAAAACTGTAAGAGCTATTTCAACACATGGGCCTTCTACTCTCCCATTACATCATTTTCCCTCTATTTTTCCATTTGTTACCTTCATATATTTTTGGGGCAGTGGTACTTTTGTAATGTTAGGCGATGGCATAGTATCAAATTAGACTTGAAAAGTATCAATTTTTATTAAAATAAAATATCAATTCTTATTTGAAAAAGTATAACTTTTTAATAAAAAAATATCACTTCTTACGAAAAAAAGTATCATCTTTTATTAAAACAAAGTATCACATTTTTAGAACAAAGTATCTCTTTCTATGAAAAAAGTATCACCTTTTATGAAAAAAGTATCATTGTTTACTTTAAAAAAATATAATTTATATTAGAAAAAGTACCACTTCTTATGACAAAAGTATCACTTCTTCTGAAAAAAGTATTATTTTTTATTTAAAAAAATATCACTTCTTTATTAAAAAGTATCATTTTTTATGGAAAAAGTATTACTTCTTATTAAATAAGTATCACTTCTTATTTAAACAAATATCATTTGTTATTAGAAAAAGTATCACTTTTTATTCAAAAAGTATTATTTCTTATTAAAAAGTATCACTTCTTGTTAAAATAAATATCACTTCTTATTTTAAAAAAAAAGTATCATTTTTTATTATAAAAGTATCAATTCTACTCTGAAAAGTATATCTTTTTTAAAGTAACAATACATATATTATTTATTTGAAAAGTATTATGACAGTTATTAGTTAAAATTATTATTATATTTTTGTGAGATTTTTGTATATAAAATCTTGTGTGTAGAGATAGAGAAGAAGAAAAATATGAGAAGAGAGAGGGAGACTCAAGAGGAGAGAGAGGGGAAAAAACGATAGAAGTGTATGTGTGTGATCGTGAGTGTGAGGGGAGAGAGAGAGGAGCATGAGATAAAGATGATGGAGGGGGGGACCACAATAGGATAGAAGTGAACGTGTGAAATGAGAGAGAGGGAAGGGGGGACCACTAAGAGAGAAAAAAGAGGGAGAGAAAAGAGGGAGTGGGGGACCACGTGAGATCCATCTCACGGATTTAGATCCGTGAGACGGTCTCACAAGAGACTTGCCCTATATTATGTGGCTTACGTGGCTTAATTGCTAACAATTAGAAATACGTTTTGGAAAAAAATGAGTAAATCCAATCTTAAAAGAAGTAGTTATAACTTATATATGACATAATCCCATTAAAAACTCGAAGTCCTATTGAGA
Source organism: Rehmannia glutinosa (assembly GCA_016081115.2). NCBI lineage: Eukaryota > Viridiplantae > Streptophyta > Magnoliopsida > Lamiales > Orobanchaceae > Rehmannia > Rehmannia glutinosa. The sequence continues at coordinate 118,538,513 of CM071926.1, forward strand.
ATTGAGACCCGAAATTAATAATAATCTCAAAAAAGATAGTACAAGCATTATAACCTCGTGATAAATTGTTATCACTAATGACTTGAAATTTACCTCATTTGTTTTGATATCATAGATTAGTATGACTAAATTCTACTCGATCTAAGATCCAAAACAATCCTATTGAATTATATAAATACCAAAATACCCACTGCGTTATTATTATTCTTGTTGTTTTATTGCTTTAAGAAAAGTGATGAAAAATGGTATATTTTATTGCTCAGCCCATTAACAGGTATTCTAGTAATTAGCAAAACACAATATCAAAGACTAAATTTATTTACCAAATTGAAAAACATATTTATTACGAAAAGAATAAAAAATACATTGTATAAGCTTCTGAATTTTCCCATTGGCCATTGGATTTGGCCCAAAGGCCTAGCAATAGCATTCTAATAAGTTGATTTCAAGGGTCAACCCAAATAGACACACCATGTCGACACATACAAAGGCTATTTAACCTCAAAACGACCCAGTTTTAACCTTTTGAACGAACCACCTTCTTTTTGCTTGCCCCCGGAGAATCAATTCCTGCTTAAAACTTTGCAGTTGTTCATTGTCGCCGGGAAGATGAGGCGTCCGGCATACTCTTCGCCGTCGATCAATTTCAGCGCCATGACACGGAAGATCGACGTTGATAATCGGATCTCACTCCGCAATTACTATCGCATCGCCGATAATCTCCTCAAACAGGTCGGAACTCGCAAACGAGCACTTATCTATTTTTTTAATTAATCGAATGAATTGAAATCGAAAACAAATTAACCAATGCTTGCAAAGGATTTTCGTTTAAGAAAACTAATTTGGTAGATTGCTCGTTTGTCTTTAATCTCGAAGTTGAACTTTTTCTAAGTTGGATTTTGTTGGACATGCGTGCGTGTAAGAGTTACTTTTTATTGGCCTTGCTTGATACGAGTGTGCTAGTATTGTTGCCTCTTTTATTTTGATTTTTTTCAGCTAAATTTGATTATGTCTTGTTAAATTTCTGGTCCCTATTCTTTTGGGACTTGAGTGAGCTGATTTCGTTAGTATTTAATTAGTGTTTTAGCAGTCTGTGGCATTTGACTTCAGAATACGTGCTCTTTATGTTTAACTTGGTTCACATTTATGTCATATTTTGCAAATTAGTTTGAAGGTTTGTTAAATTTCTAAAGAAACTGAACTTAGTTCCGTGACGATTGATACTGAATTCATTCTTTCTGCAGGCAAATATATATAGGGAGGAGAAAAACTTAATAGACTTGTATGTTATACTGCTAAGATATTCAAGGTAAAGGCTTAAAGTTGCTGATGCTTCTCGATTCATTATTTGTTTAATTTCTGAATTTTTAACCGGTTACTAATGCTGTGAAACTATGCAATAATTTAAAACAGTTTGGTGTCTGAAACTATACCGTACCATAGAGATTACCAGGCTCTATGCCCCAAAGAAAGAATTTTTTATAAGAAGGTAAGATTAGTGTTCCGGTAATTTCACATGCTCATGCCATGGTTCAGTTGATGAAGTACCAGGTTATTTTGCTTCATGTCATGCTACTGCAGAAATTGCTTGCTGTGCTAGATGAGCTGGAGACTTTGAAGCCAAAAGTGCGCCGTCAGCTAGATGAACTGGAAAAAGTTAACACCGCAACTCCAATGCATCAGTTTGATGGCCCAAACAAGATTTCCTATGCGTCTTCTTTGAATAACAAATCTTCCTTAATCTACAGTAACAAACAGGTATTGACTAAGATGACAACTTGCTTATCTATGTTGTTGAGGTGCAAATTTTCTGGTGATTTTAGTTAACTAGCAACGATGGACATATTCAGCATGTTCATATGTTTTTTTGATGAATTCTTTTTGTAGAAGTTGAGAGAAAATCAAAAAAGATTGATGCTGAGGGCAATTATAGAACCAAGCTATTAATGTACTTAAAAGGTGGACGTTTTAGTGATTTGTCAATTAATTACTTTAAAACAGCATCTTTCCATGAAATGATGAAAGTCAAAAATGCATGCGGGACATTTCTGGAGGAAATGAATAACTAAGATAAGATTTTGGGAGATTACCTTGTTTGCGTATGTAATAGATTTTTCTTAATGCCACAGCAAACATCATTTTAGGTATGGCGATTCACTTCATAAAAGACAAAAAAAGATATTTGCAAGTATGAGAACCTTGTTCAGCACCAATTTGATTACTGTTTGTTTGGTTGATATGCTCTAAGGTTTACAAGAAGTTGCTCATTTATAGATCAAATAAGTTTTCGTCTTGTCTTCTGACTGAAGCTAATTGTTGACTGTTTGGAAATAGATGAGAGCTTAGGTTCTCACCCTATTCTTTCCCCTTCCAAAGATATGTTCAGTCCATAAACTCGACTAACTTGTCGATGCTATCATCGGTTGCCCTTCTTTCTCTATCCCCTTTACATTGATTATATGTTTGATTTTTTTTAATTATTATTTTTTTGTTCTGCTTAAACTTATTCTTTTTGCTCAGATGTTGCAACCCATTACAGCACCTTCATCTTCATTGAAGCAGAATAATGAGCATACTCGATTTTCATCATCAAGTTCCGTTGAATCGCAATTCCAGAAGCTGTGAGTGTACTATGAGATACCGTATCTTGGCTGTTAATATCTGTGAAGTTGTTTCTTTAGTTTATATATAAAAACTTTTCATTCATTACATACCACAAATTAGCTAATAATGCTCCTCTCTGACTATGTGGGTTTAGTCTATGCCACTAATGGAGAATTTTCGTTCTGTTTGCTACAATATTACTGCATGTTTTACCTAATTTTTAGACCTCTTCGTGAATCTTTGCTGGTTGATATATGTAGTGTATGAATAAGTTCTATCAACAAAATTCAGTCTGTGTTGACTTCATTTAGGCCTTTCACATGCACTTGTGCCAGCAATCCTCCCTTTCAAGGAAAAAATTAACTATTTTGATGCCTTAAAATGTATCGATTTCAAATTTGTTTGTGATATTAGAGTGTCCACATATTACATATTCAAAGAAATATGAAATAGAAAAATTATGCAGAAGTTTTGAGGGCATAATGTTGTTGATACGGAAAACATTTTCGTGGGGCTTAAGACATAAGATTAAAGTATGGGTTGGTGGTGAATTATAGTCCTGTGGACAGTATAGCTAATTGACATGAACGAAGTAAATATTTTGCATTTATACTTTCACACGTGTTATATGGCTACTTGTAACCACATACGTGTCATAACTTGTAGAAACATATTGTTCTGTGGTTACTTCGTCATAGTTTCCTTAGTGGACCCGCCATATGCAACTGTGGCCTGTGGGTGCTTTAATGCTTCAAACGCTGTTCTCAGTTTTAGTTTGCTATTTATTATTTTATCTGTCTGCAAGATCTATCCAAGATCTCATGCAAATTTCAGTTTGAACAAAGAATTCTTGAAAGAGAAGATTGAATCATACAGTTTATTGTTTTTCAGTAAGTTATATCAACTGATCTATTTTCCGAATTTTACAGATCTCTTAGTTTACCTCTTCCAAAGCAGGAAACTTTGTCCAGGCATTCATTTTTGGGACCGAATGGTCTTCGTGGTCAGTGGCTTGGGCCCAGTGCTGAGATTAAGGTGAGCTTCTTGAAGATTTCAATCTTCTTTGATACTTTTCCTCATGAAAGAAAGTTGTTTCATTTTTCAGCTTTAAGCTTGTATTCACTTCCATTCTTGGTTAGTTAAATAATTTTTCTGTACGCAGGTTAACTATCCAACAAATATTGTCATGGATTCAAGTGAAATTTCAAGGTATGCGTTCTATTTAGACTTAATAAATGCTTCTGTCCCTTGGGGTGGTGGTGGTGATGATGGTCATTTAAGTTAGTTAAGCTAAAATTTGTTTTTTATTGTATATTTATTCAAATAAAGAAGTCCAGATTCACGCAACACACACACAGTAAATGGTGCTGTAAATTAATTGCTTGTAACATTTCAATCTTGTGTCAATATTATTATAGTCTGAATCAGGTTGGCCAACCAGAACTTGTGGCAACAACAGATAATGATTCAAAGGTGGAAAAGTCAACCATGGAGTCTGTTCTATCTTTAGATGATGGTAGTTGGCTTGCCGAGGAATCTGGTCTTCCCCAAGGGAATGGCATGGAGAACAACAATTTTCAGCTGGGTAATATCAGACAACCTTCTCCACCTCCTGTCCTGGCACAAGTGCAGCCAGAGCTGCTTCCTATCTCTCCAACAAGAGTTGCTGACCCTAGGCCTGGACCACCAAAATTCTCTGAGGATGGGCTGCCTAGTTCCAATTCCTACCAAGATCTTCATATTGTGAGTCTGTTGTCTTGACGATTAAGTTGTAAATGTCTGGGGACAATTGCAACCTTTTCTTTTCTTGGTTTTAAGTTTATTTTTTCATTGTTTTAAACAAAATCTTGCTTTTGGTTTTACTGTTGGGAGGATGTGATGCCCATGTGTTGCTTATGTTGTAGCCAGTTAAGATAATGGAAGATTTTCTGAGATTGGCACGCCAAAATACTGCAAAGAATTTGGAAACTTGTGGTGTTCTTGCTGGTTCACTTGTAAGTCTTGAGTATTCGTATTAGCTTTTTTTTCCTGAAAAATATATCATCTTACTGAAGCATGTAATGCTTACAAATGTGTTATATTTTGATGATTTGCAGCGGAATAGAGTATTTCATATTACGACGCTCATAATCCCAAAGCAGGAGTCAACTTCAGATTCGGTATTACATACCTTATATCTGAATGTGTTTTGCAACTTTTAACTTTCAAATGCTACCCTTCGCTAATACAAAACACTTTCTTAACACATTTGCTTGTCTTATCATTGTTTTCGTGCAGTATTTTTGTGTGCATGCTTTTTAAAGTTTGACAAATGATCTTTTCTAAAGTGGGGATAGATGAAGTTTTCTTTGTATTTTTTTTTAAAATTGAAGGGAAATTATTTTAAGTACTTCTATTGTGGATTTCGTTATGGAAAAAATCTTGACCACAACAGAGTTCATTTTTTTGGTGGAGAGAAAGAGATTATTGCTTACGTTTTACACTTAAAGGATATCAACTCCAATTTTCCATTTTGGAAACGGGGATAACTAGATATTTTTTATTGTGGCATAGTTTAAAATTTCATGATGTGCCTATAATAGTTTTATAGGTTATAATTGCTTGCTAATTTCAAGCCTCTCATTATCCAATGCGCTTCTTTTAAAAAGTTCTCTTGCTGATCAAACTGACGGTTCATATCCTATTGATGTTTCTTTTTAGTGTCAAACGCTGAATGAGGAAGAAATTTTTGAGGTTCAAGACAAGCATTCCCTTTTTCCTCTTGGGTGGATTCACGTAAGTGTTACACTAGATCAGCTGACACGCCTTTCTGTTATTTCAGCTCATTTCATTGCAGTCAGATCTTTAGCATAATTAGATCACTCAACCTTTATAGTCACCATTGTAGCATTGAGGCTGCTCAGGCATCATGTACTTTTGTCAATATATATTTGTTGTGATTGGAAAAGAATTCTATTGTGAACATTATTGTGATGCTTTGCAAATAACAGAAGGGTAACAAACAAGATTGTCACTGTCAGTAATGTTTTCCATTTTACCTTATCTGCTTGAGGACCATGGTTTCTGTTCTGTCTTCTCCGTTCAGTGGGAACACCGATAATTTGTCTGCTTGTTGACAACCTGGCTGTTCTTGTATAAGATTTATCCTTACCTGATTTGAAGAGACAAATTATTATATATCACATTTTACTATTTAAAGTCCATGGTTTGTGATCTTTGACTTGGCTGATACTTCTATCTTGGTACTGAGTTCCAGTTGCATTGACAGCATAGCTTTCCCAGATTTATTAGAGATTTCATACATCAGAAGTTTTTTTTATTGGGACTGATTCTATCCTCCAAGGGAAACTTGTCATGGATGCCTGTTGTGATTTCACAGTTAGCATTGTTCTTAGCTGTGATATATATTTTGGTTTCAATAATATGTATGTACTTGGTATATTATCTTGAGTTGTATGCCTTCGGTTTGCACTTTGGTCCACTTTGTTTTTAGGTTTCAGTGGCTTTTTGGAAGGTAAAATCTCAAAGCCTGTGGTATTTTGGTATAGTATTTATATTGCCAGAAGAAAGAAATAGATGGAAACACGCAATTTTTTGTTTTTTGGAAAATTACTGAATAATAGCTTGTTTAAGTAGAATTAAGTATTATATTTTGTTTTCACAAATCTATTTTTGATTTGCAGACACATCCGACGCAAACTTGTTTTATGTCTTCTGTTGATCTGCACACTCATTATTCATATCAGGTATATTTTTATGGTGTTCTACCTAGCTTTATTTATCCAATTTCGTGACATTCCACTTTTCCTCCCCCAAAAAAAAAAAAAAAAAGAAAAAAGAAAACCCCACATAATTGAGCAGAGGAAAAGAAAGGGATGGACAATTTTGTTATTTCTGTATGAGTAAAGTAGAAATAAAGGAAGATAAATGTCGCTAAAGTTTTAATACATGTTATCAATGTGGAAGATGGTTACAGGTGGGATGAATTTAGCATTTTTTATGGACAAATCACTTGAAAGTCAACTAACCTAAAGAAAATTGCTATTATATGTGATTTACTCTTCCAAGTTTCACTTGTTTACTTTTGTTTTCTTGCTGATCTGGCATACCTCTATACTTAAAAAATCTCTTTGAATTGTTTCTAGGTCATGTTGCCAGAAGCAATAGCAATTGTCATGGCACCTACGGACACATCAAGGTGGAATATTTTTAACTCCAAAAAATCACTTGTATTTCTTCGAAAAACCACTTGTTTTCAACGAAGAAATTCCATTTTGTTTACTTTGTATAGATAAACTCCAGAAATTCGTTTTCCATATAAATCCTTTCATCTATTATTGGCCCGAAGGTTGACTTTGACTTTATACATCTCTTTTGCAGTCCTCATGGCATATTTCACCTTTCTGATCCCAGTGGCGTTTCTATCATTCGAAACTGTCAACAGCGTGGTTTTCATCCTCACGAAGAGCCTGATGACGGAACTCCCATTTACGAGCATTGTTCGCATGTTTATATGAATTCCAATCTGAAGTTTGATGTGGTGGATCTTAGGTGAGCTTGCAAAGTGGTTAATTAAATAATGGGGTTTTGGAAGAGAGGAGCATTTGAGTGAATGTACAGGTTAACTTTAAACTTAATTTCTGCTTGATGGCTTTTGTAGATACCTTTCCCAGTTTTGTGAATGAAACTTGTTTTTACCTTGGTATAAATCACTTGGGACTATGGTGGTCAGTGGATGGCCAATGCAATGTAATTTCACAAAATTACAACGATGATGGTGTAATTATGATGAGTTATCGCGCATTATAGTCTTCTCCAGTGCATTTATTGTGTGATTTGCGCCTGCAATGACAAATTAATTCGTTTTCTCAAATGTAGTGGTCCTATTAAAATTTGGAGTTCTTGGAGTATCTGTGCGATTCAGGACTCGTCTTTCTCAAACAGTATATTACTGAATAGGACTCGAATTTGTTTTCATTGAGATTTCCTGTTCGCTATATCCATTGAAATTTTTGGGTTGTATTTGTTTTTGTGTGAAAATTGAGAATATGTTTGGTTGAAGTGCAAATATTGAGAATACATATAGGTTTAATTGATATTTTTGGGTTGTACTGATATTTGTGTGAAAATTGAGAATGTGTTTGGTTGAAGTGAAAATATTGAGAATAAAATGAGATGAAGTTTGGTCGAAGTAATGAATTTTCCTTGAATTGAAAGCAATCTTTAATGCTTCTCATGCTAGATATTCCTCTCTTTTTAAGCCCAAAGATTTGAATCTTGACTCTTGAATCTCAAATTCTAATTCCTCGATTTGAAAGCAATCTTTAATGCTTCTCATAATAGATATTCTTCTATTTTTAAGGAGAATGGCTACTTGGCTTTTGTAGATGCTACACCTGGAGCACTACACTTGTTGTAGCATCTACAAAACTATGCTACAAATTACATGTGAATGGTAGATGCTACACTAAGTGTGGTGCTCTATATGTAGCATCTACAAAACCATGCTATGTATTCTCCGCAGAACCATTATATTTAATTCAATTAAGTCAAAACCTTCGAAGGCCTCAACAAAAGGGACAGTTAATTCAATGTCTTGCTATATATGTATGCCAAAAGAGAGATGCACTTTTACAGTTCTATATAACATAGTGAAAAATTGTGTGGGATCTTATATTTGTTTGTATCCAGATTCTCAATTTAACTGGAAACGAAAACTATGCTTCTTGCATCTGAAAAGTGTTACATTGTAACTAACGATTGAGTTCTAAGCTTTCTATTATACCATCATTTAATTAGAAAATGGTATATCAGATCCATTAGGTGCGAGGGGATATATATTAGCTACTATTGAAACCAAGATACTGATCCAAATTCTTCTTGGGTCGATGCTTCAGCGTCCACTCTTACCACGTCTTCTGTTCCTGAAGGCTGTATAAAACATCTTCGTGGGGGGTATTTAGCTCACAAAAAGATTAAATTAGAAATCTCATTTACCCACATTGTCAGTACTTGATAAAAGGGATAAATGCCACCATTTAGGCATATGTTGTAGTTTACAAATTTAATATACATAGGCATCGTACGATCAAGAAAAGAGATGAAACTTGATTCAACATGCTACAAATTTTTGCAAAAGAATATGTGCAGTAGCATGGAGGTAGAGTTGTTTTATGCCCTTACCATAGTGATGTAAGTTTGATCAAAGACCAGAACAATATCACAAAACTTTAATGTGTAATAGACTTTAGTGTTTTGAACTCTCAAGACTTTTTTATGCTGAATGCTATGTGAATTTCGAAAATTTCTGATGCATGAAATGATTCTGGGGGCTAGTTTATATAGAGCTCCTGGTGCCTCTTTTCAGACTGGGTGCAACCCCTGGTTCGGATCAGTCTTGACCGTCAGATCGCGCCCTGTTCACAAAATGAGTTTACATGTTTCAGCATCAATGATGTCATGTATACCAACAGGGCTCACAACCACAGTTTCTGCATTCTTAGTAATGACACCAATCTTGTCGACCACCACCTGAAGAACATAGAAGAATTTAAAGTAGTTAATTTCATGAGTGGAAATATTGCCAAATATGCAACAATTACTAGAATATATGGGGTTTGACGTTTTTAATTGTCACAAGCTCTATACAGTAATACGCAGAAAATTTCAAACTGTCCCATGTGAATCGTCAGGTAACTACCCAGATATCATCAGGCCAAACAATCAATATCTAGGAATAAACAAACCTTAAGTTGTCTGCTAGGTAAGTCTTGATAAAGCTCATTCCATTTATGGATATACCATCCCATATGTTGCAAGATAGCTTCCATGTAATGTGTCTCGAACAGCCTGATTAATCAATATACTGACAGCCAATAATCTCAAAGCAGTTTTATGTAGATCCGGTCCTGGAAACAAGCAATCAGTATCAAAATCAACTATACCACAAAATATGTACCAATGTAAAAACTCAATTAACCTTTTGATGATAATAAAAGTTCACTGTTTCTAATCTCCAACCAGGCTAGAAATTATCTGTAAACAAGATAGTTCCATGTCCATTTTCCTCAAACTATATGCCACAATCAAAACAGCAGCTTTGTCGTGCAGGTATCTGTTAGGGATTGTGCCCTTAAAGCAATTATGAATTGTTTTTGATTATTAATAAAAGCGACATTTATTTTCGAACTCTTTTGCATATTGTATGTATTTTCTTGAACATCATGAAAATCCCTAGTTTATTTATTGTAACCATAATCTTAGTATATAAGAGTTATATACAAGAGGATTAAGATTATGGATAATAAACTAAAAAATAAGTCCGTGATGAAATTAATTAAAGTATGGGATCTTTAATTAAAACATCATTAATGCGACCCAAACATTTTGAATGTGACTTTGTCTTATCCGGACCGTCGATGTGGAGACATCTTAGTGGGGGCATTTATATATGATTTGATCATATAGGACTTGGACGATTTAATTCGAATTTTCCATACAAATTCCGTTGTAGAAATGGAAAATCGAATTAAATCACTAGATGATCATATATGGATAAATCTTAATCCTGAGTGATTATAGACTCCTGTTTATTTCGGTGTGATTCTTAATTTGCTCGTTTAAGTTTGTCCTACGACATTCCCAACACTTGCATTTTAGATTCACATTTGAATTAAATAGTTTTAATATAAATTCACGATATGGAATCCATTCCTTCTTGCGAGAAGTAGAAAGACGATTCCCTCATTTGTTAATTCGAATCCGAATGGTTTGAGATCTCTAATTTATAATCCGATTATAAATTAACCATTCGCTAGTGAATTAATGGTAAATGAGGATAAGAGGTAATTGAAGAGGTTTAACGGATACTACCTAGCTTCAATTATGAATTGTCTATGGAGGATTAATCTATATGTAATGATTATATCAAAATGAATTTGCTCATTTCGTAGAGTAAGATATTCTATAATTATAAGAGTGCAATTCGAATTTATAGTGGAGTAATATCGAATTAATATGTCGGATAAATTAATTAAAGAGTTAATTATTTATTCGATCTATTGGAGCTTATAATTATAGGTCCATGGTCCCCGGTTCGCCTTCCTAGAGTAAACGGGTTAGAAATAATACTTTCGATTCCTAAGGGTTTATGGAAAAGAGTTTTCCAAAATATTTGGCTAATATATTAATATTGGTTAATTAGGGAAATATCTCGATATTCTACGATTTTAATCAGTATTTGGAATTAAATAAATATAAGATATTTATATTATTAATATAATTATTAAATTGATAATTATATTGGATAATTATCAATTAGAGTTTGAGTCTATCTAGAATTATGAATTCTTGATTAGATAGGAAACTGATTAGAGTGGAAACTCGATTGACAAGCGCATAAAAAAGGGGACCACATCTCACATTAAAATAGATTTCAGCCCCGTTTTATTAGACGGAATTCGGCCGCCCCTTTTTGCTATTGAAACAAAATAATTTTTGGCCAATGAAATAAAGTTTTCATCTTCATCAATTGTACCATTCGGCCTTATTACCAGACAATTGAAAAGTACTTTTGTCCCACTTGTAAAATTTGATTGGTCAACTCATTAATAAGTTTTATTTAGCCAATCAATTTTTGAAAAGTTTTTTTTTTTTTTGGCAATTAACCGGCAAAATCAATACAAGCAAAGGGTTGTTTCTTGGATCGGTTTTTGTGATCCTTTTTGTGGTTTAACTTTTGCCTAGTTCAATTCTCCTCCTATCTAGTTAGCCCAATCCTACTATCTCATGAGTTGAGTACATAGTAGGAAAATAAAAGTTAGGAACTTAGAATTATTATTTGGGTGCCCACACACTGCCGTTGATAGGGAGGTTCGAATTGGAAGATCGCGGTGTCTACGAGCTTCGGGGATTCGAAGGATTGACGGAAAAAAAGCGAAGAACAAGAAAATCATCGAAAGAGGTAAATTTTCTTTTCTTCCTTTAGTTTGAATAAATTTAATAAGCATGATCTTGTGTTCTTATATCTAAAACTTGATTTTTGAAATCCCACGCTTCCGCTTCCGCTCGATTAGATCGAAAAGTCGGATCTTATTTGGCCCGGATTAGATCTGGGACCCGAATAATTCCCAACAAATGGTATCAGAGCCATTTGGTTATTGATATAAGAACTAGATCTACCTTATTAAATTTATTTTGGAGTGGGTTTAGGATTTGATCTTGCATGTTTTGATATATGGATGCATGTGCGTCTTTTAATTTTAAGGCATCAAATCGTCATATTTATTATTTCGCGGATTAATATTTATGTGATGTATATGTGATATATATGCCGTGCATATTGATATGTCATTCATGGAACCCACTCCCAAGCATGTCATGCATCATGATGATTGAATTGTTTAATTGTTATGAAAGATCTATGAGATGGATTGAAATTGATATAAAAGTGTTTTATATGGTTTTTTTTAAAATTGATATAAAAGTGTTTTATATAATTTTTAAAATTTTTTGTATAAAAGTGTTTTATATAGTTTTTTAAATTTTGTATAAAAGTGTTTATATGATTTTAAAAATTGGGATAATTGTTTGGAATTAATTTTGTGAAAATTGGATCCGATTTTTATGAAAAATCTCCGAATTACATGTTTTAGAAACAAATATTATTCGGATTCGCGTTCGGGCAGCCCGGACAGGTGCCGGGCAGCCCTGGGCAGCCCCGGGCAGTTCGGGCAGGTCCCGGGCAGGGCTCGGGCAGGTCCCGTTTTCAGTTGACGCGTTGTTTCCTTTGTTCTTTCATGTTTTTCCGTCTTATCCCTATTCCCTTAATTATTTTGATAATTTAGGGGTTTTTAAAGTTGATTAAAATTATGATTTAATTTCTAAAAGTTAGATTTTTAAATTAGAGAATTTTAATCAATAAGACCAATAGGATTGGACTTAACTTATTAAAACATAAGATGTTTTATAACTTAAATGTTTAGGAAACATTTATTATAAAATAGTGAGTGGGAGAAGGATTCATGACAATAAATCCTATGGCCTCTATTATTGATCAAAGCACCGTGAGATTTAAGTGACGCCTCGCGATGCTCAGATTCGTCCCCCTACGGATGGTTTTCACTTAAATCAATAATCAAGGCTTAATCTCCGAAAGGATAGGAATTTAAAATTTAACTCTTAATTTTCCTACCCTACGGCGGCGATTTTGAGTTAATTTTTAAAATCCAAAATAATGGGTAACACTCATAAGGATACAATCAAATAGTTTGGATGTATCTAGGCTAAACTAAAAGGTGATTAATTAATAAATGAAGATATGAGATGTCTTGATTATTTATTTATTAATCTGAGATGGTCTCGATTTAATTGTCATTTGATTTGACCTACCCTACGGCGGCTTTTCAAATGTGAGATTAAATTACCTTGGAATTGGTAGGATAAACTTTATTGCTTTCATGCATCATGTTTATGATTCCTAAATTGAATGCTCTATGATGTTCGTTCGCTTATTTATGTCGCTTTATTTAATTTTCAAGATTGATGTCTTGTCTATGCTTGAATCTGTTGAATGATTCATTAACTCGGAGAAAATTGTAACAAGTGGAATAGTAACATGAATATTGCACTCGTATGTGAAAATCTCAAAGGCAAGAAGCAAGGTTCCTCTAAAGCAAAGGGAAATTGTTTCACGGCGCGGTGAAGAGGACATTGGAAGGGAGATCGCCCCAAGTTTCTCTCCAAAGTAAAGGAAAAACAAGAAACGTAAATATGATTTACTTGTTCTTGAAAGTTGTTTGGTAGCTAAAGATTCTTCTACTTGGGTAGTTGACTCGAGCTACTAATCATGTTTGTTCTTCCTTACAAATGCTTAGTTCTTATGAAGAGCTTGCCGATGGGTCTTTCACAATGCGAGTTGGCAATGGTGCGATGGTTTCGCAAAAGCGTTAGGGAGTAATTAAGCTTAATATTAGAGATAAAATATTGATTTTAAACGATGTTTATTATATTCCTGGTTTCCATAGAAATTTGATTTTTGTTTCAAAATTGCATGAACATTTATTTTCACTATCTTTTAATGATAATTCGATTATTATTTCTAAAAATGGGCGTGATATTTGTACTGCAATATTGGAAAATGGACTCTATTTCATTAAGCCTAATGAACAACCACTGCTAAATGCCGAAATGTTTAAAGTAGAACATCCTAAACTAAAAAGGCAAAAGGTTTCTCAAGATGATGAAACATATCTTTGGCATCTAAGGTTAGGGCATATTTCACTAGAAAGGATAAATAAATTGCAAAGGATGGTCCTTTGAGAGAGCTAAAAGTTGGCACTCTTCCCGCTTTGTGAATCCTCCCTCTAGAAGGAAAAATGACTAAGAGACCTTTCTCTGCAAAGGGCAATAGAGCCAAAGAACCACTAGAGCTTGTGCATAGTGATGCTTGTGGTCCCATGACCACACAAGCTAGAGGTGGCTTTGAGTACTTCGTCACTTTTATTGATGATTACTCGAGGTTTGGATATGTTTATCTAATGCATAGAAAATCCGAGACTTTTGAAAAGTTCAAGGAATTTCATGCGGAAGCTGAAAAGCAGCTAGGAAAATCTTTGAAGTGCCTTCGATCCGATCGAGGGGGCGAGTATGTCGATACTGAGTTCAAAGATTATTTGCTAGAGCATGGTATTTTGTACCAACTCACAAAGACTGCACCCTCAAAAAAATGGTGTTCTTTGAAAAGGAGAAACCGAACGTTGCTTGATATGGTTAGGTCGATGATGAGCTACGCGACACTGCCTGATTCGTTTTGGGGGTATGCATTGCAAACGGCGGTTTACATTTTGAATGTAGTTCCGTCTAAGTCAATCCAAAAGACACCACTAGAGTTGTGGAATGGGAGTAAAGTTAGTTTACGCCACTTTCGCATATGGGGTGCCCAAAGACATGTATCGAAAGGAAAGATCGGAAAGTTGCATCCACGTTCAGAAGTGTATCTGTTCGTTGGATATCCCAAAGGAACGAGAGGAGGTTTGTTTTATGATCCGCAAGAAAAGAAAGTAATAGTTTCAACTAATGTTGTCTTTCTTGAGAACGATTATATAGAAAACTTCCGACCTCGAAGTAAAGTTGTACTCGAGGAGTTACTTTCTGATGAGATCATACCACAACCAACAAGAGTTGTTGGGGAAATCACTAAAAATACCACTATACCTGATCAGAATGTCATGACACCTCGACGCAGTGGGAGGGTGATTAGACCACCAATCCGCTATCGTCAAATCGAAGAGGCAAATGTTGCAGTCTCCGATGGGGTAGACGATGATCCATTGTCTTTTCGCCAAGCGATGGAAGATTCTGATAAAGAGAGGTGGCTTGAAGCTATGAACCAAGAAATGGAGTCTATGTACTCCAACACTGTTTGGGTTCTTGTAGATCCGCCTGAAGATGTCAGGCCCATTGGGTGCAAATGGATCTATAAGAGAAAGAAGGGTGTGGATGGGAAAGTAGAGACTTTCAAAGCAAGGCTAGTGGCTAAGGGTTACACCCAAAAGAGGAGTCGACTATGAGGAGACTTTCTCTTTAGAGCAATGCTTAAATCTATCCGCATACTACTTTCAATTGTTGCATGTCTTGACTATGAGATATGGCGGATGGATGTCAAGACGGCCTTTTTGAATGGCCATCTAGACGAGGAAATCTACATGCAAAGAACCAGGGGTTTTGTAGCCAAAGGTCAAGAGCGAAAGTCCGCAAAAATTGCTTAGATCCATTTATGGGTTAAAGCAAGCCTCAAGGTCATGGAACCATAGATTTGATGAGATGATCAAGTCTTGGTTTTGACCAAAGTGTTGATGAGCCTTGTGTATACAAGCAGATCAATGATGTAAAGTGGCAATTTTAGTGATTTACGTAGATAACATTCTACTAATTGAGAGACATGTCCCATATGCTTTAGGGCAAGTGGGAGATTGTTAGGGATTGTGCCCTTAAAGCAATTATGAATTGTTTTGATTATTAATAAAAACGACATTTATTTTCGAACTCTTTTGCATATTGTATGTATTTTCTTGAACATCATGAAAATCCCTAGTTTATTTATTGTAACCATAATCTTAGTATATAAGAGTTATATACAAGAGGATTAAGATTATGGATAATAAACTAAAAAATAAGTCCGTGATGAAATTAATTAAAGTATGGGATCTTTAATTAAAACATCATTAATGCGGCCCAGAACATTTTGAATGTGACTGTCTTATCCGGACCGTCGATGTGGAGACATCTTAGTGGGGGCATTTATATATGATTTGATCATATAGGACTTGGACCGATTTAATTCGAATTTTCCATACAAATTCCGTTGTAGAAATGGAAAATCGAATTAAATCACTAGATGATCATATATGGATAAATCTTAATCCCGAGTGATTATAGACTCTGTTTATTTCGGTGTGATTCTTAATTTGCTCGTTTAAGTTTGTCCTACGACATTCCCAACACTTGCATTTTAGATTCACATTTGAATTAAATAGTCAGGAATATAAATTCACGATATGGAATCCATTCCTTCTTGCGAAAGTAGAAAGACGATTCCCTCATTTGTTAATTCTGAACTCGAATGGTTTGAGATCTCTAATTTATAATCCGATTATAAATTAACCATTCGCTAGTGAATTAATGGTAAATGAGGATAAGAGGTAATTGAAGAGGTTTAACGGATACTACCTAGCTTCAATTATGAATTGTCTATGGAGGATTAATCTATATGTAATGATTATATCAAATGACTTTGCTCATTTCGTAGAGTAAGATATTCTATAATTATAAGAGTGCAATTCCGAATTTATAGTGGAGTAATATCGGAATTAATATGTCGGATAAATTAATTAAAGAGTTAATTATTTATTCGATCTATTGGAGCTTATAATTATAGTCCATGGTCCCCTGTTCGCTTCCCTGTGAGTAAACGGGTTAGAAATAATATTTTCGATTCCTAAGGGTTTATGGAAAAGAGTTTTCCAAAATATTTGGGCTAATATATTAATATTGGTTAATTAGGAATATCGATATTCTACAGTTTTAACTGTATTTGGAATTAAATAAATATAAGATATTTATATTATTAATATAATTATTAAATTGATAATTATATTGGATAATTATCAATTAGAGTTTGAGTCTATCTAGAATTATGAATTCTTGATTAGATAGGAAACTCAGTTAGAGTGGGAAACTGATTGAACAAGGCCTATAAAAAAGGGGACACATCTCACATTAAAATAGATTTCAGCCCCGTTTTATTAGACGGAATTCGGCCGCCCCTTTTTGCTATTGAAACAAAATAATTTTTGGCCAATGAAATAAAGCAAGTTTTCATCTTCATCAATTGTACCATTCGGCCTTATTACCAGACAATTGAAAAGTACTTTTGTCCCACTTGTAAAATTTGATTGGTCAACTCATTAATAAGTTTTATTTAGCCAATCAATTTTTGAAAAGTTTTTTTTTTTTGGCAATTAACGGGCAAAATCAATACAAGCAAAGGGTTGTTTCTTGGATCGGTTTTTGTGATCCTTTTTGTGGTTTAACTTTTGCTTACCAATTCGATCTCCTCCTATCTCTTAGCCCAATCCTACTATCTCATGAGTTGAGTACATAGTAGGAAAATAAAAGTTAGGAACTTAGAATTATTATTTGGGTGCCCACACACTGCCGTTGATAGGGAGGTTCAAATTGGAAGATCGCGGTGTCTACGAGCTTCGGGGATTCGAAGGATTGACGGAGAAAAAGCGAAGAACAAGAAAATCATCGAAAGAGGTAAATTTTCTTTTCTTCCTTTAGTTTGAATAAATTTAATAAGCATGATCTTGTGTTCTTATATCTAAAACTTGATTTTTGAAATCCCACGCTTCCGCTTCCGCTCGATTAGATCGAAAAGTCGGATCTTATTTGGCCCGGATTAGATCCGGGACCCGAATAATTCCCAACAGTATCTGACTCCTGTTTGAGTCAACACAATTTGCAGGCCCAACTGTTTCAGGTAATCAGTGGAAGCGCCGTTAGCATAAATTGTCTGCACTACACCATGAAAGGCTTGATAAGACTTATTTGCTTTCCCATCTTCAGGCCTATTAAGAACACCTAATTGCTCCTTGAGAAATAAAGCAAACAAAGACAATATCTTGTCCCCACCAATAAGGTCAATCTTGTTACTATTTGATAAAACAGAGAAATAGACAAGTCGATCAGCATCTCCATCCAAACTTCAAATATTAAATAATTCAGCCTTGTCTTCAACTTTTCAAGCTTTTCTCGACCCACACCATTAGTTCCATCCACAATCAGTTTGTCAGTCACATTGTTGCTACTATTTCCACGGGGAATATAATCCGACAAGCACTTGAAAAAATTATATAAGCATCTAAATGGGTACAACTGACGATTTTACTCTCTAAGCTTAAAATATAAAACTTCTCTATGCCTAATACCCAAACTAACCTAAAAGACGATAAAATCTGGTCATAATAATTGTTCTCAGATGCTTAAATACCCTTACTTTTTGCACAAACCATCCAGTGCAGTTGAGGAGTTGTCACAACTCCCATATCTGTGGCAGTAGCTCCCGAAATTAAAATTATGACTAACATATGTTAACCAGCATAATTGCATCAGTACATTTATACATAAGACTCCTAGGTCTAGCCAAGCCAAATAAAAGATCATGCTTACCTACTGAACTATAGATATTAATTTCTGGCACTTGCAGTTTACCCATATTAAATGCAAAACAGGACAGATGCAAGTATGAGGAGCACGAAAAGAGTGAAAAAGAGACAGGTAACTAAGCCTAAGCTAACAAAGACAAATAGAAAATCTAAAGATATTCTGCAGTTGAGAAACCAATTTAAAGTCCTGGTAGGCCAAGTCCTTAAAAATAGTTCATAGATAAGATAATGCAATCAACAGTGCGTGCGCGTTTGGTGAAAAAAGAAGAAAGAGACATCTCACTGGGTTTAGTGTCTCTTCCCAACAAAATTTCCGCTGCAGGGGCTCCTTCAAGTGTAATGTTTTTCACTATTCAATTTTTCCCATGCTAAATTTATATGAACATCTACAACTCTAAAAGCATAATTAGTAATTTCAAACAAATTCATATAGAAAACTCTTAAAAATATATTGTTTTTAATAATATAAAGCGAGACATTCTTCTTCTTTTTCTTACCATGTACCCTATCTCGCACATATATATTTTTTCAAATCAACTTATTTCTTTATCTATAGCTATATATATATATATATATATATATATATATATATATATATACGGATGAGATCTCATGCGTGTATGCTTACCACCAAGTAGCGGTGTGGGCCAGATCCCATCCCTTCATCCTAAACAATCAATGGTTCAGATTACCCTAAAAACACCATTTTATATTTATTTTTAATGTCAAAAGGGCAGTTCCGTAATCTACAAAAAATGGGTAAATAAATACCATAATTAATCACCTAGAATCAAGGGATATATTGATTATCAGCTTTCCTAACAGAAACGCTGAATTAGGGGCAAAAATAACGGATTCTCGTAATCTTCTTCACTTTACATTCACGATAAACAACAGGAAAAAGAGAAAACTGCACCAAATTCATAGAAAACGATAATATTGTACATTAGAAGCATAGTGTGGTGTATATATATGCATACTTGGTGTTTTATAATCAAAAAAATTATGGTGTGCAAATAATTCCATTCTGATACCATAAAATCATATTTTGGTATACACTTGACCAATATTTGGTGATAATATAAACATTCAGTAGTGCATTGTTAGATGTTTAATTTAGAATATTGTATGATAATACTGAAACTATTGTATCTTGCAAATTAATTAAAAAACTTGACCTAAAGCATAAATGCTTTGAGTGTGTAATTGCTATATGCGTGTCTGTTTATTGTTAATTATATACAACGTCTTCAGTGATTATGCACCAACTTGTCTTGTGTTCATGTTTTTTGGTATTTTAAATACCATTCTCAATTTTAAATCTATATGTCTGCCAAAAGACTACTAATCGTATACCAACACAACGTTAATTGTATGTTTGTAATATAAATTAAGGTTTAAGTTTTTAACCGATTACATTGAAATCCAAAAACTATCAGCAGTTAAAGTACTACAGTACAAAAATTGCTTATAAATTATGCATTGACACGGTTCATTAAACAACTGCGTAAAAAAATATCAGGGACTCATTTATAAAACGTGTATACACCAAAACTATCAGCAATTACACATAATGTTCTCTTTTCTACCAACCAATAAATTAACCTCCCCGGTAATTCTTCAACCTTTATACCCAACAAACTCCCGGAGTCCATTTCAATTACAACTCTAGTCTGAAAATTGTTGAGGCGAACCAATGCACCCGATATAACATTAGGCACATAATTTGTCCTCAGTTTGGGCATCGAAGCTTTCAAAGCAGATTTTGCGGTCTTGGACCTCTGATTAACATCACGCGCACCCTCGCTCGGCCCTAGAAATGCAGGTCTCTTCCTGTTTCCTCGTGCCATTGAACCTGAAATTGAGAAATATTTGTGAAAACATCACACTATGTACATGAACTATACTAATTCTGCAATGTAGCAAAGAGCATACAACATCTAAACTAATTGTGCACTAAATGTACTGTAATTGTATACGAAACTAATACTATTTAAACATCATTTGTATGTCCATTATATACAAATCGCCACACTTAAAACAATGCATTAAAACACATATTCATGATATTATAACAATACTAAATGTACACCAATACATATATACATTGCCTTTTTTTTTGGTGCAGTGGTCATACAAAAACACCAAAATCTATTTATTTATATACGAAAGGTAGGAAAACATATATCATTCCAGGGGTAATCTACACCAAAATAACAGGGTGGTTCACCAAATAGAAACACAAAAAAAGAGCTAATTTAGTGGAAGGGTATACCAAAAGTACTAAAAGATATATCATACTTACGCAAATTTACACCAAATAAAAAGGGAGTGATTTCCCTCAAAAAGGACGAAAACCCAATTTCAATAACATAAACATTACACAAATCCATTACCTATATATACATCGTTTTTACCTAATTTAATACAAAAATATCTCTCACAAAATCTGCCACATTCGCACAAAAAATATTTCCATAAGCAAAAAAACAAAAAGAGAGATTATGTAAAATCGATGAACAAAACCCTAGGAGCTTCAAAATAAATAAAAAAAATGTGTGTTCTACTTACTGCAACTAGCACCCAAAACCCAGAAAAACATCATCATGATTCGACGTAAAATGAAGAAAAAATGAAGGATAAACCCTTACTACAAAATATTACACTCAAAAAATTTGAAAAAATGGAACGACCTTTACCAATACTACCAAGGTCGTTTGGTACTTTGATGTCGGAATGGAACCTGAAAATCTTCGAAAACTGACACAGTATTCTTGTTCTCGGCGGGCGATAGTAAAATGGAGAAGAAAGAGAAGAAACGGTGGGTTGGAAAAGTGAAGAAGAAAGAGAGAAAAAGAAGGGTTTTGATTTTTTGTGAAAACTGAGATTGCAAGAAAGTAGGAACCGATTGAATGAAATCCCAAAAAAAGGGGGATTATGGGGGGTTACCAAAATCGGCAATGTGATTATGTGTACAAAATTCCCATTATGCCCTTAAATGGGCTGAGTTGAATATTAAAAAGAAAAAATTGAAAAAACAAGGGCTTTAGGATTGAACAAGATAGTGGCTTAGATTTATCCACACTGCCACATGGTAAGGCCCTTGCCACATATGATCCTATACCTATATATATATATATATATATCTATACTATCTATAAAAGTGTGAATGACTTGCAAGGTTTCTTGGAATTTTTATTAGACAAAATTATCCTTCTAGCAAAAATAATTATAAGGTCATTCAAGTAATTTAATTTTGTATTTAGCTTTTATTTGTTAAGTTACAAGATAAAAGTCTTTTTGTAGTCCTTTTTTTTTCAAAAATTGAAAGTGTGTTTTATATCTATTATAATTTTTGTAATATTCTGAATTTTCAAATAATATTAGATTCTATATTAAATTAGATTTTGAAAGCTTTCTAACGATATATCATAAGCATATATAGGGAATTTAAGTAAAGAGGATACTAGCCATTTTAAGTTTAGTAATATGTAAAATTGTATATGTATGATTACATTTTTATTTTTTCAATTATTAAAATATACCATAGTTCAATAAAAAAAAGAAATGGTGAGTTTATAGCGCGAGTGAAAAGAAAAGAAAAACTAGGATTTTGATGCTACACATATAGAAAGTTGTACAAAATACTAATTCCCTAACTCATCTAATTTGGTCACAAACATACCCTTGAATAACAAATTCTTCATTTACTCCCTAAATAATAATACTTATTTAATTTACTCTTATTGCAATAATTTTTATTCTTTTAGTATATTTTTAATATTTGTGTACTTGAAAATAAATTTTTTAAATTTATTTTTTAACTCGAAAAATATTTAAAAACTTAAGTAATCTAAATTTTCAAAAAAAAATCAAAAATAATAAATAACTATAATAATATAAAATTATTATATGTGAAATTGATTGAGTCTAAAAACAAAGTATTTTTGATATAATGTAAATAAATTGAACTCTTTTGATAAACGTGAATTGATATATAAATTATACCCATGTGTGTATGTATGTTAATTTAATATAATAATGTATGCAATTTTTGCCAAACAATTTGAAACTTATTGAAACATATTTTTTAAAATTACCAATATATGTGAGTGTGTGTGTGTATGTGGACACCACTATAATGCAGATATACTTACTTATTTGATTTAGGTTAAACAAGCTAACATATTTTATATTTAAATAATTAAAATACATTTTTTAATGTTTAGTAATTTATAATTGAAAATTTTATTAATTAATAATATATGAAATTGAATTTGGGGTGCAATAAGAAAATTATATATATATATATATATATATATATTTACAACTCATTACATAAAGGTGGTAATCTTTTCAAATGATCATATTCAAGGGGTATATGGTACATTTGTTAGTTCTTGTGATTTTTGTGCACATATATAATTTAGTGGCCATTTATATAGTTTCACCAAAAAATAATTGTTTAAATTAAAATATAAGATATCATTAAAATTAGAATAAAAATATTTTAGGATTACGAAGCTTTATTAACCTTTTTATAATAATGTATATGGCCTTGAATCATGTACATTCAAATCAAGATTCTATTAATAATTTAGTTTTTTGAAATATATATTCTTTTGATTAAAATTATTAAATCAATATGATAATATAAACTTAAATTTGAATTACAATAAGTAAACATATTGAAAATAATATAAAGGAATTATACTCAAATAAAAGAATAAAAATTAATTATAATTAAAATAAACCTTCAACAGAGTTTTATTTTTAATATAATGAGAAGAATCTTAAAAATTATTTTTAACATAGAGGTATGAAAGACTAGAGGATATAAGAAAAATATTGATTCTTATTATATATTTTGTATTATTTATTTTATTAGGATAGAAACACTACAACATAAATGACATTATGTAACACAAATTTTATAGCACTTTTTACATAAGGTACATATGTAATACATGTTTGTAACACTTTTTACATTATAATATTTATGTAACACTTTATCAATATGTAATACTTATATGTAACACTTTTAAATAAGTAACACTTTTTAAGTATCACTTTTTTTTGTTACTTCTTTTGTAATTGATAGGCGTGAGTTTTGCATGTATTTTGAGGCGTATTTCGAGCTATAATGATGGGTAAACATGCATATACTCGCGATAAATGTTACATATTCACTCCTTGTGGAAAAGATACTACACTTTGCTTATTTTGTAGGAATTTCATGATATTTGAAGCTAATTGAATACGAATACGAGGAAAGCAAAGTGGAAACACGGAGAATTGAGTGGATATACGAAAAGTGAAGCCTAAAAGAGTGAAAACTGAGCGTCTACGGAAAAGACAAGGGGCACACGGGTTGGGCGTGCCTCAGACACCACCCGTGCACCCCTATATAAATGTAATCGAGGCAACATGGCGCACGGGTAGCCCGTGCATCGACGCATGACCGTGCGTCCTACGAGAGGTTGGAGTATTTCACGGAATGGCGCACGAGTAGGCCGTGCTCCGACGCACCGCCCGTGCGCCCTACAGAGAGTTGGGTAATTTCAGCAGGGTAGCGCACGGGTAACCCGTGCTCCGGCGCACCACCCGTGCGTCTGCGCTGGAATCCCATAATCTGCAGCATTATGCCCTAAACTTGATGGGGGGTATAAAAATGCTTTTTTTGGGGCACACAAGGGATATTCTGGCATTTTTGGGATCTACAACACAAGGCAAGGGTCAACTCTTGGAAGGAGACATCAAGGAGACAATCGGGTTGCATCGGAGCTTGAAGAACGGAGATATATCGAGAGATTGCCGACGTTCCTAAGTTTTTCTTGCTCCTCTTTTAGTTTCAATCTTTCATTTTCATTTGTAATGGCTTTGAACACTTTGTTTATAAGTTGTTTAATCATGTGTAGCTAAACTCTAGAGATTTCCGGGTTTTGGAAGTAGATTAATGAACTCTTGTTGGATGTTTTAATCTTAGTTGAAGTTATTATCTTGAAGCCTATTTGAGTATTTTGAGCTTATTCTTGTTTTATCACTTGATCAATGATTTAACTTGTTTGATATATTGATTCATAATTCGAGAGATGAGTTTCAATATTAGATCTTGAATACTCGACACAAATATTTGCATGAATCGAGAGGTTTGTAAATATTTGTGAGGATATTTGATCTTTTGTGCTTTTGGGAGTTGAATGCTTCATGTTGAGTAGAGATGCTAGCATAAGTATTTCGATCTACGTTTTATATGCATCTCGAGAGGGAGGATAAAATAGTTTTGTGATCGTCTTATAGGAATATTGATAATAATGTGGCTTGATTAAACCGGACAACAAGAGAATTATTAATTGAAACCTTAACTCGGAAATCCATTTCATTATCTTGATACTTCTTTCATTTGTGTTATCTTAATCTTGTGTTTTAGTGATTTAAATTATCTTAATCTCAATACAACAATCATCAAATTTCGATCGTCTAAATAAAAATAAGACTATCTTGGATCAATACTTAGCATATTAATTTATTAGTCTTCGTGGATACGACCTTGCTACCCTATTCGATAACGTACACCGTACACTTGCGGTGAAGCTAAAAATATAGGCGAACAAGTTTTTGGCGCCGTTGCCGGGGACTAATACAATTTATGGTGCTAATATTGCGATAGGTAGAATTATTCTTAATTTAGACATTTTTTTTATTATTTTTTTTTATTTTAGTGTGACTTTAAATCCACATTATTTGACTTGTTTCTTTTAGTTTGGTCCAGGTAGTGCATGAGCACGCACTCTAGGCGGGGGGACTTAATACCGCTCATATCGGAAGTTGAGGCTTTCGCGAGGAGAATCAGTGCTACCACTAGACGGGCTGAAAGACAACACAATCCGATAATGGGGGATTTGAATGAACTACCAATACCGCAAACAATGGTGGGAACGAGTTACCGATTCCGGTTCAACAAGCAAGCCATTCGTGATTACTTTCGACCACAAACGAATCGTAATTACGGTGGTATTGCCCATATTCCTATCAATGCCAACAATTTCGAGCTCAAACCGGCACTAATCAATATGGTGCAACAGAATCAGTTTGGGGGGTTTGCAACTGAAGATCCTAACTCTCACCTTGCGCATTTTATCCAAATATGCAATACGATCAAAATGAACGGAGTCTCGGATGACGCCATAAGATTGCGCCTGTTCCCATTCTCTTTAAGGGATAAGGCGAGAAATTGGTTGGGTACTTTGACGCAAGGCAGTGTAAGCACATGGGACGAACTGAGCCAAAAGTTCTTGTTTAAATTCTTTCCACCGAGCAAAACTTTGCAGCTGGCTCAAAAGTGAGATTACTCAATTCGACGAGTTCGACTCAGAGCCTTTGTATGAGGCTTGGGAAAGGTTTCGGGATTTGTTACGTAGATGTCCACAACATGGGTTTTCAGAGGATCAACAGTTATGCTTCTTCTACAATGGTTTAATGGGACAAACGAGGGCCTTTGTAGATGCCGCAGCGGGAGGAGCATTGTTGTCAAGGTTTCCACAAGATGCCTTGAACCTTCTTGAAGAAATGGCCATGAACAGTTACCAGTGGCCATCTGAAAGATCCAATGTACAACGAGTAGCCGAAATCTCGGATTCAGATCCAATTAAAACATTGACGGCACAAGTAGCGGCTTTGACAACTCAATTGAGTGTATTTACGAAGGGGCCAGAAGCAGGCACGAGCACGGGTAGTGAAGCTCTTCTATATCCGATGGAAGAGGTAAATTATGTGAATAACCGGAATTTCAACAATTTCCGGAATAATTCAAACCCAACGCATTACCATCCAGGGTTGAGAAATCATGAAAATATTTCCTATGCAAATACAAAGAATGCGTTACAACCTCCGCCGGGATTTAATGCTTCAAGTGGAGGTGGTAATGGGGAAGGC
Organism: Rehmannia glutinosa; assembly: GCA_016081115.2. NCBI lineage: Eukaryota > Viridiplantae > Streptophyta > Magnoliopsida > Lamiales > Orobanchaceae > Rehmannia > Rehmannia glutinosa. Next base: position 118,564,780 of record CM071926.1, read on the forward strand.
AAATTGTCGTTGGAAGATGCACTCACCTCCTTCATAAATCAATCTAATGCTTTCATGAATGACACAAGGAGCCGCCTCGCTAAGCAAGACCTTCGGATGGATAAGTTAGAACAACAAGTGACAAGCTCAATAAAGAATCTGGAAACTCAAATGGGTCAATTGGCTGCAATTGTGGGGAGTCAACATCAAAAGGGTCAATTTCCAAGCAACACGGAGGTCAACCCGAGGGAACATTGCAATGCTATCCATGTGTGGGGTGGAAAAGAGAATGAAGAGTCTGAAAATGCTGATATTGGTGTGACGTCAGAATTACGCACGACCTGTGTATCAACGCACAACCAAGTCGTATGTGTTGCCGAACCTACCATTCAAATTCAGGGAAATGACAGAAACGACGCCCAAGGCAATATGAAAGTTAAAGGAGGAACCGAGCAACAAATAGATAAACAAAAAAGAGCCAAGAAACGTGAATCGTATGCTAACTCTAATTTGTTGAAATATAATATTCCTCTTCTCTTTCCCCGATTGTTTCACAAGACTAATCTGAATAATCAATTCGCTAAATTTGTGGGCATGTTTAAAAAATTGCACATTAACGTTCCTTTTGCAGAAGCAATGAAACATATACCATATTATGCGAAGTTTTTAGGGGAAGCGATGTCCAACAAGAACAAATGGGCGGAGAATGGGATTGTCAATTTGACGGAAGAATGTAGCGCACTCATACAAAGGAAAATACCGCAAAAGCTGAAAGATCCGGGGAGTTTCACTATTCCTTGTACAATAGGCGATATGTTTTTTGATAATGTACTTTGTGATCTAGGTTTTAGTATCAATTTGATGCCGCTGTCTGTCCTCAGGAAGATTGGACTCGTAGAAGTGAGACCATCCACTGTTACCCTACAACTCGCGGATAGATCACTCGTACATCCAACGGGGATACTAGAAGATGTGCTCATAAAAGTCGATAAATTCATATTCCCCGTGGATTTTCTAGTCTTTAGATATGAATGAGGATTGTGACACCCCTCTTATACTTGGGCGTCCATTTTTGGCAATCGGGAAGCACTAATAGATGTGAAGAAAGGGGAGCTTACATTACAAGTTGACGATGAGCGTATTTCATTTTCCATTTTTCGAATGTGAAAAGACATGATGGTTTTAATGGTTGTAAAACAACAACAATTGCTAATTCATGTACTCAAGCTAATAGCTTGAATAATTGTGTGCATTCTAAAGATAATATGCGGGGATTATCAATGAAGAAGAAGGAAAGGTACAAAAAGCCTGATGTTGAACCAAGAGCGTGCACATACCATTCGCACGATGAAGAGGAGAACACATGGATAGTTGACAAACATGAAAAACCTTCTTTAGCAATGATCAAGGGAGGTGTAAATCCAAGTGAGCGGGATTGGCATGGAAAAGTGCGATGAGGTGACAAGCCTCATTTCGCAAAGACCATAATCGGAATTAAAAGGCGTCAAGCTAAAGACGTTAAATATAGCGCTTGTTGGGAGGCAACCCAACGGTTTTTTGTGTGACTTTCATATTTGTGTGTTTTTGTTTCATATTTGTGTGTTTTCGTTTCATTTTTTGTGTGTTTTTGAAAAAAAAAAATATACAATTCTTTGTCAGATGCGCGCACGGGTAACCCGTGCGTCGGCACACCACCCGTGCGCCTGCGAGAGAGTTGGGCAAATTCACCGGGGTGGCGCACGGGTAGGCCGTGCTTGACGCACCACCCGTGCGCCCGTCGTAAGAGAAGAGCTAAATATGACGTTTTAAACTGTCTTCTTCTCCAAAACTCCCCCAAATCGCGCGCCCACTACCCCCAACTTCATTGCCTTCGAAATTTCTTGCAAATTCTACTCAAATTCGTCCATTTAATCCCTCCCCCATCACAATTGAACTTCACTTTACATTGAATTCGAATTTGCTTGAAGAATTGTGAGCAAAAGCACCTAGGGTTCAAATCATCTACTTGAGTTTAACTTAGAGAATTCTGTAAGAACACCGTTTCTCCTTGTAAATTCGTTGTCAATTATGTATTAGGGATCATGATAGGTGTTTATTTTGATATTTTTGCTATGAATTATGTGAATTATTCTTTGAGGCAAATTATCCAACACCTTGTGGGCTTGTGTAATTGAGGAGATTTAGGATGAATTGTTGATGAATAAGACATGGCCAATGATTGTTTAAGCTAATACTTGTCTAGAATGGCTATAATTTTTGCTTGCTTGGGGTAGTTGATCGATCAAAGTAACGTGGGCAAGTGAATTTGCATCACCTAATATGTTAGCTTTAATCCCTACTTTGTTGTTGCCATTGATGATATTGGGATGCTAATGGAATGTATTTCAGGTACAAATCCTTCATGGCGGCGAAGAAACCCCCAGGGTGGAAGGAGACGCGTGCAGCGGGATGGCACAATGCGAGTGGCACCGCGAGGTCGACCAAAACAGTCCGAGGCATATGGGGTCAACTTGACAAATGCCGATGATCTTGAGCGATGGAATCGCTGATCGGTCGCCAAAATTGCTCCATCCCGCTATGCCGACGATGATTGTACCCAAACTTTAGGGATACATGAGGACGTGTGGCGTCTTTTCGCAAAGGTTGGATGGACAAACTTCATGAGCCGAAGGTGGCCGACATTTAAAAGATACACATTGGAGTTTTTGAGTACCATGGAAATACTCAAACAAGGCGGGACCTTTGAACCGTATATGATCAAATGTTAGTTGGGGAATGTTCGTAGACAACTGTCTATGACCTAATTGAACACCATTTTCGAGGTCCCAACAAACGCTCGTACCCGCCCGATGCCCCATTATGATCAATACGACTTCTGGAGAATGCTTGTGGAAACACCACAAACGGGGCCAATGTTGTATGCCGCGTGGACCGCAAAAGCCTCTTGGATCCAGAATCCAGTTTTCCGGTATATACAACGCGTGACTGCATCCTCCGTGTTCGCCCGAGAAAATATTGGAGGGATGATGACTAAGGAGCTCTATCTCCTCTGATGACAACACCGCCGTCAATTTTGCCGAGCAAATCGAACAGTTAGCTAGGCGGGAAGGGGATATGATTTCTATAGGGGGCCTCATTACCCCTATTGCCCGACATTTCAATGTCGATTTCCGAGGCTTGGAGCCTATCCCGGGCAACACTCGGGTTAATTTGGCATAGTTGCACCACATGAAGTTCATAGCAAATGAAGACAACATATTGGTACTTCTACAAAAGAAAGGTGCTGCATTTCCGTTGCCTAACCCGCCATACACCACAGTCGATGCATTGACGGACACCACTAACTTCCTCATGAACTCTGACGCACATAACCGAATTACCGAGGCTATAGAGGCAAGAAAGAGGCGCAGAGTTGAAGGTTTCTTGGATGAAGAGGATATAGTGGCGGAGGAGGATGAGATACATGGACGCGAAATGGGGATGGAACCTCATCACCCCCAAATTGGGTATGATATACCCGAGTCCTCACACGGAGGCGATTACCCCCGACACTCTCAAAGCGGGGATCGTCCCGGTACTTCTCATAGTGGAGGACCCCAACGCGGCACCGATTTTCAAGACATGTTATATGCGTTTGGGGAGGACTTGCGTCGGCAAGGAGAAGAGTTGAGGCGGCAAGGAGAGGATTTGAGGCAACATAGGGCTGATTTTCTCGCATTCAACGAGCGATCTGATCGGCGTTCTGAGGAGACGTGGCAAGTGCTCCAACAGCTACAAATGTGGCATATTTCTCAAGGCCACTTCCCACCGCGCCCGCCCGATGATTCAGTATATCCCCACTCTTCGTTATTGAAATTCTATTTTTCCCCTTAGGACACTATAATTTCATTCAAGTTTGGGGGGAGAGATAGTATTTTAATACATGAAAAGTGTGGATACGGAAAAAAAAATATTATTCATGCATTTTGTGTTTTCATATAGTTGCATTAGAGCATTATAGGTTGCATTTGCATTAGAGCACGTTTATAGCTTTAGCACGTTTATTGCTTTCGTAGTGGTTAGAGAGTGAGTTGACTAAGCATGTTGCAACTTGTTGTTGTGTGTTGATTGAAAATTCTTATTGATTGGATTGGATGTTGGTTACGAGTTGATTGAGCCTTGAATAGATGACATTGAGCATGTTGATATGGAAAACTTGGTTTGATGCTTTGAATTGCATAATTGCAAGCCTGTGAGCTTTTGAGCTTTTACTGCTTGTATCTTGCGCAGTCTTGTTGTGATTTGAGTGTATCATTCATGTCGTTAAAATTCTAGAACTTGCTTGGGTATCTCTGTCAAGGCCACATGTTGTATGCGAATTGTGAAGGTGATTAAAGGCCATTTTTGTTAGCCCTTCAAGCCTTTTGCTTACCTAATGATGATATTGAAATTCCTAGTTAGCCAAGTTGAACCTATAGCCTATTTCTTTGATAGCCACGAAATTTAACTCTTGATCTTAATATATCCATCACCTATTACTCGAATGTATAACGTTGAGTAAAGGAATGAATGAGGATGAATAGGTGGGAATTGAAAAGTAGGATAAATGGGCACACTTGGTTAAATGGGACATAAAAAGGAAGGAAAGGAGTTGAGTAAAAAAAAATAAAAAAATTGCTGAAAATGCACAAGTGAAAAAAAAAATTTGATTGAAAAGTTGATAAACTTGGGGGGCGAAGGATTGTAAATGGGACATAAAAAGGAAGGAAATGGAGACAAATGAAGTTGATAAAAATGAGGGATGATTGGAGTAGCATATGGGATTGTAATGAAAATGATTGATATGCTCATCGGTCTATATACTCGAGTTTGAGTCACTTTATCCAAAATTTCCTACCCAAACCAAAGAGCCTTCATTACAACCAAATGAGAAAGTCCTTTTTGATTCACAAATTGCATACACTCTAGTGGCGGAGATATGAGACGAATTGCAAGCCTATGGCAATTTTGCGACATCGAATTGATTTGAGCGTAAACACGTCCTATATCCTTGTGAGATGAGAGTATACACTTAACCTTGAGAGTTGGAATTCAGAGCATTTCACTTTGTTTACTTGAGGCGTGTTCTTTGATCAGATATTTGAGGCTTGATTGGTTTGTTGCTTGACGTTCATGATGAACAATATGAATTTCTTTTTGGATCCGTTGTGTGCGCTTTTATTTTTATCTCCCTGTTGTGCTTGATCGTATTTTAAAAAAATTGTTGATTGGGACGGTCAATGGTGTAAGTTTGGGGGATTTTGATAGGCGTGAGTTTTGCATGTATTTTGAGGCGTATTTCGAGCTATAATGATGGGTAAACATGCATATACTCGCGATAAATGTTACATATTCACTCCTTGTGGAAAGGATACTACACTTTGCTTATTTTGTAGGAATTTCATGATATTTGAAGCTAATTGAATACGAATACGAGGAAAGCAAAGTGGAAACACGGAGAATTGAGTGGATATACGAAAAGTGAAGCCTAAAAGAGCGAAAACGGCGTCTACGGAAAAGACAAGGGCACACGGGTTGGGCGTGCCTCGGACACCACCCGTGCACCCCTATATAAATGTAATCGGAGGCTAAAGACATGGCGCACGGGTAGCCCATGCATCGACGCATGACCCGTGCGTCCGTCCTACATAGGGTTGGAGTATTTCAGGAATGGCGCACGGGTAGGCCGTGCTCCGGCGCACCGCCCGTGCGCCCTACTGAGAGAGTTGGGTAATTTCAAGAGGGGTGGCGCACGGGTAACCCGTGCTCCGGCGCACCACCGTGCGTCTGTATTTGAATCCCATAATCTGACATTATGCCCTAAACTTGATGGGGGGTATAAAAAGGCTTTTTAGGGCGCACACAAGGGATATTCGCATTTTGGGATCTACAACACAAGACAAGGGTCAACTCTTGGAAGGAGACATCAAGGAGACAATCGGGTTGCATCGGAGCTTGAAGAACGGGAGATATATCGAGAGATTGCCGACGTTCTAAGTTTTTCTTGCTCCTCTTTTAGTTTCAATCTTTCATTTTCATTTGTAATGGCTTTGAACACTTTGTTTATAAGTTGTTTAATCATGTGTAGCTAAACTCTAGAGATTTCCGGGTTTTGGAAGTAGGTTAATGAACTCTTGTTGGATGTTTTAATCTTAGTTGAAGTTATTATCTTGAAGCCTATTTGAGTATTTTGAGCTTATTCTTGTTTTATCACTTGATCAATGATTTAACTTGTTTGATATATTGATTCATAATTCGAGAGATGAGTTTCAATATTAGATCTTGAATACTCGACACAAATATTTGCATGAATCGAGAGGTTTGTAAATATTTGTGAGGATATTTGATCTTTTGTGCTTTTGGGAGTTGAATGCTTCATGTTGAGTAGAGATGCTAGCATAAGTATTTTGATCTACGTTTTATATGCATCTCGAGAGGGAGGATAAAATAGTTTTGTGATCGTCTTATAGGAATATTGATAATAACGTGGCTTGATTAAACCGGACAACAAGAGGATTATTAATCGAAACCTTAACTCGGAAATCCATTTCATTATCTTGATACTTCTTTCATTTGTGTTATCTTAATCTTGTGTTTTAGTGATTTAAATTGTCTTAATCTCAATACAACAATCATCAAATTTCGATCGTCTAAATAAAAATAAGACTATCTTGGATCAATACTTAGCATATTAATTTATTAGTCTCCGTGGATACGACCTTGCTACCCTATTCGATAACGTACACCGTACACTTGCGGTAAAGCTAAAAATATAGGCGAACAATAATGCAAATAGGTATCACTTTATTTAAGAATCACTCTTGGCAACACTATATTTTATTAATTGTAATACTTTTTAGGCTATATTTTAGTAACACAAAATTATATAACTATCATTAAATCATGTCAATGTTTTATTTAATTAATTAATGTCAAAAAATAGGTGAAGACAAAAAAAATCACCAAACCTAAAAATTGTAGACATCATGTACTCTGTTTTCTTTACTGAATTTTATTTCTTTTTATAAAGTATTTTAGTTTTGCTTTTATTTTTTTTTATTTTTTATGGAGGTAATTACTTCCGTCGTAATACCGACGGAAAATGCGCATGTATGTACTTTATTATTGTTATTTATATTTTTTTAATTTTTACTAACGGAGACCAATTTCATCGTTGACCTTTTTTTATTTTTTTTTACTTTTTTAAAAAAATTACCAATGAAAACGGATGTTGTCGATAATTACGTAGGAATTTTTTCCGTCGGTAAATTATTTTTTTATTAATTAATTTTTTTTACTGTTAGAACTTTTTTATATGTCGGTAAATTAATTTTATATTTTTATATATTTTTTATTTTTACTGATTGATCAGTTGATAAATTCATTTTATATATTTTTGATATTTTTAATTTTTTGGTCCTTTAATATATAACATAATATGATTTTCAAACTATATACTATATAATATAGAATTTGATATATACGATATATAATATAATTTAATATATATATTATTTAATACAATCTTTATTATATAAAATATATTATATATACAAATAATATAATTTTTATACAATTTTAATATATATATGTGTATATATAAAACAAAGCAAAAGTTGTAATAAGAATTAACTTAGCTTAGTGGCAATCTGTCACTTCCACACATAACAGGTCGTGGGTTCGAAACTACTTGGTGGCAAAAAATAGTATTTCTACAAAGTGCTACAAAAATAGTGTTAATAAGATTCATATCTAACACTTTAGAAATATTGTTTCAAAGTGTTACCAATAGAGAACTTAATGTAACACTTAGAAAAAGTGTCACTAAAAGCTAATAAAAATGATACCTTAGACTATAGGTAGCACGGGCAAGTGCAGCACCATAAAAGTGCTACCTATTGTCCATAGTAACATTTTATGGCCATTAGGTAACATTTTTTGGGTGTTACCTAATATCATTTATATTGTAGTGAAATTCACTAAATAAAGTTGAATGTGGAAAAAGATGATAAATAAAGGTTAAAGAATATTGTTGCGAATAACAATTATTACTCATTTTATATCTCACATCATAAGCAATAATTTTATTTGATTATCTAAAAAAAATAATGAAATTCTTGTCTCATCTCATGGAAATTTTTATATATTATAAGGTCTATTGTTAAATATCTTATATAAAATCTATATCACCAATAATAATAAGAAATACGAAAACAAACCAAATATATATAGAGTAAGAAAGGATTATATGTGTGTAAAACTTAGAAGAAACAATAGAATAATATATGTAATAGTTTCAAATTTAAGCTAAACTCGGATATCACTTTAAAATTATATTCTTAAAATATTATTAAATTTTCAATACTAGTATTTATGATGACATTATTTATGATAAATCTAAGTACCAGATAATTTAAATTAACAAAATAAAATATAATGTGAAATTTTTGAACAAAATATAAGATTTGATTGAGTCTAAAATTATATATATGGGGAGAGAGAGAGAGAGAGAGAGAGAGAGAGAGAGAGAGAGAGAGATTTTAAATATTGATCTAACATTCATGATAAGACCAATGCACAAATACTTTTAAATTTTACTCACTAATTACTATGTTCATTACATCAATTTAAGAGGTTATTTGCACCATTAGGTTTTGAATTTTGCAATCATTCCTTTAATAGAAAAAAAATCTATAAAAAAATTATTTAATAATTAAGATACCATATTAGTTTATATTTGAAAAAAAAACATAATTTTCTAAAAACTAATTGGTAGTTATATATATATATATAAATAACAAAGCATAAAAGAAAATATATTATATATATATTTATAAATATATCTTGATCGAGTTACTCCCAGTTTCTCTCAAGGATACTTTTGCAAGGGTCTCCACAGATCAAGTAAGAACAAGGAATTTAAAAGGTTAGGCGGTTAGACCAGCCATAACATAAATTAAATGACAAGAATTTAAAGACAGAAAATATAAGGTTAGGCGGTTCAACCGACCATGAATATGAATTAAAAAGACATAAAATTAAATCAAACCTTTTATAGATTTTGGAATTTGAAATTAAACCTTCATACAATGCTTCCTTGGAAATGGAAGCTAGATCTTCAAAAACTAAAAACTAAAAAATGAAGCTTGCCTAAAGACAATTGAAAGCTTCTCTAAAAAATATTTTGGAATTTAAAAAATTTCTAAAATCTAAGGGAAATGGAGAGGATTTGCACTTGGAGAGCTTTGCTTGAAGTTTTCTTTCTTGCTTTTGGGTTCTAAAAAACTTGGTTTCATTGTGAGGGGGATCCCCCCTTTTTATAGAGTTTTCTAAGGATTTTTTAGGAATTTTTAGGTTTTACTCTCTGATGAACCACGTCTTCTCTGATGCCAAATAGTATCTGCTACTGATCCCACTCTTTCTGATTTGCTCTGATCTTTGCCGACATCAAATTACTACAGTACTGCCGATTTTTTTAATATATATATATATATATATTTACATATACATTTTATTTATCTTCTTCTAAGATATCTTCAAAGACTGACGAGAATTCTGATTCTTCTGTTATGTATCTAGATATGATGGCTTTGCACTTGTTCTTTTGGGTGATTCTTTGAAAACATTTTTAACCTTCCATCCGGTTAATAATGTTTTCTTCTTCTTCTCTTCTGCTATTTCGGAAGGCATGCGTAGGTTGATCATCTTAAGTGCGTACATAGATGTCCATTCCTGATTTTCTTCAGTTTTATACCTATCAACAAGCTCTGGGTAGACTGTTTCAGCAGTGATTGGAATATAGAAATATTCAGTATTTTGATCATTTCTATTTTCCAAATATATTTTATAAATCTTACTTTGGAATACAAGTCTATTATCCCAATATTTTTTCTGAAGTCTGCTTCCTTCGAAGAGGTCTTTTGCTAGTGTCTTGGATCTCCATCTGTTTATTTGTGCTCTCAGGGGGCTGTGGCATTTTAATTTGTAATGGTATCCATGAAAGTGTGAATCAAAAGGGGGATATTCAATTTTTAAACCCTCTAGGAATATAACGTGTTTGGCGGGTTCAAATCTATTTTCAATCCATTCTGGAGCTTTGGATTCAATGCTTGCAAAAATCCAGGCTTCATCAAGAAGAAATGAGTCTCGATAGTGAGCCTTCCACCCGGGTATTTGATTCCTCTAGGATGGGAGATGAGGAATTTTTCAAAGTCAATCACACATTTATTGATCTTTTAATCAAGTGTGCATGAGCATCGATAGCAAAGCTTAACCAGACATTGTTTTGTGCATTCTGCTATTCTGCTATGATAATAATCATGGTATATTTTTAGACCATTGATGTCTAGTTGTTGGGAAATTTATTGTTTAGATTTTGATGAATGCCATGTAAAACTTAGAATAGGAAGTTGGCACCCCATTTACATTTGTAAACTGCATTGTAACAAATAGGGTGGTCAAGTGAGTTAAGTCGGCTATGCTAAACATGCTAGAAGACAACTGGAGACTAGGAGGAAGACTCAAGACACAAGGCAAAAAGTATGGCAAAGAAGAAGAAGGGAACTTCGATTGAAGGTGCGGTGAGATGCGGTGTGTAAAGTATCGATCAAGTCAACTCAAGATAGCCAAGTCTCAGTTGAAGTGACGAAAGAGTCATCCAATGATTGAAAGGCGACTCTAAGTCACCTGGGAAAATAAGGAAATGCGATCAATTCGAGATAATCGAAAGAGATCCGTTGCCGAGAAATCAAGAGAATTACTTAAACAAGTAATACTTCCATGCTACCTTTCTCGAAGTGCTCGATCCCGAGGAAGCGTCTGCAAGGGAATAAACCAATGGGAAGCACTACACCATGTCGAATTCGAAAAGTCAAGAAATAATTCATACGAGGAAGTGGCAACTCCAAGAGGATCGCAACAAGACAAGCCAACGACCACAAGTGACTTTAAAAAATAAGCCTATCTCTTCAACGAGCAGATTTTTGAAAGATCACTATAAAAGGCCGAGGAATGACTACGAAAGAAGGTTACCTTGATTACAGAACCACGAACATTCAAGCTAACATTTGAACTATGTCGAAATATTCTCAAAGATCATTCAAGATTAATTCTCAAGCCTACACTACGAAGGAAATCAATCCAACACTCACTGTGAAGGAAAGATAACTTCAATCGAGTTGATAAGGAAACTTTTGAAGAAAAAGGGTCTACATTCCGCGGAGGATTGTAGGAAGGTTCAAGGTCGAACCAGTCTCGAGTTTTTGGAGGGCTTCGTGATCAAATCTAAAGAGCTTGAGCAAGTGAGTCTGTAGTAGCAAAGCGGCCGCCTGTGAAAAGAAGTTTGAGTCGCACGAGAAGCCAGGTGCGTGACCAAGGCATCTCCGGACCGAGTCCCAAAGGATCAAGTCACCGTGTGATCAAGACTTGTATCCGGGTATTACCACTCATATCTTGATCAATACTTAGGGGATTCCTCCGGAGTTGGAGAAGAGAGAAGTAGAAGAATTACCCCATCTTGAACCTCTATAAAAACTTATCGTGTCATTTACATTTCAAAGCATTTTAATTCTTGCACTTTAACTATTTAATTCTGATATAAATTTGCTATCCACTTGATAATTTCTAAGTACTAAAACCAAGGATTAAATCATAACTAAACCAAATTTAAGGGTGTTAAGTCTTCCAAAAAACAAATCTGCGATTGAGCTAATTCGATCTTAACAATGAGTTATTCTATCGGCTCGATCGAGTCCGTTGAGTGACTAACTCTCTTGATTAACTAAATTGGCTATCCACCAAGGACACAAACACAGTAGTATCAACTCGAACTTTAAAAGGACTAAATCGAAAAGTTGGTAAAGGTTTATTCAACCCCCTTCTAAACCTTACACTCACACCCCTTGGGACCTACAAGTGGTATCAAAGCGGTTGGTTCATTGAGCCTTCCGCCGGTTAGTTCTTGAACTAGATCTCCAAATTTTTCAAAGTCTGTTTTAGTACTTAAGTTTTCAAAACTCTTTTTATTATCAAAAGTTATTATCATGGAAGCAAATTTGACACGTATCCCTATGTTCGCAATTGAAGAATTTGATGATTGGAAAATTCGTATGCGAGGCTCATCTATCAAAGATTACATGATGAGATGTGGATAGTGATAGAGGATGGGCCACTACAAATTTTAAAAGTGAACACAATTTGTAAGAAGAGCTGCAATGAAGGTGAAGAGGATGTCGCTCTGACCCGACTATGGTTGAAAAACAAGAGTGAATGGACAAATGATAACAGAAAAAGATACAACCGGACAATGTGGCCAAGGATATTCTTTACAAAACCTTGGACAAAACCATGTTCAATAAAGTCAAATCATGCAAAACGACTAAAGAAATGCAGGACAAGCTAACATTGATTTGTAAAGGCTCGGAGAGCAAATCAAGGAAAATAAATTATCGATGGTCATCTGAGAAATTTGAGAATTTCAAAATGATCGCGAGGAGAGAACTGGATCAACCGGATGCTCGGTTCACGAAAATTACCAACGAGCTATCTGCTCTTGGAAAAGAATATACACGAGAAGAAATGTGTATGAAGATCCTAAAAAGTCTCGACTTAATGGGAAATGAAGGTCATGGCACTAAGACATTCCATGGACCTATCAAAGACATCCAACCATGAGCTATTCTCGGATCTCAAAGCCTACGAATTTGGTGAGAAGAAAAAGACAGGAAGAGACAATTTGTACCCCAAAACAATTTTTCTAATTGTTAAGGATGGCAAGAAAGGCTGAGGTCAAAGAAGTCGTTGACCCGGAGGAAATAGCCCGATGGTTAAAAGGTTCAACAAGTTCTTCAATAAGAACTACAAGAGAGGCAAGGGCGAATCCTCCGGAAGACACTCGGCTCCCTCCAAGTCGAGGAAGATAGGCCAACCAAAAGAACAGATCATCAAAAAGTGAATATCAAAGGGTGACAATCCAAGAATGGAAAGAGTGATCAAAAGATTGAATATCTATCTTTGGAATCCTTGTAGGCAACCAGGTCACTATGCCATTGATTGCCCATATCCCGTAGTCAACAAATACGAGAACGAAGAAGAAAGAAAGGTCTTGAGAGAAAGAAGACAACAAAAGGAAAAGGCAATGTTGGTGCGAGACTCATCGAGACAGCCAAGTCAAGAGACATAGGCCGATTCGAGAGTAGTGAAGTGACTACTCAAGTGACTCGAAGAAGAAGCCTTGATCGTCGATGGCCAAGGAACAAGACCAACCTGACCAAGAAGATGAGGTACACTCGACTCATCACACTCAGTTCTAGTGATAATGATTATGACACACACACTTCATCACCCACTAATCTTTATGATTCATTAGGCAAAATGATGAAAGATTTTGAACAAATTAAATCCTCACACACACTACTAAATGAGGAAAACAGCCTACTCAAGACCCCAAAACTCACGGTGACTAAGGAGCCGAGTACTCTAAGACAAATAGGCATGAGAATAAAAGTTTAAAGACTGAAAATGCCAAGCTAATAGCGAAAATAGCTGCCATAGAAAAAGGGAGAATGACCTCAAAAATGTGATTGCCTCATTCACTAAGGCATCTAAATCATTGGATGATCTTATCATGAGCCAAAGAGAATGTGGAGACAAGACAGGCTTAGGATTTAATTCCTATGTGCTATGTCAAGCTCCAAAAGTGATTTTGGAAAAAGGATCTTCAAGCAATGAAGTATCTCAAAAATCCAAAACTCCAAATGGTGCACACACATTTAATCCAAAGCACAATTACAAGCAAACTGGCATTGGTTATAAAGGAAAAGGAAAACATCCAGTTGAGTGCGTTGAGAGGACAACTGAGAAGAAATCGAGCCGAGTTCCTCAGCAAACTCCAAACAGAAATACTCTGTAAAGAAGAAACAGAGCTACCAAAAACCCCAGAAGTTCTATAAAAGAAACACATTTGATGGGAATGGTAGAAAATATCCAAGCCAAGCTGATTGGAATGATGTAAACTATCAGCAAAGACCTATGGAATATAAGCCCAAATGGCAAAGGCCTAGAACTCAACAAAGACCATTCCAAAGGTATAAGAGCTTTCATCAGCACACATATGCACCTAGGCACTACACTCAGAGATATCACAACTACCCAAAGAAGGCAATTGCTAAAACACATACACGGGCATACTGACAAAAGAGATGCAATTTGTATGAACCTAGAATCCCCAAGCAATTTGCGGAATTAATTATGGTTATGGCAATCGATAGATGGCAACCCCTTAGAGCTAAATCATTTGGATATAGGTTGGTTGGATCATCTTACAATACTAACCCCTCGGGACCCGGACAAGTATGGGTACCTAAAACTTAATTTCCTTGTTTGCGGGTTCAAGGAACAAAAGTGCGAAGGAACCTGGTACATGGATAGTGGGTATTCCCGGACATATGACAGAAACAAGAAAAATCTGTCAAAATTCAAGGAAGTTAAAGGAGCAAAAGTCATATTTGGAGGAAATGAAGCTCGGGAGAAATAAGAGGCAATCGGATCCATCAAGAAAAATGGATTAGAAATCACGGATGTTGCATATGTTGAAGGACTCAACTTCAACTTGCTAAGCATCGACCAACTCGTGACAAGGGTTATAATGTTGGATTTAACATGGGTATATGCCAAATCAAGGATCTTTGAATCAAATGAAGTTGTGTTGCAAGGATGCGAGACTAAAGAACATGTATGTCGTGAATTGGTCAACCGCAACACCCAAAGACTGTCTGTTAGCAAAACCTGGTTTGAATCAAGTTAGGTAGCCACAAGAAGGTGAGTCACTGAATTTCAAAACAATTAACAAGCTTGCCAGGGAGTAATCTTGTGGAAGGACTTCCGACTCAATATACAAGAAGGAGAGTATATGTGACGCATGTCGAAGGAAAACAAATCAAATCATCATTCAAAAAAAGACATGCCCATCTTCAACAAGAATATTACATCTTGCTACATATGGATCTATTTGGTCCATTGAACTAGCTAGTATAAGTGGGAAGAAATACACCTTGGTGGTAGTAGATGACTACTCAAGATATACATGGACATTATTCATGTGTAAGAAGAAAGAAACTCTCTGAGAAACTACCACAAATTGATGAAGAGGATTCAAAATGAGAAGAGCGAAACCATTATCAAAATAAGATCGAGACGGAGGAGGAATGAGTTTGTCAATGGTATAATAACTTCGATATTGTATTGAAAATGGCATTGGTCATGAATTATCTGCGAAAGGACTCCACAGAGAATGGAGTTGCGAGAAAGAAGGAATAGAACTCTCAAAGAAGCGGCAGGACCATGTTAGGTACGGCGGGGTTACCTAAAAGATTTTGGGCTGAAGCAATAAACATAGCATGCTACACTCAAAATAGATGCATGATAAAATGCAGACAATGACAAAGACTCCTATGAGATTTGGACGGGAGAAAACCAAATGTTGCATATTTTAAAATATTTGGATGTAAATGCTTCATCCATAACAATGACAAAGATAATCTAAAGGCTTTTGATGCTAAAGGCGATGAAGGTATCTTCTTGGGATACTCAAATGAAAGCAAAGCCTCTGAGTACTCAACAAGAGGACTATGGTTACAGAGAATCCATTCACGTGGTGTTCGATGAACCAAATGTAAATGGAGAAGACATTGAAGAATCGGTGATAAAATTTGAATCAACCAACCATGCGAGAAGATTCCTATCTTTGGTGAAGTTAGAATTATAAACTCGGATGAAGATGAGATAGCTGAGTCTCAAAAACAATGGAAAATCTGCGGCTAAGTGATGATGAGAGAGGCGATCAAAGCAACACAAACCGCAAGACGACTAAATCCATTAACTAACTTACTTGGTGATGTAAGATGGGCCGAGAGACCATCCACGAGAACTTGTCATTGGAGATATAAGAGAAGGTGTCAAAACAAGATCGAAACTCAACAAGAAGCTATGTTCTCATGCTTTATCTCACAAATAGAGCCCAAAGATGTGTCACAAGCATTGGATGACACACATTGGATTCAAGCTATGCAAGAAGAGTGAATCGAGTTTGAAAGAAATAAAGTATGGGAGTTAGTTCAAAGACCCACCCATCAAATCATTGGCACTAAATGGGTGTTGAAACAAGATGAACGAGGAAGGTTACGTGGTAAGAAACAAAGCAAGATTAGTAGCCAAAGGATATTGGCAAGAAGAAGGGATAGATTTTGATGAAACATTTGCCCCTGTGCAAGGCTGGAAGCTATTAGGATGTTTCTTGGCTATGCGACTCACAAGAATTTTATTGTATATCGATGGATGTAAAAGTGCATTCCTAAATGGTTTATTGGAAGAAGAAGTGTATGTTGAACAACCTCCGAGGATTTGAGCGAGAAGACTCTTGGAGATAAGGTATACAAACTCAAGAAAGCTCTATATGGATTGAAACAGGCACCCAGAGCATGGTATGATACTTTGTCACAATTCCTAATCGATAATGGATTCACAAAAGGAAAAGTAGATAGAACACTTTCCGAGAATTCAAGACAAGAAGAGCATCTTGCTTGTTCAAATATATGTGGATGACATCATCTTTGGATCCACAAACAAAGAGTCATGTGATAAATTTTCAAACCTCATGCAAAGCAAATTCGAAATGAGCATGATGGGAGAGTGACATTCTTCCTTGGACTCCAAGTGAAACAATGAAGGATGGAACCTTCATAAGTCAAATAAAATACACGGAGATTTAATGAAGAAATTTGGTATGGAAGAGAAATATTCTGTGAAAATACCAATGAATACATCGATCAAAATGGACATGGATGCGGATGGCAAGCACAGTAGATCAAACAAGATCTGAGCACTTATTGGATCATTGCTTTAACTCACGGCTAGCGGGCGGACATCACCTTTCTTTGTAGGTGTATGTGCAAGATTTCAATCTGCTCCAAAAGAGAGCCACATGACTGCGGCTAAGAGGACCTTGAGATATTTGAAGGGAAGCGAAGAGTTGGCTTATGGTATCCAAAGGAAGTTGGATTCAAGCTAATTGGCTATTCGGACTACGACTATCTTTGGATGCAGAGTTGACGAAAGAGCACCTCGAGGCACATGTCAAATGCTTGGAAACAAGCTAATTTCTGGTTTAGCAAAAAAGCAAAATTCAATAGCCACCTCTACAAAAGGAGAATACATAGGCTGCGGGCATTGTTGTGCCCAAATCCTATGGATGAGACAAAGGTGAGAGACTATGAAATTGAAGAAAAGGAAATTCCAATAATGTGTGATAACACAAGTGCAATTGCAATCACTCAAAATCTGTGTTGCACTCAAGAACAAAGCATATCGATGTCGGATATCACTTCATAAGAGATCATGTTGAAAAGAAAGACATCACCTTGGAATATATTTCAACCGATAAACAGTTAGAATGACATTTTCACAAAACCATTATGTGAGTCAAGATTTGAAGAACTCAAGCATGAGTTAGGGTTAATTGAGTGGTGACACTCGAAAAACTCAAAGAAAGGCAATGAAACACAAAAAGGAAAAAGGGCTGAATTCTCAAAATCAGCTAAATGAATCAGTCGTATCGGAAAGACAGCTATACCGAATTAGCTGACAGCTGAGTCACTATGAGAACTGTGAAAAGAATAGTTAAATCAGCTAAGGGATAAGCTGAGTCATTTATGAGCAAAGTGACGAAAACGCAGTCGTTTTTACTAAGCGGGAATGTTTTTAAGAATGACGTCATCATAATGATGATGTGTACAGGCAAAAGCTGCACACCAAGCTTATGATTGGATATAAATGCTACCGCATTAAATTCGAGACATTAAATGCTAATCGGCGTGCAAAATCTAAGCCGTTGATTTCGATCATATTTCAAAAACCACCCGCATGTCCTTTCAGAAACCATACTTAAACTATTTTCGTCCGTTTCTCTCACATATTACCAAAACTGTTCATTTCTCTCTCAGAAGCAAAGGCAAAACTCTCTCAAAACCCTATCAATCTTCAAATCAACTTCTAAGTTTCTTTCCATGAAATACTGAAAAATGGCATCAACTTATGATTTCGTCAAGCTAGGGAAGCAAATCCACACTGGGTCTACTGTGGATTTCGAGGGTATGGTCAAACAGGGGTCCGATGACGCCCTCATCAAGATGATTGCTGAAAAGCTCGAAAAGTCCGGGCTAAAACCATTTCTCGACGATGGAGCTCCGATGACCTATGTGGAAGAGGTCGCTCGGTTCTCGTGAACGCCGAGATTCACGATGAGGATCAAATCCTCTTTCACGGGAAGGAGTTCACCATCTCTCGCCAAATATTTGGCGAGAACACCGCTCATTACCGGCGGAAGGAGCACGAGAAATCAATGAAGCTGATGTAGACTTGGCATTTCTGCTTGGAAGGAAGTAGCCAAACCGACTATGCTGATAAGATAGTCTACACAACCAACAAGAGGTCACGGAGGACTACCAAAAATTGTTGGACATAGTTGCCAAATGCATCGACATCAAATTTGGCGGCTATGACCAACTATCAACAAAATTGATCGTCATGGGCTGCGATCATTGAAGAAAAGCAAGTAAAATGGCCCAGGGCTGAGTTTGTCTACAAACTCGCCGCGAATGTAGGAACAAATCCTTCAAGGAGAATGGAGCATTTGGAGGATCCCCGGATACGGCATGGTGATTGGCCGGTGATGGAGGTAAAAGGAGTCCCTCTTCGACATGGAAAGGCGTTCCATGTAAACAAGAGGATGTTGAGATCAAACCTCTCTCGGCGCACGAGAAGAGAGCCTATGCCAAGAGAGTGATACAAGTGAGGGGGAATCAATGACCACTGAAGATACAATCTGTTTTCCTCTCCACCAAAGAAGAAAAGTCGCCCTGCTGTTTGCTAAGAGAAGCTGTTGCCCTTGCAAAGCAAAAAAACCAATCTGCTCCTCCCCCTTGCAGTGAGTCACCCCCCCCGCAGTGTGTCTCTGCCCAGCGGCTTGAAGATCGGCCGAGAAGGAATCTCAAATACCTTCTCCTATCGTCAAAAAGAGGAGAAGCGATAAGCGAAGATGGCGGTTCCTCGAAGAAAAAAACAAAGACCGACCCCGCCCAAGACTTAGAAGAAACTCTCTCCGAACAGAAATCCCTCCGTACAAACTTGGAGAAAAATAAGAATCTTCAAGCGTTTGAACTTGAGAAACAGGTTGAGTCACCATTCAATTTGAAACAGAATCTGAGAGGCTATTGGAAAAGTAGAGTCTCGAAATTATTGATGAAACAGTAAGTCTGTTTTGAAGGCGATCGTGAGGCAAAATCAAGCGAAGACCAATTTGTAGTTCGAGCAATGAGACACAAGAAGTAGTTGAGAAATCTAACTCGCTATTGACAGGATCGTATCCCCTCTTGCAACAGACCTTGGTGACGAATAGAGCACGAGCTTGCTACCTTCTATCCCCGAGAATGAGGGACACACGAAGAAGAAGGCGATAGAGATGATGATGTGATGATCCTATCCCCACTTTATCCGGACATCCAAAATCGTCTGCGAGAGTGGAGGAAGTGGAAGTTGAGTCGATCTAGGGAAACAGTTCAACGGCCCGAGTTTATCGAAGAAGAAGAGGAACCGATGAATTTTCTTGGAGTGACCACTTTGTGGTCAAGATCGGATGAAGAAAATCGCACGATATCTTGCGAATCTTCAAGGACAAGGAAAATGAGAAATGAGACGAGAGGAAGGCGAGGCACGTGAGAAGGCGGCATATCTCGCCCTATCACCGCACCCGCACGAACATACACATCCTCTCCTCGACGTTCTATCGGCGATGATGAGGATCCGGACCTATTCTTTGCCCGCGAAGAGTTGCAAATGCGGCAAGCAATGCACGAATCGAGTCCTTCATGAACAAAGAATGATGGAGGGACCAGGAGAGTCCTCCAAAACACACCGGAGATAGACCCAATGGGAGTGGTGCGATTTATTGCCACCGTTGTTCTTGCCACCACTTCCCACTCACTCGGAAGAAGGAACTAAGGAAATGGCGATGAAACTGGGTTAGTGGGGACCCCTGTCGAGCCAACCCCTAATGAAGGTGTCTTACCACCTGCCCCAACGGTGAACACTCGGTAGAAACAACCGGGAGTTTGGAGACGAGTGACCCCATTCCAAGTCACTCGGTGGTGCGCCCGGTGAGGGGGAACTCCTCTCTGCAGGCAAGGTCGAAGGATCTGCCGGATGACTTCACAACGAATCTAGGAGGCGAAGTGGAGAAGGAACAAACACATAGTACACAAAGAAGTTGTCATCAACGAAGCTCGAGGCGATTGACTGGCTCTCTCGGTGAGTGCCAAATTTTTGAAGGCTAATGACGCTAGCGATGCGATCGAGGCACGAGAAGGAACATCTCTCGGAGTTAACACTGCAGGCGATGAAAGTGCAATCCATGGGGTTGAGACTCCAATGGATGCCACCGCGAGAAGACCCTAAGGCAGTGACACTGTCGAAAGGGATGTCAAGGCCTCGTTGCGATTGAGACTTCGAGGAGGTAATGACGGCCAGCGGGAGGTTGAGACTTCCGGGGTAAAGAAGGCAAGTCTGAACATCCCTCCTGCTATCATTGATCCATCTCGAAAAGGAGATAAGCGCGCTTCACGATTCCCGAGGATAATCTGATGTAACCTTTAGGGATCGAGAAGAAGAAGCGATGAAGCTAAGTCATCCCCCTGTGATCGATCCAAAAGACTTCACCGAGGATGTTCCAACCACGAGCAAGTCGACCTCAAGACTACTCGTCAAACTTTCAATTTTGATGATGAGCCACCCATGGAAATCTCATCATCGTCCCGATGACGCTTCCGATAAGGCCGAGGATCGATTAACTCAATTGGAAAAACCGATTGAGACCGACGAAGCTGTTGAGACAGTGAGGCTCGGCAAGGGTCAACTTCACAACGGACCCGGTGAAACAGTCCATCTGCGCGGGCTCCCAAGTGCAGCGGGTTCGACTCCACAAGGAACTTCACGCGCACCACTCATCATTGAACAAATCCCGGTGGCGTGATGATTCCTTCGTAGAATCATTTCCTTTTTCTCTGGAGGTACCCGACCTCCCTAAAGAGTCGAAAAGATCTCGGCGCTTCCACGGACTGATCCTGTCATTCCATCGACACCATCGTTCGGTGACTATGATTTTGACACTTTGCTTGGCCGTCACCGCAATGAGAGGAACAAGCGAGTTCGGGAGGTGTTCAAAGCATTATTTGCTGAATTGAACGGATGGAGATGCATCGAGGCCTCGATGGACATGAGATTGGATAACGAGAGATGCCAACCTTACTGGCGACTTGAGAGCATAATAGTCGAATCGGGGAGTAGGGGCAACGGCCCGAAAAACAATGCGCGTGGAACAAGCTAGATATTTGAAACATTGTTCAACAAGTTGTTGGTATGGCGGTGAGAATGCGATGCAAAGACAAAGTTGAGAGAACACATTGAGCACTTGCATGAATCTCACATTCTTGAGATCAAGGCTGCTGCGTGAGCAAAATAAGAATGAGCTCCTGCGTATGGAAGAAAACATGGATCGAAAATTCACCTTCTCATGGTGAGATGAAGTTGCTTAAAGTCTGAATCAGCGCTATCGTTACGAGTTTTGTGCGGCATACTCCGCAGCCAGACTTCGAAGCGAGAACTTCGACTATCGTGCAGACTTCGACTTTCTACTTGCTAGTATGTTTCGGCGTTCCTCTCTCCTTTGATGATGCCAAAAAGGGGAAGAGGAATACCTTAAAGCGCATGAAGAGATCGCGTTGAGAAGGAGGGAAGCGACTATAAAGGGAAAGACAAGCGAGGAGGTCTCAAGAGCAAAGAAAAGAAAGTCTATTGAGGGGGAAGGATCGGGAGATGTCACCCTAATGATTGCGCAAAACCCCAACAAGGTCTTGTCACGGTGATATTATCGTGACAAACTCCAGTGACTCTGCCACTCCAACACTCTGTTGTGTCTATGGTTTGAAAAGAGAAAGACATGATTGAAGCGAGGGATGGAGGAAGTGGAAGGAAAGATGAATGCCCGAGTTATGGATATCTTGAAACAACATGGAGGCATTCCGGTGAGAAAAGACACTTATGCCATCTCGGATCGGGGCCGAGCCAAGATCGTTTGATGAATTTAAAACGCTCACATCCAAGGATACTTAGCAAACATGTCCATGGCTCAAGCACAGGACTTATCTTGGGAAAAGGGTCTCACGCTATGTGAAGAAGGCGACGACGGACGGACTACCGTGATCACTCTGCTGGTCACTCCGTTGTCACTCAAAATTGGGAAGAAGAAGACCCCAAAGTATAATACACGCCCGGAGGAAGAGGTAGATGAAGAAGCGATGGTGGAGGAAGAGGTTTGGACCTGAGCCTCTGCCCAAAAACATTGAGTACATAGATAAAGGCAAGAAAGGAGGAATCTCTTGGTGGGTCTTGACCAAGTAGCCAATCTGCAAGTGGCTAAGAACAATGCTGAGTATGTGAAAAGAATTGAAGAAGAAAATAAAAGACAAACTCAGGCTATGAGAGGAAAGACAAGAGAGACTAAGAAGAGATGAAGCTGCCGGAAGGCATATGAAAAAGAAGAAGAAGGCGGTGAAGATGAGAAAAAGAAAGAAGACCGAAGAAGATGTGATCAAAGAAGATGAAAGAAGGGAAGCGATGAAGGAGATGAAGTGTTGCTGTCCACCCTTTCATGTATCTTACTATGTAAATACATTTCATGTAAGTCTTCTGTAATATATCTGTAAATTCTCTATTTTTGCGTAGACATAAATGTTGCTCTGATACACCTTGTAAACAGTTGTGTAAAAGAACAAGAATGTTATGATCAATAATAGGATTGATTCTACGCATACATTCTCTGTAAATACACTATATGTATGTATCTATGCTATTTACATTTTGGATGTTTTAAGTTTTGGCATCCTCAAAAAGGGGGAAATTGTTGGGAAATTTATTGTTTAGATTTTGATGAATGCCATGTAAAACTTAGAATAGGAAGTTGGCACCCCATTTACGTAAAACGCATTGTAACAAATAGGGCTGGTCAAGCCGGTTAAGTCGACTATGCTAAACATGCAAGAAGACAAGCGGAGACTAGAAGGAAGACTCATTGCAAGGCAGTGAGTATGGCAAAGAAGAGAAGACGGGAACTCGATTGAAGGTGCAGGTGAGATGCGGTGAGTAAAGTATCGATCAAGTCAACTCAAGATAGCCAAGTCTCAAGTTGAAGTGAAAGAGTCATCCATGATTGAAAGTGACTCTAAGTCACCCGGGAAAGCAAGGAAATGCGGTCAAGTCGA
Source organism: Rehmannia glutinosa (assembly GCA_016081115.2). Taxonomy (NCBI): domain Eukaryota; kingdom Viridiplantae; phylum Streptophyta; class Magnoliopsida; order Lamiales; family Orobanchaceae; genus Rehmannia; species Rehmannia glutinosa. Next base: position 118,588,143 of record CM071926.1, read on the forward strand.
GATAAGCTGAAAGAGATCCGTTGCCGAAAATCAAGAGAATTACTTAAACAAGTAATACTTCCATGCTACCTTTCTCAAAGTGCTCGATCCCGAGGAAGCGTGCAAGGGAATAAACCATGGGAAGCACTACACCGTGTCGAAACTACGAAAAGGCTGAAGAAACAATTCATACGAGGAAGTGGCAACTCCAAAGACGCAACAACACAAGCCAACGACCACAAGTGACTTTCAAAAATAAGCCTATCTCTTCAACGGGCAGATTTTTGAAAGATCACTATAAAAGGCTGAGGAATGACTCTGAGAGAAGGTTACCTTGATTACCTTAACCACGAACATTCAAGCTAACATTTGAACTGTAATCGAAATATTCTCAAAGATCATTCAAGATTAATTCTCAAGCCTACACTACGAAGAAATCAATCCAACACTCACTGTGAAGGAAAGATAACTTCAATCAGTTGAAGAGGAAACTTTTGAAGAAAAGGGTCTACATTCCGCGGAGGATTGTAGGAAGGTTCAAGGTCGAACCAGTCTCGAGTTTTTGGAGGGCTTCGTGATCAAATCCAAAGAGCTTGAGCAAGTGAGCTGTAGTAGCAAGGCAAAGCCTGTGAAGAAGGTTTCCAGTCGCACGAGAAGCCGGTGCGTGACCAAGGCATCTCGGTGAGTCCCCAAGGATCAAGTCACTTTGTGTGATCAAGACTTGTATACGGATTTACCACTCGTATCTTGATCAATACTTAGTGGATTCCTCCGGGAGTTGGAGAAGAGAGGAGTAGAAGAATTACCCCATCTTGAACCTCTATAAAAACTTATCGTGTCATTTACATTTCAACATTTTAATTTACGCACTTTAATCTGTTTAATTAATGATAAATTTGCTATCCACTTGATAATTTCTAAGTACTAAAACCAAGGATTAAATCATAACTAAACCAAATTTAAGGGTGTTAAGTCTTCCAATGAAAACAAACTGCGATTGAGCTAATTCGATCTTAACAATGAGTTATTCTATCAACGGCTCGATCAGTGCTTGAGTGACTAACTCTCTTGATTAACTAAATTGACTATCCACGAGGACACAACTGTGTAGTATCAACGTGAACTTTAAAAAGGACTAAATCAAAAAGTTGGTAAGGTTTATTCAACCCCCCTTCTAAACCTTACACTCACACCCCTTGGGACCTACACTAGTTTTCCTATTCTTTGCTAAATTGAGGAATTTGTGAATTTCTTCTTCTTTTTCTCAAAGGTTTTTGGTCTTTTTCAAAAATTAGTTCTTTTATACATTTTGGAAGAATCTCAACTTGTTGATTAGGAAAAAAGAAAGTTCTTACAGGATCAAGAGAGACATCATCTGTTAATGTTTTATCATTGATCCTTGTATTTATAAGATCAATTTGATAAGTATTTTCTATCCAGAAACTGTTTTCACCAAGATTTTCGTTAGCAAATATTATTGCTTCTTCAAAACTTTGAAATCCATAAAAAATGGGGTTTGGGATATCTATGGATGCTGCTACAAGCGACCATATTTTGAGTATCCCAAGGGTTTTTTCTTTTAAAATGATAAAGTATTGGAATCCACTTCTATGGATAAAATACCATTCTAAAGCATTTAGACTTCTGAGTTGGTGATTTTTATCATTTCTGCTATTATAGAGGTTATCAAGCAAAACTTGATGATCTTCTGCTAGCTTATCACCTTGTCTACTACGAAAGGTAAGGTTACTTCTTGGGTATTGATGAAGTATAGTATCTCCGAATTTGTAACTAGATCTGTTGACTGGGTCCATCTGCATCAAGAATTTGATTAATTTATTAAAAGGTAATTGAAAATTTTTAAATAAATATCTAGAAAGTATGGTATTTTTAAAGAGATTAGAAGTATTATTTCTTTGGAAAAGAGCATTTGTTTAATTCAAAAGGCATTATGTTCCATTCATATTGTCCAAACGGGACAATAAATGCAGTTATATATCCATCTTTTTCAGAAAATTGAATTTGCCAAAAACCTGATTTCATATCGAATTTAGAGAATATAATCAAACAATAAAGTTTTCGTAACAAATCTTATTTGTTAGGAATTGGATATCTAATCCATCTTAAAGTTGTGTTTAAAGGTTTATAATTAATAACTAATCTAGGAGTTCCTCTTTCTATTTCAGAATTTTTGTTAACATAAAAAATTGCACAACTCCATGGGGACCTTGATTTAGAAATTAGTTTTTTATCCATCAAATATTTTATTTCTAATTTACAATGTTCTTCTAATTCCTGATTCATTTGAATTGGTCTGGCTTTTGTTGGAACTTCTCTTTCATTAAAATTTTCTTCATGAGGTAGATCAACAATATGTTGTTTTCTATTCCAAAAGGCATTTGGTAGTTCAGTACATATTTCTTTTTCCAATAGATTTTGGAGTTTTAATATTTTTTCTTTTACCTCAGGTATTTCTAATTGTTTTTCTATTCTTTTAAATGAAATATCATTTTTGATATTTTCTAAATGAAAACTCTTTTCTTGTATGAGATTGTTAATGGTATTTTTATGAATCGAATAAGCTTTTATCATATTAAGGTTTCTAGTTTTAGGTTTTCCAAGAAAATCAAAGTGTAATTTTTTGTGGTTAGTTTTAAAAGAGATAGCATTTTCACCAACAGTATATGGCGTTATGAGATTTATAAAAGGTATTCCTAAAATAACTGTATGATGTATATCATTAACAAGAATAAATAAAGATTTTAAAGAGATTCCATTATTTATCATTGAAGCTTCAGCTTTGGAATTGACACTAAGTTTTGAATTGCTAGCGGCTGAAAGCCTTTCATTAGTTCTTTTTTGGAATTTTCTTGGAACTATCTGGGATTTTATACAATTTAAATCTGTGCTGTATCAAATAAAGCAAATGTATTTATTTTGAATTTTTAAAGAGAATCGATAGTTATTTTTATCATGTATTTTCTTGAAGTTATTTCTCTTAGAACAAATAAAAAATCATCTGGAATTTTTTCAATATTTTCTATGTTCCTTAGTTCGGTATTTTCATTAATTTCATCATTTTCAGTACTCTCATCATTTCCTAATGTCTCTATCATATATTTTATAGCATCATAATCTTGTTTTTGTTTTTCTTTTAATTCTCTTACTTCAATTTTTACTTCTTTCATTTCCTTTTGTAAATCTTGAATTATTACATCTTTGTTTTTAACTCTTTTAGTCTTCCCAAGAATCTTAGTTAAATCATATTTATTTTTTGAAGTGCTTGGTAGAATAGTATTTTTGTTTTCTCTTTCTTTTTTATTATCAAAAGAATTTAATATTTTGTCAAGATAATCTTTTTGAAGATTTGGATCATTAATATTTTTTAGTATTTCAAGATGGAATTGTTGTTCTTTAATCAGAACACTAACATATTTTTCAGATTCATTTTCAGAATTTGGACTAGACGAAACCATTTCATCTGATTGAAGGGGTTTACGATATTCTTTAGATCTTGAAGAGAAATTACATGTTTCTGAATCGAGATTTGACTCAGAGGACTCTACTAAGAGATTTGTAATTTTATTCATAATTTCATATTCTAATTGTAATTCGTGTATTCTTTTATTTAATCTACAAAATTTAGCAGTGTGACCCTTTTTATGGCATTTCCAACATTCAGCATTTTAAACCATTCTTTAGAATTTTGATTATTATGATTATTGGGTCTTGAATTTCTTGGTTTCTTGTAATAATCTTCCTTAGAAAATTGTATTTTCTTATGGAATTTTCTACGAGATCTATGATGTTCTTTATGGGATTTGTATTGTTCTCTATTAGAATCTTTGTAGGATTTATGACAAGTACCTGAGCATCCTGGAGATGGTTTATTGGGATCAATATCAAATTGTTGACAGAAAGTCCCTAATTCTAATTTGGTTTTCTTTAGTTCCCATTTCAAATGTTTTTGGAGTTTTAGGTCTTTACACATTCTTAATCCTTCCTGTTGAGTTAGACTAACTAATTGGCCATAAGTATATTCATCATAAGGTATTATTTGTTTTCTACTAGTTTCTCTAATTTTATTTCTAACTTTTTCTCCTAAGAGAGTTGGTAATCCTGCAAGGAATTTTTCTTTCCAAAACGGCTGATTAGAATCTTCTCTAAGCATTATTCTAGTTAGAAAAGTATTTTTATAATATTGAAAATCACAAGGTTTTCTACACCTAAGATTAGCAAGTAATTCGGCATTTTTATCTTTTAAATGTGAGGGATCTCCTATGAAATGTAAAGAAATTGTAAGAATTAACCTAGCAACAACATCTTGTTGAGGGTTTCCTTCATCATCTAAAATTGGTATATCATCTTCATCAGTTTTAATAGCATCTATAATTTCTTCTTGTTGTTGACTTGTGAGATAATAATCCCACCATCCTTTTAATTGACCTGAGAACCCTGCTATAAGAATTTCAGCTATGGTTTTATCATGGGTTCCACTTTGTGCTTTATAAGCATTTGCTGCCATGGCCACTTGTTGGAGCATACTAAGAATTTCATACTCTGTTTTCCCATCAATGTTCCAATCATAAATATAAGAGGCATTAAAACGGGATTGAGATAATAGTTTCTGATATTTTAAATGCGGAGAAGGAACTATTTGTAAATTTTGTGGTTGATTCCAAACAAGTTTATTAATTTTTGGAGTAGGTTTTTGAAATTGTTCCAAGGCATCACTTAAATCAGAATCTTGGCTAATAGTATTTATTTTAAGATTTGAAGTTGGAGTATCAGGAGCAATTGGCTCAAATGGTTGGCTAGAGCTACTAGTCATAGGACCTATTTTACTAAATTGATCTTGTATAGCTTTAATAAATTCAGATTTATTATCTTGCATATTTTTAAGACTATTTTTAGAAATTTGATAAGGCTTAAAAATTGGATTTTTAAGTTTATTATCTGAAGAATCTATAGTTATAGAAGGTGTTTTTGAATATGTCTTTCTAATCTGTCAAGTTGTTTTCCTATGGTATTTAAATTGGTATTAGTATAATTATTTTGTACAACTATATTTTTTATATTTGTCTTATCAACATCTCTCTGGAGTTTTAATAGGAATAGCATCAATTTTTGACTTAGAATATTAAGTTTTATACCTTGAAAAGGAGGATGATTAGATTGAATTTTTCTAGAATCACTTATGGTTTCCCATTCTGGTGTTTTATTTCTAATGGTAACTGGATTAACAGATTTATTAAAAGGATAATCGATGGAATTTTCAGAAGCATATAATTGAAACCAATCAAAGAATAAAATATGGATTTTATATTCATTTACGAATTCGTAGAATTTTTCTTGGATTTGTTTTCTAATATTTAAAAAGTTTTTGAAAAACCACAATCTTTTTTCTAAATTATTTTCAGAATAAAAATCATCATGGAGGAATTTTTTATCAACTTGGAATTCTTTTTCTATATGACATTTAATTCATTAACTATATTTTCTGTTATTGACGAAAAGGTTGGACTAGAAGGTTCTTGTTCGATTTCTTGCATTCTAATACTAGCATAAACTGGTCGAGGAATTTCTGTAGAGTAATCTACATTTTTAAAAGAAGAATTTGGAATATCAGAAGTAGAATATCTTGGTTTATTAGAAGTATCTATGACTGTAGGTATTTGTGAGACTCTTCCTAAATCAATAGTATCTGTAATGGAGGAATTTTCAGATAGGCTAAAACTGCTTCTTCTTCTATTAAATGATAGCGTAACTTTACCATCTTGATATTGAGTAATAGATCTAAGTTGGGTATTTGGTTTTAAAGACTCTAAAGGTTCTGGTTTTACAACACCTTCAAGAAGCCATTCTTCTAGAAGTGAAATATCTTTCCATTGTATAGATCTAGGAATTATGGTATTAGATCTGGTTATTCATGCATGTAGTAGTCGTCCTCTTCAGGGTCCTCTTCTTCTTTAGAGTCTTCTTCCTCTTTATCTTCATCTAGCAGTGAATCTATCCACTTACCATATAATATGGCAGTAAATGCCCCATAGTTGATCTTAAGCTTGTTCTTAGCCTCATCATACCTCAACAAATCAACATACAACTTTTCTGCTTCTACCAAACCTTAAAATTTTAACATGGTATTTATTATATTTTGTTAAATTAGCCACCCTTTTTATCCTTTTCCTTTTTAAGCCCATTTTGGTATTTATTATATTTTGTATTTTAACATGTATTTTGTTAAATCTACCAAAATGCCCCTACCATGTTAAATCTACCAAAATTCTAATTTAACATGGTATTTATATTTTGTTAAATCTACCAAACCTCATCATACCCCTAGAAATACCCCCACAAATGCAATTTTAACATGGTATTTATTATATTTTGTTAAATTAGCCAAGAAAATAGTTGATTACTTTTTTGAATTTGGAACAATTGTTACCCATTTTGGTCTTTTCAGCTTCTTCCTATTTTATTTTTCATTTTTTTATTTTTTTTTTGTTTTTTCCAAATAGATAATACAAGTTCCAGGTCCCCTTTTAATCTTCCTCATACTTCGTCTCTAATCTTTAGGCCTAGTTTTCCTATTTGTGGAAATGGGTCAAAATAGCCCTTTCCAAAATGTAAAGATGAAAAATAGCCATCTTTTGTAAACACATCTTTTTTAGTTATTTTGGGGTGTAAAATGACATTCATACCCTTCTAGCAAGTTTGTTTGATATTTGGATTATTTCTCTCTCTCTTTCACTTATCTCTATGTATCTTCTAACTCTTTTTTTCAAGCTTTTTTAAAAAATCGAATCTGTATTATTGTTTTTAAATATGCAATATGAGTGTTGAATTATAGATATCGGAAAGATGATTAATTTGATATATTATACATGGAAAACGAATTTAAAATGAAAAAGGTTATTTGAACTCAAAGTTTTTTGGAGAAAAACAAAATAACTGGGTTATAATAAGTGAGAGAATTGGATGTCGAGTCACAGTAACTCGATGTCTAGTCATAGTAACTCAACGCTACAGTGTCATGCTTCAGTGTCGAGTTACAGTAACACGACGCTATAGTGTCATACTACAGTGTCGAGTCACTGTAACTCGACGCAACAGTGACATGCTACAGTGTCAAGTCACTGTAACTTGACGCTACAATGACATGCTACAATGTAAAGTCACTGTAACACGATGCTTGCTGATGTCATGCTATAGTGTCGAAATTCTGATAACTCAACGCTTCTGATGACATGCTTCGATGTCAGTCACTGTAACTCGGCGCTTCTGATGTTGTGCTACGATGTCGGCGCTACAATGTTTTTTGGTGCAAGTAAATTGACTCAAAGACAAATTAGGTTTTTCACACCCCAAAATGGCTAAAAAAGATGTGTTTTAAAAAGATGGCTAAAAAACATCTTGGTTTGATGGGAATGGCTAAAAAAAAAACCACAGTTTCCTTTTTTTGAGTGACCATTTTTATTTTATTTTATTATATTAAAATAACAAGGGACCATTTCTTTCTAAATCCAAAATAAGGGCAAGTTAAAGCTAATTAAACTCCTCGTTTGATTAAAATATTAGGAAATGATGATCTAAATTTATCTTGGGTACGGATCTAAATTTGTCCACAGTACCCAAACCCACAAATCCAATACCCAAGATCATAGACCCAGTATGCTAATAACCGCAAAAAACATAATTGTAAGTCCAAGCGGCTACGATAATCTAGAGGGGGGTGAATAGATTATCTCCATTTTCTCGATTTACCCCTCTTTTTTGAATCAAACAAGTCAAGACAATAGTAAAGGTGCGGGAAGTAAATAACACGCGTCGATTCATAGAGGTTCAACCCACCTAGGGCCTAATCCTCTACCACCCCAGTATCTCCAGGATGGATTTCAAAAAGAAAAAGATTTTATTAATTACCAAAATTAATACAACACCTTACAACATCACCTTGAAGAGCACCCCACTATTCTTCAACACCACTTTGGAGATTACCACAATCTCCCTTGAACATTACCAAAATCCTCAACGGCACCTTGTGAAGATTACCACAATATTCAACCTTGAAGAATACCAAATTTTTGAACACCTCAATAAGAAGATCACCACAATCTTCTTGCACCCATCACCTAGATCATCCAAGTGTGTTCTTACCACAAGAACACTCACAAGGATATATTGTGTTGAATGATAACCCAAAAATTCAAGATTACAACTCGATAATGAATGATACAAATTTGAGTGCAAGTGTAATCAAGAAATAAAGCCTAGACCTCAAAGATGTGAAAGTGATAAGCTAGGCAAATTACAACAAGAATATGAACAATGAAGAACAAATATGTTTGCTTGAATGTATCTTGTTGTGTTGTAGTATTCTCTCTTCTTGTGTTGCTTCAAATCTTCCTCTATTTATAGAGGATGTCTTGAACATGAATAGGCTCCTCTTGGGGACAGATTTCTACAAAACAAATGCAACTAAAATCAAAATTATAGCTGTTAGAAATCAAACTCATAATTTAGGGAAAAGTTGTCTGCTGCACAATGATTAGAATTTTGCTGTCAAACATTAGTGCGACCGGTCGCGCACAAAAGCAGAAACAAATTTACACAGCAAAAATACACAGCTCGACCGGTCCAGAGGGGGTCCGACCGGTCGACCATGTGTCCGACCGGTCGCCCCCCATAGGGACCGGTCACCCCTGCTGTTTTTTGAGTTACAGAACATTCTGTAATCTCTTCAGGCACCGGTCGCCCTTTGCGCGACCGGTCGACCTCTAGGGTTTTTCAAAATGTCTCGTTTCTATTTTAAAACTAAACTTTTTGACACGGTTAGCCCGGTTGAATACGAGACAAAAATGTTGTCCAATTTTTATCGAAAATAAACTTCAAAAAATACTCCGAAAAATTAGTGAAAATATTTTAAACCGATCGGGAGTATTTGGACAACATTTGAAATATTGTTTTTGATATAAAAACATATTAACACAAAATTATTGAAAGTATTGTCCAATTTTTGTCTAAAATAAATTCGAAGAAATACTCCGGAAAATTAGTAAAAACAATTTAACTCATTTAGGAGTATTTGGACAACATTTAAAACATTGTTTTGATATAAAAATAAAATCATCAAAATCATGATAAAACCATTTACCAAACAATCTCCCCCTTTTTGATGATTACAAACCAAAACAATTTAACGAGGTCGATTTTGAAAACAAAACAATTTTACCGGTTAAAAAAGAACTATCCGTTGTGAGCGACAACATTCCAACGCAACATAAACATAAGGATGGGAGTATAGATATACAAAACTTTTAACCAAAAGCTCCCCCTATCAACATGCACAACAAGAGTAATATAGAAGCAATCAACCAAAAGCTAAAAGCTCAGCATTTACATATTGAGCTTAAGTATCAAGAGCTTATAAGCTCCCCCTGTCAACAAAACATCAATAGACATGAATATGAGTCCATACTACAACAAATGGACTAAGTATAATCCACAACATATGGCTTTAAGAAGCCATGGCTTATAGCTTCTTTCGCGAGCTTTTATTAGCTTCTATGAGCTAACGAGCTAATTTCCTGTTTCTCCCTCTTTGGAATCATCAAAAAGAATGCTAGCACGTTAAAAACATCATATATTCATATCAAAGTGCGCAACTAAACCGATGTATCGAGTTATTTGAACATTGAAGCTTATAAACCAAATAGGAGGGAAAAGTCGATCATATGACTTGTAGAAGCTTATGAAAACTCATTTGATTTGCAAAACATGATCTTTATAAATATATAAGACTTCTGAAATTGAGAGAATCATGTAGGTGATGAATTTTTCATTGAAACGTTTTATCAAATACTTGGCGGGCGTCAAAACTTGAAGAGGATATATATAGCCCTTGTAAATGTAATCAAGCCAAGTTTTTCATCATCAAAATCAGTTTTACAAATATAATCCAACAACAATCATCATTCACAACACAATTATACAAGAATTCCAACAACAATCAATACATAGGCATTTTCTCAAGGGTTCCACCCAATTGAGATAAGGGAGTAGAATTCTTACCATTTAATCGGTGAGGATGAGTAATAATGATGATAAACGAGCAATATAATCCCCAAAATATGTAATTTATGCAACAAAACTCATTTGAAGTGAAATGTGTGAGAAATTTGCAAAGAGGACGGAAGTTGTGAGAAATGACCCAAAATGGCAGAATAAAAGAACAGAGACGATTTTAACTATAAAATCTCAGTGGGCGACCGGTCGAGGAACGGGCGGCCGGTCGAGCCGTGGGCGGCGGTTGACCTCTCCCTAGCACTGACCACCTGGTTCGATTTGTTTTGAAAATCAATTTTAACCAAAAATCCGATTTTTCGCCCCTAAGTTTTAAAAACGTGCAAAATGCAAACGTAAACCTCATTCAATATGCATTATGTCATAGTCAAGCTCAAAATGAGATAAAAGACTCGGCGGTAAACGGTTGAAAACAAATATCCGCGAGTTATCCTTGAGACGGAATTAAACATATCTCAAATTTTCGTTTTTAGAAACGCAATCCCTTAGAAAACGATATCGAATCTCAATATGTTTAGTTCGATTATGACGAACCATATTTTGAAAAATTGTAATCACTGGACTTGTTATCCCGAAAAATATGAACGTTTTAAAATTTTGGATATACAAGCCATAAGAACAAGTGCCTTTCAAATATATAAAAATTTCTTTTAACGACACTTTAATGAGATTCGTTTGGGATTGTTTTTGAAGTCGAGCATATAGACATAAGGCATAAGAAATATCGAGTCTATGGGAATAATAAAAGTTAATGAACATACCTCGAATATGTTTGTCAATATGCCTTCCTCAACCTTTGTCAATTTTACATTGGTAGCCATAGAGGTTGAGATGGTTCTTCCTTCTTCAATGTCTAACTTCTTCAAAGGTTCTAATGTATAATTTGATTGTGAAATATAACCACCTTCTTGGCATTGTTTAACTTGAAGTCCAAGGAAGAAATTTGTGCTCCCCCATCATGCTCATCTCAAGTTCACCTAACATCAACTTAGAAAACATCTTGCACAAACATTCATTAGTAGCACTAAAAAGTATTCTCATAAATTTGCACAAGTAAGTAATCTTGCCCTTTTTCAAAAATAAGGAGAGTAGATCAACTTTACCTCTTGTAAAATCATTTTGCAAAACAAATAGCTAAGTCTATCATACCATACACAGGGTGCATGTTTTAAACCAAACAAGGCCTTTTATAAAAATCATTTGGCCTAGAAAAATTTTCAAACCCCGGTTGTTTTACATAGACTTCTATTTGAATAAAACCATTTAGAAAATTGGACTTAACATTCATTTGGTAAAGCTTGAAATTTTCTTAAAACAAGAATGGGCAAGTAAAAAGCGAGTAGCTACAAAAACATGCTACAGGTGCAAATGTTTCATCAAAATCAATACCTTCTTCTTGACATTACCTTTGAGCTATTAACCTTACCTTGGTTATTAGGCTTGTTTCGAAATACCAAAAATTCCTGCAAAATCTTAACAAGATATCTTGCACACGAGCATAGTAATATCAAACAATAAAGACACAATGACAAGTAACACATACCATGCTATCAAACGAATCATCAAGAGTTCAATAAGACATGTAAGTTTGAATAGACTTATAGAAAGCTATATAAGGTCTCTTTTGAAATTTGAAAATCCGAGAGCATATAGTTGAGACCTCATTTATAAGAAGCATTTGAACAAGAGTTTTGACAAGAATGAATATGAGCAATCAAATGCATAATTTGAGAAGAGGATAAGAAATCAAATGTTTTATCAAAACAAATATAATCCTTTACATGTTCGGATAAAACAAGCTTTATAGAATAGTGCCTTTCAAAAATCGAAAAATCCTCTTGATGGCACTTATGTGAAATACTTTGAAATAACTTGAAAAACAAGCACATATACATATGATAAAAAAATATCGAGTCTATAGGATAAATACTAATGATGAGCGTACCTCGATAGTCTAAGCATCTCTTGAAGAGGATGAAAAAATATATATCCTACACATGCTTAAACAAGTATAGCACAAAACGAATATGATACACGTGTAGGCTAAAAACAATAAGATATATCACAAGTATGCTTATGCCATAAAAGTCCATAGATAATAAAACATTTTAGCCTTAGTAAATGCACAAGATTTTATTAAAACATTATGCAAGGCCTCCTTTTCAAAAAAATTTAAAAACACAAATATATATTGAAGACCTTAATTAAAAAAATATTTTGAAAAAATCATTTTGCAATTTTGACACAAACCAAAACATGTATAGTAACAAAACAAAATGCATATTTAAATGGGGAGATACGGTTTACCAATTTTGCCATTTCCATGGGTTGTGTCTTTCCCATTGTTGATGGTATCTTCCTCTTTGAAAATCATCTTGTTGATAATAGCTCTTCCTATTGCTCCATTTCCAAGTATTGTGGCCTTCCCTTTGTTGAAAGTGTCTTTCTCTTAGAAATTCATTGTGGTGATGTCTACTCCTTTGATCAAACGAGATGGTCATTTGATGTCTTCTTGGTGGTATAAATTTTATTTGATTATTATTCCGCCGGGTACCTAATAATACATTGTTTTGTGGTACCCTCAAGTGTTTGGGTCCTTTAGAATTAGCTTTGAGACTTTTGGGTCTTCAAAAATAATTAGAGCTATTTCTAGCCCGACAAGTATTAACCGCGTGACCCTTTTTACCACAATAGAAGCATGTAATAATTTTAGAAGTATAATGACCAACATGCATAGGGACTTGATCCTTTTTCATATGATTGACAACATTAGGCTTATGATCAAGTTCTAGTTTCAAATTTTCACAATTATGAATATCAACAATATTGGACATTTTATTGGTACTCTAAGTTGAATTTTGATAATCATTTTTCATGCAATTAATATCCTCAACAAGAGTACTATTTTCTTTCTCAAGGTTTCTAACATTATCAAGAGTGGTGGTGTGAGCACATGAAAGTGATTCATATGAAGTGAATAAGATATCCTTATCAACTTTCAAAGCATTGAATTCCTTTTTCAAATTTTTGTATTTAACAAACAAGCTTTGGAATTCATTTTGAAGTTTATCATAATCATTGAGCAAATCACTATAATCATTTTGCAGTTCATTGTCATAAGAAGTAGAGGGTTTAAAACTTAACTCGTTTTCTTCGAAGCCCATAAGACAACATTCGTTTTCATCATCGTCGGAAGTTGTAGGAAGCTCATCCCATGTTGTTGGATTTGATGTTGTATCCATTTGAGAAGTAGATGCTTTTGAGTGACTTCTTTCATTTGCATATACTTCTTCTAATTTTCTCCATACTTCATGAGCCGATTTAATTCCTACAAGATGATCATATTCCAAAATGGTAAGTGAACAATACAAAATATTAAGAGCTTCACCATTTAAGGAGATGATTTTCTTCTCTTCATCATTTAGCTCTTTGAAGCCTTTGGAGGTGTGTGGTGTGTCCATCATCGGAATGGATTCTTCATTTACGACCGTGTTCCAAATATCGAACCCGCAACCTTGTAGATAGCATTCCATTATTTCTTTCCAAAATGTATAATTTTTGGAATCAAATAGTGGTGGCTTGGTGGTGGAAGCGCCGGTAAGAAAGACTTCATTCGTAGCCGGTGATCGTTCCTCTTTACTCGCGATGTGGAACGAGCTTGCCAAAGAGTTTGGCTCTGATACCACTTGTAAGTCCAAGCGGCTATGATAATCTAGAGAGGGGGTGAATAGATTATCTCCATTTTCTCGATTTGCCCCTTTTTTCGAATCAAACAAGCCAAGACAATAGTAAAGGTGCGAGAAGTAAATAACACGCATCGATTTATAGAGGTTCAACCCACCTAGGGCCTAATCCTCTACCACCCCAGATCTCCGGGATGGATTTTAAAAAGAAAAAGATTTTATTAATTACCAAAATTAATACAACACCTTACAACATCACCTTGAAGAGCACCACACTCTTCTTCAACACCACCTTGGAGATTATCACAATCTCCATTGAAGATTACCACAATCCTCAACGGCACCTTGTGAAGATTACCACAATTTTCAACCTTGAAGAATACCAAATTCTTCAACACCTCAATAAGAAGATCACCACAATCTTCTTGCACCTATCACCTAGATCATCCAAGTGTGTTCTTACCACAAGAACACTCACAAGGATATCTTGTGTTGAATGATAACCCAAAAATTCAAGATTACAACTCGATAATGAATGATACAAATTTGAGTGCAAGTGTAATCAAGAAATAAAGCCTAGACCTCAAAGATGTGAAAGTGATAAGCTAGGCAAATTACAACAAGAATATGAACAATGAAGAACAAATATGTTTGCTTAAATGTATCTTGTTGTGTTGTAGTATTCTCTCTTCTTGTGTTGCTTCAAATCTTCCTCTATTTATAGAGGATGTCTTGAACATGAATAGGCTCCTCTTGGGGACAGATTTCTACAAAAAAATGCAACTAAAATCAAGATTACAACTGTTAGAAATCAACCTCATAATTTAGGGAAAAGCTGTATGTTGCACAATGGTTAGAATTTTGATGTCAAACATTAGGGCCACCTATCGCGCACAAAAGCAGAAACAAATTTACAAAATACACAGCTCGACCGGTCCAGAGGGGGTCCGACCGGTCGACCATGTGTCCGATGCGCCCCCCCAGGACCAGGTCACCCTGCTTGTTTTTGAGTTACGAGACATGCAGTAATCTCTTGAGCACCGGCCCCTTTGTGCGATCGGTCGACCTCCAGGGTTTTTCAAAATGTCTCGTTTCTGTTTTAAAACTAAACTTTCTGACACGGTTAGCCCGGTTGAACACGAGACAAAAATGTTGTCCAATTTTTTATCGAAAATAAACTTCAAAAAATACTCCGAAAAATTAGTGAAAATATTTTAAACCGATTGGGAGTATTTGGACAACATTTGAAATATTGTTTTTGATATAAAAACATATTAACACAAAATCATTGAAAGTATTGTCCAATTTTTGTCTAAAATAAATTCGAAGAAATACTCCGGAAAATTAGTAAAAACAATTTAACTCATTTAGGAGTATTTGGACAACATTTAAAATATTGTTTTGGTATAAAAATAAAATCATCAAAACCAATTATCAAACAATTTATGTGATATGGAGAGGGAGAAGCTGAACGACTAACTGAAGAAAGTTGCTTTTGTGGCCCTTAATTTATACCTCCAATAGTTCAAGTGGAATCATCGTCGATAGGCCATGAGAAATCGCCACCATTGATTTCACTTTACCGAAAAGATATTACCTGCGACTTGGCTACCGTCGGAATTTTGGGGGCCTACCACCTGGATCTTGCGCCGGCGAGCTTTAATAACCAATTATTTGGTCACCTACAGATTGTTCCTCCTTTAGCCATGACGGTCGAAGAAGAGTGCGATGATATTTTGGGAAGTTAAAAAAATAGATAAAAATAATTAGCATGGATTTATTGTTTTGATACGTCATATATATCATCTCTGTTTTTATACCATAAAAAATATTAATACAACGATGGTGGTGATTCTTCTTTGTTTCCCTTGCTGCACAGGATTGGAGAGGAGAAAGGGAATAATTGGAGAAGATGCAAGAAGGTAAAAGGCTTCGATTTTTCTGGATCAAAAAAATATTAATTTTCATATTACTTATCTTCATGTCACGATCTTTTTCACATCATTTACTTCCTTTTTATGTGAACCTTCTAATATCGGCTTCATTTCACTTCGTTGTATGCTTCACCACATCACGACGTTCTTATGCACTTCAATGTGCACTTCATTTTGCTCTTCACTTCATTGTTCTCTTCACTTTATGGTGCACGTCACGCCATGGTGCACTTCTGATTCGGCCTGATTTGAGAGATCTTTCACTTGGCAAAGGAAGGTTAATTTAGTATGGTAAGACCGCTTCATGGTAAGGCACTAAGCCAGTAGTAAGAACTTGCTTCATGGGAAGACCGCTTGTATGGGAAGACCTGTCCTAGGGTAAGACCTGCCCCATGGAGACCTGCCCCATGGTAAGACCTGTTTCTATGAGAAGACATGCCCCAGGGGTAAGACACCCCCCATGGAGACCTGCCCCAGGGGTAAGACATGCTTCTATTTGAAGACCGCTTCTGGGAAGACCGCCTCAGTAAGACCTACTTCTATGGGAAGACCTGTCCCAAGGTAAGACCTGCCTCTATGATTTGACCTACCTCTACGAGAAGACCTGACATGCATTAAATATTAATGACACATTGATGTAACATAAAGCATAAAGGTATGGTAGAGAACGTCACGCATTAAATGTGAAAGACACATTGATGTAACATAAAGCGTAAAGGTATGGTAGAGAATGCAGAGAAGTAAATGCTTGGAGGTAGACCTACCAAAGAGTAAATATGAGATATTATAAAAGGGAGTAAACTATCATCATTTCATCTATCTTTTTACATTCCTCTTTTTCATATTTTTAAACACTCATTTTTTCCCTTTGAAACTAACTTGATCGTCGTCAGTCTAACGCCGAGCTTATTTCCGTGAGTCTCTTGCGGCAGTTGAAGATCGAGTTGGGATCTTGAGAAGGTCTCCCAAGAGGCCATTTCAAGTGGCGCCGTCACCGTGGAACAAGAGTGATTTTTAAATCATTGAGCTGAGATGTGAGGAAACCTCTTCGACTTCATCCACAAGTCGGTGAGGACTAGGATCCAAAGAGAAAAATGGATCAAAACAATGTCACTGGATACCGCCATCGGCGGTCGTCGTCCTCCGAGGGATTCATCGGCGTTTTCTCCTCTCCTTCTTCCGACGTGGCCATCCCCCTCCGCCGCCGCCAGAGACGAGCTCAACGGAATGACATCTTCTAAATCAATGACTTCTCCGACCACCACTCGCGCCACTCGTTCGGCACGCCGTAGAAGTTCGCATCCTCGCAGCGTTGCCTGAGGACTACCGAAATGCTTACGTCACCGTCCAAAAACCTTCCCTCATTTCCTTGCCGACGACGCCGTTCGCTCGCGATACCCCTCAGAGAGTTTGCTGGTTCTATCCCTAGCTAGTCTTTGTTTTTTTGCTGCAGATCTATGTCGCTGGGGACTTGTATCCAAAGGGAAAAATGGGGGAAATGACTATAATGGTAGTGGGAGTCACGAGAAGCGTAAGGATTCTTAATTTTTCTTTCTTGTCTATATTTTTAATGATTTGTCGAGATACTAATTTTAAAGGTTTGTTCATAATGAGGGTTTCACTGTTAATTCAAATTCCAAAAGTTTGTTTGAATTATTTTGTTTAAAAGAAAGCTTAAATCAGTATCGTGCCGGCATCGTCCCCGTTAACTTTCGCCGGTAAGACTCCATACTCTAGCCATATTTTCACACTTTTTATCTTAACGTTAATTTGCAAGGGTAATTTTGTTCTTTTTAAGTTGTCTTGGTAGTGGTGACTTAGACTTCATTTGGTACAAATCCCCTGTTTTCAGAATACATTCATTTGTACTTTAACCATCTTTCAATGGCATTTATTTCTTCATCTTTTTTTTTCCTATTACTTGGATAAAATTTCATGTGCTTCAGATAATTTGAGTGTTTTTTTTTTCTTGGTTTTCGTGGGTTTGGGATAATGGAGATTTCAATTTTTTGTGCTAGTTGGCCGAAATCTGGTGAAATTTACTGTCCTTTAACAAAATCCATTCTATCCGCTTATACTGTTTTTTTTTTCCTCGTTTCTAGGTTCAGTTGATAATTTTGAGGAAAAACTAAAATAAATAGATAGAAAGATATATATATATATATATATATAGGGAGGATCAATTGGTATGCTCAGGTGAACATGATGATGGACTAATCTCAACCATCCTCACTATTAATCAATGGGTATGATTTAATGGATAAAAAATATATTAAAATATTAATTTAATCAATATAAGGATAGTAGGGTAAAATAACATAACAAGTTAGTTCAAAAATGGAATCAAATCTTTTTCTCTCTCATACATCTCCAATTTCTCAAATCTCACGTCTCTCTCTCTCTCTCTCTCATTCCTCCATTAACGCAAATAAAGAAAACGTGAAGAAGAACTCGAAAATTACGAGAAAAAAACAAGAAAAATCGGTGTAATATTACGGAGAAATAACGAGCAGTGAGTTCGAAAACTAAATATGCAACAAAACTCAACTAAATATGCATTATCGGAAAACTATCTATGCAACGTAAAAAAACTAATATGTAGTACAAGATATCCAATTATGCAAGACGTCATAAACTATGCAACAAAATCAACTAATTATGTATTATCTAGAAATTATCTATGCGTTGTGGAATAACTAAATATACGATACATTATGTAACATCTCATTTTTATAATTTCCAAAAGCAACATCCCATTTTTACAACTAAATGTACATTATATTGAACTTATTTATGCGATGTAGTATAACTACATATGCGATGCGTTATATTCAATTATGTCTTGTTTTTGTAAAACAGTGCCAACAAAATAACTAAATATGCATTATTTGATGTCTAATTATGCGAGGTTAACTCTAACTATCTTTGTAAAATAAAAATATTTGGAAAGAAAACATGTTCCTTAAAATCCGCCACAAAATCCTAGTAGTGTCTATTTCACCCATAAAATCAAATCACTTGGGACCACTAATTTGAATTACAAAGTTACAATCTTACCCTTAAAATCGTGAAAATTAGAAAATAATTAAAAAAACTGAATTAATCACATCCCTTTATTTTTTAAGATCAATGGGTAAGATGAGTCCACACTGTCTCACCTATGGAGGGTTGTCTCATTTGAACCAAATCCTATATATATATATATATATATTGTATGAATGCTGTGTGTGGTGGAAGAGATTAGGTAGTGAAATTGAGTTTGAATTTGACTTTGGAAATTGAAATAAGTTGGGTTATCCGTAAATGGGTTTGCTGAGTGAAGATTACATGTATTTGTATTTCTTTACCTAGAAGTAATTCATGTTTGAATTCATCACCTTTTTCAATAGTTAGTATATCTGTTTCTTAAGCTGAAATATGGACATTAATATGACGTCAGGGGTAGTAGATCTACTATTCTACTAACTGATTGTAAGATCTGATATATTATTATTTAAAAAAAAAAGAGGAGGATAAGTAGGCCATAGCTGAGGCTATAGCATGATTCATGTATTTTACTACATTATTCGTTTAGTTTTGTAAATATCTGAAATTATTTATCTACAGACATAGATGCGTGCATTATGGTGTTTTTAGAATCAAAAATTGATTAGATGATTGTATTCAAGTTATGATTTGCAGGTCTTTAGCTTAAGAAAAATTGAGTCGGTTTATTCTCAAGAGTGAAATTAATGACAAAAACTGGAAACATGATTGTTAGTTTATGGAATTTTTAAGACCTGTAAAAGAGTATGCCTAGCAATTATCTTTATATCTATCATATTGAAGTGGTACAACAGTAATCACAAAGTTTTGTCTATAAATAAAATTGGGTCTAAGAATGATCAGTCAACTCTGATTGACTTCAATTTTGTTTTTGTTTCAACATTATGTTTTTGTCTGAGTGTATACGCAGATCTTAAGGATGTACAGAAAGAAAGTGCAAATATATTTTTTTGCAGGAGTTTACGTGGAGGAATACACAGTATTAACTTGTGTGGGATATCAAAACCCCCGAGGGGTCGAAATGAGCTCGTGCCCTGGTACCATCAAACCCGAGGGGTCGCGACAGCTCGTACCCTCGGGTACCATTAAACCCGGGGGTCGAGTGAGCTCGAGCTCGCACCCTTGGTACCATCAAAACCCGAGGGGTCGGCCGGTGAGCTCGTGCCCTGGGTACCATCCAAACCCTGAGGGGTCGAGTGAGCTCACTGCAGGGTACCATCAAACCCCGAGGGTCGAGTGAGCTCGCACTGGGTACCATCCAAACCCCGAGGGGTCGAGCCGAGCTCGTGCACTGGGTACCATCAAACCCCGAGAGGTCGAAATGAGCTGAGCTCGCACACTGGGTACCATCAAAACCCTGAGGGGTCGGTGAGCTAAGCTCGTGCACTGGGTACCATCCAAACCCGAGGGGTCGGTGAGCTCGTCACTGGGTACCATCAAACCCGAGGGGTCGAGTGAGATGAGCTCGTGCCGGGTACCATCCAAACCACGAGGGGTCGAGTGAGCTCGTGCTCCTCAGTACCATTAAACCCCGAGGGGTCGAAAGCGGTGAGCTCGTGCCCTGGGTACCATCAAAACCCTGAGGGGTCGAAATGGCCGAGCTCGACTCGCACTGTACCATCCAAACCCGAGGGGTCGAAGTGAGCTCGTGCCCCTCGGGTACCATCAAACCCTGGGTCGGTGAGTGAGCTCGTGCTGGTACCATCCAAACCCTGGGGTCGGTGAGCTCGTGCCTCCTGCAGTACCATTAAACCCTGGGGGGTCGAAAGGCGGTGAGCTCGTACCCTTGGTACCATCAAAACACCGAGGGGTCGAGTGAGTGAGCTCGTGCCGCTGGGTACCATCCAAACCCGAGGGGTCGGTGAGCTCGTCTGCCAGGTACCATCAAACCCTGAGGGGTCGAGTGAGCTCGTGCACTGGGTACCATCAAACCCCGAGAGGTCGGTGAGCCGAGCTCGTGCACTGGGTACCATCCAAACCCCGAGGGGTCGGTGGTGAGCTCGTGCACTGGGTACCATCAAACCCAGCTCAGCTCGTACCCTTGGGTACCATCAAACCCTGAGGGGTCGAGCTGAGCTGAGCTCGTACCCTTGGGTACCATCAAAACCCTGAGGGGTCGAGCTGAGCTGAGCTCGTACCCTTGGGTACCATCCAAACCCTGAGGGGTCGAGCTGAGCTCGTACCCTTGGGTACCATCCAAACCCTGAGGGGACTTGTAATTGTTACTCCCCTAGTCTAGGCCTATCGGTCCAAACTAGGAGAGTAGGGGGAGTAGTTGATTCGGCCTGGTTCAGGAGACCTGTAATTGTTACTCCCTTACTCTAGGCCTATCGGCCCAAACTAGGAGAGTAGGGGGAGTAGTTGATTCTGCCGATTTGAGAGACCTTTCACTTGGCAAAGGAAGGTTAATTTAGTATGGTAAGACCTGCTTCTATGGTAAGACCTGCCACAGAGTAAGACTTGCTTCTATGGGAAGACCGCTTCTATGGGAAGACCTGTCCTAGGGTAAGACCTGCCCCATGGAGACCTGCCCCATGGTAAGACCTGTTTCTATGGGAAGACATGCCCCAGGGTAAGACCTTCCCCATGGAGACTTGCCCCAGGGTAAGACCTGCTTCTATGTGAAGACCGCTTCTATGGGAAGACCTGCCCCAGGGTAAGACCTGCTTCTATGGGAAGACCTGTCCCAGGGTAAGACCTGCCTCTATGATTTGACCTACCTCTACGAGAAGACTTGACATGCATTAAATATGAATGACACATTGATGTAACATAAAGCATAAAGGTATGGTAGAGTTGACATGCATTAAATGTGAAAGACACATTGATGTAACATAAAGCATAAAGGTATGGTAGAGCTGCAGAGAAGTAAATACTAAGGAGGTAGACCTACGAAAGAGTAACTATGGGACATTATAAAAAGGAGTAAACTATCATCATTTCATCTATCTTTTTACATTCCTCTTTTTCATATTTTTAAACACTCATTTTGTCCCTTTGAAACTAACTTGATCGTCGGAGTGCTAACGCCGGAGTTATTTCCGATAGTCTCTTGCAGGCTAGCTGAAGATCAGGTTGGGATCTTGAGAAGGTCTCCCCCAAGAGGCCATTTCAACTTTATTGTAGACCTAGGTTATTGTCTTATGGCCTCATTGCATTGTACTTACTCATTGATAAGTGTTATTCAAGATCAATGAATATGACTTCATCTTTAAAAAGTGCAATGTGCATTCAAAGAAAATTTGCATTCCAATGGAAACAATTTATGATGGAAACGAGTTACTTACAATATAATGATGATTCCACGTTTGAACTTCTCAGGTTGTGCGTATTCTGAGGCTTCCAATTAGAATCCAACTTTCACAGATGTTTTTGACACTTGGAAATGCATATTCTTCATCTTTTTTTTTTATTACAAGTGTTTTGTTCCAGTATTGCTTTATATGCTATTTTTGTTGTTTCGATTTTATTTATATTTGTGTTTTGATTGTTTCTCTGTTGTTTCAATATTGTTTCGATGTTTCAATACTACTTTTACCTATTTTTTATGCTCTTTTCTGTTCATGTATTGTTTTCTATATTATTTCTGTTATTTTTGGGTTATTTTCTATAATGGTTTTAATGTTATTCTGGTGCTTTTTTATTGTTTTCATGTAGTTTTCAATGTTGTAATGAAGTTTTTACCTATTTTTATGATCCTTTTATTGATGTGGTGTTTTCTATATTGTTTATGTTATTTTTGGGTTGTTTCTATATTGTATTTAATGTTATTCTGGTTTTTCTTTGTTGTTTCAATGTAGTTTTCGATGTTCCAATGCAGTTTTTACCTATTTCTAAGCTATTTTTATTCATGTGGTGTTTTCTATATTATTTCTATTGTTCCTGGGTTGTTTCTATATAGATTTCAATTTTGTTCAGTTGTTTCTTAGGTGTTTCATGTTTTTGATGTTTTCAATGCATTAGAGCAAAACCTGAATTGTGTTTTTCTATTTATGTGTTGTTTCTATATTAATTTCAATATTTTTTTTAATATGTATTGTTTTATGTGTATATTTCTTGATTGTTAAGATTCCGAATATAAAAATGATTATCTTTTTTAGAAAATAAAATCAATTATTTAATGAGAGAGAAATTGTGTAATTTTATTATATAAAACATGTTTGAAAGAATCATGAAACAACAATGTAAAAATTCGAAAAAATTGGTGGGACCGTAAAAATATCCAAAAAAAAACGGAGCGTAAAAGGTGTCATTTTTTTCGGAATATTGGACAATTGTGTCCATAACCACTATATTTTTCCTACTTTTTATTTAGCATCAAAATCACTTAAATGGTTTTGTTTTTGCTCTTATCATGTTTGTTATAATTTGATCTTTATTTTCCTCAATAATTATAACAGATAAAGTTAAATATTCAGAAATATAAAAAGAATTATCATAAATATATGATTTATCATAATACTCAACTTTATACTACTCATATTTTCTCCTATGAAGTCATGTGTATATGTTTATGACATATGGTGGCCGAAGTTTTTGAAATCTAGTTTAATTCAAATCTGATGTTATTTGAAATTAAAGTATACTAGGATATAGTTCCAATTTTTGAAAAAGAATTTGGTAAAAACATTACTTGTCACATAAACGGAAAAAAAACGAACAAATAAAAACAAAATAAATAACAAAATATGTATATTCCTTAATATAAAATCTTTTATGAAACGGTCTCGTAGATATAAACCAATAAACGGGTCCTATATATTAGTAGAATTTCGACCCAAATTTATACCAATAAAAAGAGTCCATATTTATATATGTTTTAAGATCCGTCTTATGAACTTAGATACATGAGACGGTTTCGCATAAGACCTCCTCACAGATCTAAATCCTTGAGACCGGATCCCCCGGCCCAAATCCAAATCCATACCCAACAAAAACCCTCCGGAAAAAAAAACATGCTCACAGTCACAAGTACTTGCCGACAAAAACCAGTTGGTCTCAAGCGGTACAATATTATTTGGATATCAAAACACACTGCCAACAAAAAATCAGTCGGTCCTAAGCAGCACATTCATTCCTCTGGCGAGCAATTCGACCTCGAACCCGTCTTAGGACACTTTCGGATTCCCCTGCTCCAAATGTATTTGTTGAGCTTCACATCCACTCTAATATTAACTATTCTCATGGCTTTATGTACAAATCGTTTGGGGAGCCTTCTTTTTAAAGGTTCTATCATCAACAAAAGTATAACAATTATTATGATGGTATATTTTAGAAAGCACCAATATCATGTTATTTTAAATAAGAGGAAAAAAATACTAAACTCCCTAAACTATACAGTTTTTGGCACTTTACCGTACAAACTAATTTTGTTTACAGTTTACCATATAAACTATACAAGTTTTGCACTTTGCCCTATAGCGGTCATCGCCGATGGAATATTCTCCGAATATTCCGGCACGTGCCCTCTACGTGAGGGTAAAACCGTCTTTGCTAAAAATGTAAACATAAGTTGTTACACTTTACCATCTGAACTTTGTTAAGAATGTCACATTGGCATCTGAACTTTTCACAATTTTCATTTTGCCATATCAATATTTTAAAAAAAATTAAAAAAGTTATGTCTATATGCATTTATTTATCTTATTAATACATAAAAATCACAAAAATAAGTTTAAACCGTGTAGTGCGCCGAATCGAAATAGAAAATTCAACAGATATGGAAATTATTTTTATAATACATATATTCTCGTATATATTACTTATCTTTGTATTATAATGTATTATTTGCATACTAAAATTAATAAAATAATAAATATATATTATAATTATGATTATGATACTTTTTTTTTATTGTATTTGTTTTACAATTTACTGAAATACGGAAGAAAAATATGGTAAAAGATTGAGCCAAACTGATTATTTAGGTACACTATTCAGTACAATGATGCGTACCAAATTTTATGTTCAATTATGATTTTTGTCCGTTCACCAAATACCTATTGAATTTAACCGCTACTTGTGAGAGTACGAGAGTAATGTGGTGCGGTAAAAATCGACCAAAGTTGTCTCACAAGAAAAAATTAGTCGAGTACTTAATATTTGAATTTATGAAAAATAGAAATAATCCCGAAAACACTATAAAAATTGAACTGAGAATTTAAAATATATATTTAAAGCAACATCACATTAGAAAATTGAGATGAAATCCATATAAAAAATATTTAAACTCTAAAATAATTAAAAGATATCTAAATCGATATCACTGAGATCTATACTCGTCTAAACCGT
Source organism: Rehmannia glutinosa (assembly GCA_016081115.2). Classification (NCBI taxonomy): domain Eukaryota; kingdom Viridiplantae; phylum Streptophyta; class Magnoliopsida; order Lamiales; family Orobanchaceae; genus Rehmannia; species Rehmannia glutinosa. The sequence continues at coordinate 118,613,158 of CM071926.1, forward strand.
AAACCTAAGCCCTAATTATATCATAGATAGTATATTTTTTGAGGTAAATATTAATTAAATTAATTATTTTATGAATAAAAGATAAACACATGTTTATGCACGTTATTTTTTTTATATTTTTTTTTAAAATTGATATGGCAAAGTGAAATTGTGTAAAGTTCATATGGCAAATTGAAATTCTTAACAAAGTTCATATTGTAAAGTGTAACAACTTATGTTTTGAATTTTTGGCAAAGACGGTTTTGCCCTCACGTAGAGGGTTCATGCCGGAATATTCTAAGAATATTCCAACGGCTATCGCCGTTGTATGGCAAAGTGTAAAACTTTGGTAGTATGTATGGTAAAGTATAAAGAAAATTAGTTCATATGGTAAAGTGCAAAAATCATATAGTTTGGAGGATTTAGTGTTTTTTCCTCTTTAAATAATCAATTATAAAGAAAAGTTGCACTGAGAATCTGTACTATGATGCAAAGATCAACAGTCATTAAGATTAATCTAAAAAAATACTTTTCTTCATAAAAAAGGTAATACTTTTAGGGGAACGAACAACTCATACTTCTCAGGAGAAAAGGTAATATTTTCAGTGAACTACTAATTATGTCAATAATTCAATTTTGTTACTTTAGAACATATACTTTTTATAATAAAGAATGATACTTTTTACAATAAAAAGTGATACTTAAACAATGTAGTATATAACTTTGAAGATAAATAATATTAGTTTTGTTATCTTAAAAACATATAATTATTAGAGTAAAATGTGATACATTCGAGTCTAAAGTGATACTTTGTCATCGCTTAATATTACAAAACTGTCACCATATCAAAAACTTATTTTGAAAACGTATACTTTTCAAAGTAAAAGTGACATTTTTCGAGAAAAAACTAATACTTTTTAATTATCATCAAACCCGTTTGTTAGCCTAATATTTACGAAAATGCCACCGAACTTTTGGGCTAGGTCATGGGTTGTGGGAGATCCTTCTCACAAAATGCGACCCATTAAGTTCCACAAGTAATACTTTTCACTTAAACATGTAGTATTTTTATTTTAAAAATATAATACTTTTCAGTTCAACCTATAATACTTTTAAGTGTGATATTTCCAGTGGAGGTTTTCAACTATTTTTCCGTTTTTTTCTTTTTTTTCTTTTCCTTTCATTCCCTTCATCTTCTCCTTGTTTCCCTTTGTTTTTCTTCGTCTTTTCTCTTCATATTTGTAGCAAAATGAAAGCTTCAAGGAGTAAACTTTTTTGAGATCTGAAATTTAAAACTCTATAAATGGAGATTCAAAGAAACTTACACTATGTCAATGAGAAAGAGAAAAACAAAGGTAGAAAATATATGAAGATAGACAGAGAAAGATCGTGTATGCTAATGAGAGAGAAAGAGAGAGACAAATAAAAAATGTGTGGAGATACGGAGAGATATGTTTACAGGGAAAATGATTGTGTAGAGAGAGAGATCGTTGTAGAAGAGAGAGAAGAAAATCCAGCAAAAAGAAACAGAAAGAAAAAAGTAACGGGTTGGGTCGAGGATACGATCCGTCTCATAAAAGAGGATCCGTAGGACGGTCTTATGTTAGTCTTTGTCTATTAATATATATGTGTATATTTAGATAAATATATATATATATATATACCAATATAAACTTTATTCAATTAGTTATTTTAGAGGGATAAATAATGCATTTGTTGGTTCAATGAGATACTTGTGAGTTGTGACCATGTGTGAAATATATATATTATGAGACAACCTCATAAGGTAAGTGCATAGGGACCAATCCTAGCCACATATCTAGACTTTTTAATGGTTGTGATTTTAGAAATAAAAATTCAGATTAAATGTTGGTAATTAGAGAAAGGGGTAAATTAGTCATCCTATAAAATTACCCAATATTCATGGGATTCTGTTCACAATATGATCACACAATCTATCCAAATCTCACATCAAATTCAACGTGAACAAATCTCATATTCCTTCTTCTTCGATCACTGTTCATGAGAGAACAAGAACCAGTCACCCTCAGCTTGTATAGAACACAGGCAATCCTTCCAAATCTCGTAGCAATTCAATGTGAACAATCATCCTCCTTCTTCTTCAACTCACTACTGTGAGAAATCATTCATCCTTCTTCTTCAACGCACTATTGTGTGAAAAAAGTTGCAGACAATTTGCCATAGTTGCTAGAGCTTGACTTCAGTTCGAAGTTTGCTTATCAAGATGTAATTGTTGCTTGTGTAGATGTGTCATGATGTTTTTATATACCATTAACTACATAAGCAAGTCATAAGCAACAAACTCATACTACATAAGCAACAATCATATACTACATAAACAACAAATATACACTACGTATGCACCACGAATACATTAACTACATAAGCAAGTCATAACAACAAACCCATACTACATAAGCAACAAGCATATACTACATAAGCAACGAATATACACTACATATGCACCACAGATACATTAACTACATAAGCAAGTCATAAGCAACAAACTCATACTACATAAGCGATAAGCATATACTACATAAGCAACGAATATACACTACACATGCATCACAGATACATTAACTACATAAGCAAGTCATAAGCAACAACCCTATACTACATAAGCAACAGAGAAATTTTTTTGAAACTGAAACGCTGGAGAGAGGGTATACGTGAAGAGTGAGTGAAATCGCGTGAAAGAGGGAATGAAATCTTAGTAACTGATTCTAAAGTACCAAATTACCATCCTACCCTTTTTAATTGCTGAAATAAAAAAATAAATATAAAAAAGCCCTAAAAATCTGGACCACCCAAAATTGTTGATCTATGGTTAGGATGTGTCCCCATGGACTCACCCCAAGTAGGAGGGCCTATTTGATCCATATCCTATATATATATATATATATATATATATATATTAGAGACGTCAATAAGGGCCGGGCCCTGAGGGCCGACCTTAGCCCGACCCTAAAAATCTAAGGGTTGAGCCTATATTTCATAGGCCCTTATAACATGAGGGCTTTTTTGCCCCGCCCTATTGGCCCTAAGGCCGTCTAGGGCTAGGGTAGGGTTGGCCCTTAGGGCTTTTTTCCTGATAAGTTTTTTGTATTTAATATATTTATATTCAAAATGTATGCTTGTAATACTATTAATTTATTATTTGATCTCATTTATCAACTACCATTTATCTTAACAAATTATCAAATTTGATCTTTGATCTTATTTATAATTTAGTCTTACTACATAACTTAGTAAATACAAAATTAAAGTTGGTACGTAATTGGTAATTATTATTTAGTACGTTAATATTTATAGAGAACTAAAATATATTTGGTATAGACTATGTGATTACTAAAATAAAAATGACAAATTTTGTCCAATTCACTACAAGAAAAATAGTAATAGACATCACCAAAACAACATCACTTTCCTCGTTGTCGTGTTGTCTAATACGTTTTAACATCGGTTATGGACAAAACCGATGTCTATTAGCGGAAAAGTCCGCACATAGACATCGGTTATTAAGAACCGATGTACCAAACGATGTCTAAGTACACAATAGACATCGGTTGATACGACGGTTTTTCACAACGATGTCTTTGTATCCTTTAACATCAGATATTAGACAACGTTTATCCTAACCGATGTTGAAATTTGGATTTTTTTTTAAATAATAAATTAAAAATTCTCTATTTTTGTTAGGGGTGTCAATTTGGGACCCGACACGCAAACCCGACACGAACCTAACACGAAATTAATGGGTATGGGTTCAGGTTTCGTGGGTCCGGGTCGAAATTCTGGTCGGACGGACCACTAATCTGTCAATTAAACAATTCGGATCCGGTCAACCTACTATGACCGTTTAACCCGCTAATCCGTTTGTGAATTTAAAAAAAATTAAGTAAATAATTAATTGTAAGATAAAAATAACAAACAAGAAATATCTTTAAAACTCAAATGATAAAACCTCATTAATTATGTAAGATAAAAATAACAAACAAGAAATATCTTTAAAACTCAAGTGATGTGTAAATATGAAAACGACATCGGTTATGATAAGTAAGACATCCCTTTTATAACCGATGTCATTTAACGAACAAAACAGAAATAACAACGCTTATTAACCGTTGTGGTTTCAGGAATCAACATCAGTTAAAAAACGATGTTAGCAATCGATGTTGTTAAAGGAAACAACATCGGTTAGAAAACGTTGTTAAATAGTTGACACTTTAACAAAAGGGCCTTTAACATCACTTTGATTTCTTACTACACATCGGTTTTTAAACGATGTTGTTTCTCTATTTGACATCGGTTAGAAACCGATGTTTAAAACCCACCCCTTTAACAACAGGGCTTTCAACATCGGTTTTTTCCATCTTTCGACATCGGTTTTTAACCGATGTCTATTACCTTTTTTCTTGTAGTGATTGGAATCTAAGAATTACATGGAGTTATTTTATAAAATAAGTAATCCGCAAGTTTATTTTCCATCATGATGCAATGTTTTAATTTAGATGGAATAACTTCATAAAAAATATAAAAATAAAGTCATAGGTAGGCCCTGGCGACCCCAAATTTCCTACTGCGGGGCTAGGGCTGGGCTTAGATTTTTCAAGCCCTTATAAGTAGAGGACTTTTTAGCCCTATCCCTTAGGGTTAGGGCCTATTAGGGCTAAGGCGGGGCCGTGCAGATGGCCACCCTTATCGACATCTCTAATATATATATATATATATATATATATATATATATATATATAGGATTTGTTCAAATGAGACCACCCTCCCTAGATGAGGCAGTGTGGACTCATCTTACCCATTGATCTTAAAAGATGAAGGGAAGTGATTAATTCAGTTTTATAATTATTTTCTAATTTTTGCTTTGATTTTAAGGGTAAGATTGTAATTTTATAATTCAAATTAGTGGTCCCAATGATTTTATGGTTCAAATTAGTGGTCCCAGTTTTTATGGTGAAATTGAATTGACTGGGATTTTGTGGCGGAATTTAAGGAACCTGTTTTCTTTCCAAATATTTCTATTTTACAGCATAGTTAGGGTTCTTCTACTGCATATTTAGACATCAAATAATGCATATTTAGTTATTTTGTTGGCACTATTTCACGAAAACAATACATAATTGAATATAACGTACTGCATATTTAGTTATTCTACACTGCATAAATAGGTTCAATATAATGCATATTTAGTTATGAAAATGTGATGTTGCTTTTGGAAATTATGAAAATGGGATGTTACATAATGTACTGCATATTTAGTTATTCCACACTGCATAGATAGTTTCTAGATAATGCATAGTTAGTTGATTTTGTTGCATAGTTTATGACGTCTTGCATAGTTGGTTATATTGTACTACATATTAGTTTTTTTACGCTGCATAGATAGTTTTCATATAATGCATATTTAGTTGATTTTTGTTGCATATTTTCAAATATGTAATATCCTACAGATATATGCATCGTTTCATAATTATATATGCAACGTTTCATAAGTATTTATACATCATTTCATAAGTATCTATGCATCGTTTTATTCGTGAAAATTACGTTTTTAAGAGTTTATTTTAATGGTCGATTTCGAGTTCTCCATTGATGTCTATACGATGCATCGTCTTATTCATGGTTGTTTCATTTGGAATAGAAATCATATTCTTCTTCACAATTTTTCTCTTTATAAAATCGAGTTTATAAAGTGTAGGTTGAATATAAATGAGTTCGAGTTCTTCGTCGTTGTTTTTTCATTTGAAACATAAATTGCATCTTCTTCACTATTTTTTTCACGATTCGAGTTCTTCCATTTGCGTTAATGGAGGAACTGAGAAAGAGAGGGAGAGATGGAGAGAGACGTGTGTGTATGTGTGTGTGTGTGTGTGTGTGTGTGTGTGTGAGAGAGAGAGAGAGAGAGAGAGAGAGAGAGAGAGACGTGAGATTTGAGAGATGGATGAGAGAGAAAGAGATTTGATTCCATTCTTATAACTACCTTGTTATGTTATTTTATCCTATTACCCTTGTGTTGACTAAATTAATGTTTTAATATATTTTTTATCCATTAAATCACACCCATTGAATAATAGTGGGGAATGGTTGAGATTAGTCCATTGTGTCTCACCTAGAGACATGGTCTCACTTGATCCTCCCCCTATATATATATATATTTATATTCTATTTATATTTCTTAGAGCCCAACCCCCCTAGTTCAATTATACAAAAAAGTTGTAAATACTTAGGTCTTGTTTGTTTATGTTTCCAAGGCCCCATTTTCAATTTCCAACTATTCATAGAAATAGAATCATGTTTGTTTCTAAAATTTCCAATGAAAATCATCATTTCCACTTTCCACTTTTCACATAAAATATCATCTCAAACCTACAATTTCAATTATCAACCCTATACACTACCCTACATCACTTATCAATCACTATTCTTATTTTTTAATCCCATTATATATGTGGGACCCTCCATTACCTATTTTATCTACTTAAAATACTACTATATATATCTAATGAGACCCACTAGCCTACAATTTTACAAATATAATATTATATATTCAATTAAAATATTCAACCACTATCAACTTTTCAAATTATTATATACATAAAATACTATTTCAAAACTACTTAACCAAACATAATCTCATTTCCAAACCTACATAAAACTCATTCTCATTCACTCATCCAAACATAATTCCAGTTTTCACACGAAAACCAATAAATTCTGAAAATTCATTTTCCAACACTAGAAACTAGAAATAGTCCATGGAAACATAACCATACAAGGCCTTAGTTTTGCATAATGCTCAATTTTGTTGAAATTTTCTCATGCAAAGTTCCACATGAGAAATTCTTATGACATGTGGTCGAAACCCCTCAATTTCTAGTACTTTAATATGATATTAATATTATTTGACAATTCAAAATACTCTAAGAATTTTAATAGAAATAAGAGAAATTTGTTAGCATAGAATATAAAATGTTACTTGTCTTATAATTAAACATATTGAAGGTAAATAAATATCAAATCACGTTGTTGCGCTTGAAATTTTTTGACTATGCCAAAAGATGTTTTATTGTATTAATAGTTTGTAGAAACCATCCAAACATATACACACTTTTAACATAAGTGCATAATACCTTCATTGCTTTTTAACATTTCATCGAGTATTCTTCGAATTGAAACATGAACTCAGGAAAACCATATTGCAAGAATACTAGTCCCAAAAAAACACAGATTCCATGAAACAACATGAATAACTCAAATGGAAGTGAACATGTGATTTTGGTTTGAGTGGTTAAAGCACCAAAATATCATCAACTACTTCATCTATCAAAGAACTAAGAATTTTAGACTCAATCTGTATCCCAAGTTCAAATGCTTCAATTTCATAATCAAGCCATCTCCCATATTGGCTGCTCATATCATTTTCTACAATTTCATCAACCATGAAATCTCCCATTGCACTCCAACCAGAAATCTCTTTACATACATCTTCAGCTAGTCTGTCCTTTTTTTTAACCATCCACAAACCCTTAGCCCATAATTTGTATCCTCCTCTTACATACCGTCTGCATCTCATGTCCAAGCATTCATTCACGCAATCGAACAGAAGCTTTCTGTCTATTCTTGAAATATTTTCACAACCATTTAAATATCCTTTCCTTCTTTCGACTTGATCAAAAAGACGAGGTTTTATGATATGACAAGCGTTCCCCAACGCATAATCATTAAACATCATATCGATATTGCATAGTATCTCCTTCACATACTCTAATTTTGAACCTCTTGGCTTTTTACAGTAAGGTGTTGTTTCTCGCCTTTTTGGCATATTTCCGGCAGAAGTTGAAGAAGCTGAGTCTGATAACTCGTCATCTCCTTCAATTGGAGGGAATGTATTCATGGAATACCTACTGAGCACGTCGTGAAATTGAATTGGTGAACAGTGCTTGGCACCTGTACTTGGTAAGAGTTAGTTCAATTATCAGCTCTGTTTATTTAGGGATACTTACAAATATTACCCCTGAGGTTTAGTCCAGTGCCAAAAAAAACCCAGGTATCTTTCAAAATTATGAAAACCGCCTTGACATATGTTTCTTTTTTACAAATTGCACCAAAATGAGGAGTAATTTGTATAATAAATATAAACCTCAAGGGGCTACTTGTAATTTTAAAGTATAATTTATTTATTTTTTTGTAATTAAGTTAACCCTCAGGGTTACTTTTTGTAATTATTTCGTTTATTTATAACATTCTAGGATGTCTTCTAAGTAAACAATGTTAAAAGAAGCACATCACTTACCTCCTGTACTATTAGTGTCCGCAGTATCTGAAGAATGGCAACTTTCTGAGATGGAAAAATGGTCAAGAACTGAAACTGGGCTTGGAAGCCGGAAATCAAGTAAACTTCTCTCTTCAGACATGTTTCTTCGATGCATGCTCATTTCATCCACCGGGTTCTAAGCATAATGTCAAGTTCATTTGATTAAATTTTTGAAAATAATGGGGATTTCTAAGCAAACCTTCATGTATCCAATGAATTGAAAAGGTTTCATGTCAATATTTTAACTTTATCACTACCACATGGAACTTTTTGTGATCCTAGGGATAATTTGAACTACAAAATAAAGAGAAAATATCAACAGTTAAAATATGTCGGCAAAATCAGAGCAGTTTTGTGAATGAAGTAGTAGTTCCTACAATAGTAGTTAAATAAGCCAAAACATTAGAATCCATTTTTAAACATACTGTGTCGATCAGTTTTGTTTGAAACACCGAAATTGGCAGCCAATATCCAGAAAACTATATACTTAAGAAACATAAGATGAAAATTAAAACTATCAATTGAAGCTATACCTGGCACTTTTGATCAGTTATGAATCCCTTAGGATCTCTTGAGGAGTATAAACTAAAACCTGGCTGACCTTCCGGTTTATCTGCGTAATTTCCATCTTTGCTTTGATTTTCTTCTAGCACGTTTGAGCCTACTAAGGAAACTGTCCCTGATCTCTGTTGCGAAAACTCTATCTTATGAGTCAATTCTTTTAGTTTTTGCTCCAAGAAAGTGCTTAATATATCGCCTCCTTTAACGTTATGTCCCAGGGAAGAGAACTTTTGAGCAACCATACAATCTGAGTCGAGCATTATCCGTTTACCTGGAGAATCTGCTTCGAAGATCTTACAGTTTTTCCCCGCATCAGCGCACCCCACTGAGCTAGATCCTTGTTGCGTCATTGGAGCAGTGAATGTAAAAGAAACAACATTTGTAACTGCACTAGAACGAACTACTTTTCCGTTTTCATTTACCGACAAGTCGTGAGCATCTTGAATTTTTTCAGAGTGGTGGTAACTCCTATCCATAGATCGTTTCTTACAAGACGATACTTGTCTCTTATCATCTTTAACTTCTGACGCCAACTTCTGGGAACCGAATTTAGAGGGCCCCACAAGTTTACTAGTTTTTCTTTGCCTTGCAGAAGAAAATTCTCCATTTAATGCTTTCCCACGTTGTACGGTGGGCTTCAAAGGCGATTTCCCTCTATCAACAGTGCAATTTTGCTTCTGATTGTTCTGGCGAAGCACACTTGAACAGTTTCGTGTAGATGGTTTCTTAGTTCTACTTGTGAACAGCTCGTTCGGACTTAAATCGTTCGAATCTTTCTGACCGACCGAGGCTCTGCTACTACGCAAGTTTAAGGCTTCTCTTTTCTGAACGTTGGCTTTTGCTTGCAGTGCAAGTGAAATTGATTTCCCTTTATTTTTCACACCAACTGAAGATTCTTCTGAATTTGGATTCACTATACCATCCCAGCTTTTATTCATAGAGTGTCCCCTAAGATTCTTGACATCACTAGATTCACTTGGCCTATGAGAAACTTGGAAACGCTTTGACGTTTTTTTCGCTACTTGAACCTTCTCTTTCAAATCCTTTACACCCTTGTGAGCAGCATCCATAGGTGGGATATATTTCGAACTTTTAATCGGAGACGAAAGTCTGTGATGTGTAATCGGAATTGATTTAGCCGATTTTGGTGGCAAAATTTCATTTTGAAACTTTTTAATTGGCTTTTGTAGTACCTTCTGATATTTGGGCTCCATAAAAGGTACATTTTCATGCAAACTGCTAGAGTGCATGATTTGAGGATCTTGAAAATATTCAAGATTTTTAGTTTTGTAATGAGATCCTAAACGAGATTGACAATCAGAAAGTGGAGTGGAATAGGGCTCATAAATGTTGGATATTGGCAAACAATCCAATCCCATAAGTTTTGCAACAACACCAGGGGATTTGCTTACATAAAAATCGTCATCGGTCACTGATGAAGCACAACTGTAATCACTACTTTCTTTTAAACTTGATCCAGCTCCAATTTCATCTTCACCCAGCTAGAAATTAGAAAGAAGAAACAAGTCTAATTTACGAATCGGAAATGGAAGAAGTTGGATAATTTGCTATCGATATAGCCATACCATTTGGAGACGTGTCGTTGGTAAGTTTCCATCAAATCTTTTTTTCTGCTTGGATTTCTCTACATAATAAGAAAAAATCAATCTCGTTCTTTGAGACACACCAAGTAAAGAAATGATTCTACCTATACACACAAGAACAACATAATTTTTGTACCCGGTGAATCTGCATTGCTTGACAACAACTTCTTTCGAGATTTTGCATTCCAATCAAACAGCTGGAAAAGGCCACCAACATAATTTCCACTTTTGGAGCCTTGTTTCTCAATCCCCATATTTGCAAGGCAAATTCAACTTTTACACACCAAAGATATGACAACACAAACAAATAAAATTTGGTCTCATAATGTCCATCTGTAATCAAATATCAAAGTTGACTGATATACTAATTTATATTCTTCTTATAGAAGTAAAAGAATATTGACATATTATAAAGCTTCAGTTTTCCAATTAAAATATCAATTAGTTACATTGTAGCACAGATGAATCATATCAACAAACAATTATAAACAGTATTGATGAAAGTTTAAATAAAAAGAATCAGCACAAATTCCATTATCTATATCTCAATATTTTTAAATTTCTCTCATTTTCTCATTTTTATTGCCGTCATTCATCATCATCATATGACACCAAAACTGATTACACTCTACTGTGGTAGATAATAATAATAATAACAACAACAACAACAACAACATCACGTAAATGATCAGTAAAGAGTGACCCCATTTGAAACTTACAATCACATAGCATAAAAACCTAATACAATAGAAAGGGGAGAAAAACATTTTTCGTACTCTTAACACGCAAGAGCTCCAAAACATGCTAAGTCAAGAAAAACTCACACAGTTCACGTGAAATGAGGATCGGGTGAGCTCCACACTTTGGCAGAGCAGCAAACTTTATGTGGCAAAAGCTGAATTTTATGAAGAACAGGTATACCTTAGAGTAAGAAAAGGTTGAAATTGAGAGCTTAAGATAGAGTAAATGGTGGATTTTTGTCATATTGCAGTGAGCTATAGGTGTCTTTTGAGTGGTACAACAGTGTGAAGCAATAAATGAGAGTGGAATTTCGATTGATTTGTAAGTAAGGACAAACAAAATATTTATTTGTATATATGTAGAAAGTGTTAGATTTAAAGCTTTGAGAAAAAGAAACAATATATACAGAAAAGGTTAAAAAAAACAAAAAAGAGAAAACTGTAACGTCTCTTTGGTGAGGGGGAGAGATTTCAAATTCCAAGTGGAAAGCCGGGACCCACTATTGGCGAAAAGAGTGTTTAGTTTGGTGTTTTGCAATGTAGGGTAAAACTTTAAGTAAGTTAAGAATTATTGGTTACTTTTTTGCTAATTCATAAAAAATGATGTTATGTTTATACTTTTAATTTTAAGAAAAGAATTATACAAAGTATTGTCATTCGAAATTAAATAAATACATTTCTCATTAAAACCTTACAATCTAAGTATAAAATGCAGTGAACATGTTTCTTTTTATAAGACACTATATGCATGATACCATGTTTTGAAATTTATCTTCCTTCAAAAAAAAAAAAAAAACGAAATTTATCTTTAACATTAATTGAGCATAACTTATTAGCCACATGATATATTTGCTAAATTTATATATGAATATTGATGCTGCAAAAATCCGTACAACTGACTCCAAGTTGAAACGTTCCGGGTTGAGAGATTCAAATGTGAATTCGAATTGTTCGATACTCCAAGAGATGGGAACCGGCTTGCAACACACAAACAACATTAGAAGGGCCCCGAGGTTGTCCCGGGAAAACCCCTCTGATACTTAAGTCAGCAAAGTATAGGAAGATAATCCAGATGAGCATGAAGATAATCCAGAGGACAAAAACTAATTAGCAATTGAATTGTATTTAATGAGAAATTAACTAAGGAAGGGACTACTATTTATACATAGGACATGGGCCTATTAAGGCCAGATAAGCTTATTGAGGCGAAGTAGGCCTATTAAGGCTCTATCAATGGGCCGGCTTGAATATTAATCCATGTAGTTCAATAATAATAAAAATATGGGAAAAGGACACAAATACCCCATTTTCCATACCCAATCCCCGCACAATGTGTCCATTTTCCGCCGATTTTGGACAAAAATACCATTTTCCGTGAAAGTTGGACAAAAATACCCATTTTCCTCACGATTTTTGACAAAAATACCCATTTTCCAAATGATTTTTTTTGTTGGTTTCTTTTTTGTTTCTTTGTTGTTTCAAACATGTTTGTTGTTTCTTTGTTTCATACTGTTTCATTTATGTTTCTTATATGTTTCACTTAGCCAACTTTTTATTGAATTCCACAGTTGTATAGAGAAAATCTCAGTTGTGGTATGCCACAATGGACAATGGAAGAACATAGAGAGTATACCAACTTTGAAATAACAAGAATATCGATTCCAATGGACTACACATTCAAAGACTCCTAAACGAAATCTTGGAACAACAAATTCAATTCGAAAATTTGAGCTTACTTGTCCATCATCGGCTCACGAGAAATGGACACGACTCTCTACTTGTCGACCAAAAATATTTTGTATTGACTTCCAACATCGTAGAATTATTGAATCGTCAATTGTAGCGGGGAAAGACCTACTAGTAATAACTTTGCTAGAGTACGTGAGATCTTTAGTTCAAGATTAGGCATGCATACTTCGAAATGAAGCAAATATCAACATTTACAAGGATGACAAAAAAAAAAAAGCTGAAGAATATATGGGGAAAAACTACACTATTTCTCTAAATTTAAAAGCAATTTACTACAAACTTTTATCACATGATCCCCTGTTTCACAATTGTTTCTTACATGTTTCATTTATGTTTCTTACATGTACTGATTACACAATCATTAAGATTTACATAACAACAATTCTCTAAAATCATTAGAAAGTGGAGATAGAAACTCAATGTCGCTGTCATCGTCATCACCATTTTGCAGCTTCAACTTAGCATGATTGTGAAGCAGATGACTGAGCCTTGCTTATTCATTCTCTATCTCAAACGCTTCGACATCCATAGCCTTCCCACCAATAAAGTGCTCGACATAACAAGCAACAAAAAATCCCATATTCACTACAAAAGAAAATAAAAAAGATACACAATCGGATAGATAACACAACAAATCAAAAACAATAAAAAGAACAAAATAAATGGAAAATACATAAAAAAACAAAAGAAACATAAAAGAAAAAACAACTTCAAACAAAGATCGAAACAAACAGACATTAACAACAATTCTAAAGATGTCACTATCATTTAGCTATTTGCGTCTTTTTTCATTTTTACCAAAATTAGAAATCAGTAAAATCATTAGGAAGTGATACTGACAAGAAACTTCATTTAGTATGACATTTGATAACAGCAGAGGGAACACTAGCAACATATTGAACAAAAATCTTAGCCTATTAGCACAAGAAAGCAGCCAAATCAGACATTAACAATTCTAAAGATGCCACTATCATAAACCCACTTCATACATACAAATAACCAAACAAATGATAAACTTCAATAAACTTTTTTATAATAATAAAAATGAAACCTATTTGTCATAGTTATCTTCAGTTCCAAGAAAATAAAAATGCAAAAAAAAGAGTCTGAGAACAGGATTATGCATAAATCTAAGAACCAGTCATCATCTTCTTAAACTCCTCGTAGTTAATACATCCACCGCAGTCGACGTCAAAAGAGCCGATCATCCTCCACAGTCCTTAATCGAGCAATCCTCCCCCAAGCTCCCGAGCACCGCATGCAGCTCAGTCGCGGAGATCTTCTCGTTCTTATCCTTGTCGTACAAATCGAACGCCTCCTTCAACTCCTCCTCCTTGTTCTCGTCGCCGCCGCTGCCGCCATAGTGGAACAACTTGAACTCCGTCAGATCGACTGCGATGGTGGCCAAAAATTTAAAAACCAAATCATTATTTTTATAAACCTGGTGGCCAAAAAGAAACCAAATGTAGGGTATTTTTGTGATGGGATGGAGAGGGTGGGGTATTTTTGTGATAGGTGGGTATTTTTGTCTTTTTTCAAAAATCGGGGTATTTTGTGGTATTTCCTCTAAAAATATTGTATTAAACATAGAAAAAGGGAATAATGATTTTATCCCACAACAAATATATATATAACAACAAATATATATATATCAAGAACTACAAAATGATCTCAAGCACCAAAGTTTTAGTTGATTTGACCGCAATCAAGAAAATAATAATTATTAAAATATGTAAAAGCATTTGAGCCCAAGATTTGGAAATCCTATAATTTGTTTTTATTCCATTCAATCACGTTATTTAAACAAATGAGTCATTTTTTTTAAATTACTTTTAGCAACCAAAAAAGTCACTTTAACGTGAGCCAAAATAGTATCACAATAAGCTGGATGCGTTATTAAGTTGTTTTTCACTTTATTATTACTTAATAAGCTAAAACAATTTTATTATGACGACACACAATTGACTGGTATTTATATTTTTATTCCCTTGATTACTATATAAAATTTGTATACGATCGTGACATACATATATCAACTCTTACCAAACTTATTAATTTGGTTGGAGGTATGATTAACCTTATTCTTTAGTGGTAGAGTCTTGTGTTATAAGAGGTATTGACTCGAGTTCGATCTTATATAAGTGTGTGTCCTCTCCCTTATTATCTCCAATTGTACTAAAAAAAAAAAAAAATCGTTTGGGGTGGGGTGGAAATAAAGATTGACTGTATAGTTGCTTGCTTATGGATATGTGTTTATTGTTTTATTAGTTTACTGTACAGGAGTTCCTATCCTATTAATTATTTCCTAAAATATTTTCCAAAGGGAAGAAAAGATGAAATGTATAATTATACTTGATAATGGTAAAAGATGGTTTGGGCTGATCTGCATGGATTGG
Source organism: Rehmannia glutinosa (assembly GCA_016081115.2). Classification (NCBI taxonomy): domain Eukaryota; kingdom Viridiplantae; phylum Streptophyta; class Magnoliopsida; order Lamiales; family Orobanchaceae; genus Rehmannia; species Rehmannia glutinosa. Next base: position 118,628,537 of record CM071926.1, read on the forward strand.
GCTGACCTGCTAAGCCCTGAGCATTGGCCAAGCCCTGAGTATTGGGCTGACCTGCTAAGTCCTGAGCATTAGGGCGACCTGCTAAGCCCTGAGCATTGAGCCGACCTGCTAAGTTTTGAGCGTTGGGCCGACCTGCTAAGCCCTGAGCATTGGGTCGACCTGTTAAGCCCTGAGCATTGGGCCCATCCGCTAAGCCCTAAGCATTGAGCCGACCTAATAAGCCCTGAGCATTGGGCTGATCTGCTAAGCCCTAAGCATTGGACCGATCTGCTAAGATTTATATATTTAGCCGATCTATTGAGATCTATTCAATGGGCCGATCTATTGAGGCCTTGGTTTAGATCATGCTGGCTCACTTGGGCTAGTTTGTTACAGCTCGGCTCCATGAGCAAAGGCGATCTCTGAGAATAGGCGTTCAGAGGGAGATTCCTTAATACTTAGATATGAAGCTATTAGAATGGTGATCTGAGGTGTAAAAGGTCAGTTCGGGTCCGAAGTCCTATGAAGGCAAATTAGGATTTTGGAAGATCCAATCCTATCTTAATCATGATTATGTTACCAAATCGTAACAGAATTCCGGATTTTACGAAAACCCTAATCTGGGCTAAGCTATAAAGACCCAAGTCCAGGTTCATTCTTAACCTAATCACACTTTTTTTTTTCCATATTATGTTTTCACCTCTTGCTTCTCTTCCAAGTTTCTGACATAAGCATCAGAGAGGGTACGTCGGAGCACCCCTCCGGCCCCCCTTTGTGCAGGTTTTGAGAAGGATTTCGACCGGAAAGCTAGTTCACGGGAGAGGAGTATTTTGAGAGCAACCAATTGGCGCCGTCTGTATGAACGATTGAGCGGAGACGTGAGCTTCGAAGAACGATGATTATGGAGGATTTAAGGAGGAATCTGGTGGAAGACCTGAATCGCACGTCGTTGGGAGATACTCTGGGTGGAGTTACGCAAGAAAATACTAGGCCTCCGCCTCCACCACCTCCGGGGGACGGCGAAGGGCAGCGGATTCCGAGGAAAGGGGTAGATGAGCAAACACCAATGTCTGGTGGTGGTGTAGGTTTGGGCCCAATGTTTTTTGAATAGTTGGGTGGTTTCATTACTAGGGCCGTCGAGCAGACGATGGAAAGGAGGTTGAGGGAGATTCTTCCACCACCACCTCTACCTGTGGTCCCTCCGACGGGGGAGAATGTGGCTCGAACGCCGGAGGTTGGTGATAGAGATCGGCAGAGGAAGTGCACTCGTCAAGGACGGAGCATACGTCGACTGAGGATCAAGACTCAAGACTGGTCAGAGCGGATGGATGACCTCCATCGTGAAGTAAGGGATATTCATAGGAGGGTTGCGGGAGCACCGGGAGCGGCTTCAGTTCGAGTTCGGAGGGGGACTCCTTTCTCGGATGAAGTGATGGCGAATGAGCTCCCATCCTCCTACCGAGCTCTGAGTTTTGAATATGATGGTACCAGCGACCCGTGGGACCATCCGTAGGTCCCAAGGGTGTAAGTGTAAGGTTTAGAAGGGGGGGGGTGAATAAACCTTACCAAATTTTCGATTTAGTCCTTTTAAATCTACAGAGTTGATTCTACAATTTTGTGTCCTTGATGGATGGTCGAATTAGTCACTCAGAGTTAATCTCTCAACGACTCGGTGAGCTGTTGATGGAGTAACTCAAATTGTTGGCTATAATTTAACTCGACCGTGGTTTTATTTTTATTGGAAGACTTAACACCCTTAAGTTTGATTAAGCAAGATTTTAGAGCTTGATTTAGTACTTATCAATTATCGGTGGATAGCAAATTTATCGTGAGATATAAGCGATTAATAATGCAAGAATTAAAGTCTTTGAAAAGTAAATGACACAATGAAGTTTTTATAGAGGTTCGAAGATGGGGTAATTCTTCTACTCCTCTCTTCTCCAACTCCTGGAGGAATCCACTAAGTAATGATCGGTTTACAAAGTGGTAATCCAGGATACAAGTCTTGATCACAACAACCGACTTGATCCTTAGGGACTCGATCGGAGACGCCTTGATCACTCACCGGCTTCTCGTGCGACTCGGCTTCTTCACGGGCAAACCTTGTTACTACAACTCACTTGCTCAAACTCTTTGGATTTGATCACGAAGCCCTCCAAGAGTTTAATACTTGGTTCAACCTTGAACCTTTCTACAATCCTTCCCGGAATGTAGACCCTTGTTTTCAATATTTTCCTCTTCAACCGATTGAAGTTCTCTTTCCTTCACAGTGAGTGTTGGATTGATGTACTTCGTAATGTAGGCTTGAGGATTGAGAATATTTCAGTTTTTCTAATATGCTTGTTTATCTCACATGTGTGTCATCCTTCTTCTCAAACAAACTCCTCGGCCTTTTATAGTGAACTTTCAAAAATTTGCCCGTTGAAGAGATAGACTTATTTTTGAAAGTCACTTTGCGATCGTTGGCTTGCGATTCTTGGAATTGCCATTTCCTCGTATGAATTGTTCTTTCACCTTTTGAGTTCGACACGGTGTGGTGCTTCCCATTGGTTCATTCCTTTTGCACGCTTCGGGATCGAGCACTCAGAAAAAAGTGGTATGGAGATATTACTTGTTTAAGTAAATCTCTTGATTTACTCTGCAACGGTTCTTTTCTGATTATCTCGACTTGGTGCATTTCCTTGCTTTCCCCAGGTGACTTAGAGTCGACTTCCAATCATGGATGACTCGTCACTCACTTCAACTTGAGACTTGCTTTACTTGAGTTGACTTGATGATGCTCCACTCACCGCATCTCACCGCTTCTCCAATAGAGTTCTGTCTACTCTTCTTTGCCATACTCACTGTCTCGCGAGTCTTCCTTCAGTCTTGATTGTCTTCTTGCATGTTAGGGCGTAGGCGACTTAACTCGGCTTGGCCTCTATTTATTACAATGCATTTTAAAACAAGAATTGGGGTGCCAACTTTCTATTCTAAGTTTTACATGGCATTCATCAAAATCTAAACAATAAAATTCCTAACAATTTCCCCTTTTTGATGATGCCAAAACTTAAACCATTCAAAAATGCAAATAGCAAAGATACATACGATATAGTGTATTGACATAGAATGTATCGCAGAATAGATCTTTTTATTGATCATATCATTCTGTTCTTTTACACAAATGTTTACAAGGTGTATCGAGCACATATTTGTCTACACCGAAAATAAAGAATTTATAGCTTTATTACGAAGACTTACATTGTATGTATTTACATGATAAAATACACGAAGGGTTGGAAGAACACTTCATCTCCTTCGTCTCCTTCTTTCATCTTGATCAAAGATCTTCTTCTCTTCTTCTCTTTTTCTCATCGCCACCGCCTTTTTTTCTTCTCATATGCTTTCTGGCGGCTTCATCTCTTCTTATTCTTTCTGTCTCTCTCTCCCATAGCCGAGTTTGTCTCTTGTTTTCTTCTTCTAGTCTTTTTGCATACTCGGCGTTAGTTTTAGCCACTTTCAAATTTGCCACTTGGTCAAAGCCCGGCCCAGAGATCCCTCCTTTCTTTCCCGGATCTACGTATTCAATATTCTTGGGGCGGAGGCCTGGGTGCAAGCTTCTTCCTCCACTCTCGCTTCTTCCTCTACCTGCGGGCGTATCTTTGTCTTTGGGGTCTTCTTCTTTCCACCAGTGACCCAGCGGAGTGACCCAGCAGAGCGATCGCGCTTGGTTGTCTGCTTTGCTGTCGGCTTCTTCACATAACGTGAGACCCTTTTCCCGATCAGTCCCAAGCTTGAGCCATAGACATATTTGCAAAGTATCCCCCAGTTCGAGCGTTTTAAATTCATCGACCGATCGTGGCTCTGTCCCGACATCCGAGATGGCATACGTGTCTCTCGTCTCTTTAGAATGCCTCCATGTTCTTTCAAGATGTTCATCACCCCCGGCATCCATTCTTCCTTCCACTTCCTTCATCCCTGCTTCAATTGTTTTTCTCTTTTCACCAAAGATACAATAGAGTGTTGGAGTGGCGAGTCACGGGGAGTTTCTTTGCTTATGATGTCACCGTGTGAGGACCTTGTTGGGGGTTTGTGCAATCATCAATGTCACATCTGTTGATCCTTCCCCCTCAACAAGCTTTCCTTTCTTCTATTTCAAGACTTCCTCACCGATTTTCCCTTCTCTCAAATTGCATCTTTTCTTCTCGACTTGATTTTAGCGCTTTGAGGTATTCCTCTTCCCCTTTTTGGCATCATCAAAGGATAGAGGAACCCCAGGGAACATCTTTGGCAAGCATGAAGTCGTCTTCGATGGTTGAGTTACTCGCTTCAAGTCCAGCGTTGTATGCGGACGGAATTGGACGAGTAGCGTTGGATTCTGCAAATCGCTTCATCTCGGCCGTGAGAAGGCTGAATTTTCTTGTCATGTGTTCTTCCAAACGCTTGTAGATCATTTGTATTTTGCTCACGCAACAACTTGATCTCGGCGAGTGTGAGCTTCATGCAAATGATCAATGTGTTCTCTCGACTTCGTTTTTGCATCAAAGGCATTTTTAGCTCTCCACACCAAAACTTGTTGAACAATGTTCAAGTATCTCACCGTTCCACACGCATTGTTTCTTCTTTGTTGCCACCATTCTCTTATCCTCGACCGTGATGCCTCTCAAGTCGGTTTGTAAGGTTGGCATCTCTTTGTCTAGTCGCATGTCCAATGAGGCCTCGATGCCTCTCCATCCGTTCAACCTCGGCAAAAGAGTGCCTTGAATACTTCTCGAACTTCACCGATTCTTCATTTGCGGTGATGGCCATACAACATCAAAGTCATAAGCGGTGGGACAATGGTGCACGATGAAAAGACGGAGCTGGTTTGTGATAGCGTGCGCGCTCATTCTCGACTCTTCGTGGAGTTACGTATCTCCAAAGGTGAAAAAGGGAAAGATTCTACAAAAGATTCATCACCGCCAACCGGGATGCTTCGATGATGAGCGGTGCGCGTGAAGTCCTTTGGGAATCGATCTGCTGCGACTTGAGGAGCCCGTGCGGTGGTCTCTTGTTGGTGGGTTACTCGTGAAGCGACCCGCTTCTTGAGCCTCACTTGTCTTAACAGATTCGTTGGTCTCAAATGATTTTTCCATTTCATGGATCGGTCCTCGGCCTTATCGAGCGTCATCGGACGATGATGAGAGATTTCCATTGGTGGCTCATCATCAAAATTGAAAGTTTGACGAGTAGTCTTGGGATCGAGACTTGCTCGTGCTTGGAACATCCGCACTGAGTCTTTTGGATTTGTCATGGGGATGACTCGCTTCTTCTTCGCCCTCGATCCCGAGAAAAGTGACATCGGGGTTGTCCTGGGAATCATGAAGTGCGCTGATCTCCTTCTCGGATGGGTCGATGATAACGGGAGGGATGTTCTCTACTTGACTTCTTTACCCCGGAAGTCTCAACCTCCCGTGGGCCTTCATTACCTCCGGCGGTCTCTCTTCTGGCTGCGAGGCCTTTGGTCCACCCTTTCGACGGTGTCACTGTCTTAGGGTCTTCTACGATGGCATCCATTGGGGTCTCAACCCCATGGATTGCACTTTCATCGCCCAGTGTTAACTCCCGTGGCATTCCTTCTGTGCCTCGACCGCATCGGCGGCGTCATTAGCCTTCGAGCGGTTGGCACCTCACCGAGACAGTCTCTCAATCGTCGAGCTTCGTTGATGGCAACTTGTTTCTTTCTTCTTGTGATTGTAGTTTCTCTTCTTCGCCTCCTTGATTCGTTGTGGAGTCATCTGCAGGATCCTCCGACTTCTTGCTGCGGTGGAGGGAGTTTCCCCCCGGTGGCGCACCACCGAGTGACTTGGAATGGGGTCACTCGTCTCCAAACTCCCGGTTGTGTCTTTTGAATGTTCAAAGTTGGGGCGGGTGGTAAAACACCTTCAATCGGGGTTGGCTTGACCTGGGGTCCCCATTGTCCCGGTTCATCGCCATTTCCCTTATTGCCTTCTTCTTCTGAGTGAGGAAGTGGTAGCGGAACAACAGTGGCTATTTCTTTGAACCACTCCCATTGGATCTATTTCACCGTGTTCGGAGGACTCTCCTGGTCCCTCCATTAGTCTTTGCTCGTGAAGGATTCTTGATTCGTGCAATGCTTCTTTGCATTTGCAACTCTTCTCGTGGCAACATTCTCTTGTCCTCATCACATCGGAGAAGACATCAAGGAGAGGATGTGTGTGTTACGTGGTGCGGAGATAGGGCGGTGCTTGCCTTCTCGCGTGCCTCGGCCTTCCTCGGCTTGCTTTTCTCTCTCCTTGTCCTTGAAAATCTGCGGGATGTCTAGCGATTGTCTTCATCCGGTGGGAGCACATGAGTTAATCCAAGGAAATTTAGCGATTCCTCTTCTTCTTCTATGAACTCGGGCGTTGGAACTGTTCCCTTGACTTGCTTAGCTTCCATTTCCTCCACTCACGCAGAGACGATTTTGGATGTCCGGGTAAGGTGGAGATAGGATCATTACATCACTATCTCTTTGGCGCTTTTCTTCTTGTGTTTCAACGTGAACTACAATCGTGTGTCTTTAGGTTGCCTCTGCGATCACCTTCACGAGACTTGGCTGTTTCATCAATTACATCCGGAGACTCTACTTCTCCAGCGAGTCTCCTAGATCTTCTCTAGGCGAGTGGTGACTTTGGTTTCTCCAGCTCGGAGCGCTTGATAATCCATCTTCGTCTCTAGTTTGTACCGAGGGATTTACGGTTCGAGAGGTGTCTTCTCGAGTCTTGTGCGGCGGGGGGTCTTCTGGTGTTTATTTACGAGGAGCCGGCCGTCTTGGCTTGTCGGGCTCCTCCTCCTTTTGACGATCGGAGAAGGTATTTGTGAGTCCTTCTCGACCGGGCGCGGGGGCAGGAGACACGGCTGGCTTTGGGCGGTGACTCTGCTGCGGGGGCAGGAGCATGTTTGGTTTTCTTTCTTTGCAGGGGCGTGATCTTCTTGGTAGCCGCTTTGGGCGGCGACTTTCTTCTTGGCCGGAGAGGAAACAATTTGTATCTTGGGTCACCGATTCCCCCTCATCGGTGTCGCTCTCTTGGCATAAGCTCGCTTCGAGCGCCCGAGAGAGGTTGCTCAACATCCTCTTGTTAACATGGAAAGCCTTCCCATGTCTAAGAGGGACTCCTTTCACCTCCAATAGCCGGGCCAATCACTAGGCCATATCCTAGGATCCTCCAAATGAGCCATATTCTTTGAAGGACTTGTTCCCCACGTTAAGCGGGCAGTCTGCTGTAGACAAACTCAGCCCAGTTATCTTCTTTTCTTCGATGATTGCGGCCATTACAATCGGCTTTGCCTTTGACATTGGTCAAAGTCGCAAATTTGATGTCGATACATTTGGCAACTATGTCCAACAACTTGTGATAATCCTCCTTCAGCCAGATCTCTTGTTTGTTTGTGTATATTATTTTATCAAAGCAAAGTCGGACTTGGCTATTTCTTTCCATGCGTCGGCCAAGTTTACATCAGCTTCTTTAATCTCGGATGCTCCTTCTGGCGGTAGTGAGCAATATTCACCAAATCCTTGGCGAGAGATAGTCACCGCTTTCCGTGATGTACAGATGACTTGATTCCTTCATCGTGAATCTCAGCATTCACGTAGAATTGTGCAACCTCCTCCACATAGGTCATCGGATATTCTAACGTTAGAAACGGTTTTAGTCCGGACGTTTCCAACTTCTCAGCGATTTTCTTCACTAGGGTGTCGTCGGACCCCTGCTTCACCATTCCGTCGAAATCCACCGTCGAACCGGTGTGGATTTGCTTTCCTAACTTGGTAAAGTCATAAGTTGGTGCCATTTCTCAGGATTATTTCAAGGAAAAACGCAGAAAATGATTTGAAGATTGATAGGGTTTCGAGAGTATTTTGCCTTTGCTTTTGAGAGAAAGAGATGAACAGTTTTTAGAAGTGTGAGAGAGAAACGGACGAAAATGGTTTAAATATGGTTTATGAAAGGACGTGCGGGTGGTTTTTGAATTGTGATCGAAATCAACGGCTTGGATTTCGCACGCTTATTGAGCATTTCATGTCTCGTATTTAATGCGGCAGCATTTATATCCAATCATAAGCTTGGAGTGCAGCTTTATGTCTGTACACATCATCATTATCTTTGACGTATTCCTTAAAACATTCCCGCTTAGTCAAAACGATTTTTGTCACTTTGCTCATAAGTTATTCAGCTTATCTCTTAGGCGATTTAACTCTACTTCTCACGATTCTCTTAGCGACTCGGCTATCACCGACTCGGTGTAAGTTTGTCTTTCGATCTGGTGATTCTTGAAATGATTTCTATTTTCACTCTTTTTCACCCCTTTTCTTTTCCATTTCTCTTCTTTGATTCTTCCGTCTCGGCTTAGTTCAATTAGCCCCAACTCATGTTTGAGTTCTTCAAATCTTGACTCACATAATGGTTTTGTGAAGATGTCGGCTAGTTGTTTATCGGTTGAGATATATTCCAGGATGATGTCCTTCTTTTCAACATGATCTCTTATGAAATGATATCGACATCAATATGTTTTGTTCTTGAGTGCAACACGGGATTTTGAGTGATTGCAATTGCACTTGTGTTATCACACATGATTGGAATTTCTTTTTCTTCAACTTCATAGTCTCTCACTTTGTCTCATCCATAGGACTTGGGCTAACTGTTTGCCGCCAGCACTATGTATTCTCGCCTCACCAGAGGTGGCTATGGAGTTTTGCTTCTTGCTAAACCAGAAATTAGTCTGTTTCCTAGCATTTGACATGTGCCTGAAGTGCTCTTCTGTCCACTCTGCATCCAATAGTCGAGAATCGAATAGCCAATTAGCTTGAATCCACCATCCTTTGGATACCATAGGCCTACTTCTTGGCTTCCTTTCAAGTATCTCAATATTCTCTTAGTCATTTCTTTGTCATGTGGCTCTCTTTTGGAGCGATTGAAATCTTGCACATACACCTGACAAAGAAAGGTGATGTCCGGCTGCTAGCCGTGAGATAGAGCAATGATCCATAAGTGCTCTCAGTCTTGTTTGATCTACGAGCTTGCCATCCGCCTCCATGTCCATTTTGACCGATGTGTTCATTGGTATTTTTACGAGAAGACTTCTCCTCCATACCAAACTTCTTCATTAAGTCTCGGTGTATTTTGTTTGACTTACGAAGATTCCATCCTTCAAATTGTTTCACTTGGAGTCCAAGGAAGAATGTCGGCTCTCCCATCATGCTCATTTCAAATTTACTTTGCATGAGGTTTGAAAATTTTTCACACAAACTCTTTGTTAGTGGATCCAAAAATGATGTCATGCACATATATTTGAACAAGCGATACTCTTCTTGTCTTGAATTACAAAAGTGTTCTATCTACTTTTCCTTTTGTGAATCCATTTTCGATTAGGAATTGTGACAGGGTATCATACCATGCTCTGGGGTGCCTGTTTCAATCCATACAGGGGCTTTCTTGAGTTTGTATACCTTGTCTCCAAGAGTCTTCTGCTCAAATCCTGGAGGTTGTTCAACATACACTTCTTCTTCCAATAAACCATTTAGGAATGCACTTTTTACATCCATCGATATACAATGAAATTCTTGTGAGTCGCATAGGCAAGAAACATCCTTATAGCTTCCAATCTTGCTACGAGGGCAAATGTTTCATCAAAATCTATCCCTTCTTCTTGGCAATATCCTTTGGCTACTAGTCTTGCTTTGTTTCTTACCACGTAACCTTCCTCGTTCATCTTATTTACGAACACCCATTTGGTTCTAATAACATTTTGATGTATGGGTCTTTGCACTAATTCCCATACTTTATTTCTCTCAAATTGATTGACTCTTCTTGCATAGCTTGAATCCAATGTGTCGTCCAATGCTTGTGACACATCTTTGGGCTCTATTTGCGAGATGAAGCATGTGAACATGGCCTCTTGTTGAGTTACGATCTTGTCTTGACACCTTCTCTTATATCTCCAATGACAAGTTACGTGGATGGTCTCTCGGCCATCTTACATCGAGGTTGGAGTAAGTTAGGTGGATTGATCGACTTGCTTGTTGTGTTGTTGTGGTCGACTCTCTCGTAATCACTTAGTTGCAAATTGTCCAAATTGTTTTGAGATTCACTATCTCATCTTCTTCGAATTGATAATTCCACTTGACTTGAAAGATAGGGACTCTTACGTATGGTTGGATGATTCAAACTATCACCGACTCTTCAATGTCTTCTCCATTTACATTTGGCTCATCGAATACTACATGAATGGATTCCTCTGTAACCATAGTTCTTTTGTTGAGTATCTTGTAGGCTTTGCTTTGTGAGTATCTAAAAGATACCCTCATCGACTTTAGCATCAAAAGCCTTTAGGTTGTCTTTGCCATTGTTGTGGATGAAGCATTTACATCCAAATATTCGAAATATGCAACACTTGGTTTTCTTCCATCCGGATCTCATAGGAGTCTTTGTCACCGCCTGTTTATCATACATCTGTTTTGGGTGTAGCAAGTCGTGTTGATTGCTTGACCCAAAATCTTTTTGGTAACCCCGCTTGACTAACATGGTCCTTCTTTGCTTCTTTGAGGTTCTATTTCTTCTTCTTTCGCACTCCATTCTGTTGTGGAGTTCTTGTCACGATAGTTCATGACCAATACCATTCTCAATACAATCGAGTTATTATTCCATTGACAAACTCGGTTCCTCTATCCGATCTTATTTTGATAATAGTTTGACTTTTCTCATTTTGAATCCTCTTCATCACCGTGGTAGTTTTTGTAGAGTTTCTTTCTTCTTACACATGAATATTGTCCATGTATATCTTGAGTAGTCATCTACTACGACCAAGGTGTATTTCTTTCCACTTATCTTTGGCGGGTTCCATCAGCCAAATAGATCCATATGAAGCGGATGCAATATTCTTGTTGAGGATGGGCATGTCTTTTCTTTGAATGACGACTTGATTTGTTTTCCTTCGACATGCATCACATATACTCTCCTTCTTGTATCTTCGAGTCCGAAGTCCTTCCACAAGATGACTTCTTGCCCGACTTGTTAAGTGTTTTGAAATTCAGGTGACTCGGCTTTTTGTGCCACGACCAACTTGATTCACCATGTGCTCTTTGCTAGTAGACAGTCTTTGGGTGTTGCAGTTGACCAATCCACTACATACATATTTTTCTCTACATCCTTGCAAAGACCACTTCATTTGATTCAATATCTTTGATTTGGCATATACCCATGTTGAATCCAACATTGTAGCCCTTGTCCGCGAGAGTTGATCGATACTCGATAAGTTGAAGTTGAGTCCTTCAACATATGCAACATCTGTGATTTCTAATCCATTCCTCTTGATGGATCCAATGCCTCTTATTTCACCAGGAGCTTCATTTCCTCCAAATATGACTTTTGCTCCTTTAACTTCCTTGAATTTTGACAGATTTCTCTTATTTCTGTCATATGTCCGGAATGACCACTATCCATGTACCAGGTTCCTTGGCACTCACTGTTCCTTGAACCCGCAATCAAGGAAATTAAGTTTTAGGTACCCATACTTGTCGGGTCCCGAGGGGTTAGAATTGTAAGATGATCCAACCAACCTATAGCCAAATGATTTGACTCTAAGGGGTTGCCATCTATCGATGCCATAATCATAATTAATCCTGGGAAATTGCTTGGGGATTCTAGGTTCATACAAATTGTCTCTTTTGTCGTATGCCGCATATATGTTTTAGCAATTACCTTCCTTGGGTAATTGTGGTGTTTTTGAGTGTAGTGCCTAGGTGCATATGTGTCTTTGATGAAAGCTCTTATACTTTTGGAATGGCCTTTCTTGAGTTCTAGGCCTTTGCCATTTGGGCTTATATTCCATAAGTCTGTCTTTGACGATTCACATTATTCCAATCGGCTTGGCTTGGATATTTTCTACCATTCCCATCATATGTATTTCTTTTATGGGTTTTAAGGATTTTTGGTAGCTCTGCTTCTTCTTTACGAGTATTTTCTGTTTGGAGTTTCTTTGAGGACTCGGTTGTATCTCTTCTCACCGTCCTTTCAAAGACACTCAATCGGTTGTTTTTTCCTTTTCCTTTATAACCAAGGCCGTTTGCTAATTATTGTGCTTTGGAGTGAATGTGTGTGCAACATTTAGAGTTTTGGATTTTTCGGACTCTTCATGACTTGAAGATCCTTTTTCCAAAATTACTCTTGAGGTTTGACATAGCACGAGAGGAATTAAATCCTAAGCTTTGTCTTGTCTCCACATTCTCTTTGACTCATAATAAGATCATCCAATGATTTAGATGCCTTAGTGAATGAGGCAATAACATTCTTGAGGTCATTCTCCCTTTTTCTATAGCGGCAATTTCTGCTATTAATTTAGCATTTCCGACCTTTAAACTTTCATTCTCATTAGCTATTTGACTTAGAGTACTCGGCTCCTTAGTCGGCCTTGAGTTTTGACTTTTGAGTAGGCTGTTTTCCTCATTCAATAGTGTGTGTGAGGATTTAATGTGTTCAAAATCTTTCATCATTTTGCCTAATGAATCATAAAGATCGGTGGGTGATGAAGTGTGTGTGTCACGATCACTATCACTGTGTCCGAGTTTGATGAGTTAGATTGTACCTCATCTTCTTGATCTTGTTCTTTGGCCATCAAGCGGATCGGGCTTCTTCTTCGAGTCACTTGAGTAGTCGGCTTCACTGCTCTCTCAATCACCGTCTCTCTTGACTTGGTTGTCTCGTGATCTCTGCGGCCATCATTGCCTTTTTCTTTTCTTGTCTTCTTTCTCTCAAGACCTTTCTTTCTTCTTCATCCCCTCTGTCTTTGTTGACTACGAGGATATGAGCGATCAATGGCATAGTGACCTGGTTGTCTACAGTTCCAACATAGATATTCACCTTTTGATCGACTCTTTCCATTCTTGAGTTGTCGACCCTTTGATACTCAACTTTTTGATGATCTGTTCTCTTGGTTGGCTTTGTCTTCCCTTGATTTGGAGGGAGCCGAGTGTCTTACGGAAGATTCTCCTTTTCCTCTCTTGTAATTCTTATTGAAGAACTTGTTGAATCTTTTGACCATCGGGGCTATTTCTTCCGGGTCAATGACTTCTTTGACCTCGGCTCTCTTCCCATTTTTAACAATTAGAGCAAATTGTTTTGGGTACAACTGTTGTCTCTTCCTGGTCTTTTCTTCTCACTCAAACTCGTAGGCTTTGAGGTCGAGAATAGTTCATGGTTGGATGTCTTTGATAGGTCCATGGAATGTCTCGAGTGCCATGACCTTCATTTCCCATTCACCGGAAGACTTTTTAGAATTTTCATACACATTTCATTCTGTGTATATTCCTTTCCAAGTGCGATGGCTCATTTGTGATTTACGTGAACCGGCGTCTAGTTGATCCGGGTTCTCTCCTGAGATCATTTTGAAGTTTTCAAATTTACGTACGACCACGATAATTTATTTTCTTTGATTTGCTCACGAGCCTTCACAAATCAATGTCAACTTGTCCCGATTTCCTTAGCCGTTTTGCAAGATTTGACTTTATTGAACATGGCTTTGTCCAAGGTTTTGTAAAGGATGTCCTTGGCTACATTGTCCAGGTTGTATATTTTTCTCATCATTTGTCCACTCGGTTCTTGGTTTTTCAACCATGACTGTGCAGGAGCAAGACATCTTCTTCTCCTTCACCGCAACTCTTCGCATTGTGTTCACCTTTAATATTTGCGAGAGGCCCATCTTCTATCACTATCCACATCTCATCATGTAATCTTTGATAGATGAGCCTGCATACGAATTTTCCAATCATCAAATTCTTCGATAGTGAACATAGGGATGCGTGTTAAATTTACTTCCATGATAATGACTTTTTAATAAAAAAGAGTTTTGAAGGTTCAAGTACTAAAGCGGACTTTGAAAAGTTTGGAGATCTAGTTCAAGAACCGGTGCGGAGGGTTCAACCAACCGCTCCGATACCACTTGTAGGTCCCAAGGGGTGTAAGTGTAAGGTTTAGAAGGGGGGTTGAATAAACCTTACCAAATTTTCGATTTAGTCCTTTTAAATCTACGAGTTGATTCTACACACTTGTGTCCTTGATGGACGATCGAATTAGTCACTCAAGAGAGTTAATCTCTCAACAGACTCAAATGAATGTTGATGGAGTAACTCAACTTGGCTATAATTTAACTCAACTGTGGTTTTATTTTCATTGGAAGACTTAACACCCTTAAGTTTGATTAAGCAAGATTTTAGAGCTTGATTTAGTACTTATCAATTATCGTGTGGATAGCAAATTTATCAAATAGATATAAGCGATTAATAATGCAAGAATTAAAGTCTTTGAAAAGTAAATGACACAATGAAGTTTTTATAGAGGTTCGAAGATGGGGTAATTCTTCACCTCCTCTCTTCTCCAACTCCTGGAGGAATCCACTAAGTAATGATCGGTTTACAAAGTGGTAATAAATCCGGATACAAGTCTTGATCACAACAAATGACTTGATCCTTAGGGACTCGATCTGAGACGCCTTGATCACTCGGTGGCTTCTCGTGCGACTCGGCTTCTTCACAGGGCAACCGGTTTGCCTTGTTACTACTGACTCACTTGCTCAAACTCTTTGGATTTGATCACGAAGCCCTCCAAGAGTTTAATCCTTGGTTCAACCTTGAACCTTTCTACAATCCTTCCCGGAATGTAGACCCCTTGTTTTCGTATTTTTCTTTCAACCGATTGAAGTTCTCTTTCCTTCACAATGAGTGTTGGATTGATGTACTTCGTAATGTAGGCTTGAGGATTGAGAATGTTTCATTTTTCTAATATGCTTGTTTATCTCACATGTGTGTCATCCTTCTTCTCAAACAAACTCCTCGGCCTTTTATAGTGAACTTTCAAAAATTTGCCCGTTGAAGAGATAGGCTTATTTTTGAAAGTCACTTTGCGATCGTTGGCTTGAAGTTCTTGGAATTGCCATTTCCTCGTATGAATTGTTCTTTCACCTTTTCGAGTTCGACACGGTGTGGTGCTTCCCATTGGTTCATTCCTTTTGCACGCTTCTCGGGACTGAGCACTCCGAGAAAGGTGGTATGGAGATATTACTTGTTTAAGTAAATCTCTTGATTTAAACGTGCTTGATTCTTTTACGATTATCTCGACTTGATCGCATTTCTTTGCTTTCCCCATGTGACTTAGAGTCGACTTCCAATCATTGGATGACTCTTCTCCGTCACTTCAACTTGAGACTTGGCTTTACTTGAGTTGACTTGACCGATGCTCCACTCACCGCATCTCAACTGCTTCTCCTAGAGTTCTGTCTACTCTTCTTTGCCATACTCACTTGTCTCGCGAGCGAGTCTTCCTTCAGTCTTGATTGTCTTCTTGCATGTTAGGGGCGTAGGCGACTTAACTCGCTTGGCCAACTCTATTTATTACAATGCATTTTAAAACAAGAATTGGGGTGCCAACTTTCTATTCTAAGTTTTACATGGCATTCATCAAAATCTAAACAATAAAATTCCTAACACCATCTTTGTCGTTTTAAGAATGATGCTTTGCAGCACAGGTTCACGGATGGCTTGATGTATAGAGTTTTCCCTACCACACTGACGAAGTCAGCCAACAATGGTTTAGCCAGCTCCCTCCGGGCTCTATCAAAAAATTTGATGACTTCAATTTGGCGTTTCTTAATTAGTTTACGAGCTGTCGTAAGTACCAAAAGATGCCCTTAACTCTGTTCAGTATCAAGCAGAGGGAGGGGGAAGGACTTTCGAATTATATGTAGAGGTTTACGGCGGTGAAATTGGAGGTGCCCTCAGCTAGTCCAGAGATTTTGGCTAATGCCCTAGCTCAGGGGTTGAAAGATGGTGAGTTTTTCGAATCTTTGGTCATAGAGCCAGCTAAGATCTTTGATGAACTGTTAGCTCGGGCAGAGAGGTATATTAACTTGGAGGAGGCGAGGAAAATGAAGAGGGAAGAAGGAGAGAAAAGGAGAGACAGGAAGGAAGATCGGGAGGATAAGGGATCTCAGAAAAAACCGAGGTCTGAGGCGATGGGCAGATGACCGAGGTACGAGAAGTATACACCATTGGCCTTACCCCAGGGCGAGGTGATTGTGGCTACTGAGAGGCATCCCGACCTGAGGTGGCCAAAGGCGCATTCAGAAGCACTAGTAAAGGCGAAGTGTAAAGAATTTTGCAGGTTCCATAATGAGTATGGACACACGACAGATCGGTGCACACACCTGAGAGACGAAATCGAGAGGCTCATTCAAGCAGGTCATCTCAGGGAGTTTGTGTATATTGATAAAAAAGAGAAGAAGGGGGAGTATAAGAGGGACAATAGGGGTTATAATCAGCCTCGGTGGGAGCCAAAGTGGAGGGGGGAGGAAAAAGAAGAGCTACCTCCACCTCCACCTCGGCGAGAGGTGTAGGTCCCAAGGGGTGTGAGTGTAAGGTTTAGAAGGGGGTTGAATAAACCTTACCAACTTTTCGATTTAGTCCTTTTTAAAGTTCGAGTTGATACTACACAAATGTGTCCTTGGTGGACAACCAATTTAGTTAATCAAGTAGAGTTAGTCACTCAAATGACTAGACGAGTGTTTGATAGAATAACTCAAATTGTTAAGACATCAATTAGCTCAACGTAGTTTGTTTTTCAGCGGAAGACTTAACACCCTTAATTTTGGTTTAGCAATGATTTAATACTTGGTTTTAGTACTTAGAAATTATCGTGTGGATAGCAAATTTATCAAAGAGTTAAGTAAATAAGATGCGAGAATTAAAGTCTTTGAAATGTAAATGACACGATAAGTTTTTATAGAGGTTCGAAGATGGGGTAATTCTTTTGCTCCTCTCTTCTCCAACTCCTGGAGGAATCCACTCGGTATTGATCAGTATACAAAGTGGTAACAGTCCAGATACAAGTCTTGATCACACAGCTGACTTGATCCTTTGGGACTCAGTCTGGAGATGCCTTGATCACTCAGCTAGCTTCTCGTACAACTCAGCTTCTTCACAGGGCAACTGTCTTGCTACTACAGCTCACTTGCTCAAGTTCTTTGGATTTGATCACGAAGCCCTCCAAAACTCGAGAATGGTTCGACCTTGAACCTTCCTACAATCCTCCGTGGAATGTAGACCCCTTTTCTTCAAAAGTTTCCTCTTCAACTGATTGAAGCTATCTTTCCTTCACAGATGAGTGTTGGATTGATGTTCTTCGTGTTGTAGGCTTGAGGATTAATCTTGGATGTTTTTGAGAATATTTCTGGTTACAGTTCAAATGTTCTCTTGAATGTTCGTAGTTTAGGTAACCTTCTCTCAGAGTCATTCCTCAGCCTTTTATAGTGATCTTTTAAAAATCTTCTCGTTGAAGAGATAGGCTTATTTTTGAAAGTCACTTGTGGACGTTGGCTTGTCTTGTTGCAGTCCTTGAAATTGCCACTTCCTCGTATGAATTGTTCTTGACTTTTCGAGTTCGACACGGTGTAGTGCTTCCCATTGGTTTATTCCTCTTGCACGCTTCTGGGACTGAGCACTTCGAGAAAGGTAGCATGGAGATATTACTTGTTTAAGTAATTCTCTTGATTTCTGTGCAACATAGCTCTTTCAGTTGTCTCGCCTTGACTGCATTTCCTTGCTTTCCCCAGGTGACTTAGAGTCAGCTTCCAATCATTGGATGACTCTCCTGTCACTTCAACTTGAGACTTGGCTATCTTGGGTTGACTTGACTGATACTCCACTCAGCTGCATCTCAGCTGTTCCTTCAGTCGAGTCCCTGTCTTCTCTTCTTTGCCATACTCAGCTGTCTTGCAGCGGAGTCTTCCTTCTAGTCTTCAGTTGTCTTTTTGCATGTCTAGTCATAGCTGACTTAACTCAGCTTGACCAGCCCTATTTATTACAATACAGTTTACAGCAAAAATAGGGTGCCAATTTCCGATTCTAAGTTTTATATGGCATTCATCAAAATCTAAACAATAAATTTCCCAACAATTTCTCCCTTTTTGATGATGCCAAAACTTAAAACATTCAAAGTGTAAATAGCAAAGATACATACAGATAGTGCATTCACATAGAATGTATGCGTAGAATCAATCCTTTTATTGATGATAACATTCTTGTTCTTTTACACAACTGTTTTCAAGGTGTATCAGAGCAAACATTTATGTCTACGCAAAAATAGAGAATTTACAAAATTATTACAGAAGACTTACATAAAATGTATTTACATGGTAAAATACATGAAGGGGTGGACAACAACACTTCATCTCCTTCGCTGCCTCCTTCCTTCATCTTCTTCAGTTCTGTCATCTTCTGTTCTTCTTCTCTTTTTCTCATCTCCAGCCGCCTTCTTCTTCTTTTCATATGCCTTCCGGGCAGCTTCATCTCTTCTTAGTCTCTCTTGTCTCTCCTCCCATAGCTGAGTTTGTCTTTTATTTTCTTCTTCGATTCTTTTCACATACTCGGATTGTTTTTAGCCACTTGCGATTGGCTACTTCGTCAAAACCACCCAATAGATCCCTCCTTTCTTGCGGATCTATGTACTCAATGTTTTTAGCGAGGCCTAGTCCAAGCCTCTTCCTCCACCATTACTTCTTCCTCTACTTCTTCCTCTCGGGCATGTATTGTATCTTGGGGTCTTTTCTTCCCACCGAGTGACTAGCAGAGTGATCGGTTTGGTAGTCTGCTCGCCTATCGCCTTCTTCACATAGCGTGAGACCCTTTTCCCAAGACAAGTCCCAGGCTTGAGCCATGGACATGTTTGCGAAGTATCCTTCGAGATGCGAGCGTTTTAAATTCATCAACGATCTCGGCTCGGTTCGGATCTCGAGATGGCATAAGTTTCTCTTTCTCTTGGAATGCCTCCATGTTGTTTCAAGATATCCATTACTCGGGCATTCATTCTTCCTTTCACTTCCTCCATCCCTCGCTTCAATCGTCTTTTTCTTTTCACCATAGATACATCGTAGTGTTGGAGTGGCGAGTCACCGAGTTTGTCACGATAATATAAGTCGTGACAAGACCTTGTTGGGGGTTTGTGCAATCATCAAGGTCACATCTTTCAATCCTTCCCCTCAACGAGACTTTCCTTTCTTTTGTTTTGACACTTCCTCACTGCTTTTCCCTTCACAAATGCTCCTCTCCTTCTCAACGTCGATCTCTTCGATCTTTTAGGTATTCCTCTTACCCCTTTTTGGCATCATCAAAGGAGAGAGGAACCCCGAAACATACTAGCAAGCGGAAGTCGAGTCTGGCGATAGCCGAGTTCTACTTCAAGTCTGCTGCGAGTATGCGGCAAGGAAACTCGAGCGAGTAGCGTTGGATTCAATCAAATTAGCTTCATCTCACCCATGAGAAGGCTGAATTTTCGATCCATGTTTTCTTCCATACGCGAGGAGCTCACTCTTATTTTGCTCACGCAGCAGCTTTATCTCAAGAAAGTGTGAGATTCATGCATGTGCTCAATGTGTTCTCTCAATTTCGTCTTTGCATTAGCATTCTCATTTCGCCATACCAACAACTTGTTGAACAAAGTCCTGAAATATCTAGCTTGTTCCACATGCATTGTTTTCTTTTTATTGCCACCACTCCCGATTCGACTATTATGCCTCTCAAGTCGCGATGAGTGGTTGGCATCTCTCGTTATCCGATCTCATGTCCATCGAGGCCTGGTGCCTCTCCATCCGTTCAATTTCAGCAAATGATGCTTTGAACACCTCCCGAACTTCGTTGTTCCCTCAAGTTGCGGTGACGCCAAAACGGCGTCAAAATCATAGTCACCGGAATGATGGTATCGATGGAATGACAGATCTCAGTGCGTGGAAGCGCGAGATCTCTTTCGGACTCTTCAGGGAGATCAGGGACCTCTAGTGAGAAGGGAAATGATTCTACAAAGTAATCATCACGGGCAACTGGGATTTGTTCAATGATGAGTGGTGCGCGTGAAGTTCCTTGGGGAGTCGAAGCTGCTGCAGCTTGGGAGCCTGCGCGATGGACTCTGTTTCACCGGGGTTTGTTGTAAAGTTGACCCGACTTGCTTTGAGCCTCACTGTCTCAACAGCTTCATCGGTCTCACCATGGTTTCTCCAATTGAGTTAACGGTCCTCGGCCTTATCGGAAGCGTCATCGGACGATGATGAGATTTCCATGGGTGGCTCATCAAAGTTGAAAGTTTGATGAGTAGACTTAGGTCGAGACTTACTCGTCGTTGGAACATCCTCACCGAAGTGAGTCTTTTGGATCAGTCATGGGGATGACTCGGCTTCATCGTCGCCTTCCGATCCCGAAAGGTTACATCGAGATTTTGCTTTGGGAATCGTGAAGCGCGCTTATCTCCTTTTCGGATGGATCAATGATAGCGGGAGGATGTTCTCAGACTTGACTTCTTTACCCCGGAAGTCTCAACCTCCCGTTGGCCTTCATTACCTCCTGCGATCTCAATCGCAGCGGTGAGGCCTGGACATCCCTTTCTACAAAGTGTCACCGTCTTAGGGTCTTCTTCGGTGGCATCCATTGAGTCTCAACCACATGGATCGCACTTTCATCGCCCAGTGTTAACTCCCGTATCGTTCCTTCCTATGCCTCGATCGCATCAGTCGTGTGTCATTAGCCTTCGTGAGCGGTTGGCACCTCACCGAGACACCTCAATCGCCTGAGCTTCGTTGATGACAACTTGCTTTGTGTACTTTGTGTTTGTTCCTTCTCCACTTCTCCTCCTAGATTCGTTGTGGAGTCATCTCGCAAAGATCCTCCGACCTTCTGCGGTGGAGGGAGTTTCCCCCTCGGGCGCACCACCGAGTGACTTGAATGGGGTCACTCATCTCCAAACTCCCGATGCTTTACTGAGTGTTCAGCCGTTGGGGCGGTGGTAAGACACCTTCAATAGGGGTTGGATCGACCGGGGTCCCCACTAACCCAGGTTTCATCGCCATTTCCTTATTTCCTTCTTCTTCGAGTGAGTGGGAAGTGGTGGCGGCAAAGAACAACGGTGGCGATATGCTTTGCACCACTCCCATTGGATCTATTTCCAAATGTGTGTTTTGGAGGACTCTCTTGGTCCCTCCATCATTCTTTGCTCGTGAAGGATTCTCGATTCGTGCATTGCTTGCGTGCATTTGCAATTCTTCCGGGCAACAACAGGGTCCGATCTACATCACTATCGATAAGACGTCAAGGAGATGATGTGTGTGTTCTATGGTGCCGGTGATAGGGCGTATCTTTGGCCTTTTAACGTGCCTCGGCTTTCTCTCGCTGTCTCTCTTCTCCTTGTCCTTGAAGATCTGCAAGATATCTTTGCGATTTTCTTCATCCATCTTTGGGATCACAGCCGTCGATCCCAAGAAAGTTCAAATAGCCTCTTCCTCTTCTATAAACTCGGGCCGTTGGAACTGTTCCCTGGATCGACTCAATTTCCACTTCCTCCACTCTCGCAGACGATTTTGGATGTCTGGATAAAGTGGGGATAAGATCATCACATCACTATCATCTCTATCGACTTCTTCTTCTTGATGTCCCTCATTCTCAGGGATAGAAGGTAGCAAGCTCGGTACTCCATATTGTCAATTGCGTCATTGCGGGAGGGGATACGATCCTGTCAACAGCGAGTGTGCTTTCTCGGCTACTTCTTGTGTCTCGGCTATGCGCGATTCACTGGTCTTGATTTGCCTCTGTGATCACCTTCAAGAGACTTAGTTGTTTCATCAATAATATCTGAGACTCTACTTCTCCAGCAGATCTCCGTGATCTGTTTTTGAGTGGGGCCGACTCGGCCGGTTTTCCAAGCTCGGAGCGCTTGATGATTTTTCTTCGTCTCCTAGTTTGTACCGGAGGGATTTCTGTTCGGATAGAGTTTCTTCTGAGTCTTGGCGGGGGCCGTCTTTGGTGTTTTCTTCGAGGAGCGGCCGTCTTGGCTTATCGCTTCTCCTCTTTTTCGACGATCGGAGAAGGTATTTGAGATTCCTTCTCGACCATTTACTTCTTGGGCGGAGACACGATCGAAGGGGGTGTGACTTACCGCGGGGCGGGAGCGATTTGTTTTTCTTTCTTTGCAGAGCGTGATCTTCTTTAGCACCGCAGGGCAACCTTCTTCTTTGGTGGAGAGGAGACAATCAGTATATTCGGGTCACCGATTCCTCCTCACTCGTGACGCTCTCTTGGCGTAGGCTCTTTTCTCGCGCGCCGAGAGGTTTGATCTGAACATCCTCTTGTTTACATGGAACGCCTTTCCATGTCTAGAGGGACTCCTTTGACCTCCATCACCGGCCGATCACTGCACCATATCCCGGGATCCTCCAAATGCACCATTCTCCTTGAAGGATTTGTTCCCTACATTCTCGCGAGTCTCGGTAGAGACAAACTCAGGCCCGATTTTACTTTCCTTTCTTCAATGATCGCAGGCCATTACGATCAACTTCGCTTTGATTGCTTGGTCAAAGCGATGTCTATGCATTTGGCAACTATATCCAACAACTTGTGATAGTCCTCCTTCAAGAAATCTTGTTAGTCAGTGTAGACTATCTTTTCAAAGATAGTCGACTTGGCTATTTCCTTCCAAGCGGCCCAAGTCTACATCGCCTTCATTGATTTCGATGCTCCTTCCGCCGGTAGTGAGCGGTGTTCTCGCTGATCCTTGCGAGATGATGAACTCCTTCCCCGTGAATGAGGATTTGATCCCCTCATCGTGAGTCTCGGCGTCACATAGAATCGTGCGACCTCTTCCACATAGGTCATCGAGCTCCATCGCCGAAATGGTTTTAGCCCTGACGTTTCGAGCTTTTTAGCGATCTTCTTTATGATGGTGTCATCGGACCCTGTTTGACCATACCCTCAAATCCACAAGAGACCCGGTGTGGATTTGCTTTCCTAGCTTGACAAAATCATAAGTGGAAGCCATTTTTTCAAGATTTCGCGAATAAAACTTAGAAGTTGATTTGAAGATTGATAGGGTTTTGAGAGAGTTTTGCCTTTGCTTCGAGAGAGAAATGAACAGTTTTGATAATGTGTGAGAGAAACGGACGAAAAAAGGTTTAAGTATGGTTCATGAAAGGGCGTGCGGGTGGTTTTTGAAATGTGATCGAAATCAACGGCTTAGATTTTGCACGCCGATTTAGCATTTAATGTCTCGTATTTAATGCGGCAAATTTATATCCAATCATAAGCTTGGTGTGCGCTTTTTGCCTGTACACGTCATAGTTATCTTGGACGTAATTCTTAAAAACATTCCCGCTTAGTAAAAACGACGCGTTTTTGTCACTTTGCTCATAAATGACTCATCTTTTCCCTCAGCTGATTTAACTCTTCTTCTCATAGTTCTCTTAGTGACTCAAATTGTCGCCTAATTCGGTATAGCTATCTTTCCGATCTGGTGATTCACTTAGGCGATTTGAGAGTTCAACTCTTTTTCCCTTTTGTGTTTCATTTCTTTTCTTTGATTCTTCCTCGAGTGTCACTTCACCTCAATTAATCCTAACTCATGCTTGAGTTCTTCAAATCTTGACTCACATAATGGTTTTGTGAATATGTCGCCTAATCTGTTTATCGCTTGAAATATACTCCAAGGTAATGTCCTTCTTTTCAACATGATCTCTTATGAAGTGATATCGACATCGATATGCTTTGTTCTTGAGTGCAACACAGATTTTGAGTGATTGCAATTGTACTTGTGTTATCACACATGATTGGAATTTCCTTTTCTTCAACTCCATAATCTCTCACCGTCTCATCCACAGACTTGGGCACAACAAACGCCAGCAACTATGTATTCTCGCTTTGTAGAGGTGGCTATTGAATTTTGCTTTTTGCTAAACCAGGAGATTAGCCTTTGTTTCCAAGCATTTGACATGTGCCTCGAGGTGCTCTTCCCCGTCAACTCGCATCCAAAGATAGTCGTAGTCCGAATAGCCAATTAGCTTGAATCCACCTTCCTTTGGATACCATAAGCCAACTTCTTGCTTCCTTTCAAATATCTCAAGATCCTCTTAGTCATTTGCATCATATGGCTCTCTTTTGGAGCAGATTGAAATCTTGCACATACACCTACAAAGAAAGGTGATGTATGGCCTGCTTCTTTGTGAGATAGAGCAATGATCCAATAAGAGCTCAGATCTTGTTTGATCTACGTGCTTGCCATCCGCATCCATGTCCATTTTGATGATGTATTCATTGGTATTTTCACGTAAGACTTCTTTTCCATACCAAATTTCTTCATTAAATCTCTCGTGTATTTTATTTGACTTATGAAGGTTCCATCCTTCAACTGTTTCACTTGGAGTCCAAGGAAGAATGTCAGCTCTCCCATCATGCTCATTTCGAATTTGCTTTGCATGAGGTTTGAAAATTTGTCACACAGCTCTTTGTTTGTGGATCCAAAAATGATGTCATCCACATATATTTGAACAAGCAGTATGCTCTTCTTGTCTTGAATTCTCAAAAAGTGTTCTATCTACTTTTCCTTTTGTGAATCCATTCTCGCTTAGGAATTGTGACAAAGTATCATACCATGCTCTGGGTGCCTGTTTCAATACATATAGAGCTTTCTTGAGTTTATATACCTTATCTCCAAGAGTCTTCTGCTCAAATCCTGGAGGTTGTTCAACATACACTTCTTCTTCCAATAAACCATTTAGGAATGCACTTTTTACATCCATCGATATACAATAAAATTCTTGTGAGTCGCATAGGCAAGAAACATCCTTATAGCTTCCAATCTTGCTACAGGGCAAATGTTTCATCAAAATCTATCCCTTCTTCTTGGCAATATCCTTTGGCTACTAGTCTTGCTTTGTTTCTTACCACGAACCTTCCTCGTTCATCTTGTTTCAACACCCATTTAGTGCCAATAACATTTTGATGGGTGGGTCTTTGAACTAATTCCCATTCTTTATTTCTTTCAAACTCGATTCGATTCTTCTTGCATAGCTTGAATCCAATGTGTGTCATCCAATGCTTGTGACACATCTTTGAAGCTCTATTTGTGAGATAAAGCATGTGAACATAGCTTCTTGTTGAGTTCTCGATCTTGTTTTGACACCTTCTCTTATATCTCCAATAACAAATTCTCGTGGATGGTCTCTCGGCCATCTTACATCGAGTTGGATTAAGTTAGCGGATTCGATCGTCTTACAACCGTGTTGCTTTGATCGCTCTCTCGTAATCACTTAGCCGCAAATTTTCCAGCTATTTTTGAGATTCACTATCTCATCTTCATCTCGAGTTTATGATTTCGGCTTCCGGCTTGAAAGATAGGGACTCTTCGCATGGTTAGTTGATTCAAAGATATCACCGATTCTTCAATGTCTTCTCCATTAACATTTGGTTCATCGAACACCACATGAATGGATTCCTCTCGTAACCATAGTCTTCTTGTTGAGTACTCAGAGGCTTTGCTTTCAAATGAGTATCGCAAGAAGATACCTTCATCTCGCTTTAGTATCAAAAGCCTTTAGATTATCTTTGCCATTGTTATGGATGAAGCATTTACATCCAAATATTCTAAAATATGCAACATTAGGTTTTCTCCTGTCCAAATCTCATAAGGAGTCTTTGTCACCGTTTTATCATGCATCTATTTTGAGTGTAGCATCTTTGTGTTTATTGCTTGACCCAAAATCTTTTTGGTAACCCCCGCTTGACTAACATGGTCTTTGCTTCGCTTCCTTGAGAGTTCTATTCCTTCTTTCTCGCAACTCCATTCTCATGGAGTCCTTTGTCGCAGATAATTCATGACCAATGCCATTTTCAATACAATACGAGTTATTATCCCATTGACAAACTCGGTTCCTCTCATCGATCTTATTTTGATAATGGTTTGCTCTTCTCATTTTGAATCCTCTTCATCACCGTGGTAGTTTCGTGAGAGTTTCTTTCTTCTTACACATGAATATTGTCCATGTATATCTTGAGTAGTCATCTACTACCACCAAGGTGTATTTCTTTCCACTTATGCTAGCTGGTTCCACTGGACCAAATAGATCCATATGTAGCAGATGCAATATTCTTGTTGAAGATGGGCAGGTCTTTTCTTTGAATGATGATTTGATTTGTTTTCCCTTCTGACATGCGTCACATATACTCTCCTTCTTGTATATCGAAATGGAAGTCCTTCCACAAGATTACTTCGCAAGCTTGTTAATCGTTTTGAAATTCGGTGACTCGACTTTTTGTGCCACAACCAACTTGATTCAGCTGTGCTCTTTGCTAATAGACAGGTGTTGGGTGTTGGAGTTGACCAATCCATGACATACATGTTCTTTTGTCTGCATCCTTGCAACACAACTTCATTTGATTCAGTATCCTTGATTTGGCATATACCCATGTTAAATCCAACATTATAACCTTTGTCACAGAGTTGGCTGATGCTTAGCAAGTTGAAGTTGAGTCCTTCAACATATGCAACATCTGTGATTTCTAATCCATTTTTCTTGATGGATCCAATGCCTCTTATTTCTCCTGGAGCTTCATTTCCTCCAAATATGACTTTTGCTCCTTTGACTTCCTTGAATTTTGACATTTTTCTTGTTTCTGTCATGTGTCCGAATAGCCACTATCCATGTACCAGGTTCCTTGGCACTCACTGCTCCTTGAACCTCGCAATCAAGGAAATTAAGTTTTAGGCACCCATGCTTGTCCTGGGTCCTAAGGGGTTAGTGCTATAAGATGATCCAACCAACCTACAACCAAATGACTTGACTCTAAGAGGTTGCCATCTATCGCCCATAATCATAATTAATTTTGGCAAATTGCTTGGGATTCTAGGTTCATACAAAATCTCTTTTGTCCGTATGCTGTATATGTGTTTTAGCAATTGCCTTCTTTGGGTAGTTGTGATGTCTCCGAGTGTAGTGCCTAGGTGCATATGTGTCTTTGATGAAAGCTCTTATACCTTTGGAATGGCCTTTCTTTGAGTTCTAGGCCTTTGCCATTTGGGCTTATATTCCATAGGTCTTTGTTGATAGTTCACATCATTCCAATCACTTGGCTTGGATATTTTCTACCATTCCCATCATATGTGTTTCCTTTATAGATTTTCTCGGGGTTTTTGGTAGCTCTGTTTCTTCTTTACGAGTATTTCTGTTTGGAGTTTCTTTGAGGAACTGGTGAATTTCTTCTCGCTTGTCCTTTCAACACACTCAACTCGGTCGTTTTCCTTTTCCTTTATAACCAAGGCCAGTTTGCTTGTAATTGTGCTTTTATATTAAATGTGTGTGCACCATTTGGAGTTTTGGATTTTGAGATACTTCATTGCTTGAAGATCCTTTTTCCAAAATCACTTTTGGAGCTTGACATAGCACGAGAGAATTAAATCCTAAGCCTTTGTCTTGTCTCCACATTCTCTTTGACTCATAATAAGATCATCCAATGATTTAGATGCCTTAGTGAATGAGGCAATCACATTTTTGAGGTCATTTTCCCTCTTTTCTATGGCAGCTATTTCTGCTATTAGCTTTGCATTTTCATCTTTAAACTTTCATTCTCATCGGCTATTTGACTTAGAGTACTCAACTCCTTAGTCACCGTGAGTTTTGCTCTTAGTAGGCTGTTTTCCTCATTTAGTAGTGTGTGTGAGGATTTAATGTGTTCAAAATCTTTCATCATTTTGCCTAATGAATCATAAAGATCGGTGTGGGTGATGAAGTGTGTGTGTCACAATCACTATCACTAGAATATGAGTTTGATGAGTTAGAGTGTACCTCATCTTCTTGGTCGGGTTGATCTTGTTCCTTGGCCATCAAACAGTTAGGGCTTCTTCTTCGAGTCACTTGAGTAGTCGGCTTCACCGCTCTGCGAATCGCCTATGTCTTTTGACTTGTTCTCGTGATCTCTACACCAACATTGCCTTTTTCTTTTCTTGTCTTCTTTCTCTCAAGACCTTTCTTTCTTCTTCATTCCCGTATTTGTTGACTACATGATATGGGCAATCAATGGCATAGTGACCTGGTTGCCTACAGGTTCAAAGATAGATATTCAACCTTTTGATCGACTCTTTTTCCATTCTTGGATTTTCACCCTTTGATATTCAGACTTTTTGATGATTTGTTCTCTTGGTTGGCCTATCTTCCCTTGACTTGGAGGAGCCGAGTGTCTTCTCGGAGGATTCGCCCTTGCCTCTCTTGTAGTTCTTATTGAAGAACTTGTTGAACCTTTTAACCATCAGGGCTATTTCCTCTGGGCCAATGACTTCTTTGACCTCAGCTGGGAGACTTTTGAGGATTTTCATACACATTTCCTTCTGTGTATATTCTTTTCCAAGTGCAGATAGCTCGTTGGTGATTTCTGTGAATCGAGCATCCAGTTGATCCAGGTTCTCTCCTGAGATCATTTTGAAAATTTCTGTACAGCCACTGATAATTTATTTTCCTTGATTTGGTCTGAGCCTTCACAAATCAATGTTAGCTTGTCCAAGATTTCTTTAGCCGTTTTGCATGATTTGACTTTGTTGAACATGGCTTTGTCCAAGGATTTGTAAAGAATGTCCTTGGCCACATTGTCCAAGTTATATCTTTTTCTGTCATCATTTGTCCATTCAGCTCTTGGTTTTTCAACCATAGCTGGTCTAGGAGCAACATCCTCTTCACCTTCAAATTCAGACTCTTCTTACAAATGTGTTCACTTTTAAAATTTGCGGTGGGCCCATCCTCTATCACTATCCACATCTCATCACGTATTGCTGATAGATGAGCCTGCATACGAATTTTCCAATCATCAAATTCTTCAATTGTGAACATAGGGATGCATGTCAAATTTGCTTCCATGATGATAACTTTTAATGATAAAAGGAGTTTTGAAAACTTAAGTACTAAAACAGACTTTGAAAAATTTGGAGATCTAGTTCAAGAACTAACCGGTCGGAAGGCTCAATGAACCAACCGCTCGATACCACTTGTAGGTCCCAAGGGGTGTGAGTGTAAGGTTTAGAAGGGGAGGGGGGTTGAATAAACCTTACCAACTTTTCGATTTAGTCCTTTTTAAAGTTCAGAGTTGATACTACACAGTTGTGTCCTTGGTGGACAGCCAATTTAGTTAATCAGTAGAGTTAGTCACTCAACGGACTGATGAGCTATTGATAGAATAACTCAAATTTTGTTAAGACCAATTAGCTCAACTGTAGTTTGTTTTCAACGGAAGACTTAACACCCTTAATTTTGGTTTAGCAATGATTTAATACTTGGTTTTAGTACTTAGAAATTATCAAGTGAATAGCAAATTTATCATCAGAGTTAAGTAAATAAGATGCATGAATTAAAGTGCTGAAATGTAAATGACACGATAAGTTTTTATAGAGGTTCGAAGATGGGGTAATTCTTCTACTCCTCTCTTCTCCAACTCCTCGAGGAATCCACTAGGTATTGATCAATATACAAAATGGTAACAATCCAGATACAAGTCTTGATCACATAACTGACTTGATCCTTTGGGACTCAGTCTGGAGATGCCTTGATCACTCAGCTGACTTCTCATACGACTCAGCTTCTTCACAGGGCAGCTGCCTTGCTACTACAGCTCACTTGATCAAGTTCTTTGGATTTGATCACGAAGCCCTCCAAAACTCAAGAATGGTTCGACCTTGAACCTTCCTACAATCCTCCGTGGAATGTAGACCCCTTTTCTTCAAAAGTTTCCTCTTCAACTGATTGAAGCTATCTTTCCTTCACAGATGAGTGTTTGATTGATTTTCTTCGTGTTGTAGGCTTGAGGATTAATCTTGGATGTTTTTGAGAATATTTCTGGTTACAGTTCAAATGTTCTCTTGAATGTTCGTAGTTCAGGTAACCTTCTCTCAGAGTCATTCCTCAGCCTTTTATAGTGATCTTTTAAAAATCTGCCCGTTGAAGAGATAGGCTTATTTTTGAAAGTCACTTGTGGACGTTGGCTTGTCTTGTTGCAGTCCTTGAAATTGCCACTTCCTCGTATGAATTGTTCTTCAGCTTTTCAGAGTTCTGACACGGTGTAGTGCTTCCCATTGGTTTATTTCTCTTGCACGCTTCTGGGACTGAGCACTTCGAGAAAGGTAGCATGGAGATATTACTTGTTTAAGTAATTCTCTTGATTTATGTGCAGCGGATCTCTTTCAGTTGTCTCGCCTTGACGCATTTCCTTGCTTTCCCCCCTGGTGACTTAGAGTCGCTTCCAATCATTGGATGACTCTCCGTCACTTCAACTTGAGACTTGGCTATCTTGGGTTGACTTGATGATACTCCACTCACCGCATCTCATCTGCTCATTCATTGATCCGAGTCCCCGTCTTCTCTTTTCTTTGCCATACTCTACTGTCTTGCAGCGGAGTCTTCCTTCTAGTCTTCAGTTGTCTTTTTGCATGTCTAGTCATAGCTGACTTAACTCAGCTTGACCAACCCTATTTATTACAATACAGTTTACAGCAAAAATGGGGTGCCAACTTCCTATTCTAAGTTTTATATGGCATTCATCAAAATCTAAACAATAAATTTCCCAACAAGAGGTCATCCAAATGATAGTTGGAGGGCCAGTGGAAGGAGATTCTAGGAGAGCTCGGAAGAGCTATGTGAGAGCAGCACCCAGGTCAGGTGCAAGAGCAATTGAAGGTAGAACAGGTCGGGCCGGGGCCGAACATCCAATTTGGCCCAAGTGATAGCAAGGATATCGTGACACCCCATAGCGATGCTCTTGTGATCACGGCCACGATCTCAAACTATGATGTACAACGGGTGTTTGTGGATACTGGGAGCTCGGCGGACATCTTGTTCTATGATTGCTACAGAAAGATGGATCTCTAGGTCGGGTTGGAATCGGTGGACACAACATTGGTCGGATTTGCAGGAGGAACCATCCAACCAGTAGGTATGATTACTTTACCTGTCTCTTTGGGTAAGGAGACTAGTCGTAAAACTTAGATGATTCAATTCCTAATAGTAGATGCACCCTCTTTGTATAATGCTATGTTGGATAGACCATCATTGGATGCTTTTCAAGCTATGGTGTCGGTGTATCATTTGAAAATGAAGTTCCCCTTAGGGGAGGAGGTCGGCGAGGTTGACGGAGATCAGTACATGTCCAGAAAATTGTATGTGGAGAGTATTCAAAAGGCGGAGAGAGGAAATATTTTTTATGACGATAAAAATAAAGATAAAATAATTAAACTTGATGAGCCTGTAGAGCACGTGCAACCCAATGAGGAGATGATAGTAGTTGAGCTGGTGCCAGGTGACCCCGATAAGGTCACCAAGGTTGGAAAGGGATTATCTGATGAGCTGAGAGAGGAGCTGGTGGGATTTCTAAGGAGTAATATTGATGTGTTTGTTTGGTCAGCAAAAGATTTGGTGGGAATTGATCCGAGTATAGCTGAGCATAGGCTCAATGTCAACCCATCGTACAAGCCTGTGAAACAAAAGAAAAGAAATTTTGGTCCTAAGAAGGATGCTATAATCCAAACGGAGGTGCAAAAATTATTGAATGCGGGGCATATCAAAGAACTCCAGTTTCCGGAGTGGCTATCCAATGCGGTATTAGTACCAAAAATGGAGGATGACTGGCGTATGTGCGTGGATTTTTGGGACTTGAATAGGGCATGCCCAAAGGACTACTGTCCATTGCCTCGAATCGATCAGCTCGTGGATTCGACTTCGGGCTGTGAGTTGCTTAGCATGATGGATGCATCGCAGGGCTACCATAAGATCAGATTGGCGGAGGAGGACCAAAATAGGGTGAGCTTCACCACCTCTTTTGGCACCTTTTGCTATGTGGTCATGCCGTTTGGGTTAAAAAATACAGGAGCCACTTATCAGAGATTAGTGGATAAAATGTTTGAGGGACAGCTCGGGAGGAACATGGAAGTATTGTTAGATAAATGTTTTTATCATGATTTTGATGATTTTATTATTACACCAAAACAATATTTTTAAATGTTGTCCAAATACTCCTAAATGATTTAAAATATTTTTACTAATATTTCGGAGTATTTCTAGAAGTTTATTTTTGACAAAAATTGGACAACACATAAATGTTTTGTCATGATTTTGATGAATTTGTTTCATTGTGTTTTTACACCAAAACAATGTTTCTAAATGTTGTCCAAATACTCCTAAATGATTTAAAATATTTTTACTAATTTTTCGAAGTATTTCTAGAAGTTCATTTTCGACAAAAATTGGACAACTCCTCTATTTTGAGGTCAATCGGTCGCCCTATAGGGCAACCCGTATCTGAAAGTTGTGCAAAATAGAGAACAACCTATTTGCTGAAAAAATGGAGGTGGACCGGTCACCCTATAGGGCAACCGGTGGCGTGGACCGGTCGCCTTATATAGCGACCGGTGTCTGAGTTTGGTTCAATTTTTGCAAACTTCTCTGTATTGCATTTTTGAAAAGAGCAACCGGTCCAAGGGGGTGTCGACCGGTCGCAACCCATGGTGACCGGTCGTCCTGTGTAATTTTTCAGTGTTTCTTTTCAACGTCTATTTCTGCGCGACCGGTCGCCATACCGTTTTGACAACAAATTCTAACCGTTGAGTTTGCAGACAGCTTTCCCTTAAATTGTGGAGTTGATTTCTAACAACTATAATCTTGATTTTAATTACTTATGTTTTGTAGAAATCAGTCCCCAAGAGGAGCCTATCATTGATTAATCGTCTTCTATAAATAGATGAAGAATTGAAGCAACACAACAAGAGAGAATACTACAACACAACAATATACATTCAAGCAAACACTTTTATTCTTCAATTTCAATATTCTTGTGGTAATAGCCTAAGGTCTTTCACTTTCACATCTTGAGGTCTAGGCTTATTCTTGATTACACTTGCACTCAAAGTTTTGTATAATTCATTATCGAGTTGTAATCTTGAATTTGGGTTCATCATTAAACACAAGATATCCTTGTGAGTGTTCTTGTGGTAAGAATACACTTGGGTGATCTAGGTGTTAGGTGTAAGAAGATTGTGGTAATCTTCTTGTTGAAGAGTTTGGTGCTCTTTGAGGTGTTGACGAATTTGGTGTTCTTCAAGGTGGAAGTTTGTGGTAATCTTCACAAGGTGCCGTAGAAGATTGTGGTAATCTTCAAGGGAGATTGTGGTAATCTCCAAAGAGGTGTTGTAAGGTGATGTTGTATTAATTGTGGTAATTAATAAAATCCATTTTTTCTTTTTGAAATCCATCCCGCAGATACTGGGGTGGTAGAGGATTAGGCCCTAGGTGGATTGAACCTCTATAAATCGACGCGTGTTGTTTACTTCCCGCACTTCCATTCTTATCTTGGCTTATTTATCCGAAAAAGAGGGCATAATCGAGAAAATGGGCATAATCTATTCATCCCCCCCTCTAGATATCGTAGCAACTTGGACATACAAGTGGTATCAGAGCCAAACTCTTTGGAAAGCTCGTTCCACATCGCGAGTAAAGAAGAACGATCATTGGCTACGAATGAAGTCTATTTCACCGGCGCCTCCACCAACAAGCCACCATTATTCGACTCCAAAAATTATGCGTTTTAGAAAGAAAGAATGGAATGATATTTACAAAGTTGCGGGTTTGATATTTGGAACACGATCATTAATGGAGAATCCATCCCGATGAAAGACGGACCTTACACCACCAAAGTCCTCAAGGAGCTTAATGATGAAGAAAAGAAAATTCTCTCCATAAACGGTAAAACTCTAAATATTGTTCATTGTTCACTTACCTCTACGGAATATGGTCATATTCGAGGTATACGATCGGCACATGAAGTATGGGAAAAGCTAGAAGCTATCTATGAAGTATATGCAAATGAAAGGAGCCATTCAAAAGCATCTACCTGTCAATCGGATACAACATCAAATCCAACAACATGGGATGAGCTTCTTACAACTTCCGATGATGAAGAAGCCGAGCAATGTTTAATGGGCATCGACGAAGACAATGAGGTACGCTCTAACTCTTCTATTTCTTTCAGTAATGATATGCATGATGATTATGATGATTTGCAAAATGATTTCGATGAACTTCAAAATGAATTCCATAGCTTGCTCTTTAAATACAAAAATTTGAAAATGGAATTCAATACCTTGAAAAATGATAAGGATAGCTTATTTGCTTCATATGAATCACTTTCTTGTGCTCACACCATCACACTTGATAAGGTTAAAATCCTTGAAAAATAAAATAGTACTCTTGTTGAGGATATTAATAGCATGAAAAAGGATTTATTAAAGTTTAACTTGAGTACCGATAATATGACCAAAATTCTTGATATTCATCATTGTGATAATTTGAAACTAGGACTTGGTTATAAGCCCAAAGTTATTAATGATAAGAAAATAAGCCAAGTCACTAAGCATGTTGGTCATTATACTTCTAGAATTATTACATGCTTCTATTGTGGTAAAAAGGGTCACACGGCTAATACTTGTCGGGCTAGAAATAGCTCTAATGATTATTGGAGACCTAAAAGTCTCAATGCTAATCCCAAAGGACCCAAACACTTGAGGGTACCACAAGAAAATTTTATGATAGGTACATGGCGACAAAAATCAAAGAAAATTCAAATTGTCAAATCGACAACAAACATTTGCGCCACTTGATCAAAGAAGAAGATATTATCAACACAATCAAATTTCAAGAAGAAACTATAATCAACAATGGGAAGGACATAATCATTGGAATTGGCAAAATTGGAGAAGA
The DNA here is from genome assembly GCA_016081115.2 of Rehmannia glutinosa. Classification (NCBI taxonomy): domain Eukaryota; kingdom Viridiplantae; phylum Streptophyta; class Magnoliopsida; order Lamiales; family Orobanchaceae; genus Rehmannia; species Rehmannia glutinosa. The sequence goes on from CM071926.1 coordinate 118,663,112, forward strand.
CATCATCAACAAGATGATTTCCCAAGAGGAATATACTATTAACAAAGGGAAAGATACAACCCGTGGAAATGGCGTAATTGGTAAATCGTATCTTCTCATTTAAATACGCATATTTTGTTTGTTATTATGTATGCATGTATTTTTGCCTTAATTGTCAAAATGATTTCTCAAATATTTCTATTAATAATGCTCTTCCAAACTAGTGTGTATTTCCTAGATTTTGTATGAGTATTATATCTCATGGATTTATAAAGCATAATATACTTGTGACATCTCTTTGCTTTAGCCTACACTCGTATTATTATGTCTTGTGCGAAAACTCTTTCTAAGAATTGTGTAGGACATATATATCTTCATCAATGGTTATCTACTCATAATTTGTCAAGAGAGGATCATAAAGTATCGAGGTACGCTCACTTGTGTTATTCTTACTTTCTTAGACTCGATACTCTTCATGACGTATGCCTATGTGCTCGTTTTTTTCCAAGCAATTTCAAAGTATCTCATATAAGTGCCATTAAAAGGATTTTTCAATTTTTGAAAGGCACTATTCGATAAAACTCGTTTTATCCGAGACTTGTAAAGGATTATATTTGTTTTGATAAAACATTTGATTTTTATCCTTCTCTTAAATTATGCATTTTATTGCACATATTCATGCCTTTATTACAGTGTTGTAAAAATTCGGCCTAGGCGGCCGCTTAGGCGCCCCTAGGCCGAAACCGATTTTCCCAAAATTGGCAAAAAAAATTGGGCCGGGTAAAAATCGGCCTAGGCGCCTACCTAGGCGGCCAAAAAAATCGGCAAAAATGGGAAAAAAATCGGCCTAGGCGGTCTACTCGGAATAAATCGGCCAAAAATCGGCAAAAATCGGCCAAAATTCAAAAAAATGAAAAAAAAAAAAGAAAAACTTAGTGTTTCTAGGCGCCCTAGGCGCTAGGCGCTCGGCTGCCGCCCGACTAGCGCCTAGCGATTTCTGCAACATTGCTTTATTCTTGGTTGCTTTGTCAAAGCTCTTCTTCAAAATACTTCTTATAAATGAGGTCTCAACTATATGCTCTCGCATTTTCAAATTTCAAAAGAGACCTTATATAGCTTCCTATAAGCATATTTGAACTTACATGGTTTATTAAAGCCTTGATGATTTTTTTTGTCATAGTATGTGTTACTTGTTATATTGTCTATATTATTCGATATTACTATGCTCTTGTGCAAGATATCTTGTTAAGATTGTGCAGGAATTTTTTCGGTATTTCGGAACAAGCTTGATGATCAAGGCAATATTGTTCGAAACAAGACAAGGTTAGTAGCTCAAGGGTATTGTCAAGAAGAAGAAGTTCTCTAAGTTAATGCAAGGTGAATGCAAGATGAGCATGATGGGGGAGCTATATTTCTTCCTTGGACTTCAAATTAAGCAATGCCAAGAAGGTATATATATTTTACAATCAAAGTATACAAAAGAACCTTTGAAGAAGTTAGGCATTGAAGAAGGAAGAACCATCTCTACCACTATGGCAACCAATATCAAGATTGACAAAGTTTGAGAAAGGCATATCGGTTGACAAACAAATTCGAAGTATGTTCATTCACTTTTATTATTCCCATAGACTCGACATTTTTATGCCTTATGTCTATATGCTCGACTTCAAAAACAATCCCAACAAATCTCATTAAAGTGCCGTTAAAAGAAATTTTCAAATATTTGAAAGGCACTTCTCCTTATGGCTTGTTTATCCAAAGTTTTAAAACGTTCATTTTTTTCGGGATAGCAAGTCTGGTGATAATAATTTCTCAAAATATGGTTCGTCATAATCGAACTAAACATATTGATATTCTATATTTTTTTAAGGTATTGCGTTTCCTAAACGAAAAATTGAGATGTGTTTAATTCCGTCTCAAGGATAACTCGTGGACATTTGTTTTTAATCGTTAACCGCCGTGTCTTTTACATCACTTCGAGCTTGTTTGGGCATAATGTATATTGAATGAGGTCTATGTTTGCATTTCGTATGTTTTTAAAACTTAGGGGTGAAAAATCGGATTTTTAGTTCAAAATTCGGACAGAAACTGGACTGGTGTTCAGACACCGGTCGACCAGGTGCAGGGACCGGTCGCCCTAAGTGGTTTCAGGGTTAAAAATGCTTCTGCCCTTAAAAATGTCATTTTTGGTCTTTTTCTTTCAAACTCGAACCCCTTTGCAAATTTCACACATAATTCACTCAAAATAATTTCTTTCTTGTAAATTATATATTTTTGAGTGTATATTACTTGTAGTTTATCATTGTTACCCGACTTCTCCGATTAATTGGTAAGAATTCTTCTTTTTTTCTCAATTGGGTTGAACCCTTGAGAATGTAATTCATATTTGATATTTTGTTGGAATTCTTATATACTTGTGTTGGGTATGATGATTGTTGTTGGATGATATTTATAAATCGCTTTTGGTGATGAAAAATTTGGATTGGTTATTTTTACAAGGGCTATATACATTCTTTATTATTTGATGCCCGCCAAGTGTTCGATAAAACGTTTCAATGAAAAATTCATCACCTACATGATTCTCTCAATTTCAAAAGTCTTATATATTTATAGAGATCATGTTTTGCCAATCAAATGAGCTTTTACAAGTCATATGATCGACTTTTTCCTTAGCTTTTGGAATTTTAAGCTTAATGATCCTAGCTCGATAAATCAGTTTATTGCGCACTTTGATATGAATATATGATGTTTTTATCGTGTTAACATTCTTTTTGATGATTCCAAAGGGGGAGAAACAGGATATAAGCTCTTTAGCTCAAAAAAGCTAAAATAAGCTCGCGAAAGAAGCTATAAGTTGTGGCTATTAAAAGCCCACAGTTGTAGATCACACTTAGTCCATTGGATGTGTTATGGACTTATATTCATGTCTAATGATGTTTCGTTGACAGGAGGAGCTTATAAGCTCTTAATACTTAAGCTCAATATGTAAAAGTTGAGCTTCTATATTACTCTTGTTGTGCATGTTGATAGGGGGAGCTTTTGCAAAAATGTTTTTTGAAAATCTCTACTCCCATCCTTGTGATTATTATGCATGGAATGTTGTCGCTCTCAACGGATAGTTTATTTTTAACCGGTAAAATTGTTTTGTTTTCAAAATCGACCTCTTTAAATTGTTTTGGTTGTAATCATCAAAAAAGGGGAGTTTGTTAGATAAATGTTTTTATCATGATTTTGATGATTTTGTTTTTACACCAAAACAATGTTTTTAATTGTTGTCCAAAAACTCCTAAATGATTTAAAATATTTTTGCTAAGTTTTCGTAGTATTTCTAGAAGTTTATTTTTGACAAAAATTGAACAACACATAAATGTTTTGTCATGATTTTGATGAATTTGTTTCATTGTGTTTTTACACCAAAACAATGTTCCTAAATGTTGTCCAAATACTGCTAAATGATTTAAAATATTTTTACTAATTTTTCGGAGCATTTCTAGAAGTTCATTTTTGACAAAAACTGGACAACTCCTCTGTTTTGAGGTCAACCGTCCGCCCTATAGGGCAATCCGTATCTGAAATTTTTGCAAAACAGAGAACAATCTGTTTGCTGATAAAAGGGAGGTGGACCGATCACCCTATAGGGCGACCGGTGGCGTGGACCGGCCGCTATATAGGGCGACCGGTGCCTGAGTTTGGTTCGATTTTTGCAAACTTCTATGTATTGCATTTTTGAAGAGGGCAACCAGTCCAAGGGGGTGTCGACCAGTCGTGTAATTTTTCAGTGTTTCTTTTCAACGTCTATTTCTGCGTGACCGGTCGCCATACCATTTTGACAGCAAATTCTAACCGTTGAGTTTGCAGACAACTTTACCTTAAATTGTGGAGTTGATTTCTAACAGCTATAATCTTGATTTTAATTGCATATTTTTTGTATAAATCAGTCCCCAAGAGGAGCCTATCCTTGATTAATCATCTTCTATAAATAGATGAAGAATTGAAGCAACACAACAAGAGAGAATACTACAACACAACAAGATACATTCAAGCCAACACTTTTGTTCTTCAATTTCAATATTCTTGTTGTAATAGCGTAAGATCTTTCACTTTCACATCTTGAGGTCTAGGCTTATTCTTGATTACACTTGCACTCAAAGTTTTGTATAATTCATTATCGAGTTGTAATCTTGAATTTGGGTTCATCATTCAATACAAGATATCCTTGTGAGTGTTCTTGTGGTAAGAACACACTTGGGTGATCTAGGTGTTAGGTGTAAGAAGATTGTGGTAATCTTCTTGTTGAGGAGTTTGGTGCTCTTTGAGGTGTTGAAGAATTTGGTGTTCTTCAAGGTGGAAGATTGTGGTAATCTTCACAAGGTGCCGTAGAAGATTGTGGTAATCTTCAAGGGAGATTGTGGTAATCTCCAAAGAGGTATTGTAAGGTGATGTTGTATTAATTGTGGTAATTAATAAAATCCATTTTTTCTTTTTGAAACCCATCCCGGAGATACTGGGGTGGTAGAGGATTAGGCCCTAGGTGGGTTGAACCTCTATAAATCGACGCGTGTTGTTTACTTCCCGCACTTCCATTCTTGTCTTGGCTTATTTATCCGAAAAAGAGGGCATAATCGATAAAACGGGCATAATATATTCACCCTCCTCTAGATTATCATAGTAACTTGGACTTACAAGTATATGTGGATGACATGCTAGTCAAGAGCATGAAGGCAGTAGATCATGTGAATTACTTAGCTGAGACGTTTGACACTCTGAGAAAATACTGAATGAAGCTCAACCCTAAGAAATGCGCTTTCGGTGTGAGGTCGGGAAAATTCTTAGGGTATATGGTGACAGAGAAGGGGATAGAGGCCAACCCGGAAAAGGTTAGAGCCATCAGAGAGATGGCACCACCTAGGGATGCTAAAGAGGTGCAATGTCTGATAGGTCGTCTAGCAGCCTTGAATAGATTTATTTCTCGCCTGGCGGAGTGGAGTTTGCCCTTATTTAAGGTGTTGAGGAAGGCCAAGAAGTTTGTTTGGGATGAGGACTTCCAGAGAGCTTTTGAGGAATTAAAAAATTACTTGGCTAATTTGTCATTGCTGACTAAGCCAGTGCCGGGAGAACCTTTGTACTTATACATCTTAGTGGGAGAGCAAGGCGTCAGTACGTTCTTAATCAGAGAAGAGTGGTTGGCCCAGAGGCCGTTGTATTACGCCAGTAAGGTTTTGAGGAATGCCGAGCTAAGATATGCAGAGATCGAGAAAGTGGGTTTAGCCTTGGTGGTGACTGCGAGGAGGCTTCGGCCATATTTTCACTCGCACAAGGTAATTGTTCGGACTAATCTTCCATTAAGAAATGTGATGAGCAGGCCGGAGGTGGCGGGAAGGTTGGTGAAGTGGGCTATCGAATTGAGCGAATATGACATTGAGTTTGAAAACAGGTCAGCCATCAAGTCTCAGGCTTTAGCGGATTTTGTTCAAAAATTGAGAATAGCTGATAGTGAGAAAAGAGCATGGGTGATTTACGTAGATGGTTTGGTAGGGAGCTCGGGTTGTGGTGCTGGTGTTGTCCTAATCAGTCAACAAGGAGTCGAGAACTATTTTGCTATAAGATTGGAGTTCAAGTTGTCCAATAATGAGGCGGAGTATGAAGCATTTATCAGAGGGATCCAAATGGCCATTGAGATGGGTGCTACTAGAGTGGTAATTTACATGGACTCTCAGCTCGTCCATAAGCAAGTCACTGGAGAATTCGAAGTTAGGGAGAAAAGGATGAAGAGGTATGTTGAAGAGTACCGAACTCTATAAGGAAAGTTCAAAGAAGTGAAGATCTGCCAGGTCCCGAGGGCAGAGAATGGTCGGGCGGATTTTTTAGCAAAAATGGCCAGTTCGGCCTTGGAGAATCAAGCCAAGCAGATAACGTTCCTGATGGCGAAGGAAATCGTGTTGAGTTTGGAGGTCGGAGAGAAGAGAAAGAGGATTGTAGGTCGACCATCATGGCCTATTTGAAGGGAGGAGTTCTGCCGGGGGATAGGCGTGAAGCAGCTCGGCTAAAAATTCGAGCTACGCGTTAATGCATACTCGGGGACAAATTATACAAAAGATGCTTCTCCATGCCTTTGCTAAGGTGTTTAAGTGGAGAAGAAGGCACGTATGTGCTGAGAGAGATGCATGAGGGATGTTGTGGAAATCATATGGGAGCAAGAATCTTGGTAAAAAAGGTGTTAAGGGCAGGGTATTTTGGCCTTATTTGAAAGAAGAAGTGGAGAAGCTAGTAAGAGCATGTGAGAAGTGTCAGATTCACGCACCATTGATACATCGACCAGCGGAGGAGCTCATGGCTATAAGCTCAGCATGTCCTTTTGCAAAATGGGGTATTGACATAGTGGGGCCATTCTCTCCAGCTTAGGGTCAGAGGAAATTCTTGATAGTAGCAATTGATTATTTTAGCAAGTGGGTGGAAGCCGTTCCCCTAGCTAAAATAAATGAGGATGCGGTGATGAAGTTCATTTGGAAAAATATTGCTTGCTGATATGGAACACCTCGGGTGCTGATATCAGATAATGAAACACAGCTTGCGGGAGCAGGGATCCGAGCTTGGTGTGAGGAATAGAAGATCAAGAAAAAATTTACGTCGGTAGCTCATCCGCAAGCCAATGGGCAAGTGGAAGTTACCAATAGAATCCTGGTCCAGAGACTCAAAGCTCGGCTGGAGAAGGCAGGAGGTGCATGGGTTCGAGAGCTCAGCTCGAATTTGTGGGCTTACCAAACTAATCCTAAGGAGGCAACGGGGGAACTCCTTTTAGTTTGGTGTATGGAATGGATGATGTTATACCAGCAGAGATCGGGATGGAGACTCATCGAGTACAAACTTTTGAGGAGAATGTGAATGAAATGATGATTCAGGAGGCCTTAGACACTATCAATGAGAAAAGAGATATGGCATTTTTGCAAATGGAAAGGACAAAGAGGAGGATCATGGCGGCATACAACAAGAAAGTGATGAGGAGAGCCTTTCAGGTCGGAGATTTGGTTCTGAGAAGGGCGGATGCTAGCAAGAACAAGGGGGAGTTGGATGCAAATTGGGAAGGGCCACTTCAGGTGACGAAGGTGCTGGCAGGAGGTGCATGTGAGCTAGAGGAGCTTGATGGACAAAAGCTTCCGAATGTGAAATATCTGATGTAATGAAATTACTTGTTCTGAATGAAATGACCTGCTTCCCTGAATTATGTGTTGGAAAATAAATTGGAAGAAATGACAAGTATTTGGAGCTCAGCTCGAGCTAGACTCCAAATACTTGGGGCCACGAGGCCATGCAAAGAGCTCAGCTCGAGCCAGCCTCCTTCGAAGAAATTGACAAGTATTTGGAGCTCAGCTCGAGCTAGACTCCAAATACTTGGGGCCACGAGGCCATGCAAGAAGCTCGGCTCGAGCCAGCCTCCTTTGAAGAAATTGACAAGTATTTGGAGCTCAGCTCGAGCTAGACTTCAAAAAAAAAAAAAAGCTTAGGCTCAAATTGTACTGAGCTCTGCACAATGGAATAAAACCTGAGCTATTATGAAGGCAAGAGTAAAAGAATAGAGATCAAGAAGAAAAAGTAATGTAAAGTAAAAGATCTTCATTACTTGGCAAAAATATTACAAGTACAAAGTTGGAAATACAATGATAAGAGATTACATAAACCCCTACGCATTAGGGGAAACATTCTCTGAAGTGAGATCATCGAAGGTGATAGTGACATCATCTACTAGAGCGATCTCAGGATCTTCCTCTTGAGTTCGGCCTTGAGGGGGAGTGATCTGGGTGGCCTGCTGATATCCAGGGATTTGTGTGGTGACTCCCGAGCTCAAAACATGGTGGAGTATAAGAGGCATGGAAAGGGATTCAACAAAGGCTTCCACAGGATCCTTATTGAGGCGATCTGCTTCCATAGAAAAAACAAAGCCCTTTGGATCGGGAAGTAATTTCTTGGGACCTCGCCTGTCGAACTGTTCTGTGATCCCCTTTTCCTTGAGCTGGTTCTCAGCCTGATCAAATGCAAAATTATAATACTCCATTGCCCCTACAGACAGCACCTTAATGAACTCGGTCGAGCTGAAGAAGGCTTGCTTAAACCTATCCCGTACCAGTTGAATAAAGGAGTAGCCCTCTGGAGACGTTGGAATACTGCAGTGACCGATCTCAATCCTCTCAGCTCGGGCTTGATCAAGATTGGTTGTGATCTGAAGTTGGAGTTGCCCAGCTCAGTCCTGAGAGTGGAATTCTCGGTCTCCAAGTCTTTCAGCTTGGTCTCATAGGAGGCCACTGTGACCTTGTGAATAGTCGTCTTGTCTCAGAGGTGATGAATTTCCTTTTGCAGCTTGGTTTCCTTGGACTTCAGGTGGGCACACTCCTCCTTGAGATTGTTCAACTTTTGTACAAGGGCAGGATCATTGAAGCCTACTCGAGCCCTGGCAACTAGTGCGGCCAATTTCACCTCGGATCATGAGTGATCCAGACAAAAAGAGCTTAGAAGGTCAGCGTCACTGAGCTTGTCGAAGGTGGTGCGATCAGGGTTAGGGCAATTACCCTGGATGAACTGCGTGGCTAGGAGGCCATCTGTATTTTTCAGGATTGAATTCCCAACAAAGAAAGTTTGGTTGGGAGTGTGTATAGGATTACGTGAGTGAGAGATCGGATTAGGAGAAGGAATCCCCTTGGACTTCTTAGGGGGAGGAGCGCCAGAGCCCGTAGCAGACCTCTTAGGAGGGGGCTTGTTCATTGGCCGAGCTTCTGGCCCTGTGAATTCGGCTAGGACCATGACCGTTGAGTCAAGTCGCATGGTCCGTGGTGACTTGTCGCCCTGATTTGAGAGAGTGCTGCCAGGGGCAGGTGGGTTGGATGAGGTGGCAAGCCGCTACTCTTCGTCCTCCTGCTCGGCAACCATGGCAGCCATCATGATGTCTGTCACAAGAAGAAATCCAGGTCAGTATGGAAATACTTTGATAATTTTAATTTAACAAGGGATTACTGTAATTGCCGATATCATCTTCTAAGGGAGCTGCGATGGGGCTCAGCTTAAAATGATATAAAAGAGTGGGAGTAATGAGACGAGATAGGTCATGTTTGACCAATGTGAGCTTGGTTATCATGGATTTAAGCTCGGGAGATCCGTCCCGGGGATTATGTTTGTGTTGGAGAGGAAGGGTCCAAATCCAGGTAGTGGAAAAACCCCAAGGTTGAGGAGAGGAAATGAAAAAATACTTATCCTTCCGAAACTTATTAGAAGAAGGATACTTACTCAGGAATTGAGCATCACCTTGGGAAGTAATATAATAGAGGCCCTTGGTGGTGGAAGTTTTTATTTGAAAAAGAGTAAAGAAGAGTTCGGTGGAGGGTTCGATCTCTAGATAGCTTGTTAAAATAATGAAACCTGCTATGATCCTGAATGAGTTTGGGGCTAATTGGTTCAGGGGGACATGGTAGAGTCTGGACACCTCAGTCATAAAAGAATAAACAGGAAATCGGAGCCCCCCTTCTATCTGACTTACAAAGAAGGCTAGGCTACCGGGAGGAGGTCGGTTGGGCCTATCCGAGCTGTTGGGTAAGATCTGTTTAAAGGATGGAATTTTAGCATTTTTCTTGATATTTTGGAGAGAGTGGGCAGTTACAGTGGTATCTTTGAAGTCATAGGGGTACCCGTTAAAGGCCCTAAGCCCGGAGCTCGGATCTCAATAACCCCTGAGTCCGAGCTCAACTCAGTGGCATCCGGATCTGAGGTAGAGGAGGGTTTATTTACATTAATAGGTTGTGAGAGAGACCCAGCCTCAGAGGACCACCTTTCTAGCTCAACTATGTAGGGGTCCAGGGCAGTTGATAAAGAAGAAGAAGACGCCATGAAAATGCAGAAAAATGGATCAAAGAAAAGGAAACCAGAGAAAAGGGAAATAAAAGTACCTAGTGGAAGGAGATTTAAAGGCTGGTGATGGAGAGGCACGGGGATTCTAGATGACTCGCCGAAATCTGTAAGAACTCGCCGGAGAGGTTGGTCGGAAACCTTGAGAGAAAACTTTGAAAGCAAGGAAAGGAAAAGTGGAAATGAAATGAGAATGGGGCTTTTTATAAGAGAAGATGGAGGTGAAAAGGCATATCGTTGTTTGAGGAGGTGTTGCGCGGTTACCAAGGCATCAGTGAGTTCAAAGGGTGTCCTTTCAATCACGTCACTGTGTCAGGGTTTTTGAAAAACCAAAAGGCAGCGGGAATTCGAAAAGCCTGAAACCCTAGAAATAGATTAGCTCAGCCTACAATCAACTATGGTTGAAATATAGGCCTTCTAACCATAGTTGGGGGGAGGAATTGATAAGGGTAAAAGATGGTTTGGGCTGATCTACATGGATTGGGCTGACCTGTTAAGCCCTGAGCATTGGGCCGATCCGCTAAGCCCTAAGCATTGTGCCGACCTATTAAGTCCTGAGCATTGGGTCGATTTGCTAAGCCCTAAGCATTAGGCCGATCTGCTAAGATCTATATATTTAGCCGATCTATTGAGATCTATTCAATGGGCCGATCTGTTGAGGCCTTGGTTTAAATCATGCTGACTCACTTGGGCTAGTTTGTTACAGCTCGGCTCCATGAGCAAAGGCGATCTCTGAGGATAGGCATTCAGAGGGTGATTCCTTAATACTTAGATATGAAGCTATTAGAATGGTGATCTGAGGTGTAACAGGTCAGTTCGGGTCCGAAGTCCAATGAAGGCAAATTAGGGTTTTGGAAGATCCGATTCTATCTTAATCATGATTGTGTTACCAAATCGTAACAGAATCTCGGATTTTACGGAAACCCTAATTTGGGCTAAGCTATAAAGGCCCAAGTCCAGGTTCATTTTTAACCTAATCACACTTTTATTTTTCACATATTATATTTTCGCCTCTTGCTTCTCTTCCAAGTTTCTGACTTAAGCATTAGAGAGGGTACGCCGGAGCACCCTCCGGCCCCCCTTTGTGCAGGTTTCGAGAAGGAGTTCGACTGGAAAGCTAGTTCGCGGGAGAGGAGTATTTTGAGAGCAACCAATACTACTACTTCAAGCAATAAAAGAAGTTTGAGATTTTGTCCGCTCTTCTTGAAAAAGTGACTTCACACTCATAATTATTAGTTAGGCCCTTTAAAAAGTACATATAAATGTTATATTCTATATATTATATATTTGTATTTACATAGGCCCCATTTTTTAATGTCTTATACAAATCACCAAAAGAAAAATCAATTTATTTATAGAAAAATTTATAGGTAAGTATTAAGATAACAATAAAGTTTAGGTAAGATCATTGTAAATAAAATCGTCGTAGATAAATGTTTACCAACAAAATATAAAATTATTGGTAATATTGGTAATTTAAATATTATTGGTGATTTGTTGGTAATTAGAGCATCTCCAACAGTTAACTGTATTTTTGTGTGTGTTTACACTACTTTAGAGGAAAATTTAGAGGAATTGAAGATTCAACTCCAACAGTCAACTACATATTTCACTCTAAATAGGAATATCCCATTTTTATTCTGTTATATTGAATTAAAATATTTATTAATTATTTTAAAAAATACATTTATTAATTAATAATTTATCAAATATATTTATACATTTATATATTAATGTTTAATATTTAGTTTTATTTAATATAATATATAAATATATGAAAAATTTTAAAATTTGAAAAATTATATAATTAGCATATTTATTTATATATTTATATATTTGTGTTTAAGATTTAATTTAATTTAATATAATTAAATTTAAATATAATTTGCGTTAATCTTTTAATTAACTAATTTGAAAGAATATATATAAATTCTTGCAAAAAAAATACATTCTAATTAGGAATTAAATTTAAAATTATTTTAATAAATTGATCAAAATACAAAACATAAATTACATAACTAATTATATAAATTACATAATATAAAGAAACAAAAAAAGTTCCAGAAAAAAAAAGAAAAAAAATAAAAAAAGGTTTCGCGTTGGAACAGTTGCCGCTACATGTAGCGGGCAACTATTCATTTTCTCTTTTTTAGCGTGGGGTTTAACGGAGTGCTGGAGTGATTTTTAACTCCAAATTAGTGGAATCCTCTATAATAGAGGACTATTGGAGATGCTCTTAGTCGGTATAGTTTGGAATAAATAATATTTTTTAGGCAAAAACTCATATAGGATTGACCCGCGGATCCTGTTGACCAGGTCCGCGTGTTAAAGCCACATGCTACCTTTTTTTTCTTCATGTTTTTCTTCCTCGGTTAAAGTAATAGTTTTATGAGAAAAAAGTATCGTTTTTTTAGATAAAGTATCATATTGTTTAATATAGCCACAAATTATGATTACCTTACAGTGAAGGAAATAAATATATCAGAGTTAAAGTAACACATTTATGAGTAAAAGTATATATTTTTGAGACAAAATATCATGTTTTAAGAGGAAAAATATGTGTTTTTTGAAATAAAGTATCACGTTTTTTAATATAGTTACATATTATGAATTCAATACAATGAAAGATGAATAATAAATATGATAGAGTTAAGGTAATATTTTATAAGTAAAAGTATTTGTTTTTTGAGATAAAGTAACATATTTTTTAATATAGTCACAAATTATGAATATATTATAATATATATATATATATATATATATATATATATATAACAGAGTTAAAATAACACTTTTATACGTTAAAGTATCTATTTTTTGAGATAAAGTATCATATTTTTTAATATAGTCACAAATTAGAAATGAAGGAAAGAAGGAAAAATAAAAAATAAATATGATATAGTTAAAGTAACACTTTTATAGGTAAACATATCCGTTTATGGAGATAAAGTATCAGATTTTTTAATACATTACAAACTAGGAACAAAAGAAAGAGGAAAAATAAAAAATAAATATTATGTAATTAAAGTAACACTTTTATAAGTAAAAGTATCCATTTATTGAGATAAATTATCATGTTTTTTAATACAATCAAAGATTAAGAGTCTAGTACAGTGAATAAGGAAAATAAATATGACGAGCTTTGGGAATTTATAATAATTTATGAATGGCATTATATTCATGGTTATACTAAAACTACACAACAAGCACCAGTGGTCTAGTGGTAGAATAGTATGCTGCTATGATACAAACCAGGGTTTGATTCTCAGCCTTTGCATTTAGAGGCATTTTTATTTTTTTCTAATCTACCAGGCATATTTATGAATGGCGTTATATACATGGTTATACTGAAACTACAAAATAAGCACTAATGGTCTAGTGGTAGAATAAGACCTTGCCAATGTATAAATGTGGGTTATATTCCCGGCTAGCGCTAAAGCATTTTTTTTGTTAAAGTAATAGGCGGGTATGGATCCGGATCCAGATCCAGATTGTAGGATCCGTCTTACGGATCAGGACCTGTAAGACGGTCCTACAAGAGACCTTCTCTATTTTTTATTTAGCCAGTATTGTATAGATAACTGTAACATTTAGTGACAAAATCATTTCTGTTAGTAAATTTTGGTAAGTTTTTTTTTTTTTTTTGGTAATGAATGAAGGAATGGTGATTTTGTTAATAAATAAGTACATATAAAATCATCAATCCTTTCCATTTTGTTTGTCTTTTGATTGAAAATGAACACTAAAGTAAACAAAAATCACATTTTTTTATTTGTTAAGAAAATCAAATCTTACCACTTCAATAGATATTACTTTCAAATTCATTCATGGCTCGGATTTTTTTCTTCCAAAGTTTTTTTTTTTTTTAGAATGAAAACCAGATATCATTAATAGAAACCAGAAGGAGCCTCCCCCTTAATCATATCCAAAATTTTTTGGGGGACGACTCCAGAATCCGACTCAACAGGAATGAACGAAAGAGCATGACGCGCTAGATGATGAGCAATGCAATTGCCCAATCGTCTAACCCAACTAAACAAAACAGAAGAAAAACTATCTAACAAAAGCTTCATATCATCAATAATGTTTCCAAAGTTGGTGAAATCATTCTTGTTTCTTGACAGCGCATGGAACACATTCAGGTTGTCCATCTCCAGCACCACCAACCGGATACCATTTTCAATAGCGAGTCGGATTCCCTCCCTACACGCCCACGTTTCCGCTACATCCACCTCCATAGCTTCTGGTCTAAACTTTGCACGAGCTCCTTGAATCTGCCCGGCATGGTCTCTTATTATTATTCCTAGCCCCGTCCCGACCTCCGGCACAATAGACACATCCGAATTTATTTTAACCGCGGGAGAAACTGGTGGTTCCCACTTATCCTCTAGTTATTCATTCATGGGTACCGCTGCGTCTTTATGTTTGGTGAGCTACTGATACTCCTCCAGTTTTTTCCTCGCCATTTCCACGCACGCAAAATGGTCCACCTTTTTTCCTTGGAATACCAGTTGGTTACGTCCATGCTATAGGCTCCAACGCATCATCACAAAGAAACAATGAGAATCAGCACTAAGATTGTTGGCCATCCACACTATCCAATCAGCCAAGTCACCTTTTCCTTCATGATTTTCCGTTTGAATTCGGAGTGGACAGATCCTCCATGCAAACGAGACCCAAGGACAGTCTCTGAGGGCGTGTACGGCTGTTTCTTCCTCATTCCCACATCAACAGCATATGGGTTACAATTCTACACCCTTTTTGGTAAGCGCACTTCTAGCCGGGAGGATGTTTTTAGGCATCTCCATAGAAAAATCTTAACTTTTGGGGGGATTTCCAACCTCCACATCCATTTCAAATTTTTGAATTATTACCTGAGTAGGACGTTGTTGCATATGAGAGGTCATGAACCTGCTTTGCCACGCAATATTCGGATTTAACGCTATAAACGCCATTTTTTGTGAAGTGCCACATAATCTTGTCCTTTCTCGCATATGAAACTAGGGGAATCGATCGAATAGCCGAAATCTCATTTTCACTAAACATCTCTCTAAGTTTTGCATATCCTAGCGCGCGTAATTCTCATGCATTAATTCACGCACTCGGAGGTCCTCCAACCATTCATCATGCAAAGAAAGAGATCTAAAGTTAGGGAGGTCCGGTATCCACGGGTCCTTCCAAACCATCACATCCATCCCATTGCCTACGTTCCATCGCATACCCTTGATGATAATTTGTTTTCCCGCTAGGATGCTTCTCCATGTATATGATGGATGGATTATAGCCCATCTTTGCTGTTAGGAAATTACCATTAGGGTAGTATCTCGCCCGGAGGGATTGTGCCAGTAAAGAATTTCCCTCGTGAATGAGACACCAACTTTGCTTTGCAAGCATCGCCTCGTTAAAGCAGTGAAAATTGCGAAACCCCATACATCCTTCATCCTTTGCTTTGGTTAAAGTATGCCACGAATACCAGTGAATTCTTTTTACCTCCCTTTTTTGGCCCCACCAGAAATTGCTAACAATTGAGGATAATTGTTGGCAAATATTGGCAGGGATAATAAAGCAACTCCTAATATAAGAGGGGATCGCTTGCGCCACTGATTTAATAATGGTCATTTTCCCGGCGGCAGACAACAGTTGGCTTTTCCATAGCTTAAGTTTTTTGCGAACCCGGTCTACAAGAAGCTGGAACACCTTCTTCTTCGACTGCCCGACAGTCGTAGGAAGCCCAAGATAGGTTTCATGTTTTTCGACCAACTTAACGCCCAATTTATCCGCTAGCTGCTGCTTTTTTATCCATCTCAATATTCCCGCTAAAAGTGATTTCCGACTTCTCCAAATTAATTTTTTGGCCAGACGCCTTCTCATAATCTCGAATTATTTTCCCCGTCACCTCAATCTCCTCCGCCGTGGCTCTCCCAAAAATAATACTATCATCTGCGAAAAATAAATGCGATATGCGTGGAGCCTGTCTGCATATGCTTATCCCATGTAAAGAGCCATAAGATTCCGCCTTCCTAATCATTGAGGAAAATGCCTCTGCACAGAAAAGAAATAAATACGGGGAAAGCGGGTCTCCTTGCCAGAGCCCACGAGTAGGAGAAAAAGATCCTCTCGGCTAGCCATTAATTAAAATAGAGAATGAGACAGTGGTAATACATTTCATGACAAGCTCAACAAATGAAGAATTTAAACCCAATTTAAGCATCACACAGCGAAGATAATCCCATTCAACCCGATCGTAAGCCTTGCTCATATCGAGTTTAAATGCGAAATTCCCTCTTTTTTGGCTTTACTATTCTTCATAGAGTGAAAGATTTCGAAAGCGAGAAGAGCATTGTCGGTTATAAGCCTACCCGGCACAAAACAGACTGGGTGTGACATATTAGTCGTGGCAATATAGATTTAAGCCTATTAGCAATGGTTTTAGTAATAAGCTTAAATAATACATTGCATAGACTAATCGGGCAAAAATCGGAAAACAGCTCGGGATTTTTATTCTTTGGTATAAGAACAATGAAAGTCTCATTTAAAGTTGTAGGGTTAGCGTTGCCATTTAAAATATCAAGGACGAGAGAAAGAATATCCGAATTAATAAGAGACCAGAATTTATGATAAATAAGGCAGGCATATCGTCCGGTCCTGGAGCTTTGGTTGGGTGCATCTGCATCAGAGCCGCTTTCACTTCGTCCTTTGTGAATGGTTGCGCGAGTGTGTCGCTCATGTCCGCTGTCATTTTGTTGTCCATCAAAGTTTAATTTTTTGTTGAAATTGAAAAACTTATCAAATTGAGCGACCTTAGAGACTTTAACAATAGACATAAAATTAAGGCAAACCCTTCGCACTGGCTTTAGCAAATATTACAATTAGGGATGGCAATTTCCTCCAAACACGATGAAGGATCCGATACCCGACCCTAATGGAGGAGAGTATGGAGAGTATTTTTGCACCCAACTAAATAAATGGGTATATAGGTATGGGTATGGAGGTGGGTCTAGATACATCCTACCATACCCTACCCGATACCCGATTAAATAATATTATATAATATATACATATATATATATTTATTTATGCATATCTATATATTTATATTTAAAAATAAGTCTCGTTTGCCAAATTCCAATTAAAATCCACTAACCCACGTGATTTGTGTCTTTTCTAATATTTTGTTAACTAATCTTTATCTTCATTCTTTTTTTCTAGTAAATATCCATAGCTTCATTGAAATAACCGAAATTTGAGAAAATACATTTTTAAGTGGTAATAAGGTATGGGTAGGATATGAACACCCGATCCTCTGATGGGTATAGGGATGGGTATGAAAATTAAATACCCAATAGGTATGAGCATGTGTATGAAAATTGAATTACCGATGGGGATGGGGATGGAGGATGTAGAATCCTCCCCGAATCCTACCAATTGTCATCCCTAATTACAATATCATCCGCGTGAGCTAGATATATATGAGACCAAGAAGTTCCCGTCGAGTGCACAACAACCATATTGAGAAGCAAAACAAGAAGGATTGGGCTCGTTGTCCGGGCCTTCTATACTTATAGTTAGAGCCGGCAAAATTGCCAACCCAACAAGCCAGTCCAGCCAGCCAACTCACATATAGGACTTGGTTGGGCCTTGTTTTTTAAGGCCTGAAAAAAATCGGACCTAAATGGCCCGATTCAGTAGGCCCATCGGGCTCGGGCCAAAAAAGCCCATTTTTTTGGGACTAGCCCGAGCCCGATAATATTTAATTAAAAAAATTGAAGTTAATATTTCCTTGGTCCAACACTGTATTTTCGAGCTGCAATACACATAAACCCACCAAGGCACAAAACTCTCTATGAGTTTTGTAAACAAAACTACAAAACAAAATATGGGTTGGTTTGGTATTAGTTAGGGTCCTTGGTCCATGATCATTTACAAAATAATCCGCTTCATCGAAAAAAATCCTTGGTCCATTTTAGACTTTTTGAATATAAGCTTTCAACCTAGACACAAAACTCACTGTAAGTATAAAATATTTGGCTTTTCGAATTTTTTTCTAAATATTTAACGTGAGCTAGTTTGGCCCGATGGCCCACAGCCCGTGGATAGATTGAGATGGGCTAAGAAAATCGAGGCCCGATGAGATTTTGGCCTGGCCCAGCCCAATTTTTTGGTTTGACCCGATGGGCTTGGTTCGGGCAGGCCCATTGCCAGCTCTACTTATAGTAGAGGGTCATTAACCACTCCACTTATAGCTCTTTAAATGGCCTTAAAATAGGATAGAAAAAAAAGAAGGATAACAAACTTCACGTGGAATGTACTGGGAATCTAAGGCCATATGATGGTTGTGTTTTCAACAACTATTTTCTAATTTTCAGCTACTTTGGAAAATGAGTTTATGTTTATCTAGGTAAGTTCTCAGTGGAAATAAAGTTATATCCACATTTCACTTTTTTATGAAAACATTTTTTTGGAAACACAACCAAAGAATTTTTCATCACAATCACACAAATTTATGTAAAAATACACTTCAAAAACTATAATCAAACAACTTTTCACTACAATCATGCACATCTGTGTTAAAATTACACTTCAAAAACTATAAATACTATTTTGGGGTAACTTTACTTTGCCCTCCCCAACTATACGTGATTTTCTACTTAGCCTACTCAACTTTAAATTGTTCTACTTTACCCCCTGAACTTTGTAAATTGTTACGTTTTGCCTAAATTTACCAAAATACCCCTCTGTATTTGATAGTTTGTTTCCAGTTTACCCCCTGAACTTCAAAATCGTTGCATCTTACCTCTTAATTTATAAAATCTTCATATCTTCTATATTTACTCCTACTGAGTTTTGTGATCCTTAAAATTGGTATCAGAGCCTAGGTTTATTAAGAACTTTTAGTTAAATTTATTATATTTATGTAATTAACAATTGGTGAGGAGAAATTACTCCGAGATTATGGATCTGGACTGATGTCCGAGATGTACCCCTTACAGGACATATCATCAAATATTGACGATGTATGCACAAGAACACCTTGACCAGGTTTCATATTGGGAATACCAACATGAAGAAAAAGAACGGGCAGGAGCCGACGGGGAAACTTTAAGGCAATGCAAAATGTGAGCAGAATATTATAGGCAGTTCTGGATGCTTAACCAAACCATATATGTTCACTTGATGAACCTTCAAGAAACGGTTCATGAAAATTCCCATCAGAACAATGATTCCTGATGGAGTACCTGAGTGGAACGAGATACTTCCAGACAAATCTAAGTTCTCCGAAGATCTTAGAGAAGTCCGGAGAAGGCGGTGCGAAATTATGGCAACCACCATATTCATCTACCAAAGACAAGTTCATCGATCGAGAACCGGATGGAGACGATGGTGAAATATCAGAAGGAAACTCTTGAACTCCTTCATGATATTCAGAAACGAGTCAAGAACCTGGAGGACAGGCCGAGTTCTTCTGAAGGAAAGAAGCATATAGATTTCGGGACAGTACCCTATTTACACCAAAAAGGAAAACCAACCGAAGTTATACGAAAAATGACAGATGAGGAGAAGTTCATTGCTCTAATCAAAGGAAAATCCATCAAAAATTAAAAAAGATGGATATGGAAAAGATGAATCTTAAAGATCTACATGACTTTACAGAATCCTTCGCAGAATTAGGAATTGTAGATTTAAAGATGAATCTTAAAGATCTACATGACAGATGGAACATTGGTCACCTATGATCCAGCAGGAAGACCAATTCCACCACCACCACCAGTTAATCCTAATGTCGAAGAAAGTACGGGTTTGAATCATGGAACTCGGGACGAGAGGATGCCACACGCTGGGGATTTCACGACCAGGAGTGATCCACTTTCAGGGACAGGAGGTCAAAATCCTCTTGTTGAAACTAGACAACCTACTGGAAGGCCGAATGTTTATCAGACGCCTTATGGAAGATCGCACCTCGACCCAATACATCCATATGGGTTGATGTTAAATCTGGACATCCCGATTTTAAAAATAGAGAAGTTCTCATTGATGAATGGGCTTGACTATGAGAATTTCAAACAGGACCCTCGATCTTACAAAGGATTCATTCATTTTACTCCTTGAAATGAGTCTTGAAGGATCGGTGAAGATTGCCTGGGATATGACCGATGCTAGTACAAAAGGTTCGGTCACATCAGGAGAATCACTTAAAGGAATTGTCGATGGTATGGCAAAACTATTCAAAATCCAGTTCATCGACATAGGTTATTTCGAGGGATTAGAGGATGAAAAAAGAAAGAGATATAAACAAGCCCTCTATAGCCTTGAGTTATATGATATTTGTCATATTGACGAATATATCAAGTTGTTCACCGAATACCGTGGAAATCCAAGATTGAAGAAAAGGAAGTGCATGCCTATTCTTTGCCAAGATTCCGAGTCCCCTGGAGAGAAATGCTTATCGGGGAATACAAGGATGGAGCGTAAGAAAACGTGGCCGAAAAAATGTCTTTCCTAAAGGCCAAGTTATCGAATGGTGTTACCAAGCGACTCTGTACATGAATTACAAGAGATTAAGAGAAATTAACAAACCAGTTCCTCTATGTTGCGTGGATAATGACATCCCGACAATTGTGGGAGGTCAACCAAGGCGGCACAGAAAGAAGAATGAGCGAAGCCATCCATATCGCTGAGGAAGAAACAGTAAAAGAAGTAGGTCTTCATGGAGACCTAGAAGGTTTTGGTCAAAAAAAAAAAGCGGTTACAAAACGGGCAAAGACCAAGACTGGCGAGTAGAGCCTCTTCATCAGGGTCTAATCAAGCAAGTACCAGCAGAACACCAGGAAGGAGAACTTTCAGGCGTGCTCATACCAGAGCAAATGAAAGTTTCAAAGACTGTAATTGCTAGACATGCGGAGCAAGAGGGCATATCTCAACGAATTGCCTAGACAATCAAAAACGAGGAGTCAGACAGTTCGAGGCTACACCAGAAATTGAGGAAGCTGTCTATTATCAAGATCTTATACAGGTGTATCAATTTGAGGATATACCCTCAGATGAAAGCATCTATGAAGAAGAGATCTATTCGGCGATGGAAGTGACTCACTCGAATCGAGTGAAGAAGAAATTCTTCACAGAGACAGATCGGGGAGGATATGTCGATTCCTCTCTCACATGACGGTTTCTCATAAAACCATTATGAGAATCATGAAGGAAGATCCAAAGCTTCAAGTCTATGATGGATTTACAATTGGAGCTATGGAAAAAACATTGGATAAAATTGGGTTTCGTAATAGAAAATACCAAATTATCCACAGGGTAACAACCGGAGAATTCGCTATTCCGATGGAGTTTACGGTAACTCCGATCGAGATGCGCTTTGTCCCTATTAAAGAAATCCGAGGAGATCAAAAGCAGAGTTAAAAGAGAAGTTGCAAATACACTCTCATGGATTCATATTGGAGCCATAAGAGTCATTATTAAAGCAACATTCAAAGAAGGGATAGATTCTCCACTCAATTTGGCTATCTTTGACAAGCGAATCTCAAACCTCAAGGATTCATGCCTTGGAGCGATTCTGAGAAATTTGTATCTTTGGGAAATTGGCATTTAATGTCTATCCTGGAATTGCATACAATCTGGGAGATCGAGATTTCAGTAGAGTCCTAACACTTCATCAAGATTTCAAAAGAGATGATTTGATGAAAGAAGGGAATAAACCCTACTCGATCACATACAAGATATCCTATGCTCTCTCGAATACACATCATTCATAAGTATTCTTGAGAAAGGAATTTATTGAAGTCCCTAGGATTTTCGAGGACTTTGCCAGGGTAGTTTTACCAGAGATTATTGAGTCTCCAACTATCAGGGAGATCGATATGAAAATACAAGATCAACCAGTCTTCAACAAAAGCCGAAGACTTAGAGTTGAGCCAAGAAGGATGTCTTTCCAACAGGACATAATGACGAGTAGTAACCATTGAGAAGAAAGGAGACCAAGTACGATTCGTATCCCGTATGTTTTCAAAACAAAATAGAGAGAGCCGAAATGTCCGAATGATGGCGAGAAGTTGAAGTAATATTCGACATCACTCGAAAGGATAATATTTTTCCTTGTTATGTTCTATATTATCTCCAACAACCAATAGTTGGGCGGTATCTAGGAGCCCAAGATAGGTAAAATTGAGTTGACTATCACAGAGTTGCGGGAAAAATCCTGAACAATTAATACTGGGAATTGAATTTCTTGAGGATCATAAACCTTGGGAAAGATTACAAGACGGAATGGAGTTCACAGCCGGCTAATAAAAGATACGTAATCAAATGACCACTAGTCCATTCTCCATATAAATTTCTATTGGAATGTTATATGTCAATACAAGGCCGAGTATTTCGCCGCCTATATTGATCCGTGTCGGAATATGTACTACAAAGCCGGATGTTTTTCCTAAAGAAATTGGAGAAGATTTACCAGCTATTGCAGGAAGAGATTTCTCTAAAAGGATTCTTATCCTTAATAAGGGAATTAAACAAGCAGAAATCATGATCAGAGGCGCGGGCGGTACCCTATGGTACAAATTGAAGACGCCACCAATCTATTTCCATGATACAGGTGCAGATGTTTGCTAGGAAATAATTTCCTACAAACATTCAAGCGATTTACACAGGAAAATAAGACAATAAGACTTATTTTCACAACATTATGTGATCATAAGATTATTGTCCAGAGACTGCGGGAAGCATTTTACAGATATTCATTTTCGCAGCAAGCGTGGTGATGAAGCCAAACTTCGCAATCCAAAAATGGCGGATCGAAGAAAATTTGGTAAAGCGTTATTATCCTTTAGACAATTCGGAAGCGGAAAGGACAAGAAGATATGGGATAATAACTTGTATGCATTCAGAGTACAAGGAGAAGAACGAGTTACTCCAGAAGCCATTGCAGAATTATGGATGAGTCTAATGGAGAATCCACAGAGTGACGTGACTATAGAGGAACAAATATCACTCGAGGATGTCAAGAATAAAATCCAAAGGAATGATAATGAAGATCCTTTGTCATGGTGGGACAAGAACGAGCTCAAAGCATCCTTAAAGGTTAAGCTAGGAAAGGAGTACGAGTTCGTGAGATTCAAACCAATCCTTATGAACCAGGAGGATCGTGAGGATATGCAGAAGATACTTAAGGAACATCTTGACCTTAAGTTAATCTCACCAGGAGTTTCTCCATACAGCAGTCTGGGATTCTTAGTCAGAAACCATGGAGAAATCAAAAGAGGAGAGCCAAGACTTGTTATTAATTACAAAGGGATTAATAACATTTTGGAGTTCGACAGATACTATATCCCAAGCAGAGAACATCCGTTAATCGCATCAAAGGTGCCAAGATATTCTCAAAGTTCGATTGCAAATCTGATTTTACCGATTAAGATGGATGTAGGTCCCAAGGGGTGTAAGTGTAAGGTTTAGAAGGGGGTTGAATAAACCTTACCAAATTTTCGATTTAGTCCTTTTAAATCTACGAGTTGATTCTACACATTGTGTCCTTGATGGACAATCGAATTAGTCACTCAAGAGAGTTAATCTCTCAACAGACTCACCGGTCTTTTGATGGAATAACTCGATTGTTGGCTATAATTTGACTCAACTGTTTTTTGTTTTCAGCGAAGACTTAACACCCTTAAGTTTGATTAAGCAAGATTTTAGAGCTTGATTTAGTACTTATAAATTATCAAATGGATAGCAAATTCATCAAAGATATAAGCGATTAAAAGTGCGGGAATTTAAGTCTTTGAAATGTAAATGACACAATGAAGTTTTTATAGAGGTTCGAAGATGGGGTAATTCTTCTACTCCTCTCTTCTCCAACTCCTAGAGGAATCCACTAGGTAATGATCGGTTTACAAAGTGGTAACACCGGATACAAGTCTTGATCACAACAGTAGACTTGATCCTTTGGGACTCGATCCGAGACGCCTTGATCACTCACCGGCTTCTCGTGCGACTCAACTTCTTCACAGGGGCGTTTGCCTTTGCTACTTCATGACTCACTTGCTCAAGCTCTTTGGATTTGATCACGAAGCCCTCCAAAAGCTTAAGACTTGGTTCAACCTTGAACCTTTCTACAATCCTTCCTGGAATGTAGACCCCTTTTCTTCAAAAGTTTCCTCTTCAACTGATTGAAGTTCTCTTTCCTTCACAGGTGAGTGTTGGATTGATGTACTTCGTAATGTAGGCTTGAGGATTGAGAATGTTTCAGTTTTTCTAATATGCTTGTTTATCTCACATGTGTGTCATCCTTTTTCTCAAACAAACTCCTCAGCCTTTTATAGTGAACTTTCAAAAAAAAATTTGCCCGTTGAAGAGATAGGCTTATTTTTTGAAAGTCACTTTGCAGTCGTTGGCTTGTCTTGTTGCGCTTCTTGGAATTGCCATTTCCTCGTATGAATTGTTCTTTCACCTTTTCGCAGTTCGACACGGTGTAGAGCTTCCCATTGTTCATTCCTTTTGCACGCTTCTGGGATCGAGCACTCCAAGAAAGGTGGTATGGAGATATTACTTGTTTAAGTAAATCTCTTGATTTAATCGGCAACGGTTCTTTTACGATTATCTCGACTTGACTCGCATTTTCTTGTTTTCCCCGTGGTGACTTAGAGTTAGCTTCCAATCATTGGATGACTCTTCTCACTTCAACTTGAGACTTGGCTTTTCTTGAGTTGACTTGATGATGCTCCACTCACCGCATCTCACCGCTTCTCCAAAGAGAGTTCCCCTGTCTACTCTTCTTTGCCATACTCACTGTCTCGCAATGAGTCTTCCTTCAAGTCTTCGATTGTCTTCTTGCAAGTTAGGGCGTAGACTTAACTTAACTCACTGCCACTCTAATTGTTACAATACATTTTACGAAGAATTGGGGTGCCAACTTTCTATTCTAAGTTTTACATGGCATTCATCAAAATCTAAACAATAAAATTCCTAACAATTTCCCCCTTTTTGATGATGCCAAAACTTAAACCATTCAAAAATGCAAACAAAGAAAGATACATACAGATAGTGTATTGACATAGAATGTATGCGCATAATAGATCTGTTTATTGATCATATCATTCTGTTCTTTTACACAATCACATTTACAAGGTGTATCGTGAGCACATATTTGTCTACACCGAAAATAAAGAATTTATAGCTTTATTACGTAAGACTTACATTGTATGTATTTACATGATAAAATACACGAAGGGTTGACAAAGAACACTTCATCTCCTTCGCCGTCTCCTTCTTTCATCTTGATCAAGATCTTCTTCTCTTCTTCTCTTTTTCTCGTCGTCACCGCCTTTTTTTCTTCTCATATGCCTTCCTCGCGCTTCATCTCTTCTTATTCTTTCCTGTCTCTCCTCCCATAGCTGAGTTTGTCTCTTGTTTTCTTCTTCTAGTCTTTTTGCATACTCGGCGTTAGTTTTAGCCACTTTCAAATTTGCCACTTGGTCAAGCCCCACCCCAAGAGATCCCTCCTTTCTTTCCCCCGGATCCACGTATTCAATGTTTTTGGGCGGAGGCCTAGGTCCAAGCTTCTTCCTCCACTCTTGCTTCTTCCTCTACCTGGGCGTATCTTTGACTTGGGGTCTTCTTCTTTCCAAACCGAGTGACCGGCGAGTGACCAGCAGAGCGATCGCCGGTTGTCTCTCTGTCGGCTTCTTCACATAACGTGAGACCCTTTTCCCAAGACAAGTCCCAAGCTTGAGCCATAGACATATTTGCAAAGTATCCTCGATTCGAGCATTTTAAATTCATCGACCGATCGTGGCTCGTCCCGACATCCGAGATGGCATAAGTGTCTCTGCTTCACCGGAATGCCTCCATGTTCTTTCAAGATGTTCATAACCCTGGCATCCATTCTTCCTTCCACTTCCTTCATCCCCGCTTCAATAGTTTTTCTCTTATCGGCCATGGATATAGCAGAGTGTTGGAGTGGCGAGTCACGAGGAGTTTGCCGCTTATAATGTCACCGTGAGACCTTGTTGGGGGTTTGTGCAATCATCAATGTCACATCCGTTGATCCTTCCCCCTCAACAAGCTTTCCTTTCTTCTCGTTTCAAGACTTCCTCACCGATTTTCCCTTCTCACCGCTTCTTTTCTTCTCGGCTTGATTTTAGCGCTTTGAGATATTCCTCTTCCCCTTTTTGGCATCATCAAAGGATAGAGGAACCCCGTGGAACATCTTTGGCAAGCATGAAGTCGAGTCTTCTAATGGTTGAGTTCTCGCTTCGAGTCTCATCGCGTTGTATGCGGACGGAATTGGATCGAGTAGCGTTGGATTCTCACAAATCGCCTTCATCTCACCATGAGAAGGCTGAATTTTCTTGTCGTGTGTTCTTCCAAACGCTGTAGATCATTTGTATTTTGCTCACGCAGCTGACTTGATCTCGGCGGTGAGCTTCATGCATATGCTCAATGTGTTCTCTCGGCTTCGTTTTTGCATCAGGCATTTTCACTCTCCACACCACTTGTTGAACAATGTCTGAAGTATCTCACCTGCTCCACACGCATTGTTTGTTCTTTGCCACCATTCCCTTATCCGAATCATGTTATGCCTCTTAAATCACTTGTAAGGGTGGCATCTCTGTTGTCGATCGCATGTCCAAAGAGGCCTGATGCCTCTCCATCCGTTCAACCTCGGAAATAGTGCCTTGAACACTTCTCGAACTTCAATGATTCTTCACATTGCGATGGCCATGTAGCATCAAAATCATAATCACCGAACAATGGTGTCGATGGAAGAACAGAGCTGGTTTGTGATAGCGTGCTTGTTCGTTTCGACTCTTCGTGGAGTTTTGGTATCTCCAAAGAAAAAGGGAAAGATTCTATAAAAGATTCATCACCGCCAACCGGGATCTGTTCGATGATGAGCGGTGCGCGTGAAGTTCTTTTGGGAATCGATCCTGCGCTGCAGCCTTGAGGAGCCTGCGCAGATGGTCTCTTGTTCACCGGGTTTTGTTGTGAAGTAGACCCGACTTGCCGAGCCTCGGTTGTTTAACAGCCTTCGTTGGTCTCAAATGATTTTTCCATTTCATGATCGTCCTCGGCCTTATCGGAAGCATCATTGGACGACGATGAGATTTCCATTGGTGGCTCATCATCAAAGTTAAAAGTTTGACGAGTAGTCTTGGGATCGACTTGCTCGTGCTTGGAACATCCGCACTGAGTCTTTTGGATTTGTCATGGGGATGACTCGAAACTTCTTCTTCGCCTTCCGATCCCGGAAAAGTGACATCGTGGGTTGTCCCGGGAATCATGAAGTGCGCTTATCTCCTTCTCTCGATGGGTCGATGATAGCGGGAGGGATGTTCTCTCTTTGACCTCTTTTACCCCGGAAGTCTCAACCTCCCGTGGCCTTCATTTCCTCCAGCAGCTCTCTCTACCGCCGCAAGGCACTGGTCCTCCCTTTCGACGATGTCACTTGTCTTAGGGTCTTCTACAGGCATCCATTGAGTCTCAACCCCATGGATTGCACTTTCATCGCCTGCAGTGTTAACTCCCGTCGCTTTCTTCCTTCGCTCGATGCATCGCAGCATCGGCCATTCATTAGCCTTCAGAGCGCTTGGCACCTCGGTCACCGAGACGATCTCAATCGCCTGCGAGCTTCGTTGATGGCAACTTGTCAGTTTTTCTTGTGTTTGTATTGTCTCTACTTCGCCTCCTTGATTCGTTGTGGAGTCATCCGTAGCATCCGCCGACCTTGCCGCAGCGGAGGAGTTTCCCCCTCACCGGGCGCACCACCGAGTGACTTGGAATGGGGTCACTCGTCTCCAAACTCCCGGCTTGTTTCGATTGATTATTCAAAGTTGGGGCAAAGGTGGTAGCACACCTTCAATAGGGGTTGGCTCGACCGGGGTCCCCACTATCCCGCCATCGCCACTCCTTATTGCCTTCTTCTCGAGTGAATGGGAAGTGGTAGCAAAGAACAACAAACCAAGCTATTTGTCAACCACTCCCATTGGATCGATTTCGGTGTGTGTTCGAGGACTCTCCTGGTCCCTCCATTAGTCTTTGCTCGTGAAGGATTCTTGATTCGTGCAATGCTTGCGCATTTGCAACTCTTCCGTGGCGGCATTCTCCTTCCTCGTCACCGTCGGAGAAGACATCAAGGAGAGGATGTGTGTGTTCATTGTTGTGCTAGAGATAGGCGGATGCTTGCCTTCTCACGTGCCTCGGCTTCTTGACTTGCTTTTCTCTCTCCTTGTCCTTGTAGATCTGCGGGATGTCCGTGCGATTGTCTTCATCCGTGAGCCGGGAGCACATAGTTAATCCAAGGAAGCTCAACAGTTCCTCTTCTTCTTCTATGAATTCAGCCGTTGGAACTGTTCCCTCGACTTACTCAACTTCCATTTCCTCCACTCACGCGGACGATTTTGGAAGTCCGGTAAGGTGGAGATAGGATCATTACATCACTATCCGCTCTAGCGAGTTCTTCTTGTGCTTCACCGTGAACTACACCGTGTGTCTTGAGTTGCTTCTGCTGACGCCTTCAAGACTTGGTGTTTCATCAACTACATCCGGAGACTCTACTTTTCCGGAGTCTCCGTATTTGCGCTTAGCCGAGTAATCGACTCACCGGTTTCTCCGATTGATCGCTTGACGATTCTTCTTCGTCTCCTAGTTTGTACCAGAGGGATTTCTGGTTCGAGACGGCAGTGTCCTCTCGAGTCTTGTGCGGCGGGGGCAGTCTTGGTGTTTGTTTCGAGGAGCCGGCCGTCTTGGCTTGTCGGGCTTCTCCTCCTTTTGACGATCGGAGAAGATATTTGTGAGTCCTTCTCGACCGCTGCTGCGGGCAGGGGAGAGACACGGCTGCCGGGGCGGTGACTCCTAGCTGCAGGGCGGGAGCATGTTTGGTTTTCTTTCTTTGCAGGGGCAAATGATCTTAGCTAGCATTTGCAGGGCGGCTTTCTTCTTTTGGTGGGAGGAAAAACAACAGATCTTGGGTCACCGATTCCCCCTCACCGTGTCGCCTCTCTTGGCGTAAGCTCGCTTCGAGCGCCGAGAGAGGTTTGCTCAACATCCTCTTGTTAACATGGAAAGCCTTCCCATGTCTAAGAGGGATTCCTTTCACCTCCAACAAATGGCCAATCACTAGGCCATATCCTAGGGATCCTCCAAATGAGCCATCTTCTTTGAAGGACTTGTTCCCACGTTACGGCGAGTCTCCGTAGACAAACTCACCCGCCTTTATCTTATTTTCT
Organism: Rehmannia glutinosa; assembly: GCA_016081115.2. NCBI lineage: Eukaryota > Viridiplantae > Streptophyta > Magnoliopsida > Lamiales > Orobanchaceae > Rehmannia > Rehmannia glutinosa. The sequence goes on from CM071926.1 coordinate 118,692,202, forward strand.
TCGATGATTGCAGCCATTACAATCGGCTTTGCCTTTGACAGATTGGTCAAAGTCGCCAAATTTGATGTCGATACATTTGGCAACTATGTCCAACAACTTGTGATAATCCTCCTTCAAAGCCATCTCTTGTTTTTTCAGTGTATATTATTTTATCGGCAAAGTCCGACTTGGCTATTTCTTTCCAAAGCGTCACCAATTTACATCGCCTTCTTTAATCTCGAAGCTCCTTCACGTAGTAGTGAGCAATGTTCACCAAATCCTTGGCGTTGATAGTCACCGCTTTCCGTGAATGTAGATGACTTGATTCCTTCATCGTGAATCTCGGATTCACGAGAATTGTGCGACCTCCTCCACATAGGTCATCGGATATTCTAGCGTTAGAAACGGTTTTAGTCCGGGCGTTTCCAACTTCTCGGCGATTTTCTTCACCAGGGTCGTCGGACCCCTACTTCACCATTCCAGTTTAAATCCACCGTCGAACCGGTGTGGATTTGCTTTCCTAACTTGGTAAAGTCATAAGTTGGTGCCATTTCTCGATTATATCAAGGAAAAACTTCGAAAATTGATTTGAAGGTTGATAGGGTTTTGAGAGTATTTTGCCTTAGTTTTTGAGAGAAAGAGATGAATGTTTTAGAAGTGTGAGAGAGAAACGGACGAAAAATGGTTTAAATATGGTTTATGAAAGGGCGTGCGGGTGGTTTTGAATTGTGATCGAAATCAACGGCTTGGATTTCGCACGCCTATTGAGCATTTCATGTCTCGTATTTAATGCGGCAAAGATTTATATCCAATCATAAGCTTGGTGTGCAGCTTTATGTCCGTACACATCATCATTATGTTGACGTATTCCTTAAAACATTCCCGCTTAGTCAAAACGATTGCGTTTTTGTCACTTTGCTCATAAGTTATTCAGAATTATCTCTTAGGCGATTTAACTCTACTTCTCACAGTTCTCTTAGCGACTCGACGGCTATCACTTGCCTCGGTGTAGTCAGTTGTCTTTCCGACTACTGATGATTCTTGAGCCGATTTACTTTTGACTCTTTTTCACCTCCTTTTCTCGCTCCATTTCTTTTCTTTGGTTCTTCCGTGTCTCGGCTTAGTTCAATTAATCCCAACTCATGTTTGAGTTCTTCAAATCTTGACTCACATAATGGTTTTGTGAAGATGTCGGCTAGTTGTTTATCGCTTGAGATATATTCCAGGATGATGTCCTTCTTTTCAACATGATCTCTTATGAAGTGATATCGACATCAATATGTTTTGTTCTTGAGTGCAACACAGATTTTGAGTGATTGCAATTGCACTTGTGTTATCACACATGATTGGAATTTCTTTTTCCTCAACTTCATAGTCTCTCATTTCTTTGTCTCATCCATAGGACTTGGGCACAACAATGCCCCGCCTATGTATTCCTGCCTCACCGGTAGAGGTGGCTATTGAGTTTTGCTTCTTGCTAAACCAGAAATCACTGCTTCCTAGCATTTGACATGTGCCTCAAGTGCTCTTCCCGTCCACTCGTGCATCCAAAGATAGTCGAGAATCAATAGCCAATTAGCTTGAATCCACCTTCCTTTGGATACCATAGGCCTACTTCTTGGCTTCTTTTCAAGTATCTCAATATTCTCTTAGTCTTTTGTCATATGGCTCTCTTTTGGAAGCAGATTGAAATCTTGCACATACACCTACAACAAAGGTGATGTCCGCCCGCTTCTTTGTGAGATAGAGCAATGATCCAATAAGTGCTCAGATCTTGTTTGATCTACGTGCTTACCATCCGCATCCATGTCCATTTTGGTGATGTGTTCATTGGTATTTTTACGAAGACTTCTCCTCCATACCAAACTTCTTCATTAAATCTCTGGTGTATTTTGTTTGACTTATGAAGGTTCCATCCTTCACTGTTTCACTTGGAGTCCAAGGAAGAATGTCGCTCTCCCATCATGCTCATTTCAAATTTACTTTGCATGAGGTTTGAAAATTTTTCACACACTCTTTTGTTAGTGGATCCAAAAATGATGTCATCCACATATATTTGAACAAGCAATATACTCTTCTTGTCTTGAATTCTCAAAAGTGTTCTATCTACTTTTCCTTTTGTGAATCCATTTTCAATTAGGAATTGTGACAGGTATCATACCATGCTCACGGGTGCCTGTTTCAATCCATACAGGGGCTTTCTTGAGTTTGTATACCTTGTCTCCAAGAGTCTTCCGCTCAAATCCTGGAGGTTGTTCAACATACACTTCTTCTTCCAATAAACCGTTTAGGAATGCATTTTTACATCCATCGATATACAATGAAATTCTTGTGAGTCGCATAGGCAAGAAACATCCTTATAGCTTCCAATCTAGCTACGAGGAGCAAATGTTTCATCAAAATCTATCCCTTCTTCTTGGCAATATCCTTTGGCTACTAGTCTTGCTTTGTTTCTTACCACGTAACCTTCCTCGTTCATTTTATTTCGAATACCCATTTGGTTCCAATAACATTTTGATGTATGGGTCTTTGCACTAATTCCCATACTTTATTTCTCTCAAACTCGATTCACTCTTCTTGCATAGCTTGAATCCAATGTGTGTCGTCCAATGCTTGTGACACATCTTTGGGCTCTATTTATGAGATGAAGCATGTGAACATAGCTTCTTGTTGAGTTCGATCTTGTTTTGACACCTTCTTTATATCTCCAATGACAAGTTCTCGTGGATGGTCTCTTAGCCATCTTACATCGAGTTGGAGTAAGTTAGCCGGATTGATCGACTTGCACTGTGTTGTTGTGGTCACTCTCTCGTAATCACTTAGCAAATTTTCCAAATTTTTTGAGATTCATTATCTCATCTTCTTCGAATTGATAATTCCAGCTTTTCAAAAGATAGGGACTCTTCTCAGATGGTTGGATGATTGACTTATCAAATGACTCTTCAATGTCTTCTCCATTTACATTTGGCTCATCGAATACTACATGAATGGATTCCTCTCAGTAACCATAGTTCTTTTGTTGAGTATCCTGTAGGCTTTGCTTTCACCGAGTATCCTAAGAAGATACCCTCATCGACTTTAGCATCAAAAGCCTTTAGGTTGTCTTTGCCATTGTTGTGGATGAAGCATTTACATCCAAATATTCTCAAATATGCAACACTTGGTTTTCTTCCATCCGGATCTCATAGGGAGTCTTTGTCGATTGCCTATTTATCATACATCTATTTTGGGTGTAGCAAGTCGTGTTGATTGCTTGACCCAAAATCTTTTTGGTAACTCGCTCACTAACATGGTCCTTGGCCGCTTTTTGAGGGTTCTGCTCTTCTTTCTCGCAACTCCATTCTCACAGTGGAGTCCTTGTCTGGCGATAGTTCATGACCAATACCATTCTCAATACAAGATCTTGAGTTATTATTCCATTGACAAACTCGGTTCCTCTATCGATCTTATTTTGATAATGGTTTGACTCTTCTCATTTTGAATCCTTTTCATCACCGTGGTAGTTTTTGTAGAGTTTCTTTCTTCTTACACATGAATATTGTCCATGTATATCTTGAGTAGTCATCTACTACCACCAAGGTGTATTTCTTTCCACTTATCTTTGGCGGTTCCATCGGGCCAAATAGATCCATATGAAGCGATGCAATATTCTTGTTGAGGATGGGCATGTCTTTTCTTTGAATGACGACTTGATTTGTTTTCCCTTCCGACATGCATCACATATACTCTCCTTCTTGTATACTCGAGTCCGGAAGTCCTTCTACAAGATGACTTCTTGCCCGACTTGTTAATTGTTTTGAAATTCAGGTGACTCGGCTTTTTGTGCCACGTACCAACTTGATTCAAATTGTACTCTTTTGCTAGTAGAAAAAGTCTTTGGGTGTTGCATTGACCAATCCACTACATACATATTTTTCTCGTCTACATCATCCTTGCAAAGACCACTTCATTTGATTCAATATCTTTGATTTGGCATATACCCATGTTGAATCCAACATTGTAGCCCTTGTCACGAGAGTTGATGATGCTTAGTAAATTGAAGTTGAGTCCTTCAACATATGCAACATCTCGTGATTTCTAATCCATTCCTCTTGATGGATCCAATGCCTTTTATTTCGCCAGAGCTTCATTTCCTCCAAATATGACTTTTGCTCCTTTGACTTCCTTGAATTTTGACAGATTTTTCTTATTTCCTGTCATATGTCCGGAATGACCACTATCCATGTACCAGGTTCCTTGGCACTCACTTTCCTTGAACCCGCAATCAAGGAAATTAAGTTTTAGGTACCCATACTTGTCCGGGTCCCGAGGGGTTAGAATTGTAAGATGATCCAACCAACCTATAGCCAAATGATTTGACTCTAAGGGGTTGCCATCTATCGCTGCCATAATCATAATTAATCCTGCAAATTGCTTGGGGATTCTAGGTTCATACAAATTTTGTCTCTTTTGTCTCAGTATGCTGCGTATGTGTTTTAGCAATTGCCTTCCTTGGTAATTGTGGTGTTTTTGAGTGTAGTGCCTAGGAGCATATGTGTCTTTGATGAAAGCTCTTATGCTTTTGGAATGGCCTTTGTTGAGTTCTAGGCCTTTGCCATTTGGGCTTATATTCCATAAGTCTCCAGGCGATTCACATTATTCCAATCGGCTTGGCTTGGATATTTTCTACCATTCCCATCATATGTATTTCTTTTATGGGTTTTCTGAATTTTTGGTAGCTCTTCTTCTTTACAGAGTATTTTTACTGTTTGGAGTTTCTTTGAGGACTCGGTTGAATCTCTTCTCAATGTCCTTTCAAAGACACTCAACTCGGCCTTTTTTCCTTTGTAACCAAGGCCGCTTTGCTTAGTATTGTGCTTTGGAGTGAATGTGTGTGCAACATTTAGAGTTTTGATTTTTCGACTCTTCATGACTTGAAGATCCTTTTTCCAAAATTACTCTTGAGGTTTGACATGGCACAGGAATTAAATCCTAAGCCTGTCTTGTCTCCACATTCTCTTTGACTCATAATAAGATCATCCAATGATTTAGATGCCTTAGTGAATGAGGCAATAACATTCTTGAGGTCATTCTCCTCTTTTCTATAGCGATTTTCGCTACTAATTTAGCATTTTCACCTTTAAACTTTCATTTTCAACAAATATTTGACTTAGAGTACTCGGCTCCTTAGTCACTTTGAGTTTTGACTTTTGAGTAGGTTGTTTTTCTCATTCAATAGTGTGTGTGAGGATTTAATGTGTTCAAAATCTTTCATCATTTTGCCTAATGAATCATAAAGATCGAGAGGTGATGAAGTGTGTGTGTCACGATCACTATCACTAGTGTCCCTGAGTTTGTTGAGTTAGATTGTACCTCATCTTCTTGATCTTGTTCTTTGGCCATCAAGCGGATCGGGGCTTCTTCTTCGTAGTCACTTGAGTAGTCGCTTCACCGCTCTCTCAATCACTCTCTCTTGACTTGGTTTTTGTGCCATCTCTGCACCATCATTGCCTTTTTCCTTTCTTGTCTTCTTTCTCAAAGACCTTCCTTTCTTCTTCATCTCTCGTATTTGTTGACTACAGGATATGGACAATCAATGGCATAGTGACCTGGTTGTCTGATTCCAAAGATAGATATTCAACCTTTGATCGGCTCTTTCCATTCTTGGATTGTCGGCCCTTTGATACTCAACTTTTTGATGATCTATTCTCTTGGTTGGCCTATCTTCCCTTGATTTGGAGGGAGCCGAGTGTCTTCTCGAAGATTCACCCTTTCCTCTTTGTAGTTCTTATTGAAGAACTTGTTGAACCTCTTAACCATCGTGGCTATTTCTTCCGGGTCAATGACTTCTTTGACCTCGGCTCTTTCCCATCTTTAACAATTAGAGCAAATTTGTTTTGGGTACAAACTTGTCTCTTCCTGGTCTTTTTCTTCTTCTCAAACAAACTCGTAAGCTTTGAGGTCCGAGAATAACTCATGGTTGGATGTCTTTGATAGGTCCATGGAATGTCTCGGTGCCTTGACCTTCATTTCCCATTCACCGAAGACTTTTAGGATCTTCATACACATTTCCTTCGTGTATATTCCTTTCCAAGTGCGATACTCATTTGTGATTTCGTGAACCGAGCATCCGTTGATCCAGGTTTTCTCCTGAGATCATTTTGAAGTTTTCAAATTTCTCAGATGTACCACCGATAATTTGTTTTCTTTGATTTGCTCGAGCCTTCACAAATCAATGTCACTTGTCCCATTTCCTTAGCCGTTTTGCATGATTTGACTTTATTGAACATGGCTTTGTCCAAGGTCTTGTAAAGGATGTCCTTGGCTACATTGTCCAGGTTGTATCTTTTTCTCATCATTTGTCCACTCGCTTCTTGGTTTTTCAACCATGACCGTCCGGGAGCAAGATCTTCTTCTCCTTCACCGCAACTCTTCGTCAGACAAATGTGTTCACCTTTAATATTTGCATAGGCCCATCTTCTATCACTATCCACATCTCATCATGTAATGCCGATAGATGAGCCTCGCATACGTATTTTCCAATCATCAAATTCTTCAATAGTGAACATAGGGATGCGTGTCAAATTTGCTTCCATGATAATAACTTTTAATGATAGAAAAGAGTTTTGAAAATTTAAGTACTAAAGCGGACTTTGAAAAGTTTGGAGATCTAGTTCAAGAACTGGCAACAGGTGCGGAGGGTTCAATGAACCAACCGCTCACGATACCACTTGTAGGTCCCAAGGGGTGTAAGTGTAAGGTTTAGAAGGGGGTTGAATAAACCTTACCAAATTTTCGATTTAGTCCTTTTAAATCTACGAGTTGATTCTACACAACTTGTGTCCTTGATGGGCAATCGAATTAGTCACTCAAGAGAGTTAATCTCTCAACATCACTTCAGGTCTTTTGATGGAATAACTCACTGCTTTGCTATAATTTGACTCAACTGTGGTTTTGTTTTCATAGGAAGACTTAACACCCTTAAGTTTGATTAAGCAAGATTTTAGAGCTTGATTTAGTACTTATAAATTATCAAATGGATAGCAAATTCATCGCAGAGATATAAGCGATTAAAAGTGCGAGAATTTAAGTCTTTGAAATGTAAATGACACAATGAAGTTTTTATAGAGGTTCGAAGATGGGGTAATTCTTCTACTCCTCTCTTCTCCAACTCCCCGGAGGAATCCACTAGGTAATGATCGGTTTACAAAGTGGTAGCAGTTGATCCGGATACAAGTCTTGATCACAACAAAAATGACTTGATCCTTTGGGACTCGGTCCTGAGACGCTTGATCACTCACCGCTTCTCGTGCGACTCGGCTTCTTCACAGTACCGTGCTGCCTTGCTACTCTGACTCACTTGCTCAAGCTCTTTGGATTTGATCACGAAGCCCTCCAAAATCTTAAGACTTGGTTCAACCTTGAACCTTTCTACAATCCTTCCCCGGAATGTAGACCCCTTTTCTTCAAAAGTTTCCTCTTCAACCGATTGAAGTTCTCTTTCCTTCACAGTGAGTGTTGGATTGATGTACTTCGTAATGTAGGCTTGAGGATTGAGAATGTTTGATTTTTTTTCTAATATGCTTGTTTATCTCACATGTGTGTCATCCTTTTCTCAAACAAACTCCTCACCTTTTATAGTGAACTTTCCAAAAAAATTTGCCCGTTGAAGAGATAGGCTTATTTTTTGAAAGTCACTTTGATCGTTGGCTTGTCTTGTTGCGCTTCTTGGAATTGCCATTTCCTCGTATGAATTGTTCTTTCACCTTTTCGAGTTCGACACGGTGTAGAGCTTCCCATTGTTCATTCCTTTTGCACGCTTCGGGATCGAGCACTCCAAGAAAGGTGGTATGGAGATATTACTTGTTTAAGTAAATCTCTTGATTTACTCGCAACGGTTCTTTTGATTATCTCGACTTGATCGCATTTTCTTGCTTTCCCAGGTGACTTAGAGTCGACTTCCAATCATTGGATGACTCTTGTCACTTCAACTTGAGACTTGGCTTTTCTTGAGTTGACTTGACCGATGCTCCACTCACCGCATCTCGCTTGCTTCTCCAATGGAGTTCCCGCTCTACTCTTCTTTGCCATACTCTCACTGTCTCGCAATGAGTCTTCCTTCAAGTCTTGATTTGTCTTCTTGCAAGTTAGGGCGTAGGCGACTTAACTCGGCCTTTTGGCCACTCTAATTGTTACACTACATTTTACAAAGAAGAATTGGGGTGCCATCTTTCTATTCTAAGTTTTACATGGCATTCATCAAAATCTAAACAATAAAATTCCTAACAATGGATGAAGAAAGCAAGAAGTTCACAGCTTTCTCCACACCACAAGGACATTATATTTGGAACGTAATGCCTATGGGATTGGCTAACGCACCCCAGATATATCAAAGGAAGATGGATAATCTTTTCAAAGATTATTTCAGTTTCATGTTCGTGTACATTGATGATATTCTTATTGCATCAAAGAACATGAAGGAACATCTCAAACATTTGGAGATATTTTCAGATGTTTGTCATAAAGAAGGATTAGTGCTTTCGGATAAGAAGGCGGTGATCGCAACAAGATAAATTGAATTCCTCGGAATTGAGATCGACGAATCTGGAATCATTCCACAAAATCATATTGTGGAAAAGATACAGGGATTTCCAGATACGTTAAAAGACAAGAAGCAACTTCAGAGTTTTCTTGGAGTGGTCAATTTTGCTGGAATGTTCATAAACAATCTAGCACATTACAGGAAGGTGTTTAGCCCATTGCTTAAAAAAGATGCAGTATTCAAATGGGAGAATGAACATCAAGAAGGAATTAAGCAAAGCAAAAGAAGTTCGCAAAAAGCTTCCTAAACTTGCAATTCCACAGATGAAGATGAACTGTTCTTTACACGATGCCGTGAATATTGGTGGGCAACAGATTCTTACAAAAGCCACACCAAACGGAGAAGTGCCATGCGATATTGCAGTCTATTTACGAGGCAGTGAAGCAACTTCGGTGGCATATCAACGAAAAGAATTCTTTGCGAAATGTAAAGGCTTTCAAAAAATGGCCTTTATTTCTCTTGGCTAAAAGTTTATCTTAAAAATTGATAATTCAAGTGTCAAAGCTTTTCAAAAACAAAATTGAATCAAAACCGGAAAAAGCTAGAATACTTAGATGGCAAGTCAATGTCAATATTATGATTATGATATTGTCATTATAAAATCTCATGAAAATGTTCTTGCAGATTTTCTAACAAGAGATGGAGGGAATTGAAGTGATTCCATCCTCACACGACCTCAAGACATCTTGGAGACCACCGAAATGCTACTCCGAGAATTTGATACCCTGGTCATCAATGCTGATTTGGCCGGGAAATTACAAAGGAATGATCGAGATAAAGTAACCAATCGTATACGAGCATGTGTCCGGTCTCTCTCTCAATTGAGGATAGCATTTCAAGGGCCACTCCTCCGGGCCGCTAATAAGCAAACGGATCGTTTAGAGCGTAGGGCTCCCCAACCTGTAGCAAAGGATTCCAGTACCTCTAGCACAAGTCCTAAGCTGGCAAAAATGTTGGCCCAAGGAAAAATTGATACTCCGGAGTCAAATCCCGATTTATCACATCAACCCAGCACGTCCGGGGTAAAGGACAAAGAGATCAATCTTAGGCCTATGAGGGGCACTTCTAAGATTGATATTAACGAGACTAAAGTTTCTTCTTCTTGGCAGGAATATCAGGAATATTGGGGGAAACTGATTACCAGGCAAGGGATATCTCCAGAAAAAATAAAGATCGATATTTCTGGAAAATATCCAAGGGTTTGGTTGAATGGGAATCGTCTTAGCAACTGGCTATAGACATGAGTCAAAGCTGCACCAAATTCCAGCCCTGAAGAAGTAAAGAGGTGGTACGAGTTTGGGGCTTTGGCCTCGATCTATACTACTTCACCAGCCTTCCCGGAGATCACAAAATTGCCAAAGTGGATCCAGGAAGCAGTTTACGAGTGTTGGTCCAACAATGATAGCCTAAAACGAGGGGATACATTGGAGCTGTCAGTATTTCATAAGTGCGGATGTGAGCCCGTCGGAAAGGGTGGACATGAAGCCTTCCATTATATCAGGCTTCGACGACCAGATGAAAGAGCCTTCAAAAATATCAAGGAGGCTAGTTCAGAAGAAGTACAATTGGCCATGACCTTCACTAAAGATCAAATTACAACAAGAAGGGTGTGGGGATTGTGGGTCTGTCTCACTGAGATGGACAAGGTCAAGTTTCCGTTCAAGTTTTATCAAAATTCAGTGAACGAATCATTCCTGTTGAATACTATGACAGGAAAAACAACAAGATTCGCAGAAGACCTATTTGAAAAGAAAACAAATCTTCTGTGGGAAAACAAGCTGCCGGGGAGTAAAGAAACTCGCCAAAAATACTGCAATATGGCTCACATCGGCCATTGGGACCTTCGGGTCTGTCCCAAATGTCAAAACCAGAAGGAACCGGAATTTGGCAAAGGATTCTGGCCAAAAGTCGATCGGAGAAGACCCGGCGACGGAGAAGAAAAGTCACAGAAGTATCCAAAGTTTCGGGGACCACCAAAAAAGTAGATTCCCCAACAAAGTTAGTGGAGACATGTGACTCGAGACAGGTAACAACCCATTCAGCAAAAAGACGAAAAGTGGGTCCATGAAAGATGTCGTCCAAGTTACTAAAAGACGAAGGACGAGTCAGCATGATTTGGAAGTTTTCATAAAAAACTTCGGATACCAGACAAAAAGGGGCCCAACCCATGTGAAGATGAGTTGGATGCCAACTAATTGCTGCAAGTGGAGCAATAATTCAAGAATGAAAGAGACCTCCACTTAAGGGCAATAATACAGAACATAGAGGTCTCCTACCTCTATAAATGTCAAGATCTGCAGAAGGCTAAAGGCATCGAACATTTCCCTTATTCTTCTAACAATAAACTTTCTTTGTAAAATTTTGTTGTGAGTTTAGAATTTCCAGAGTGTTTTCAGTTTTCAGTTTTTTAATTTTATGTACGAGAGTGTGATAGCCTTTATGAGAGGCTAAACAGGTTTTCTCCTCCCAAAAGGAGATTACTGATGTAATAAATTTTTCTTTAAGTTCTTAATAAAATAAAGGTTGTTTGTTCAACATGGGTTCATAATGTACTATTGATTCATCCCTTTAAAGAATTATTTCATACGCCTGGAGTAGGAAACGAACCAAGGTTGTGCTGAGCAGTTGTTGAAGGAGTCGGATAACTTGCAGATCATCTTCCCTGAGGGTGAGGTTGGACAGTGAGTAGCTGTTTGTCAAACGATCCGGGGGCAGTAATATTCCGACTGGTGGTGTTGCGAGCCATCTCACCCGGTGTTGTTTCGGTCAAAAAGAGGTATGAATTTTAAGGGATTTATTAATTTTACGAAAGCATGTTGGGCCTGATATGGTCGTAATGGACTATATCCAATTTTAAAATCAAAAAACCCAGTTAGTTCTCATACCTTGATAAATCCGGGAACTAGAAATTTTTAGGAGTCAAATTCATATTGATTAAATTATATGATAGTTTTATTAATTTTGAGTGTCTGACGCATCAAATTGATGGTTAATTGGATTGTTCAAACTATTAAATAAATTTGCAAAAACTAGGGGTAAAATTCTCCATATAGGGTAAAGTGTGAGAATTACGTAGTACAGGGAGCATAGTGAAACAAAATAAAGTTTGGTAGGTAAAGTCGAAAATGAGGCATAGTTCGGAGGGTAAAAAGTATTTAGCTCTACTTTTTTTGTGACCGATGGGAAGGTGTCGTGTGTATAAGGTTTTTAAGGTAAAATTGCAAAATTAGTCCTGTAACTATAGAACGACTGCAAAAAGGTCCTATAAAAATCATGTTTTGCAAAAAGGTTCTGTAACTATATAAACGTCTCAATTTTGGTCCTGCAAAATGCATGTTTTACAAAATAGTCCTGCAACTATATGAAAATCTCAATTTTGGTCCTAATATAACTTGTAATTGGGAACTAAATGTGCCAATCACGTGACTGAAATTCGGTGAAATTAGTACCAAAATTAATATTTTCATATAGTTACAGGACTATTTTGCAAACCGTGCATTTTGCAGGACTAAAACCGAGAGTTTGCTATAGTTACAGGACTTTTTTTGCAAAATGTGATTTTTACAGGACTTTTTTGCTACTGTTTTATAATTACAGGACAAATTTTGCAATTTTTCCAGGTTTTTAATTGCATCTCAATTGTATTACATCAATAATCATTTTACTAATAGGTTTTTGTTCTCTTTTTTTTGACGTCTATACAATACTTTCCATTATACAGTTTCGTAAAAAGATAATTCATTTTTTGTTTTGTCCGTTCGTTTTTCATGATCTTGATCTTGATCTTGATCTTGATTATGGTTAATTTCCGCAGTGTTGATGTACAACATGATTAGTATGAGTTTTGCATGTAATTTGAGCATAATTGTGGATAGTATAAGTTGATATGCATGCATTAATTGAGTAAAATGGGACATATTCTTATAAAGTGGAAAAGATATTACGCTTTGCTCGTTTTGTAAGAATTAAATGATATTTATAGCACTTTGGTGGCAAATCGGAGCATTGCGGTAAAGAACCGTCAAAAATACACGAAGTTTGTAGCTAGACCGCGAAAAGAATAGACGAACAGGGCAAAATACGGCCACGCACGGACAACCCATGCTCATAGGCACGGCCCATGCGTTAGTAGCACAATAGAACTCAGCCTTCGCAGGGACGCATGGGTTGGTCGTGCCTGGACGCACAACCCTTAAGTCAATTCAAAAAGAGAGTTTTCTTACGGCCTGACGCACGGGCTGGTCCTGCCTAAGCGCAAGGCCCATGTGTCTGTGTGGGAAAGTCATATTTGGGCAATTTTGACTTAGGTTTTGATCCAACGGGAGTATAAATAGAGACTAGGCGGCCCCAAACAAGGATAGACTAGTTTTTTTCCCTAGAAAGCAGAGAAAAGAGCAACCTTCTACTGGAGGATTCGAGAGATTGATCGAGGTCACAACTACACGCTTGAGGATTGAAGATTGATCGAGAGATCATCAATATCCCTAAGTTGCATATTCCATTGTATCTTTTACTTTCATCTACTTAGATATGAACATGAACAGTTTGTCTATGAATTGTTTATTTCCCATGTCTGGCTAAGCACCTTGTAATTCCGGGGTTTGTGATTAGGTTAATGGATACTTTTGTTTGAGATTTAATTGAAATTGAAGTTATTATTTCAACCCCTATCCGAGTAATCTGTTTATTTCTTGTTTTATCAAATGGCCATTGGTTTAACTTGTTTGATGTATTGATTCATAATTCGAGAGATGAGTTTCAATACTAGATCTTGAGTACTTGACATGAATATTTTACATGATTGAGAAGTCTGTGAATGTTTGTGAGGATAAATAATCTTTTATGCTTTTGGGAGTTGGTTATCTTATGTTGAGTAGAGATGCTAGCATAGATAATCCAATCAACGTTTTTATTGTGTCTCGAGAGAGAGGGTAAAATACTTTTGTGATTGTCTTATAGGGAAGAATAATAATAACTTTGGTTTTGATTAATCGGATAACAAGAGAGATATTAACTGAAACCATAACCCTGGAATCCATTCATCTCCTTAATCTTTCAATCAACTCTTTACTTTGTCTTTTTATGATAAAATATTGTCTTGCTTTTATAAAACAACCATCAACTTTCGATTGTCTAAGTAAAAATAATAATATTCCAATCTCAATAGTTAGTATATTAAATTTATTAGTCTCTGTGGGATCGACCTTGCTAACCCTATCTATTAACTACACCGTTCACTTGCGGTGAAGCGAAAAATAAGGCGAAAACATTTTTGGCGTCGTTGCCGGGGACTAATTAAATTTTTAGTACTAATATTGCGATAAATAGAATTATTTTTAATTTAGACATTTTTCTTTTATATTTTGTTTAATTCTACTCCTACTGTGTTTGATTTGTTTCTATTAGTTGGTTTCAAGTAGTGCATGAACACTCGCTTAAAGCAAAGGGAATTAGCACCATTCATAGCGGAAGTTGAAGGTTTTGCTAGGGCGAATAAGTGCAGCTACTAAACGAGCAGAAAGACATCAGAATCATACTATGGGGGATGTGGAAGAAAACAACGGGGCTAATAACGGAGCCAACAATGGAGGAAACAATGGGATCAACAGGATCATTAATGAGTTACCAAGACCAGAGTTTCGGTAGTCCAACAACAAGCGCTTCGCGATTACTTTCGGCCTCAGAAAAATTGCAACTATGGTGGGATTGTCAATATCCCGATTAATGCAAACAACTTTGAGTTGAAGCCAGTGCTCATTTCGATGATTCAGCAGAACCAGTTTGGGGGTTTTCCATCCGAGAATCCCAACTCTCCTCTTGCACACTTTATGCAGATATGCAACACGATCAAGATGAATGGGTGTCTGATGATGCTATACGTCTGCGCCTATTCCCTTTTTCTTTAAGAGATAAGGCTAGAAACTGGTTAGGCACTTTGACTCAGGGGAGTGTGAATACTTGGGATGAGTTGAGCCAGAAGTTTTTATTTAAATTCTTTCCACCAAGTAAGACACTGCAGCTTAAGAGTGAGATCACGTAGTTTAGACAGTTTGACTCTGAGCCACTATATGAGGCCTGGGAGAGATTCTGGGATTTATTGAGGAGCTGTCTGCAACACGGGTTTCCAGAGGATCAGCAGCTTTGCTTCTTTTACAATGGGTTGATGGGACAGACTAGGCCATTTGTGGATGCCACATGTTAGAGATTTTTCTAACCGCAAGTCTACGGTGTCAAGTTTTAATATAGAGAAGTAAGGTTGTCGAATCCACAGGGAATAATCATCGAATTATTGCTAAGTACTATAACATAGTAGTCTAACTTTATTTAGAAATTCAATATATGATGGAGTGATTATACTAAAAATACAAAAATAAATCAAGAATATGAAAATATCAATGAGTTTGTCCAAATGATTAAATGAATTCTAGAGGTATGATGAATCTAGTTATCCCTTATGTTGTCAATATGGTTTATCAATCATCAATTACCAATTTATAAGTCAAGATTTCTACAATAATCATTCCCTCTCTCAAGTGCCAAATGATTTTAGATTCAATTGGGAAATCAATATCTCTATAAAAATCACCAATTGAAATCTCAATAAAAGCTATGAATCTTGATAAATGACTTCAAAGGATTCACAAATCTCTCAATTCTATGAAATCCTAGGTTATGCTATTCCAAGGTCATGTATTCAATTACCTCTCTCAAGTGTCAAATCAAATACACCAAACAATCTAAATTATTGATCAAGTAATTTAGAAGCAATAGATCCAAATAGCACAAATAAATTGATAGATCTAGATTGACAAACCACAATCTCAAAACATAAGTTCAAACATAGATTATATCATTCCTCTAGAATTATAGAGTTTAGCTCATGATTAAAGAAAATGAATCCATGAGAATACAACAATACATCTTACAAGATATGAAGAAAGCAACAAAATAAGAACAAGAGTTGAGAGATCTTCTCTATTTCTAGATGATAGAAGCCTCCAATCTTCTTCTCCAAATTCTTCTCAATATGCCCCAATCCTTCTTTCTTGTCTTGTAGCTGTTTTCTTGTCTTCCCAAGGGTTCCAAGCTCCCTAATTTCAAGCCCCAAGGCTAGTATTTATAGTCCACAAAAATCCAAGAAAGGGGGTAAGTGAGCCTGGGAAATTCCGCCCCGGGCGCTGCGGCGCCCAAAACTTCCGCACACAATTGACCGCCCGGGCGCTGCAGCGCCGGGCGCTACAGCGCCCAACCACATTGTCAAGTTCTTCCGCCCCGGCGCTGCAGCGCCCACATGTCTGCTCCCAACTTACTAACCCTGTCGCGGGCCCGTCCTTGGGCCAAAGTGCGATTTTTCCTTTTTCAAATGTGATTTCTTCTTTCTTCGCGCCATTTTTTATCGTTTTCTTCATTTCTCGGCTACCAAATCTGTAGTGACTCTTCATCGACACTAATTGAAATAAATTGGACTCTAAAGACTCTAAAAACACCCAAAAATAAAACCAAATTCTAATCTAAAATACTCAATTAATTGGTAAAATACCAACTTAACACCACAGCAGGAGGTGCTTTACTAGCCAAATTTCCACAAGATGCATTCAACTTGCTTGAAGAGATGGCAATGAATAGCTATCAGTGGCCCTCCGAGAGGACGAATGTGAAAAGGGTAGCCGAAGTTTCTAATTCGGACCCAATCAAAGCATTGATGGCTCAGATGACAACGTTGACAAATCCGTTGAGTGTTTTGACAAAGGGGACTGAAGGAAACATGGGTGCGAATACTGGGGGAGTTCCTCAAGATCCCATGGAGGAAGCTAACTATGTCAATAACTAGAATTTCAACAATTACCGGAACAATCAGACTCCTACCCATTATCATCCGGGTATGAGAAATCATGAAAATTTCACCTATGTGGATACGAAGAATGTGATGCAACCACCACCGGGGTTTAGTGTGACAAATGGTGTCATCAATGCAGAGGCAAAACCATCAATGGAAGATGTTCTCACTTCATTTATGAGTCACACAAGTTCATTCATGAATGAAACTAGGAACCGATTTAGCAAGGATGAGGCTAAGCTGGATAAAATTGAGACACATGTCACTCAATTGGCTAACACCATGGGCTTACAAATGAAAAATATTGAAACCCAAATTGGCCAATTAGCTATGATCATTGATGGACAACATCAGAAAGGCCAGTTTCCGAGTAACACTGAGGTAAATCCAAAGGAGCAGTGTAAAGTCATTCGTCTGAGGAGTGGAATGGAATACGAAGGGCCGAAAATTCCGAAGAATAGTGAAAATACGCAACCACGCATGATAAATTCAACATATGGTGCGTGATCCACCTCCGGTAGTCCATAATATTCTCTTATCACTTTTGTATGGGTGTATACCTTGTCTACTCCACGTATGAAAACCTCTGAGTTATAGCCAGTTTTGGACTTCGCATTCGCATAAAATTCTCGGACAATATTCGGTGCGAATGGTCTAGGTTGTGCACAAAGTTTTTTCCATGGCTTCTGATGTATCATTTGTGCAAGTTCACCATCATTCGGCCCCGGTTGTAACCCCCGTTCCGCCGTTATGCTCTTCGAGCATAATGTGTCATAATACAACTGTTGTGCTTCCAAGTTAAGAAAACGGTCTTCAACATTTTCCTCGGAAGTACTTGCCAGCTTTTGCACCCGTTAATTTTTTGCCTCACATCGATCGGGCGCTGCAGCGCTAGGGACCGAGCGCCGCAGCGCCCGCACACACTGCTCACCTCACCTCTGTCGCCTGTCGCTGTGGTCCTCGCCAGTCCGGGTCTTTGCACGCCACCCTCCTGCTGCAATTTTTTTTTATATATAAATTAAAATCTCAATTTAACCAAAAATTTAAAATCACACACAAATTAATTCACACCAAAATTCAAAACATTACACACCAAACTAAAAGAAAATAAAATCACACAAAAATTCGATCACACGAAAATCACTTGGGTTGCCTCCCAAGAAGCGCTAAATTTATAGTCGTTAGCCGGACTCAACTACTCGGGCTCAAGAATTTTCATCACCAAGTGGAAGATTTAAAACCTTCCTTGCTTTGTTCCCGAAATAATATTTCAATCGTTGTCTGTTTACTTGGAACGAATTCCCATCGTTCCCTCTCAACTCGACGGCACCATAAGGAAACACACGTTCAACCACAAATGGTCCAGACCATCGCGACTTGAGTTTACCTAGAAAGAGTTTTAATCGAGAATTGAACAATAACACCTGTTGGCCGGGTAAGAATTCACGTCGCAAAATCATTTGATCATGCCATTTTTTGTTTTTTCTTTATACATTTTGGCATTTTCATATGATTCTTGACGAAATTCTTCCATTTCATTTAATTGAAGTAATCGATTTTCACCGGCCTCTATTAAGTTAAAATTCAATTTTTTAATTGCCCAATAAGCTCGATGCTCAAGTTCAACCGGCAAATGGCACGCTTTACCAAACACCAATCGATATGGTGACATACCATTGGGTGTTTTATAAGCCGTGCGATAAGCCCACAAAGCATCATCGAGCTTTTGTGCCCAGTCCTTTCGATTAAAACTCACCATTTTTTCAAGAATCTGTTTCACTTCACGATTGGAAATTTCGGCTTGACCATTAGATTGAGGATGGTAACCAAGCGCAATTTTATGGCGCACACCAAATTTAGCAAGAAGGTTATTAAATAATTTATTACAAAAATGCGTACCTTCATCACTTACAATAGCTCGAGGAGTACCAAACCGGGTGAAAATATGCTTGTGCAAGAATTTTAGTACTAACTTAGCATCATTCGTTGGTGTAGCAATTGCCTCAACCCACTTGGAGACGTAATCAACCGCAAGCAAAATGTATAAATTTCCATAGGACGTGGGAAATGGCCCCATAAAGTCAATACCCCATACATCAAACAACTCCACTTCCATTGTGTTTGTCAAAGGAAGCTCATGACGCCGTGAAATATTACCAACCCTTTGGCATCGATCACAAGTCTTTACAAAAGCATAACAATCTTTGAATAATGTTGGCCAATAAAAACCAGATTGTAGTACCTTTGCATCTGTTCGGGTTGGCCCAAAATGTCCACCATAAGATGAGGAATGACAATGTTGAAGAATCTCTCCAATTTCTTCCTTAGGAACACAACGGCGAATGATAGAATCAGCGCATCTCTTGAACAGTAACGGATCATCCCACAAATAAGACTTAACATCATGTAGGAATTTTTTCTTTTGGTGTGAAGTTAAGTCCGGTGGAAAAACTCCTCCCGCAAGGTAATTAACAAAATCTGCGTACCAAGGTAATGATGTCTCGGCACGCATAATTTGTTCATCAAGAAATGATTCTTTTATTGGACTCTCAATCACCTCGTGAGGTTGCTCAAGGCAGGATAGATGATCGGCAACCACATTTTCGCTTCCTTTTTTATCCCGAATCTCAATATCAAATTCTTGCAAGAGCAAAATCCATCGAATTAACCGAGGTTTTGCATCCTTTTTGGAGAAAAGATATCGGATTGCTGCATGATCCGTATAAACAATCATCTTTGTACCCACCAAGTAAGCTCGGAATTTATCGAATGCAAAAACTACCACCAACATCTCTTTTTCTGTGGTGGTGTAGTTTTGTTGGGCGTTGTGCATGGTCCTGCTTGCATAGTAAATTGCTTTAAAAATTCTGTCTCGCCTCTGACCAAGAACGGCACCCACTGCATAATCACTTGCATCGCACATAAGCTCAAATGGTTGAGTCTAATCCGGCACTATCATAATAGGAGCTGAAACGAGTGCCTTTTTATCTATTCAAATGCCTGCAAACAAGACTCATCAAAGCAAAAGATAGCATCTTTTTCAAGGAGATTACAAAGTGGTTTAACAATTTTTGAAAAATCTTTTATAAATCTCCTATAAAACCCTGCATGCCCTAAAAAGCTTCTTATGCCTTTCACATTTGAAAGAGGGGGTAGCTTTTCAATAGCCACAACTTTCGCCCACAACTTCCAAACCCGTACAAGAAATACGATGCCCAAGTACAATCCCTTCTTTGACCATAAAGTGACATTTTTCCCAATTAAGTACAAGATTAGTTTCCTCACAACGTTGCAAAACCAGAGATAAGTTATGCAAACAATGGTCAAAAGAAGTACCAAAAACAGAAAAATCGTCCATAAAAATCTCCATGATTTCCTCGACCACACCATGAAAAATCGCCATCATACACCTCAAAAAGTAGCGGTGCATTACATAATCCAAATGGCATCCTGCGAAATGCAAAAGTACCATATGGACATGTAAAAGTGGTCTTTTCTTGATCCTCATGGGCAATGGCGATTTGATTGTACCACGAATATCCATCAAGAAAACAATAGTATTCGTAACTCACCAACTTTGTCCAACATTTGATCAATAAAGGGGAGGGAAAATGATCCTTACGAGTAGCTTTATTCAATTTCCTATAATCAATACATACTTTTCGCCATCCTGTGACGATTCGTGTAGAAATTAATTCATTGTTATCATTTTTCACAACTGTCATACCTCCTTTTAGGAACAACTCATGCATCGAACTCACCCATGAACTATCAGAAATAGCATAAATGATACCTGCCTTTAGCCACTTTAAAATCTCATTTCTCACAACTTCTTTCATTGCGGGATTAAGTCGTCTTTGGTGCTCAATAGATGGTTTATAAGATTCTTCCATTAAAATTTTGTGCATTACAATGGAAGGACTTATGCCTTTCAAATTAGAAATATACCAACCCAAAGCCGACTTATGTTTACGAAGCACACGCAACAACTTATCCAATTCGGGTGAAGATAATGAAGCAGAAACAATTACCGGGTAAGTTTTATCTTTTCCCAAAAATGCATATTGAAGATGTTCCTAAGAAGTTCCTTTAGTTCTAAAGTACCTTTCGAATATTTTCAATATTGGCATTTTCTAATGCTTCCTTTTGTTTTTCTTTTACAATTTCTTTAGCCTCAAGGGAAAGAATAAACTCAAGCAAATCAATATCATCACTATCTTCCTCATCACATTTCATTATTGAATTAATCAAACAATGTTCTAACGGATCTTTTAAATCTTGTTTTATAGCTTCCGTTTGACCACATTGTTCGATCATATCAATAAAATGACATGTGTGAGGTTCTTCTTGAAATTTCATTGCTTTATAAATGTTAAACAATACCTCATCATGATTTACCCGTAATGTTAACTCTCCTCGTTGCACGTCAATTAGAGCTCGTCCCGTTGCTAGAAAAGGTCTTCCAAGAATCAATGGCATTTCATGATCTTCTTCCATATCCAACACCACAAAGTCCGCCGGAAATATGAATTTATCCACTTTGATCAACACATCTTCAATCACTCCTCTTGGGTAGGTGAGTGATCTATCGGCTAATTGCAATGTGATGGTGGACGGCGTTATCTCTCCAAGGCCAAGTTTCCTGAAAACAGATAATGGCATAAGATTAATGCTAGCACCTAAATCACAAAGAGCTTTATTAAAATAAGAATCACCAATAGTGCAAGGGATAGTGAAACTCCCCGGATCTCTTAATTTTTGTGGTAGCTTTCTTGGCAAAATGGCGCTACATTCTTCTGTGAGATTGACCGTCTCGTATGCCTCCAACCTTCTCTTTCTCGACATCACATCCTTCATGAATTTTGCATAGTTTGGCATTTGCTCAAGTGCATCGGCAAAAGGGATGTTGATGTGAATTTTTCTCGAATATTTCCAAAAACTTGGAAAATTGAGCGTCAACTTTTTCTTCTCGAAATCTCCGTGGAAAAGGAAGAGAATTTGGTAACACATTATCGAATTGGAAATTGGTTTTACCTTATTTTTCGCACTTTCTCGATGGCTTGTCAATGCCCTCTTCATTGTGGAGTGTTTGAGCTTGCTTCAGTTCATTGGTGGCGTGAGTAGGCATCTTTGGTTCATCATATTCCGTTCCACTTCTCAACTTAATGGCCTTGCAATGCTCACGTGGTTCACCTTGGTGTTATTTGGAAACGTATCAATTTTCTGTTGTGAATTAATAGTCGTGGCCAATTGACCCACATGTGTCCCCAAAGATTTGAGATGGCTTTCAATTGTTGTAACCCTTGAGCCCAAATTTTTTATGTTAGAATCGGCCTTGTTCATCCTTGCTCTTGATTCTACAAGGAATGAACTAAGTAATTCCTCCAAAGACGGCTTTTGTTCTCCCACATGTGTACTCGTACTTGCTTGATTCTGATATCTCGGAGGTGGTTGCAACACATTTCTCGTATTGCTATACGAGAAATTTTCATGATTGCGAAGTCCCGGATGATAATGCGTCGGCAATGGATTCCCTCTATTGTTGAAACCCCGATTGTTCACATAATTCACTTGTTCCGTATCGGGATTCACAATTTCTTGACTTATCTCCATGACTGCCTCTTATTGTTGTTTTCCACCCGAATTTAGAGTAGCAATTTGCTTTGATAAGGCGAAAATTTGAGAGGCCAATGCGGACATAGTATCAAGTTCAAGAACACCGGCAACTTTTCTTGCCGTAGATCTTTCAGAAGGCCATTGATAACTATTGGCAGCCATTTCTTCTAGTAAAAGCATGGCTTCACTTGGAGTTTTAGCCATCAATGTACCTCCCACTGCAGCATCTATAATAGTTCTCGAATGCCCATTCATACCATTGTTAAAATACTAAACTTTTTTCCAATTTGCATACCCGTGTTGTGGACACCATCGCTCCCAAGCTTCGTAGAGTGGCTCAAAGTCGAGTTGATGAAATTGAGCAATCTCACTTTTCAGTTGAAGTGTCTTCCTAGGTGGAAAGAATTTTGCCATGAATTTTTCAGTGAGATCATTCCAACTAGTGATACTTCCAGGTGGGAAGGTTTGAAGCCATTATCTAGCTTTATCACGAAGTGAAAACAGAAATAACCTCAACCGAATAGCTTCATCGGGAACCCCATTCATTTTGATAGTGTCACATATCTCGAGAAAAATAGCCAGATGAGCATTCGGTCGCCTCTGCGGCACCCCAAACTGATTCTCGTTGCACCATGTTTATTAGGGCCGGCTTCAATTCAAAATTATTCGCATTGATAGGTTGGCGAACAATGCCCGAATAATTTTGATTCGTGGTTGGTCGAAAATAGTCTCGAATGGCCCTTTCCGGTGGTGCAATAACAGGTACACGTTCTTCATCATCACCAATTCCTGCCATTTTTGTGAATTCGATTCTTCGTGCGGCTCTAATCTATCGA
Source organism: Rehmannia glutinosa (assembly GCA_016081115.2). NCBI lineage: Eukaryota > Viridiplantae > Streptophyta > Magnoliopsida > Lamiales > Orobanchaceae > Rehmannia > Rehmannia glutinosa. The sequence continues at coordinate 118,715,051 of CM071926.1, forward strand.
AGCGTTCTTTCAATTTCTGGATCAAATAAGATTAAATTAGCACTTTTATTTTTTTGCATCAACAAGAAAACACAAAAATGACAATGAACCTATTGTAACAAGAACCAATCTAAATTAAAGTAAAACTACTAAGTAATAATATTAGCGCAAATAAGATGCATTATTCCCCGGAAACGGCGCCAAAAACTTGTTAGAGATTTTTCTAACCGCAAGTCTATGGTGTCAAGTTTTAATATAGAGAAGTAAGGTTGTCGAATCCACAGGGAATAATCATCGAATTATTGCTAAGTACTATAATATAGTAGTCTAACTTTATTTAGAAATTCAATATATGATGGAGTTGATTATACTAAAAATACAAAAATAAATCAAGAATATGAAAATATCAATGAGTTTATCCAAATGATTAAATGAATTCTAGAGGTATGATGAATCTAGTTATCCCTTATGTTGTCAATATGGTTTATCAATCATCAATTACCAATTTATAAGTCAAGATTTCTACAATAATCATTCCCTCTCTCAAGTGCCAAATGATTTTAGATTCAATTGGGAAATCAATATCTCTATAAAAATCACCAATTGAAATCTCAATAAAAGCTATGAATCTTGATAGATGACTTCAAAGGATTCACAAATCTCTCAATTCTATGAAATCCTAGGTTATGCTATTCCAAGGTCATGTATTCAATTACCTCTATCAAGTGTCAAATCAAATACACCAAACAATCTAAATTATTGATCAAGTAATTTAGAAGCAATAGATCCAAATAGCACAAATAAATTGATAGATCTAGATTGACAAACCACAATCTCAAAACATAAGTTCAAACATAGATTACATCATTCCTCTAGAATTATAGAGTTTAGCTCATGATTAAAAAAAATGAATCCATGAGAATACAACAATACATCTTACAAGATATGAAGAAAGCAACAAAATAAGAACAAGAGTTTAGGGATCTTCTCTATTTCTAGATGATAGAAGCCTCCAATCTTCTTCTCCAAATTCTTCTCAAGATGCCCCAATCCTTCTTTCTTGTCTTGTAGCTGTTTTCTTGTCTTCCCAAGGGTTCCAAGCTCCCTAATTTCAAGCCCCAAGGCTAATATTTATAGTCCACAAAAATCCAAGAAAGGGGGTAGGTGAGCCAGGGAAATTCCGCCTCGGGCGCTGCGGCGCCCAAAACTTCCGCACGCAATTGACCGCCAGGGCGCTGCAGCGCCCAACCACATTGTCAAGTTCTTCCGCACGGGCGTTGGGCGCTGCAGCGCCCACATGCCTGCTCCCAACTTGCTAACCCTGTCGCGGGCGCTGCTGCGCCCAGGGCCGGGCGCTGCAGCGACCGCCCGTCCTTGGGCCAAAGTGCGATTTTTCCTTTTTCAAACACGATTTCTTCTTTCTTCGCGCCATTTTTCATCATTTTCTTCATTTCTCGGCTACCAAATCTGTAGTGACTCTTCATCGACACTAATTGAAATAAATTGGACTCTAAAGACTCTAAAAACACCCAAAAATAAAACCAAATTCTAATCTAAAATACTCAATTAATTGGTAAAATACCAACTTAACACCACAGCAGGAGGTGCTTTACTAGCCAAATTTCCACAAGATGCATTCAACTTGCTTGAAGAGATGGCAATGAATAGCTATCAGTGGCCCTCCGAGAGGACGAATGTGAAAATGGTAGCCGAAATCTCTAATTCGGACCCAATCAAAGCATTGATGGCTCAGATGACAACGTTGACAAATCAGTTGAGTGTTTTGACAAAGGGGACTGAAGGAAACATGGGTGCGAATACTGGGGGAGTTCCTCATGATCCCATGGAGGAAGCTAACTATGTCAATAACTAGAATTTCAACAATTACCGGAACAATAAGACTCCTACCCATTATCATCCGGGTATGAGAAATCATGAAAATTTCACCTATGTGAATACGAAGAATGTGATGCAACCACCACCGGGGTTTAGTGTGACAAATGGTGTCATCAATGTAGAGGCAAAACCATCAATGGAAGATGTTCTCACTTTATTTATGAGTCACACAAGTTCATTCATGAATGAAACTAGGAACCGATTTAACAAGGATGAGGCTAAGCTAGATAAAATTGAGACACATGTGACTCAATTGGCTAACACCATGGGCTTACAAATGAAAAATCTTCAAACCCAGATTGGCCAATTAGCTATGATCATTGATGGACAACATAAGAAAGGCCAGTTTCCGAGTAACACTGAGGTAAATCCAAAGAAGCAGTGTAAAGCCATTCGTCTGAGGAGTGGAATGGAATACGAAGGGCCGAAAATTCTGGAGAATAGTGAAAATACGCAACCACGCATGATAAATGCAACATATGGTGTGTGATCCACCTCCGGTAGTCCATAATATTCTCGTATCGCTTTTGTATGGGTGTATACCTTGTCTACTCCACGTATGAAAACCTCTGAGTTATAGCCAGTTTTGGACTTCGCATTCGCATAAAATTCTCGGACAATATTCGGTGCGAATGGTCTAGGTTGTGCACAAAGTTTTTTCCATGGCTTCTGATGTATCATTTGTGCAAGTTCACCATCATTCGGCCCTGGTTGTAACCCCCATTCCGCCGTTATGCTCTTCGAGCATAATGTGTCATAATACAACTGTTGTGCTTCCAAGTTAAGAAAACGGTCTTCAACATTTTCCTCGGAAGTACTTGCCAGCTTTTGCCCTTGCTTGCATTCTTTGTTCTTGGCATTGTAATTGATCTAGAAATCACCTGGAAAATAACACAAGCAAAATAACACATAGAACGCACAATACGAGTTAGGGGTTAGGAATTTTGCAACAACTCAAGAATTATGCATCATTGTCATCAATTCATGATCAAATAACCTTAGTACACAATGATGACAAGAATCAAATGTCTAGGTGTAATATTTTTCATTGAGACATTTTAACAAACACCTTGTAGGCATATATGCAAAAAATAGATGAACACCAAATTTGAAATTCAATTCATGCCTAATTTTCAACACCAACCAATTCAAGCACAATATAGTCATATATCATCACAATTTATAAAGAATTTATCAAGAATCGAAATTACAATGATATTGCACATTCCCACATTTCAACCCTAGGCTAGAAAATTTGAAGAAAAATGGTGTACAATTGAAGCTCACTTACCCAATTGATGAAGAAGATGAATTTGATGATCAACTTGTTCAATTGCCCACTTGAATGATGTTAAATGGAAAACTAGGTGGGATTTTTGTAGAAGAAGAGGAAATGACGTGAGGTTGTGTGTGTTGTGTTTTAAAAAAAAACAAGGTTGTTCAGCCTTTTAATTTTTTGCCTCACATCGATCGGGCGCTGCAGCGCTAGGGACCGGGCGCCGCAGCGCCCGCACACACCGATCACCTTTGTTGCCCTGTCGCGGGCGTTGCAGCGCCAAGGTCCGGGCGTTGTAGCGCCCGCCCTCCTGCTGCAATTTTTTTTTTTTGATATATAAATTAAAATCTCAATTTAACCAAAAATTTAAAATCACACACAAATTAATTCACACAAAAATCACACCAAAATTCAAATAATTACACACCAAACTAAAAGAAAATAAAATCACACAAAAATTTGATCACACGAAAATCACTTGGGTTGCCTCCCAAGAAGCGCTAAATTTATAGTCGTTAGCCGGACTCAACTACTAGGGCACAAGAATTTTCATCACCAAGTGGAAGATTTAAAACCTTCCTTGCTTCGTTCCCGAAATAATGTTTCAATCGTTGTCCGTTTACTTGGAAAGAATTCCCATCGTTTCCTCTCAACTCGACGGCACCATAAGGAAACACACGTTCAACCACAAATGGTCCAGACCATCGCGACTTGAGTTTACCTAGAAAGAGTTTTAATCGATAATTGAACAATAACACATGTTGGCCGGGTAAGAATTCACGTCGTAAATCATTTGATCATGCCATTTTTTTGTTTTTTCTTTATACATTTTGGCATTTTCATATGATTCTTGACGAAATTCTTCCTCGTTTAATTGAAGTAATTTATTTTCACCGGCCTCTTTTAAGTTAAAATTCAATTTTTTAATTGCCCAATAAGCTCGATGCTCAAGTTCAACCGGCAAATGGCACGTTTTACCAAACACCAATCGATATGGTGACATACCAATGGGTGTTTTATAAGCCGTGCGATAAGCCCACAAAGCATCATCGAGCTTTTGTGCCCAATCCTTTCGATTAAAACTCACTGTTTTTTCAAGAATCTGTTTCACTTCACGATTGGAAATTTCGGCTTGACCATTGAATTGAGGATGGTAACCAAGCGCAATTTTATGGCGCACACCAAATTTAGCAAGAAGGTTATTAAATAATTTATTACAAAAATGCGTGCCTTCATCACTTACAATAGCTCGAGGAGTACCAAACCGGGTGAAAATATGCTTGTGCAAGAATTTTAGTACTACCTTAGCATCATTCGTTGGTGTAGCCATTGCCTCAACCCACTTGGAGACGTAATCAACCGCAAGCAAAATGTATAAATTTCCATAGACGCGGAAATGGCCCCATAAAGTCAATACCCCATACATCAAACAACTCCACCTCCATTATGTTTGTCAAAGGAAGCTCATGACGCCGTGAAATATTACCAACCCTTTGGCATCGATCACAAGTCTTTACAAAAGCATAACAATCTTTGAATAATGTTGGACAATAAAAACCAGATTGTAGTACCTTTGCACTGCTTATTAGGGTTGGCCCGAAATGTCCACCGTAAGATGAGGAATGACAATGTTGAAGAATCTCTCCAATTTCTTCCTTAGGAACACAACGGCGAATGATAGAATCAGCGCATCTCTTGAACAGTAACGGATCATCCCACAAATAAGACTTAACATCATGTAGGAATTTTTTCTTTTGGTGTGAAGTCAAGTCCGGTGGCAAAACTCCTCCCGCAAGGTAATTAACAAAATCTGCGTACCAAGGTAATGATGTCTCGGCATGCATAATTTGTTCATCAGGAAATGATTCTTTTATTGGACTCTCAATCACCTCGTGAGGTTGCTCAAGGCGGGATAGATGATCGGCAACCACATTTTCGCTTCCTTTTTTTATCCCGAATCTCAATATCAAATTCTTGCAAGAGCAAAATCCATCGAATTAACTGAGGTTTTGCATCCTTTTTGGAGAAAAGATATTGAGTTGCCGCATGATCTGTATAAACAATCACCTTTGTACCCACCAAGTAAGCTCGGAATTTATCGAATGCAAAAACTACCACCAACATCTCTTTTTCTATGGTGGTGTAGTTTTGTTGGGCGTTGTCCATGGTCCTGCTTGCGTAGTAAATTGCTTTAAAAATTCCATCTCGCCTCTGACCAAGAACGGCACCCACTGCATAATCACTTGCATCGCATATAAGCTCAAATGGTTGAGTCCAATCCGGCACTATCATAATAGGAGCTGAAATGAGTGCCTTTTTTATCTATTCAAATGCCTGCAAACAAGACTCATCAAAGCAAAAGATAGCATCTTTTTCAAGGAGATTACAAAGTGGTTTAACAATTTTTGAAAAATCTTTTATAAATCTCCTATAAAACCCTGCATGCCCTAAAAAGCTTCTTATGCCTTTCACATTTGAAGGTGGGGGTAGCTTTTCAATAGCCACAACTTTCGCCCTGTCAACTTCCAAACATGTACAAGAAATACGATGTCCAAGTACAATCCCTTCTTTGACCATAAAGTGACATTTTTCCCAATTAAGTACAAGATTAGTTTCCTCACAACGTTGCAAAACCAGAGATAAGTTATGCAAACAATGGTCAAAAGAAGTACCAAAAATAGAAAAATTGTCCATAAAAATCTCCATGATTTCCTCGACCACACCATGAAAAATCACCATCATACACCTCTGAAAAGTAGCAGGTGCATTACATAATCCAAATGGCATCCTGCGAAATGCAAAAGTACCATATGGACATGTAAAAGTGGTCTTTTCTTGATCCTCAGGGGCAATGGCGATTTGATTGTACCCTGAATATCCATCAAGAAAACAATAGTATTCGTAACCTGACAACCTGTCCAACATTTGATCAATAAAGGGGAGGGGAAAATGATCCTTACGAGTAGCTTTATTCAATTTCCTATAATCAATACATACTCGCCATACTGTGATAGTTCGTGTAGAAATTAATTCATTGTTATCATCTTTCACAACTGTCATACCTCTCTTTTTAGGAACAACCTGTACCGGACTCACCCATGAACTATCAGAAATGGCATAAATGATACCTGCCTTTAGCCACTTAAAAACCTCATTTCTCACAACTTCTTTCATTGCGGGATTAGGTCGTCTTTGGTGCTCAATAGATGGTTTATAAGATTCTTCCATTAAAATTTTGTGCATTACAATGGAAGGACTTATGCCTTTCAAATCAGAAATATACCAACCCAAAGCCGACTTATGTTCACGAAGCACACGCAACAACTTATCCAATTCGGGTGAAGATATTGAAGCAGAAACAATTACCGGGTAAGTTTTATCTTTTCCCAAAAATGCATATTGAAGATGTTCCAGAAGTTCCTTTAGTTCTAAAGTACCTTTCGGAATATTTTCAATATTGGCATTTTCTAATGCTTCCGTTTATTTTTCTTTTACAATTTCTTTAGCCTCAAGGGAAAGAATAAACTCAAGCAAATCAATATCATCATTATCTTCCTCATCACATTTCATTATTGAATTAATCAAACAATGTTCTAACGGATCTTTTAAATCTTGTTTTATAGCTTCCGTTTGATCACATTGTTCGAGCATATCAATAAAATGACATGTGTGAGGTTCTTCTTGAAATTTCATTGCTTTATAAATGTTAAACAATACCTCATCATCATTTACCCGTAATGTTAACTCTCCTCGTTGCACGTCAATTAGAGCTCGTCCCGTTGCTAGAAAAGGTCTTCCAAGAATCAATGGCATTTCATGATCTTCTTCCATAGCCAACACCACAAAGTCCGCCGAAAATATGAATTTATACACTTTGATCAACACATCTTCAATCACTCCTCTTGGGTAGGTGAGTGATCTATCGGCTAATTGCAATGTGATGGTGGACGGCGTTATCTCTCCAAGGCCAAGTTTCCTGAAAACAGATAATGGCATAAGATTAATGCTAGCACCTAAATTACAAAGAGCTTTATTAAAATAAGAATCACCAATAGTGCAAGGAATAGTGAAACTCCCCGGATCTCTTAATTTTTGTGGTAGCTTTCTTTGCAAAATGGCGCTGCATTCTTCTGTGAGATTGACCGTCTCGTATGTCTCCAACCTTCTCTTTCTCGACATCACATCCTTCATGAATTTTGCATAGTTTGGCATTTGCTCAAGTGCATCGGCAAAAGGGATGTTGATGTGAATTTTCTGGAATATTTCCAAAAACTTGGAAAATTGAGCGTCCAACTTTTTCTTCTGAAATCTCTGTGGAAAATGAAGAGAATTTGGTAACACATTATCAGAATTGGAAATTGGTTTTACCTCATTTTTCGCACTTTCTGATGGCTTGTCAATGCCCTCTTCATTGTTGAGTGTTTCAGAGCTTGCTTCTGGTTCATTGGTGGCGTGAGTAGGCATCTTTGGTTCATCATATTCCGTTCCACTTCTCAACTTAATGGCTTTGCAATGCTCACGTGGGTTCACCTCGGTGTTACTTGGAAACGTATCAATTTTCTGTTGTGAATTAAAAGCCGTGGCCAATTGACCCACATGTGTCCCCAAAGATTTGAGATGGCTTTCAATTGTTGTAACCCTTGAGCCCAAATTTTCTATGTTAGAATCGGCCTTGTTCATCCTTGCTCTTGATTCTACAAGGAATGAACTAAGTAATTCCTCCAAAGACGGCTTTTGTTCTCCCACGTGTGTACTCGTACTTGCTTGATTCTGATATCCCGGAGGTGGTTGCAACACATTTCTCGTATTGCTATACGAGAAATTTTCATGATTGCGAAGTCCCGGATGATAATGCGTCGGCAATTGATTCCCTCTATTGTTGAAACCCCGATTGTTCACATAATTCGCTTGTTCCGTATCGGGATTCACAATTTCTTGACTTATCTCCATGACTGCCTCTGGTTGTTTTCCACCCGAATTTAGAGTAGCAATTTGCTTTGATAAGGCGGAAATTTGAGAGGCTAATGCGGACATATTATCAAGTTCAAGAACACCGGCAATTTTTCTTGGCGTAGATCTTTCAGAAGGCCATTGATAACTATTGGCAGCCATTTCTTCTAGTAAAAGCATGGCTTCACTTGGAGTTTTAGTCATCAATGTACCTTCCGCTGCAGCATCTATAATAGTTCTCGAATGCCCATTCATACCATTGTAAAAATACTGAACTTTTTGCCAATCTGCGTACTCGTGTTGTGGACACCTCCTCAATAATTCTTTGAATCACTCCCAAGCTTCGTAGAGTGGCTCAAAGTCGAGTTGATGAAATTGCGCAATCTCACTTTTCAGTTGAAGTGTCTTGCTAGGTGGAAAGAATTTTGCCATGAATTTTTCAGTGAGATCATTCCAACTAGTGATACTTCCAGGTGGGAAGGTTTGAAGCCATTGTCTAGCTTTATCATGAAGTAAAAACGGAAATAACCTCAACCGAATAGCTTCATCGGGAACTCCATTCATTTTGATAGTGTCACATATCTCGAGAAAAATAGCCAGATGAGCATTTGGGTCGCCTCTCTGACTACTCCCCCAAACTGATTCTCACATTGCACCATGTTAATTAGGGGCCGACTTCAATTCAAAATTATTCGCATTGATAGGTTGGCGAACAATGCCCGAATAATTTTGATTCGTGGTTGGTCGAAAAATAGTCTCGAATGGCCCTTTCGGTGGTGCAATAACAGTACACGTTCTTCATCATCACCGATTCTGCCATTTTTGTGAATTCGATTCTTCGTGCGGCTCTAATCTTTCGAGCGTTCTTTCGATTTCTGGATCAAATAAGATTAAATTAGCACTTTTATTTTTTTGCATCAACAAGAAAACACAAAAATGACAATGACCCTATTGTAACAAGAACCAATCTAAATTAAAGTAAAACTACTAAGTAATAATATTAGCGCAAATAAGATGAATTATTCCCCGGAAACGGCGCCAAAAACTTGTTAGAGATTTTTCTAACCGCAAGTCTACGGTGTCAAATTTTAATATAGAGAAGTAAGGTTGTCGAATCCACAGGGAATAATCATCGAATTATTGCTAAGTACTATAATATAGTAGTCTAACTTTATTTAGAAATTCAATATATGATGGAGTTGATTATACTAAAAATACAAAAATACATCAAGAATATGAAAATATCAATGAGTTTATCCAAATGATTAAATGAATTCTAGAGGTATGATGAATCTAGTTATCCCTTATGTTGTCAATATGGTTTATCAATCATCAATTACCAATTTATAAGTCAAGATTTCTACAATAATCATTCCCTCTCTCAAGTGCCAAATGATTTTAGATTCAATTGGGAAATCAATATCTCTATAAAAATCACCAATTGAAATCTCAATAAAAGCTATAAATCTTGATAAATAACTTCAAAGGATTCACAAATCTCTCAATTCTATGAAATCCTAGGTTATGCTATTCCAAGGTCATGTATTCAATTACCTCTCTCAAGTGTCAAATCAAATACACCAAACAATCTAAATTATTGATCAAGTAATTTAGAAGCAATAGATCCAAATAGCACAAATAAATTGATAGATCTAGATTGACAAACCACAATCTCAAACATAAGTTCAAACATAGATTACATCATTCCTCTAGAATTATAGAGTTTAGCTCATGATTAAAGAAAATGAATCCATGAGAATACGACAATACATCTTACAAGATATGAAGAAAGCAACAAAATAAGAACAAGAGTTGAGGGATCTTCTCTATTTCTAGATGATAGAAGCCTCCAATCTTATTCTCCAAATTCTTCTCAAGATGCCCCAATCCTTCTTTCTTGTCTTGTAGCTGTTTTCTTGTCTTCCCAAGGGTTCCAAGCTCCCTAATTTCAATCCCCAAGGCTAGTATTTATAGTCCACAAAAATCCAAGAAAGGGGGTAGGTGAGCCTGGAAAATTCCGCATCGGGCGCTGCGGCACCCGGGCATGGGCGCTGCGGCGCCCAAAACTTACGCACGCAATTGACCACCCGGGCGCTGCAGCGCCGGGAGTTGGGCGCTGTAGCGCCCACATGCCTGCTCCCAACTTGCTAACCCTATCGCGGGCGCTGCGGCTCCCAGGGCCGGGCGCTGCAGCGCCCGCCCGTCCTTGGGCCAAAGTGCGATTTTTCCTTTTTCAAACGCGATTTCTTCTTTCTTTGCGCCGTTTTTCATCGTTTTCTTCATTTCTCGGCTACCAAATCTATAGTGACTCTTCATCGACACTAATTGAAATAAATTGGACTCTAAAGACTCTAAAAACACCCAAAAATAAAACCAAATTCTAATCTAAAATACTCAATTAATTGGTAAAATACCAACTTAACACCATAGCAGGAGGTGTTTTACTAGCCAAATTTCCACAAGATGCATTCAACTTGCTTGAAGAGATGGCAATGAATAGCTATCAGTGGCCCTCCGAGAGGACGAATGTGAAAAGGGTAGCCGAAGTCTCTAATTCGGACCCAATCAAAGCATTGATGGCTCAGATGACAACGTTGACAAATCAGTTGAGTGTTTTGACAAAGGGGACTGAATGAAACATGGGTGCGAATACTGGGGGAGTTCCTCAAGATCCCATGGAGGAAGCTAACTATGTCAATAACTAGAATTTCAACAATTACCGGAACAATAAGACTCCTACCCATTATCATCCGGGTATGAGAAATCATGAAAATTTCACCTATGTGAATACGAAGAATGTGATGCAACCACCACCGGGGTTTAGTGTGATAAATGGTGTCATCAATGCAGAGGCAAAACCATCAATGGAAGATGTTCTCACTTCATTTATGAGTCACACAAGTTCATTCATGAATGAAACTAGGAACCGATTTAGCAAGGATGAGGCTAAGCTGGATAAAATTGAGACAGATGTGACTCAATTGGCTAACACCATGGGCTTACAAATGAAAAATCTTGAAACCCAGATTGGCCAATTAGCTATGATCATTGATGGACAACATCAGAAAGGCCAGTTTCCGAGTAACACTGAGGTAAATCCAAAGGATCAGTGTAAAGCCATTCGTCTGAGGAGTGGAATGGAATACGAAGAGCCGAAACTTCCGGAGAATAGTGAAAATACGCAACCACGCATGACCCATGAGCCTACGCATGGGCAGGTCATACGTGGTGCCGAACAGGGAGTCATCAATCTGGGAAATGCAGACACGGAAGCGAATGGCAATGTTGAGGCCGAGGAAGGAATCAAGGGACATATTGATGAACAAAAAGGGGCTGAGAAGCTTAAATCTTCTGCTAACTCTGATTTTTCTAAACTTACTACTCCCCTTCCTTTTCCCCAACGATTTCAAAAGTAAAAGTTAGATGCGCAATTTGCAAAATTCCTTGATATATTTAAGAAACTGCATATTAACATACCTTTTGTAGACGCATTGGAGCAAATGCCCAATTATGCTAAATTTCTAAAGGATGTTATGTCAAAGAAGAGAAAGATGACAGGTTTTGAAACAGTCAATCTGACGGAGGATTGCAGTGCCATAATTCAAAGAAAACTACCTCAGAAACTTAAAGATCCGGGGAGTTTCACTATCCCTTGTGCAATTGGTTGTGTTTTCTTTAAGAAAGTACTTTGTGATTTAGGAGCAAGTATTAACTTGATGCCGTTGTCTATTTTCAGGAACTTGGATTAAGAGAGGTGAAGTCGTCCACGGTCACTTTACAACTTGCGGATCGATCACTCACTTATCCTAAGGGAATCATCGAGGATGTGCTCGTGAAAGTCAAAAAATTCATATTCCCTGTGGATTTCTTAGTTCTGGACATGGAGGAAGACCGCAACATCCCTCTGATACTCGGGAGTCCGTTCCTAGCCACCGGGAAAGCCTTGATCGATGTGCAAAAAATAAGAACTCACATTACGGGTTAATGATGAGCATGTGTTATTTTCTATCTATAAGGCGATGCAATTTCATAATAGTGTTGAGAACTGTAATTTCATAGACATAGTTAAGTCTTGCATTGATGATTACGTAGACCATACATTATTTTAGGATGATTTAGAGTTTGGTTTAACACATTTATGTTCGATGTCAAGTGTAATGCTTGATTTCGATAATCAAGACTTGTATGACTATGTTTGTGCTCTAGATAATATGCAGGAACTACCGAAAAGCGCGAGAGGTGAAAACACGAAGAAAGACTTAAGGGATTCCAGTTCGCAAACACGCACGGACGTCCATGCACGAGCAGCCTGTGCGTGGTGCCATAGGAAATACTGAGCATGGTGAAACACGCACGACCCGTGTGTCTGAGCACGACCAGGTCATGCGTGATGCCGAAGAGGAATAGATACAGGACAAGGAACGCACGACCCGTGCGTTAAAGCACGGGCAGCCCGTGCGTGACACTAAAGCACCTCATTCGAACCTAAAACTCAAGCCATTACCCAAGCACCTCAAATGTGCATTCCTTGGGGCAAACAACACGAATCCAGTAATCGTATCATCCCTTTTAACTTCAGCTCAGCTTGACAAATTGCTTTGGGTGTTGAGAAAACATAAGTCTGCACTAGGTTGGTCGATATCTGATTTAAAAGGCATAAGTCCATCGATTGTCATACATAAAATTCGAATGGAAGATGTGTATAAACCTTCAGTGCAGAACCAAAGACGATTAAACCCTATAATGCAAGAGGTTGTCTGGAAAGAAGTTTTAAAATGGTTAGATGCTGGAATTGTGCTATTTCTGATAGTTCTTGGGTGAGTCCGGTACAAGTGGTACCAAAGAAAGGGGGATAACAGTGGTAAGAAATGAGAACGATGAATTGATTGCGACGAGGATAATTACAGGTTGGCGTATTTGCATTGATTATAGGAAATTGAATGATGCCACTCGTAAGGATCATTTTCCCCTCCCCTTTATTGATATGATGTTAGATCGTTTTGGCGGGATTTGATTATTATTGTTTTCTCGATAGTTATTTTGGGTACAACCAGATCATGATTGCACCGAAAGACCAAGAGAAAATGACATTTACAGGTCCCTATGGTACGTTTGCATTCCGCAAAATGCCATTCGGACTATGTAATGCACCCGCGACTTTTCAGTGCTGTATGATGGCTATATTTCATGATCTTATTGAAAAAATTATGGAGGTTTTCATGGATGATTTTTCTCTCTTTGGAGATTCTTTTGATCAGTGTCTTCTCAATCTTTCTTTAGTTTTACAGAGATGCGAAGAAACTAACCTTGTGTTGAATTGGGAGAAGTGCCATTTTATGGTACGTGATGGCATTGTACAAGGTCATCGAGTTTCTTCTGCATGTTTAGAAGTGGACAGAGCGAAGATAGTGGCAATTGAGAAACTCCCGCCTCTGACAAATGAAAAAGCGATCAGAAGTTTCTTGGGGCACGTCGGATTCTATAGAAGGTTCATTCATGACTTTTCTAAAATCACTAAACCTATGAGTCAATTATTAGAAAAAGATACTGCTTTCAATTTTTCCGATGATTGTTTGTAGGCATTCGAGATTTTGAAGAAGGCGTTGGTGACAGCACCAATTCTCGTAGTTCCAGATTGGAGTCAACCCTTTGAACTGATGTGTGACGCCAGTGATTTCACAGTAGGGGTAGTTTTGGGTCAAAAAAGGGATAAATTGTTTAGAGCCATCTATTACGCGAGTAGAACATTAGACAGTGCCCATCAGAATTAAACTACCACTGAGAAGGAAATGTTGGCAATTGTTTTTGCATTCGACAAGTTCCTATCTTACTTGATTAGAACAAAGACTATAGTCCACACAGACCATGCAGCGATCAAATATCTATTCGACTAGAAGGATGCCAAACCAAGACTGATTCAGTGGATTCTCTTGTTGCAAGAATTCGATGTGGAAATTAGAGATAAGAGGGGTTGTGAGAATGTGGTAGCAGACCATTTGTCCAGACTAGAGTATAAAAAGGATGAGAAAGAGGGTACAGATTTGATCAAGGAAGCTTTTGCTAGTACAGGCTAAATTCTCATGGTCGCGGATTTTGTGAATTATTTGATAGCGGGAGTCTTGCCTCCAGATTTATCCTCTTATCAAAAGAATAAATTCCTCGATGATGTCAAGTTCTATATGTGGGATGACCCCTTGCTTTTTAAGAGGTGCGCAGACATGATCATCAGAAGATGTGTGCCTCAAGAAGAGTGGGAGGGAGTTATACAACAGTGTCATTCTTCACCTTCTCGGGGAAACTTTGGTTCGACACGCACTGCGGCAAAGGTATTACAGAGTGGGTTATACTGGCCTACTTTATATAATGATTGTTATTTGTATGTGCAGCAGTGTGACACGTGCCAGCGGATGAGAAACATCTCTAGACGACATGAGATGCCAATGACCAATGTGATGGAAGTTGAGCTTTTTGATGTGTGGGGATTGACTTCATAGGTCCCTTTCCATATTCTTCGGGCTATCAATATATTCTACTTGCAGTGGAGTATGTATCTCAATGGGCCGAGGTGATTCCTTCACAGACGAATGATGCACAGGTAGTAATGCGGTTCTTAAAGAAAAATATATTCACTCGGTTTGGAACCCCGAGAGCTTTGATTAGCGATGGGGGGTCACATTTTTTGAATAAATTGATGAAAAAATCTACTTGCAAAGTATGGGGTTAGGCGCAAAGTGGCATTAACATACCATCCACAAGCAAATGGGCAAGCAGAAGTAGCCAATCGCGAGATCAAACAAATACTTGAAAAGTCAGTGAGCATAAATCGCAAGGATTGGGCTATGAAGTTAGATAAAGCGTTATGGGCATACCGGACTGCATTCAAGATGCCTTTGGGAACATCTCCATATCAGTTGGTATTCGGGAAATCGTGTCACTTACCCATAGAGTTAGAGCATAAAGCATTCTGGGTGGTAAAGAAGTTAAATTTTGACTTCAAAACAGCGGGTGAAGAGAGGCTATTACATTTAAATGAGATGGAAGAGTTCCGAGATGAAGCCTACGAGAATTCCCGAATCTATAAGGAGCGCACAAAGAGATGTCATGATTGGATGATTAAGAAAAGAGAGTTTTTACCGGGTGAACAAGTCCTCTTGTACAACTCACGTCTTAAACTTTTTCCCTGAAAACTCAAGTCTCGGTGGTCGGGGCCATTTGTAATTAAGAAAGTGTTAAATCCTCCAGGAATAGTTGAATTGTTGACCCGTGATGGTGAGACATTTATGGTGAATGGCCAGAGGATTAAGCACTATTTTCATAGAGATCAAAAGGAGGAGGTAGCATACCTCACCTTGGGGGACCCGTGATCGAGATATACAGGTGTCAAGCTATAGACGTTAAATTTAGCGCTTGTTGGGAGGCAACCCAATGGTTTGTTGTTTTAATTTTCGTTTTTCCCTTAATTAGATAGGATTTATTTGTTTTTCTTATTTAAATATAAAAAAGCTGTAGAAATTCACTTTACATTGACGCACGGGCGGCCTGTGCGCATAGACATGGCCCGTACGCAATTGCAAAGTTTGGAGGGTGCTCACGGCATGACGCACGGGCAGATCATGCGTTGACGCATGGGCAGGTCGTGCGTTGACGCACGACCCGTGCGTCTGTCTGCTGAAGCATACTAAAGACGCGAAAACAGGTTTGTTCTTCACAATTTTCTCATACACCTTCAGCCCTAAGCACAAAATTGCACACCCCTTCTTCCCAAATTGCTTGAAGTTCGAATTTTCACCCACTCTTTACGCATAATCCAACACATTCACTTCACCACACACGAATTTTGCACACACATTGAATTTGGTGGAAGTTTTGGTGGGAAAAAAGCACCTAGGGTTTCACTTCTTCCTCCTTGCGAATTCTCGAGAATTTTGGTAAGAATTTCTTGCTTTCTTCGAATTTCTTATAGAATTAGGATTGAGAATTGATATATGGAGCTTGTGGTGCTTGAACTGCTATGATTTACTTGAACTACTCTATGAAGCATATTATCGAACACCTTGTAGGCATATTGAATTGGGCATATTTGGTTGAATGGTTGATGATTTGTGATGAGCATTGATATTTAGGGTGTTAGCGATTTTGATTTTCGACTATTGTGTTGATATTGATATATGGAGCTTAATTCTTGATTGAAAATTTGGAGAGTTGAGACACTATGCTCTATTTGGATAGGAATTTTAGCCATGAATTCATCTTACTCTTGTTTGTACATGGTTTATTCGGAATCTCACAATGGCCGAAAAGAGAAGCCTTCAAGATAGGAGGAGACGCCCAAGGGGGGCCACACCGCAAGAAGTGCACCCCGATAGCCTCGTGGCTTATGGGGTAGTACTCACGGAAGATAATGACTTGGAAAGATGGAACAAGTTGGTCACCCGATCAATGACACCTACACATTATGCCGATGACGAGTGTACCCAACTCCTT
The DNA here is from genome assembly GCA_016081115.2 of Rehmannia glutinosa. Lineage (NCBI taxonomy): Eukaryota > Viridiplantae > Streptophyta > Magnoliopsida > Lamiales > Orobanchaceae > Rehmannia > Rehmannia glutinosa. Next base: position 118,731,636 of record CM071926.1, read on the forward strand.
GGGATACACGATGACGTTTGGCGACTTTTTGAGAGAGTCGGGTGGACTACTTTTATGAAGGGAAGATGGCTGACTTATAAGAAACTCACGCTCAAAGTTCTCAGCACAGTTGAGGTATTGAAACAGGGAGGAGCATCCGAACCATTTGAGGTGCAGTTTCAGTTGGGCAATGTGCGTAGACGATTATCTATGGCCCAACTAAACACTATCTTCGGGGTGCCAACCAATGTGTCTTTCTGACCCGCAGGGAACTGTAGCCAGTATGACTTTTGGCGATTGCTAGTGTAGACACCGGAAATGGGTCCCATGCTCTACGAAGCGCGGAGTGCTAAATCCTCTTGGGTTCGGAACCCCGTATTCTGGTATATTCAATGGGTTACTTCGTCATCCATCTATGCCAGAGAGAATAATGGGGGGATAGACGATTTGCAAGCTTATGGTAATTCTTCAACATTGATATGATTTGAGCGTAAACACGTCCCTTATACACTTGAGAAAAGAGCATACACAGATCAGTGAGAGTCGTGATTCAAAGCATTTGCCATAGTTTTAATTACCATGTGTTCTATGTTATATATTTGAGGCTTGGTTGATATATTGCTTGACGCCTATGGATAAACAACATGAGTTTTGATGTGTTGTTCTTGATTGTTGTTCATTCCTCCCACTTGTGTTTTGTCTTATTCATAAAGCGTTGACCGGGACTGTCAACAGTTTAAGTTTGGGGGTTTAATTAGTATGAGTTTTGCATGTAATTTGGGCATAATTGTGGATAGAATAAGTTGATATGCATGCATTAACTGAGTAAAATGACCATATTCTTTTAAAGTGGAAAAGATATTACGTTTTGCTCGTTTTGTAGGAATTAAACGATATTTATAGCACTTTGGTGGCGAATCGGAGCATTGCGGTAAAGAACCGTCAAGAATACACGAATTTTGGAGCTAGACCGTGAAAAGATTAGACGAACCAGGCAAAATACGGCCACGCACGGGCAGCCCGTGCTCATAGGCATAGCCCGTGTGTTAGTAGCAAAGCAGGACTCAGCCTTCACAGGGATGCACGGGCTAGTCGTGCCTAGACGCACGGCCCGTGAGTCAATTCAAAAAGAGAGTTTTCTTATGGCCTGACGCACAGGCTGGTCGTGCGTAAGCGCACGGGCTGGTCATGCGTAAGCGCACGGCCCGTGCGTCTATGCGGGAAAGTCAGATTTGGGCAATTTTGATTTAGGTTTTGACCCAATGGGAGTATAAATAGAGACGAAGCAGCCCCAAACAAGGTTATACTGATATTTGCCCCAGAAAGCATAGAAAAGAGCAACCTTCTACCAGAGGATTCGAGAGATTGATCGAGGTCACAACTACACGCTTGAGGATTGAAGATTGATCGAGAGATCATCAATATCCCTAAGTTTGCTTATTCCGGCTAAACACCTTATGATTCCGGGGTTTGGGATTAGGTTAATGGATACTTTTATTTGAGGTTTAATAGAAATTGAAGTTATTATTTCAACCCATATTCGAGTACTCTTTCTTGTTTTATCAAATGGCCATTGGTTTAACTTGTTTGATGTATTGATTCATAATTCGAGAGATGAGTTTCAATACTAGATCTTGAGTACTTGACATGAATATTTTACATGATTGAGAAGTCTGTGAATGTTTGTGAGGATAAATAATCTTTTATGCTTTTGGGACTTTGTTATCTTATGTTGAGTAGAGATGCTAGCATAGATAATCCAATCAACGTTTTTATTGTGTCTCGAGAGAGATGGTAAAAAACTTTTGTGATTGTCTTATAGGGAAGAATAATAATAACTTTGGTTTTGATTAATCGGATAACAAGAGAGATATTAACTGAAACCATAACCCTGAAATCCATTAATCTCCTTGGTCTTTCAATCAACTCTTTACTTTGTATTTTTATGATAAAATTTTGTCTTACTTTTACAAAACAACCATCAACTTTCGATCGTCTAAATAAAAATAATAATATTCCAATCTCAATACTTAGTACATAAATTTATTAGTCTATGTGGGATCAACCTTGCTAACCTTATCTATTAACTACACCGTTCACTTGCGGTGAAGCAAAAAATAAGCCGAACACAACCTCATACTTTAATTTCATAAGCGGGCCTAGAATCATATATATGGCCCTAGCTATTGTCGAGACCCTCTGGTTCATGCTTGTTTCCAGCTCACACCAAAAGAAACCAGTTTATCTATAGAAAATTTGTAGGCAAGTATTTTGTTGGAATTAAAGATACGGTAGAGTTCTGATAAACTCAAACTATAGCTAGGTAAAATCTAGGAGTGGCAACAGGGTGGGTTGTGGCATTCACCTACCCATGGGGTGGGGTGAATTGAGAACGGGGCGGGAGCGAGTATCTCCATTTGTATTTTTTATAATTTAAATAATATTTTTAATTCTCAATTTATATATTTTAACAAAAACATAGACATATTTTGTTAAATGTACGTGTTGTATTTGTTAACACGTTTAGAAGTTATCATCAAGTATATTATAAAAATGAATATTAGATGATATTTACTTAGAAAATAATATTTTCATATATATATATATATATGTATACAATATAAAATAGACTTAATATATAATTATATATATATATAAAGTCGGGGCGAGGCAGGGCGTAGCTGGGCGAGGTGACCTAAACCCATCTCCGCCCCATTGACATAATTGGGGTGGGGATCCCCATTCGGGTTCGAGGCGGGGATGGGTTCCTCGGTCGAGTTCGGAGCATTTTGTCGTCTCTAGGAAAATCATTGTAGGGTAAATATTTATCGACAAAATCTAAAACTTTCAGTAAATACCTATAATATTTATGTCAATAAATTTAAGAATTATTGGTGGTTAATTGATAATTTATCGGTATAGTTAGGGGAAAAATATTTTTAATTTTGTCGTTATTTTGTAGATAATTGTAAAAATAAGTTATAGATCTATTTCTGTTGGTAAACTGGAATTTTTTTCAGTGCCCGGGTTTTTTAGCCATTCCTCACAATCTAAAATATTTTTTAGCCATTTTTTTAAACACGTGTTTTTTTAATTTTGACACATGAAACCCCAAAATTGCCCCATAAGCCATTTTACACCATTTCCAGTCGCGCACAGCCATAACTCAGTCGAAGTAACTTGTGACCAAAAATTGATTCCCGTGACTAGCAAACATGGCTTCGATAATGACAGTATCGAGTAGTGCAACATGTGATTCTCAACACTTCACTCAATTCATTTAATTTCATATTTCTTGTCGGGTTTATAGAAGTTGTAGGTTTAGACAATTTAGGCTTTGTTTGAAAGCTTGACATTAATGGTGGTTGTAGGTAAATGAGAAAGACGACAATGGTTTTTATCGCGTAACTCGATGTCGAGTTGTGCTTAAGATCTGGTTCGAGTTACATATCGAGTTAAATGTAACTAGTTTTTTTATGTTATGTTGGTTTGTGTTTAGTTCAGATAGACTATATGTTGTGTATTCACCCATTTGTAAGAGATCCTTTTGTTCATTTTTGGCAAGCCTAGAATAGAGATGGGGAGCACCGCAAAATTGGAAGGAAAAGTTTAATACGTACATGAAGTTCCAGCTAGTATCCGACATATTGAACGAGATGACGACTGTCGGAATATTTAACTCAATTATTATAACTGAGTCCGAAAATAGTTATGATACTGAAATGTCTAAAGGATGAGCTAGAGATAGGATAAAATGTTTCTGTCATTAATATTGGCCGGTGAAAATTTTTAAAAAGTTGAAGTAGAGAACAAAATAGATCTGAGAGAGAGACACACCAACTCAACAACTCAAAATAATATGCTAGAAGGGTATGAATGTCGTTTGCTTTGTCAAATGGCTAAAACAATAATTTTTTTCAAAAGGGCTAGTGATCATTTTTTTCATTATATATATATATATATATATATATATATATATTTCTTTTGTTTTTGAGGAATTCATTTTCTCAATATAGAAGTGGTCATTCTGGCCCATTTCTACATTTTTTTTTTGTAATGGCTTAATTGCGTACAAATTATATAAAGGGATAATTACAAAAACACCCCTGAGGTTTGGGCTAATTACAAAAAAACTCAGAGATGTTTCAAAATTACAAAAAAAAAAAAAAACCCATCAAGTTTGATTATGTGTTAAATATAAGGGAATGACTGTAGTATTTTTATAAATATCAGAGGGTTTTTGATATGTTTTTTGCTTATGAAGGGAGAAAATATAAGACGAAATCAAACCTCAGGATTTTTGTTTTTTTTTTTTTTGTAACTTTCAAACATCACTGATTTTTTTTTTTTTTTAATTAGCCCAAACCTAGGGGTGTTTTTGTAATTATCCCTTATATAAATGGCATAAGCTACATGTGTAATAATGAACTTTGGTTATTAGATAAGAGATCTGAAAAGCAATTGCAAATATGAATAAAACATCATATTATACACTAAAAGATTGATCTACATGTATGATCATGTCAAAAATGTTCATAGCACCAAAAACTCTTATATGCATCAAAACTTTTTAATTGGCTACTGATCATTATATTACCTTCCAAGTGATCTTTTTAAATTATTCGTGAAAAAAATTACTTTATTCTAATTACAAGGATTACTATGTATGCATGTTACAAATTACATTTCAAAATATGAACTCGGTTTTTTTAGAGGGTGATGATATTGATGATCAATGGAATTAAGTTTGAGGATGACATCAACTCAAAGTGGGGTAAAACTAAGTAAAAGTGCATTTATTAAGTTGCTGTAATCTTTAAAAAAAAAAAAAAACGATCTTAACTCACTGGAATTAACTAAAAGCATCAGATATAATACAAGGGTCACAGATGGAGATCAACATCCAATCCCTCGCCGACATCTGTCAACCCCACAGGCCCCACTTCGCCTCGGCCACCACCGAGCGCCACCTGCTGCGGCCGCGCAACTTGAAATCCACCGGGATACCTCAGAGGTACACCTGACAAAACCTGAGGTACACCTACAACATTTTCACCTGGTGGCCGGAGGAACCTTGTACCACTATAACGACTATTAGGTGCACCTGGACCAACCAAGGACCCGGCCGATCGTGCCCCGTGTGGATTGATCATGTGGACGGCCGATCCTAGTCGTCGATGATGATCGGCCACGAAGTGGGCCCGCTTCGTCCTCTGTCGTTCCTTCTTGTGTGCATTTTGATGGCCACCTAATGCTTGGGAGTTGGCAAATTTTCTGTGACAATGTTGGCACTCAAATCTTTTATTTTCTATGTCATGTTGTTGTTGTAGCATGGGTACTTTTCCACAGTTTGTGACTGGAAAACCAAAGAGCTTTAAAACAGACGATGAAGGTGAGTAATGATCTTGTAGATCAGGCTCACATGCTGCATCTCCTGCTGATGATGAGTTCTCTTCCATTAAATTATTTTATGAGGGGAAAATAAAGTTTGATGTCACAATTGGTAAGTAATACCAACCTTTGAGTTGTGGTATATATAGACAACAAGAAAGAAGCAATTAATGGACATGTTATTTTTTTGTGACAGTAGAATGGGACAGACACTATCAGCTCTACATGAAAAAAAGCAAGCACATTTTGTAAAAGTTATATTGGCACATTGATAGGTGATATATACTTCCAACTGTAAGTCAGAATGAGTGTGAATTTACCTGTAAAAGAAGGTTTAAGGCTAGCTAGATCATTATTTTCTAGTCATTTTCTTTGTTTTGTTAATCTAAACCGCTATGCAATTATGGGAGTGTTTGACAAAATTTTTGCTTTTACAAGAAGTGATTTATTGTAGTATAAGTAGAAGTAATTGAGAATTAAAAGTTGTTAGTTTTTGCAAATAGTATAAGTTGAGAGTGTTTGGTGAAAAAATTGCAAAGGTACTTATTTGTGTGTAAAAAGTAAAACCAGATTCAGAATCACAAATCTAACACACATATCTTTCTACTTTTAGATTCTTATTAAATGAAGCATAAGTTGGCATTTGCAAATACTAAAGTGGTTTTTTTCAGCCAAATGGTGAGAATCACTTTTTTTTAGTGAAACACTCTATGTGTGTCTAGCTAACATGCAAGTTGCCTAATGCATCTGAAACTGCCTTTTATTGAGCTAGTAGTCAGAAATTGTAATTTTAGAAGGAGCAAATGGTGGGATTTACCCACTTGGGATAGGAGAGAGACTTTTTTGACATGTAGGATAAAAAATATGTTTTCTACCCACTTTTGGGGTTCTTTTACCACAATACCCTTGAGGCTTTAAATGCAAGCATTTAAAGTAGGTAAGTTGTATTTCTCTCTCATGTTAAATACATACATACATACGATTCTTCCACCATTTGCTCTTTATTTTTTCTCTTTCTTCTTCTTCTTCTTCAAAAAATATCAAGTTCTTTTTGTGGTCTTTCGTCAACCAAAATCGCACGAGAAAATCGATTAGTAAGGTAATGTTGCTTCTCCTCTTAGTTACTTAACCTTGTTTAAATTGTTCAAGACCAATATATTTACACGATATGTGAAATTTCTTGTGAAATTTCTGAATCTAAGGAAGATGCATTGTGCACGATATATCATGCCTATATTGGGCACGAGCATGATATCGTGCCCAATATAGGCACGCTATATCGTGCCAAATTTTAAATGAGGCACGATATTATCGTGCCCAATTTTAAATATGGCACGATATATCATGCCGAATTTTAAATGAGGCACGAAATATTGTGCCTATATCGTGCCATTAATCGTGCCACATTTTGTAATTCCATTTTCATTTCGTGCCTTTTTTATGCTTGCATATTGTGGCATATCTTTAATACTTTCTATATTTTCTGTCTGTAGATGAACTCTGGCTATGTTGTTGTTCGATTTGGGGTCACTGAGAAGGTTTAGAATATAAAAATGGTGAAGAAGAAGTTGTACGTGTTGAACCGGGCAAAATGAATTATAGTGAAATATTGGAGAAGGTTTATGGTGTTGTTGAAGTTGATAGGGGCATATACGATTGTGCAATGCATGCTATTGTAGATATTTCTGGAAACAAATTTGGGAAGTTAAAGTTGAAAAACGACTGTGACATTGAAAGTGCATTTGAGAACACCGAGTTTCCAGTTGTTTTTGTAACACTAAAAAGAAAAAGGATGGGTGAGACTAGTTCGCATAATGTATTGGGAAGTCAGTCTGGGCATAATCGAGTTGAGAACGTTGAAAGTCAACAAGATGTTGGTGGAAGTTTTATGCAACTAATGGCTACTCAAAATGATTTTTCAACAGTCATTGGGCCTAATTACAACTACATGCACTATCTTGGTTTTCAACAATACGATGTACCACACATCAATCTATATAGTCATGTAGTAAGGCCTAGTGGAGCACCTTTTATGCATATGAACAATGTTCCAATTATTGATCATTCGCGTCCACTCTCACCTACAGTCAATGTTCCAAATATCAATTGTCTGGGACCTAGTATAAGGCCAAGCAATGAAGATGGCTATTATCCTGATATGGGTTGTGATAATGCTGATGCTAATCGTGATAATACTGATGTTGATGTTGGTTGTGATAATAATGAAGATGATTATGGTGAAAACTACAAATCTTTGGTGATGTTGATTGTAATAATAATGCGATGATTTTGGTGAGAACTACACCTTTGTTGGTGATGTTGGTGCGATGTTGAAGCTAATAATCAATTTGAAAATGACCAGCCACGTGTTGAATTTGAGGAATTTTGTGAGTGGAGACGTAGACGGAGATAAGTACCTCCAGAAAACCAAAACCAAGATGCACCAGAAGAACGAGGTGCTAACATACATCCAGATATCCATAGAGACAATAGGGACGAAACAATAGTGCCCACAGGACAAAGTTGGGTGATTCTTGGTGCACTCTCGCACGTTTCAGTTCCTCCCGAAAAACTTGCTAGATTAGATGTATTTGGTGGGACATTGCACCAAGGAGCAACATACATTAGCAAAACCGAATTGGAGATGGCACTAGGCATGTATCACCTTAAAAATCAAGTCGAGTATTGAGTTGAACGCTCGGATAAGACTTGTTATTATGCAATATGCAAGTATGAACGATGCCCTTTTTGAATGCGTGCATATGGAAAGGATGGTATTTGGAGAGTATGGAAGTTTGACAAGCACCATGGATGTGGGTTAAATTTGAATGACAATGCATCTAGGCGGTTTCATTCTAAAGTAGTAGGTGCATATTTTGCATCTAGATTACTAGTGGAACATTATGCGCTCGTGCCAAGGGATATCATAGCGGAGTTGGAATCGCGACATGGGCTTAAAATGAGTTATAATGTTGCGTTGAGTGCTAAGCATCATGCTTTTGGGTTGATATATGGAGATAGTAACAAGTCATTCAATCTACTTCAGGTATACTTACACATGTTGAATTTAACGAATCTCAGATCGGTAACTAGATGGAAGTCGGATAATTTTAATAGATTCAAGTACGTGTTTTTTTGCTTTGCATGCATCAATCACTGGATTCCAGAACCATGTCTGGCAGATTTTTGTGATTGATGGAACACACCTTAAAGGCAAGTATCGGGTATTATTGTTTGTTGTCGTAACAAAAGATGGTAATGAATAGATTTTACCACTTGCGGCTAGAATTGGGGATGTTGAAAACGATGAATCCTGGACATGGTTTTTGAGACAGTTGAGAGATGCTTATAATTGCCCTCGTGATCTACTGATTGTTTCTGATCAGCACAAGAGTATCAGTAATGCCATAAAAGTAGTATACCCAGAAGCATCACATGGGCTTTGCACTTATCATTTGCAAAGTAATTTGGCTCAATACGGTCAACATATAGTAGCAATGTTTAGGAATGCAGCATATTCATACCGTCGTGGAGATTATGATAAGTATTTTGAAAACATAAAATTTGATGGTGAGACGGGTGCGTTTAAGAAGTTAGAATGTGCAGGGGAAGACAGATGGTCTCGAGTTAAGTGTCATGTCCGACGTTATGGGTTCATGACATCAAACTCGGCTGAGAGCTTCAATAGTCGGTTATTATGGGCCAAAAAGTTACATGTTTGTTCTGTGCTTGAGTGTGCTCGGACTATTATTGAAAAGTGGTTTTATGAACGACGCATTGCTGCTAATGAAAGAGATCAAGAGTTAACACTTGAAGCAACCAAAAGATTAAGTGATGTAGTTGAGATAGGTCGTAGAATGGATGTACAATGTCTTAGTAATGTGAAGTACAAAGTGAAAGATGGAACAAAGACCTATTTTGTTGACTTATCCCAAAGAACGTGCAGCTGTCGAGAATTTGAATATGAATTAATGCCTTGCTCTCATACATCTGCAGCAATTAGGTATAAATAAATTTAACATTTATATCAATATTTTCACATAATTCGTTCAATATTTTCACATAATTGTTTGTTTATTTGTGCAGAAAGGCGAACCTCAATATCTATTCATTTGTTGCACATTATTATAAAAATAAAAATCTTTAACAAATGTGGGCTGATGAAGTTCTACCAGTTCCTGATACGAGTGAATGGGTTCTACTACAAGAGGTGCGAGAATTAGTATGCAACTCTCCAAATAACCCGAGGCAAGCAGTCATCCTAGACAAAGTAGAGTTCATTCTGTTGTTGAATCATCAAGTAATCGTTCATGTAAGAGTCAAATTTGTTCAAGGTGTGGGGGTGCTGGCCACAATTGCGTCAAATGCACTAGTCAGGTCCTTCAAGACAAGTGCATAGTAAAAAGAAATGTGGAATATGCCGAGTAGATGATCATAGCCATAGAAGATGCCCGAGACGTCCGGATGATGAAAATTAGGCAAATATTATTTCAACTGTAATACTATGTTAGCAAATAACACTAAGAGCAGAAAGTCAGTAGTCATTTAAATAGGTGTTTCACAATAGGCACGATATATAGTGCTACTTTGCTGTGGGCACGATATATCGTGCCTAATTGTTGTGTTGGGCACGATATCGTGCCGTATAACCAATATTGTGCCATTTAACCAAATATCGTGCCATACGTGTTTTACTTAGTTTTGTCAAGATTTCTAATTTTTTTTTACCAGTTTTAAGTGTATAACCTCTGATTTGGAAATAATAGGACATAAAACCATGCAAAATGAATATTTAAATAACTCAAAATATTTACAAGATATACAATAAAAATGTATTACAACTGAAAAGTACTACTAGTTGTATTGTACTTGTAAATCTGTCGTGACATCGTCTTCCTAATCAAGGGAATCGAATCATGTACCTACTTCTTATTAATCTTCTTCGTGATACAACTAACGACGCAATAGATGACAAATACGCCACAACTGGTGTTGTCGTTCTGTACATAACAATCTTTCTCTGACGCAGTGATAATAAGCTCCCACTCGCGGCGGACGGGCTCGATACCTAAGGCGTCGTAGAAGCCAGCGTGCATAAGTACACATGGGAGGATGCGACGGAGTGGACGTGTGTCGGCAGCCCTCGAGGCACGAATATCAGGTGTGTGTCGGGCACGTACAGAGTCGTACATATATACTCGTGCTCTACGGAGATCCAGTCTGCACACGAAAAAATGTGCCGATAAATTCACGATCATGAACACCTGGGGAAAAAAACAAATCATTAATTAATCAAACAATTTTAATGAAAAAAATGAATAAACTAGCCAAAAAAAATAAATTCAAGTGTACCTGCACAACGTCACTCCACGAACAAGGATTACCCCATCCTGGAGATTCGTACTGGACAACCCTAACCAACTCATCCAGCTCCTGTCGGGGAGGAATCTCCTCCATGGTCGCCGAGTCATATAATATGCCAGCAGGATCCCGACCATGCATACGATTCCATATATGTTGTATGGAATCCTACACATAGAAAATATTTATGAATTAACAAGTATCATTTATTAAGTTTAAAGTAAAATGCGAGACACATAATAAATAAACTAACCGAAAAGACTGTAGATACAATCCTATAAGTTCCCAACTGCTTGGGATGAGGTACAACCCCAAGAAACTTGGGATCGGACTGTAATATCGACAGGTATGCATTTATATGTTGTACAGAAATGAAAGATATCGATATTAATCAATATGAAATAAATAAAATATTCATCAACTAAATAATACTCAAATTTAAGAAACTTACATCATTATCCAACTATATAGCTGGATCCTCCATTTCCTTAAAAAATAATGGCCCAGCACAGTACAATAGCCCCACGTTCCTCCTGCAATTGGATCCTCAAATATTAAGATATTGCACTAATATAAGATGTTAATACTAAGACGACAAGACAAATGCAAAAATATTTAATACTTACTATTCAAAGAGATCAGAAGAAGAAAGCGTGTATACTCCCTCTCGCTCGGGTCCGACTTGCGAGTACTAGGATCCCTGAATGGGCTGCGATTGAGGTGCGATGGCTACCTATCCCGAACCTATATGAAGGGAGTAGGCGGAGAGGGCGCTAGTGGACCAGGGACCACGAGTGTCGGAGAGAGAGCTCGAATACCAGGGACCAATGGCCTCAAAATAGTGACCGACACTCGTGGTCGCGGAAAGTGTACCAACAGAGGCAGAATAGGAGTCGACAACGGCGAAAGAGAAGTCAACACTGCCGGAAAAGGAGTCGACACTACCGAAAGAGGAGTCGATATCAGCGGAAGAGAAGTCGACACTGTCGGAAGAGGAGTCAACATCGATGGAAGGGAAATCGACACTGCCAGAATAGTAGTTGACACCTGTGGAAGAGTAGTCGATACCGGCGGAAGAGGAGTCGACATCGGCTGAAGAGGAGTCGTCTCTCTCTGAGGGGTGATCGTCGATGTCTGATGTGGCATCGACGATGGCGTCTACTGAGATGACTGGCTAGGAAATCTCTGACTGCCATGCATGAAGTCATCATACTGATCAATGAATGGGAACAGACGCCTAATCTCCTCCTGAATAAGGTGCAGAACCCGACCTATCTCCTGATCTAGGTGTCTGTCCAATCGAGAACCCTCCTCTGAGATGAGAATCTCTAACTGAGAAACAGCAGCATTGACTCATGACTCCAATTGAGAGAACCGATCCTCTATGTGTCTCTCTAACAGGCCAATCTCCTCCCGTATAACCCCCCTAATCAGCACCAACATATATGTCTGCCCACTGACTGATGGATCATCACGAGTATCCCCACGGACTGATGGATCATCGCGCGCATACTCCCCACGGACTGATGGATCATCACGTGCATCTATCTGCCCAGGTAATAAATCATTTGTCCGGCGATCTAAGGGATCATCTGCCCGGTGGGATGATGGCTTGTATGTCCTGCGCTGCTTCTCTGGTCTCTGAATCGTAGGAGTAGTAGTGGGGGCCTCTGAATCGGCTCTACCTCTCCCCCTGCCTCTGCCTCTGCCTCTGCCCCTAGCAGTAGGCCCTACCTCTGTCGTCTCTGACATTCTGCCTCTGCCAATAGGGGTTGGGGTTGTCGAATATGTACCCGTACCTCTGCCCCTGCCCCTCCCAGCACCACCGCCCAAAAATTGATTCTCCTTCGGGATGAACCGATAAGGACCTAACAAAATAACCGGCTCATCGACTCGCTCCATATATATCTGCTGGAGCTCCTCCTCACTTGGATCCAATATCTCATGACACACTAAAGCCTGTAAATAAATATATAAATAAATTCATAAAAATAATTTATTAAATAAATAAATAAATAAATAAGTAAACAATGTTGGAATGCATACCGGGTCAAAGAAAAAATCAATCATGTCAACGCTGGTCTTCGGAAACCTCCAACGGAGGCACCTAGGCATTTGGGTGTCGGATACTCGAGTCGCCCAAGCATTACCCAGGCGAGGTATCGCCTCGAATGTCCAAATCTGTCATAACATTGATAAGTGTCAAAATAAGATTTTTTAAATATTTAAAAAAACTAAGTGCAAATATAAATAAAGTAAAAAAATATATGTACTAGCAAGACATACGTGGGACCATAAAAAAGATAACTAGGTGGGCGATATCGAGATGGATCGTCCTTAGTGTATCGGCCAGGTGGCAGAACATCATGCAGCTGCCGAATATAATGAATCAAAATCTGAAATGAGTATTTCCTCCAAGGGAAAGCCTCCCACTGTGCATCGTCCTCGATCAAGAACCATAGCCAATGGTCTACTGCGGTCTGTCGACCATCGTAACACAGTACCATATAAAAGGCAAATAACACATTCGCCAGCTTTAGGGCATCGTCTGGTGAGTCACGGAAGGTGCCATCAAAAAATAAATCGTGTAAATGTGCGGCGGTAACACGATCACCCTGAGGCCAATACCATCGATAAATACCAGTCTCGGGTACCTCAAAAGCACTGTTAGGGTCAAATGTGGACCCTAGAAACTGCAATCCGGATATAATAGCAAAATCACACCGGGAGAATCTAATGGTCTTCTCTCCGACGTGGAACCAACATTTTGATTCCGGAGCATCAGGCACACGCATCTCTATCGCTACCAATGCATGAAGTGCCTCATTACAGCTAACTCCGTCATACCCGAAATCTATAAAATGGCCAAAAATTCACCGTCTAAACTGTCCATATACACCACCATCAACGTCCTGCAACTTATCTTTGATTATTTGAATTATAATCGATCGAACGTACCCCGCGATGTGGGCCCTCTCTGGATGATAAGAAGGTGTCCTCCACTGTGGACCGACCTACAACAATAATTAATTACAATTTAACAAGATGAATTGTTGAAAAATTGAAGAAATATAGTGATAAACTCAAAGGAAAAACAAAATTTATGGAACAGACAACAAATATAAAGCGGCACGAAATAGAGCACGATATAAGCACACAAATAGGCACAATTTTTAAAATAGGCAGACAAAATAGGCACGATTTATGTAGGCACGATATAAGCAGTTTAATCAAAATAGGCACGATTTTAGGTCATATCGCGCCAAAAATAACCTACGGCACGATATGGTCTTAAAATCGTACCAAAAATAACCTACGGCACGATATGGGCTAAATCGTGCCAAAAATAACCTACGGCACGATATGGGCTAAATCGTGCCAAAACTAGCCTACGGCACGATATGTGCCATATTGTGTCGTATCGTCTTCTTCGTCAAATCGTGCCTCATTAACCAGAAAATCGATTCCATTTTCGAAAAAAACACTAACCCAAAACACAAACACAAATATATACACCATTAATTCCCATTATCAAGTATATACACCAACAACTAAACCCTAAAACCCTAAATCCATGAAATCCAACTTAAATAAAGTTCGAACTTGAAGCAACCAAAAAATCCAAAATTTATTTCGAACATAAGGGGCACGATATGAGAAATATATCCTTACATGTTTGGGAGCGGAGGAGGAGGGTGCAGAGGCGGCGACGGCATCGGCAGAGGAGGCGATGGCATCGGCGGAGGCGGCGACGGCAGCGACGGAGGCGGACGGCGGTTGGTGTGAATCCATGGAGCTTTTGGTTTTTTGCTTGCACGATATTAGGCACGATTTGGTTGAGGATTTTGCTTCTTTTTTACTTTTTGCTTTTGCCTTTTACTTTTGCCTTTTAACTTTTGTATTATTTTGTCTTGGAGTGTGTGTGTTATGGAATACATACGGTTTTCGATACGATTTTAAGGGGGGTATACATGAATTCAATTCAAAAGCCACCAACTTAAAGGAGGGGCAGTTTTGTCAATTTGGGTAGAAAAGAGTTTTGTTATGTTAGTGGGTACTTAAAAAAATTTCCCTTTTAGAGATTGCATTTTTAAAATGAAACGAGATTGGTCTCTATTCTTATATATTGATATCCGAGCAGAGGTGGACAAGCATGTACACGTGGCAGCCCAAGGCCTGCTGATGTGGACCGACCAGACCACCAGAGCCCAACTAGGAAGGCATTTCAAGGCATGAAAAGCCCTCACCCTTAAAGTCAACAATGACCGAGCTGGAAACTCAGTGGCAGACCAACATGCCATCTGGCAAGACAATAATAGGACAACTTAACAAGCACTATTTGACACATGGGCAGTCATGCTACTCATGCACAGCAAGAAGAAGACAAGTGTCTCACTCACAATGTAGGTACAATGATTGCTAGTCTATTAAATATAATAGTATAAATAGAACTCATTTATGATGAAAATCCGTATATAAATTTGTATATTTAAATCTCTGCCATGCCAGAGGCCGACCAGGTATTCTTGCTCGGTTACTAAATAGAAAACACTTTATAATTAGTTCTTGTATTTCCAAGCCAACATTTAGGCATTTTATTTATTGTTGAGCAAAAGCAAGCATCAACTCTATATTTTTTTATATGGAGTCAAAGTTAAAGTTGTAGCTATTTTTTTATTTAATAACTAATTTTAAGATATCATGTTGTTATGTGTTTCTTCTTGATGATCCTTGATAGAGTAAATTTTATTTGTTGCTGTAAAAACACTTTTTAGCAGAGATCAACCTTCATGTCTATAAGACACCAATGATTTAAAAGTAAGTCTATAAGACACCAAACATGCGCTTGGCCCCTTCATGTCTACAAATGATGATGACCATATCTTCTGCAAAATCCAAGCTTTTTTTGGCCATTTTACATCTATCTCATCATTTATGTTAATTACACCCTTCTCCCAAACACGTGTTTATCATAAAACGCGTGATGTTAGTTTTATTAGAGGCATTTACAGGTGTCAATCATCCAACAGAGTGAAATAGAAAGTAAAACACGATATAGGGACTGATTTCGTTATTAGAAAACGAAACGAAATATTTGAGTATTTGCATGGAGTTAGCCCCATTATGCTACCTCCATATGAGATCATTCACATTCCATATTTCTCCAAACAGTAATATTTCAAGCAGGAGGAATGTTTCAATACTTTGCCCTATATGCATATAATTCAAGTGATGATGATATTGATTGTATTTTTTGTAAGACTCTTTTTTTAATGCATGTGAATGGGGTCGGCCCATGTAGCGTTGTCGTCCATATGTCCAAAATGAAGTACAGATTTGGAAAGCATGTAAGCAGAGGATGTTAGATAAGTATCAATTAACTTCTTGCATTAGTTACTTTTGTTGTTTTTTGTTGTACATTTTGATATATGTTGTTTCCAAGTACAAATAATTCACACCTTTGTTGTTATCCAATGTAGTTTCATGACAGGCCAACCCTTTTTTAGCTTTTTTTCATCAGTAAGTGCATGTGTGCACACAAAGTTGTCCCACTAAGCTTAGATTCAGAATTTATAATAGGGCATCTTGTTTATCCGATCCTTAAGCATGATGATATATGTGATGGCAATGGCAGATGTGTCGACAAGACGACAAGTTTTTTTTGCTTCAACATGACGGAACACAACAAAGAGAAGACAGAGACTGGTGGTGAAAGGCCTAATCCTAGGAATAGTTAGATCTCGACGTGACCTTAAGGTTGACGACGAACCTTGGCCATTGATCTCTGATCATCACTCTCACTTTAGTGCTTCCAACTCTATCTTCTTGCCGAATGTTGTTTTATCTAACTTTGTGTACGTAGTTAAAACCAACTAATCACATGGGAGGTTGAGGACGCCATTAATGTACACTTGGTATGTATTTAAGATACTTGGAATATGAGATTAAACACAGAGTGGATTTGAGACATATGGCTGTGGGGGCAAAATCTGTTTTTGAAGACAATTACAAGATTTTTTACTCAAAATTTTGGGGCGCAAATGTATTTATTCCTTAAATATACAATGATATAGACTAACAGCTACTAAATTAAAGAAGAAGAAAAAAATGAATTTGGAAATTTTTATTTGGGGGTGAGGGGGGCAGCAGCCCCCACTTGTCCCTGGCCCCCTAGATCCGCCACTGGAAACACAATTTTGGACTAGAGGATCCTGGTTACACCGGTTGCTTTTCATGGAATAAGGTATCACAGTGCTCGAGTTTTTTTTTAAAAAAAAAAAAACAAAAAAACAAAATATCAAATAATTGAACTACTTAGCTCAATGAGGAAGTCATAATGCACAGTGATTCTAAAGGGCCTGTATTTTTCTGGCAATTATTTGTGAGTGTGTAGAATATTTTTTATATCTTCAATTTTCTGACAGGGACACGTTTTTCTATTTCTGAAAACTACTTATGGTAAAACTATTGGATCAAGTTTGTTTTGATCCCAGTTCAGAGTACAAATTGAGCTGTATATAGCCAGATTTATTTTTTCAGATTAGTGGAAGAATATTTTTCTCTAATGTTTGCTTTTGTCAGCACATATTGGATGTCCAGTGAGTAACATCATAAGATTGCAGAATCAAATAGATGGTCCACATAAGCATCTCGTCACTTCATGTACAAGCCTTCTTAATTACATACCAAAGTGGTGTACTTTAATCAGTGTAACAAAACAAGCAGATTCAACACTTAAATTAAATATGG
The DNA here is from genome assembly GCA_016081115.2 of Rehmannia glutinosa. Classification (NCBI taxonomy): domain Eukaryota; kingdom Viridiplantae; phylum Streptophyta; class Magnoliopsida; order Lamiales; family Orobanchaceae; genus Rehmannia; species Rehmannia glutinosa. The sequence goes on from CM071926.1 coordinate 118,749,117, forward strand.
GTCAGGGCTTTGTGGGTCCGGTCATAAATTGGGTCGGGACAGGAAACATCAATTTTTAACCCGTTTGTGAATTTAAAAAAATTAAGTAAATAATTAATTGTAATAAAACAAGAAATATCTGATCAAATGATAAAACCATTAATTAAGATTTGTAACATCATATCTTTTTAATATTGTCCTCAAAATTAATTAGTTTTTGCAAATGTCATTTCTTTTTGTATGTTGTAAATTGTAATATTTTTTATTGATCAATAGTGTATGATTAAGAAAAAATAAATTTATTTAGTTAAAAATATTAAATATATATTAAAATAATTTTATTAGCCTTAAGTGGGTTGGGTTAATTAAGCATCCGGGTTCAAGATTCCAAAATTAAATAGTCGTCCGGCAAAGTGGTGTAACTTTAATCAGTGTAACAAAAAAGCCCCCTCAAGCCTATTATTAAAAATTACTTTTTGTCTAATAAATAATATCATGATCATAAGCCATTAGATAAGACTAACAATCCGTTTTTTTTAGTCATTCCCAACAAACTAAGATGTTTTTTAGCCATCTTTTTCAAACACATCTTTTTAGCCATTTTGGGTGTGAAAAACCCAATTTGCCCTTGAGCCAATTTAATCGCACAAAAACACACATCCCGTGATTCGAGTTCGAGTCACGATGACTCGAGTCGAGAGTTCGATCCGCCTCTATCATGTATTATAACCCAGCTTATTTTTTTTTTTTCCAAAAACTTTGAATTCACATAACTTTTTCGTTTTAAATTCGTTTTGCATGTATAATATATCAAATTAATCCTCTTTTTGATATCTATAATTCAACACCCATATTGCATATTTAAAAATGAAAAATACAGGTTCGATTTCTTAAAAAAAAGTTTGAAAAAAAGAGAGTAAGAAGATACATAGAGATAAGTGAAAGAGAGAGAAATAACCAAAATATCAAACAAACATGCTAGAAAGGTATGGATGTCATTTTACACCCCAAAATGGCTAAAAAAGATGTGTCTACAAAACATGGCTATTTTTAATCTTTACATTTTCTAAATGGCTATTTTGTACCATTACCACTAAGATTAATATGTAACATTTCCTGTAAAATACGTTTTTTAACGTGCGATTGTATTTTACAACATTTTAACGTGCGATAATACTTTAAAACTCTTTCTGAACTACAGTGTTTTTTGCAGATAGATGCTTTACCAATAACCATGGTCGTGCCTTATATAAGGCGAGTGAGCCATTCGACTCAGGCCCAGAAAAATAACGAAATTTAAGGGGCCCAAAAATTTCTATTTACCTTATATGAATATATATATAATAGATAGGAATGTAAATATAATATGAGGTAATTTTAATTTTCCCTCAAATTATGCAAGTTTTTATATTTTGTTCATTTAAATTTGAATTGTTCTACTTTACCCTTGAACTTTGCGAATTGTTGCATTTAACCTATCATTTTCAAATTTACCTCTCCTTGTAAAAATTATGATTTCTTTTCTCTGAAAATGGTATAAAAGTCTAGGTTTATTTATAAAATTTACATAATTAGTACCATTTGTATATTGACTAACAATGAGTAGATTTTGATAGAATATGGATCCGAACAATTCTTCGAGATGTAATAGCTACAGACAATCCATATAGAGATAATTAATAAGCAACTTATAAAAGAGAAGAAGAACAAGCCTTCTTTTTATTGATGAAATGAAATTTATTTAATACATTAGGCTTGAGAAAGGATGAAAATAAAAAATTTATTGATGAATTTTGGAAAAAGGAACAAACCTTCTTTATAATGGATTAACTAGAAATTATTGAGCAACTTGATTATATAGACTTGATTAATACTTTTGCTGCAAAATTTGTGAGTCAAGTTGCATTTAGATAATTACTTTGGATATGAGTGTCATATTATTTTAACTAATTTTGTACATTATAAATAGTTCATTTTTTAATATTATTTTATGTTGTTTTAAATTCGTAAAAATATAGGGCCCATTTTCAAATTTGACTCAGGCCTAAAAATTGCTAGACACGGCCCTGCCAATAACTCCAAAACCTATATATATACCTGTAATAATGTTAGCAAGATAAGACCTTGATACCAATTTATAGTGCTACCTTAGGACTTAAGTACAACTTTTATCACCAGAAATGACATGAAAAAATTGCTGCAATAAAACATTACTTTTCCGCATAGACGTGTTTTGCTTTTTGTGCATGTGGGGTGCAGTATAACATGGTTTCGTCACATTATCAAAGACATGTTGGAGGCTAGTGAAATTGCACTTGGCAGACAACTGGAACACAATCCATGAACCTAATTATTTTGAATGAATCCAATGTCAACAGCTTTAAGAGATAGCCTATTACATTTGTACCTCAGCAGGTAAATTTTCAATAATTTAACTGGAGTTACGATATAGCCTTAAACATCAGGTGAACATTTGATAATTTGCTTTGGTATTGAACATTTACAAAAACGGAAGCTTATCGTTAAATCATTTTTAACATCGATCGGTCATATGCTACCAATTCAGAGGTTAAAGTCATTTGAGATGAAAAAGGACTTTGGTGCAACTAGAATTGAGTTTGTGGAATTATATCTGAATTGCTTCATGTGAAATTTGTTAGAAAAACTTGCAAGTGGTTTGTAAAAAAAGTTCCATTATAAGTTTCAAGTTTGTGTATTGTTTTCTTACAGCTATGTGGAGAGGGGGGGGGGCAATTTTAAAAAAAAAAGTAGAATTTTTTTTAAGAAATTTTTTTAATTATAATTTATATGATCTTCTTATCCGGTCCATCTTTTCGTGTATCGATCCACCCCAAATTTATTCTTGGCTCCGCCCTTGGCTATGATGTTCCAACGGCAACTAGCAAAAAACATTTTGATTATTTCTAGCATTAAAAACAAGAATTTTACACAATTATGATGCATGATTTTTTTTCTTTTTTCCAAAACCATTCTAAATAAGTAAAAGTGGAAATGTGTCAAATTGGCCATTTCCAACTTGAAAAGATTAAAAATAGCCAACTTTTTCAAACACATCTTTTTTAGCCATTTTGGGGTGTGAAATGACATCCATACCCTTTAAGCGTATTACACTAGGTCTTATACCTCTCGATCTCCTTTTCACTTTTACTTTCACTTTCTCTCTTCAAATTTCAAAGACAAAATTTTTCGGCGAATTTCCGGCAACCCATTTTCCTGATCGGAATCTCGAAATAATGTAAGCATTTTGTTCTCTATCTCATTCTTTATTCATTTCACTATCGTATTTAGTTTGAGGTTGGGTGTAGAATAGATCTGAAAACCATAGACATGAAAAACAAAACTAGTTCGAAATAAGCTCGAACAACAGTCTGCAAATGTAACTCGATTCGAGTTACAGTTGACTCGAATTGAGTTACAGCTGACTCGAATCAAGTCACCTATAACTCGAATCGAGTTAGTTGTAACTCGATTCGAGTTAGCTGTAATTGTTACATGTTCTGATTTGATATTTTTTTTGTCTGTTTTTGTTGGTTTCAGTTGGAGGATGATAAAGTGACAATTGTCCATAGTGATTTTTGGGATGGTAGTTTCTATAGGAATGGTGAAGAAGTACTCATTTTAACGTCGTTGTGGACAATATCATATAGTGGGTTTGTGGATATTGTTCATAACGTTGTAAATGGTGATCGGCGTTTGTGTGAATACAAATTACACTATTTACTGCCAATTGGGGGTGGTTCTGAGGTTAAGTCTTTTGTTATGTGTGAACGGGATCTTCGACAAGTAGCTGAGATTTTCAAAGATCCCCGAATATTTGTGACCTTGCAACCAAAAGATCATGGGATGGTGGGGACTTCGTATACCGGAAATAGCAATCCACATGGTTTTATGAACCTCATGGCTGCTCAATCGTATTCATATGGTATCGGCAGTCAATTTATGCCCTTAAATCCATATAATTCTCAGTACGGCATGAATTATATACATGGCTGTCCACCACAGTGTATGCCAACCTATATGCAACATGATGCGCATCAACCAACGTCTGTACAACATGTAGCGCCCGATAATTGTCCAAGTAAATCTCCTATCCTGGAGCATCAACCGAGAATCAATAATAGTGATCATGTGGATGGTGATGATGATGATGATGATGATGGTGGTGGTGGTGGTGGATTTAATGATGATTTTGGGCGGTATGATGATTTCGGTGGTGGTGGCCATTATGATGACCATGATTTTGTTGGTGATCAACATAACCAACAAGATGCATATTTTTTTCCCGATGACCGTGAAGGGAATGACAGTGACACATCCGATGAAGAAGATGATGATCCAGAGTACGACGTTGACAGTGAACTTGTCCGTCGATTGATTTATGATCACTTTGGATGGAAAAAGATGACTATTTTGTTCCCGATGACTGTGAAGGGAATGATGTGAACAATGATATCATAGGAGACAATGACGAGCATGTTCTTTGGAATAGATGATTTCCAATACATAAGGTATCTCCTGTTGATGCCAACGAAGTAGATAATGAGAACGTTGATACGGAGCTCCCAATGGTTAGGTCTAAATATGCTTGGATGGCTCCTGGAACGTCTTATTAGTATCCCGACCCTGATTCCATTCCACAAGAACCACCTAACATTGAGCGTGACTTATTCAAAGGTGCAGTGCTTGAAAGCAAGGAAGAAATAGTAACAAAGTTGGGTTTCTACCATCTGCACCATCGTGTGGAGTATAGAACAACCCGGTCTTCAACTTCACGTTATGAGGTTGTTTGCAAACATAAAGGATGCACTTTCTTACTTCGTGCAAACGCTATCCAAGGAGAAAGTTGGAAGGTGACTAAATTCGAGCAATCTCATACATGTGAAGCCAATTTAAGTAGACATGCTCCTCGACAATTGCCTTCGAAGATTATTAGAGCCCTGTTTGCGCCAAAACTACTAAAGGAGGAACGATCCCTTAAACCTAGGGATATTATTGTTGATTTATCTGTTGAACATAGGATAGACATTTTGTACAACAGAGCACTAAAATCACAGCATCGTGCGTACAACTATATACACGGTGACCACTTGCAGTCTTGGAAGATCTTGCCTGCATTCTTGTATATGTTAAAAAAAGAGAACCCTGGTACAATTGCGCTACACGAGACTGATGACGATGATAGATTCAAGTATGTTTATATTGCTTTACATGCGTCAATTAAAGGATTCAGTGAGTGTTGTAGACCTGTTATTGTTGTTGATGGCACACACCTAAAGGGCAAGTTTAAAGGTGTGTTGTTTGTTGCGGTTACAAAAGACGGTAATGAACAAGTATTTCCACTAGCATTTGGTGTGGTTGATAAGGAGAAGGACGAGTCAGGGGAATAGTTTATGAAGCAATTACGCAATACATATGGATGCCCTGAAAATATGCTCATTGTATCTGATCGTCATAAAAGTATTAAGAATGCAGTTGGCAGTGTATTTCCTGACGATGTGCATGGTATATGCACATATCACTTGAGGCAAAATATCAGAAATTATCGAGGTCAAGTGGTGACCTTATACCAAAAGGTTGCGTACACTTATTCTCCTGAAAGATTCAAGAAGATAATGACCCTGATTCAAAATGCAAACGAAAAGGCCTACGAGGAGTTAGTTAGGGCTGGAACGAAAAGGTGGGCACATGCACATTGTCCAGTTAGACGCTATGGGTTCATGACATCGAATGCAACTGAGGTTCTTAATGCTAGACTTGTCTGATCGAGGAAATTGCCAATTTGTTCGTTGCTCGATTCTATTCAAAACTTCATTCAGGAGTGGTTTCACGAGCGTCAAATTGCAGCCCAAAACATGAACAATGAAGTCACCACAGATACAGCTAAGAGATTGACAGAAGCAGGTGCACTGGCTAATAAAATGTATGTGTCACCTATTAGTAGCCTAATTTATTATGTGAAGAATGGAGTGCGTTCTTTTGTTGTTGATTTAGCAAAGAGAACGTGTACTTGCCGAGTGTTTCAGCTTGATCTATTGCCGTGTCCACATGCGATTAAGGCAATCAGGTATATTTAAAGTTTTTTACTAAATTACTAATTATTTCACCTCGTACATATATTTATATACATTTTCTGCTATTTATTTCAGTAAGGCAAATCAATCAGTCTACAGTTACGTGCACAACTACTATAAAACAGAAACAATGCGGAAACTTTATTCTCCAATCGTCATGCCCATTGAACATCCTAAAGACTGGAATGTGTCGGAAATGATACGACTTCTGGTTGTCAAGGCACCTCTAAATCCTCGACAAGCTGGCTGACCGAGGACTCGATGGATTCCGTCTAGTGGTGCATCTAGCAGCTCACAACGGTCCATAATATGCTCTAGATGTCGTCAAGAGGGTCACAATCGTTCTACATGTAATGCAGTGCTCCCCATTTGCCATGATGCAACGAGTGCTAGTGGAAGCAACACGATTGACCAGCCGGCTAGAAGAATTCCAAGAAAATGCGGCGTTTGTAAGAAAGAATGACACACAAGGAGGGTTTGTCCTGATAGAGTTTCTAAACTCAATCAATAAATTGAACATGTAATTTAATTGTACCCAGTAGCATGACTCGATATCGTGTTATATCACGTGATAAAGTACTTTGTTTCAGCTTTTCATTGATGTTTCTTGTCATACAGTACGTTGGTTTCAGCTTTTCATTGATGTTTCTTGTCATACAGTATTTTGTTTCAGCTTTTTATTGATGTTTCTTGTCATTATGTAACTTTCAGCTTTTCATTGATGTTTCTTGTCATACAGTATTTTGTTTCAGCTTTTTATTAATGTTTCTTGTCATTATGTAACTTTCAGCTTTTCAGTGATTTTCTTGTCCTTGTGAGATTTTAATGCAGGCAATATGAATCAGGATATTTTTTCTATAAATACCCAAGTCAATGAGGAATACATCTTCATCTTCCATCTATATCAAAATGAGTAATACATCTTCACCTTTCCTTAATGTGCTTTACAATGAAAAGAAAACTCCGTGGACAATGTCGATGGATATCCTACTTGTTGATTTTCTAGTGAGCCAGTTGAATAAAGGCGATTGGGAGGTCAGTGAGTTTAACAACACTTCCGTGTTGGGTGCTAGGGCTCTTTTGAAGTCGTGGTTTGACAAAACTTTCACATTTTCTGAAGTGAATCAATGCGTTAAGCATCTTCAAGCTCGCTACAACTTTTTCGCTAATATGCTTGCCACTCCATGCGTTGTTTTGGACTGCAAACAAGATTTCGTTCATTCTAGTCATCAGAATCGGCTTGACTGGGACAGGGTAATTTGAAGTTCATTTTCTACTCATCATTCTACTCATCTTCAAGCACTACATTTTACTTCTAATTTTAAAATGTTTGTTATTCTTTTGTACATGTAGGTTGATGCAACTCTCGCAACCGCTTACGAGTTCGATGGTGAACCACTGTTTGACAAACTCGCCTTGCTATTCAAGATGGAGCCTTGGAAGAAGGAAGTTGTCGAAATTTTTCCATGGACACCTGTCCCTCGATATTTGCCTAAGCGTCCCCGTTTTGAGGAAGGAACTTCATCAAAGTCCAAACCTAAGTAGACTAAATTGTTCGTGGTTTTATGTTGTATTTTAAGTTCTAGCACTGTAGTTTGTTTAAGTGGTTTGGTGTATCTTAACTCTTTGTTGCTACTTGTAGTCTGTTTAAATTTGAAAGAACTCTTTGTTGTTTCTGATTGATAAAAATCTAAACATTTCTAAAAAACATTTTATCTAACTCTTTGTCATGGTGACTCGATTTCGAGTTAGATAAGAAAAAAAAACAGCATGTACACTCTGTTTCAGGCACAAACCAACCTGTAACACACCCCAACCTGTCATACCAACACATCCAGCACAATCAAAACAACCAACACATCCAACACCACCTACACATCTAACACAATCCAAGACAACCAACACATCCATCACAATCAACACCACCAGCACATACCAAAATAAGATGTAATATATCGAGCAATCAACATATATATACACAGTCAATATGTACATCGCGAAAGTCAAAATAGAATAAAAAGTGCAAAGTAATCCCTAGGTACAATATATGTACTATGCGCAAAAATCGCCAACGCCATCTTCCGGCGATACTCGCGGATGGTATCTGATATCTGAGCCGCCGGGATGGACTCACCCAACAAACGCTCGACGTACAGTAGGCAAACGTGCCACAATTGTGGTTATCCGTCTATATGAACTAATCATCTGTTGATCCTAATGGCCAACATATCGCATCTAATCAGAATCCCGCGATGCTCAAAATATCGACCAGCAACGAGCACTCGGTGAAGAAGACGTCGAAGCGGGAGCAGCTGGCGATGACGGCGATAAAAGATGGTCGGGTCAGAAGGATCCTCCATCTGATGCAATAATAGGGCGTACAGCTGAATCTCCCAATCAAGCAGTTGAACGTGACATACGACCCAATGCCCAGTGCATAGAGACGATCTACAAGTAATAATTGAAACATTGTTATTGGATTATATGACTAATACGAACTACAAGTAAGATGCAATAAAGCTATAATGTGACTAATACTTACATCTGGGACCTCGTACCAAGGCTGACCCCACGGTGGAGACTGCCCATGAACATACGCTAGCAGCTGTCTGGGTACATTCCAATCTACGTACGGGCAGCTACCCCCGTAGGTACCCAGACACTCCTTATCATCAGCATGGATGGTATCCTATGCACACTTCAGGTTTATCTGTTGATAATTTTCATTCATTTTAAATCAAAAGTATCAACATTTGAAAGTATGTTAAACGAACGTCAACTGAAATTAAAAACTTACAAAAAAATGAACAATCCTGGATGTTTAGAGTGTCTGCTCTGACACCAGGGTGCAGCCAGACCCCGTTGTGCAATCTCCAAACAAGGACCCCAAGATAAGGATCAATATGCTGCAAATATTTTGAACAACATGAGATTATTAATTGAAATGAAATGAAATAAATACTTAACAAAACTAGTTACATTATTGGCTAAATCCTCCTCTACGTCCTCAATCTCCCGAAAGTACGATTGGGGCTGAAACCAAGCCGGCACTAGCCCTACATCTCACCTGACAGACATCAAAGAAATCAATTTAATAAGTATTGAAATGAAATATTATTAAAGACAAACAAAATATATACAGAACATACTCTGGGGCGACAGGCATCTCCAAGTACTGAGTATACAGCTAACGGATCGATTTCTGCCTCCTCTGCTCGTCTACGTCTACAAATGGAGACTGTAGGTACCTCGACGGCATACGTATGCGGTAGGTAGAACGTACAGGAGCAACGGGAGTAATCTCTACTGCCTCGTCCCCTGTTGCGGCACCCGCTGCAACATCCCCCATAGACTCTCCGGTATGCTCAACAACTACTGCAGGTGGAAGCTGTGGGGGCCGGAGTGTGCCACGCGAAGTACCACTAGGCACTGCCTGTGAAAAACCCTCCACAGCGGTAGGTAGCCTAGTGTCCTAACAAATAGTATAAGCAATTGAAGTACTATTAACATCATTTCCAATCCAACTTAAGTTTCGAATTAAATAGAAGATAAAATGCATAACATAAAGATACCCCGTACACAAAGTCTGATGCCTGAGCGGTATCTGTCTGCCCATGTGCTCCATGAGTCCAATGGTTGGTGCGTAGAGATGGATCATCTGTGTCCGGCTCAGAATCGCGGTGCTCGTGACTCGACTCACGCAATACTCGACATATCAAATCAGGCAGCCGCTCATCCAAGTACGACTCCATATCAGCTCGTAGATCAGCCCGTATGATCTCTCTCTGACGAACCAGTGCACGGTCAATCACCCGACCTACGGCTATCTCCACTAACTGTACGAATACCCGGGTATACTGAGCCAAAACGGGGTTAGATGGAAAAGTCGGTCCCTCAGGTCGTTGTGCACCAGGCTGTGATGAGGAACGAGGAGCCCCCGTCGGAGATCCGGAAGGAGGTGGAGGTGGAGGTGGAGGCGAGGATAGAGTCTGGGTCCTCCGCCTCTGAGAAGGATGACTTGAACGTGCAGGACGATCACTATCCCCAGCCTCACTATCATAATCATCATCATCTACACGTGCGGTGGGGCGGTCATCCGCCTCTTGGACGTCGAGACGCGAGCGATCTGGCGGCGATGCGTCCCGGCTCGAACAAGCCTCCTACCAACAGCGTCAGGGCCAAGTGGGGAAACCTTATGGACCTGATCCATATGGACATACATCAATCCGTGTGACATGTCCATATTGATGCCCTGCATGTAAGGGAGTTGTAACTCCATCTCGGTGGGTTGTACCGGTGCGCATATCGTCTGTGAAAATCATAGGAAAACTTTAACTTAATTACGATAAAAATATTATCAATAGAAATATTACTCGTATTATTTCGTAAAAAAAATTAAAATTACCTTGGGGCTATCAAATAAAGCCACCGCACTGAAGGTCCTCTTGGGGCATCTAACCCGTATGCCCCTAGGATAGCCATCCAACCCAGAGGCATGGGCAAGGACCCGACCAAGAGAAGGAATAGCCTCAAATGTCCATAGTTGTATCAAACAAGAAACAAAACAAATAAGCAATGAACTTTATTAGAATATGAAATGCTCGTGTTAAAAGTGATACGTGTTTATATTATATATATATACATGTATAGGGTAGAAGTAGGCATATATGTGGAACTGGACCTCTCTCTCAGGATCAGCAGGGGCTCGGATCCCAGAATCAAGATAATGGAGGAGGCGCCCATACACGTAGGAGCCCCATGGGAATGCCCTAAACCCGGGGGCATCCTCAACCAAGGTCCACAACCATAACGGGACGGCACCCCGTGGATCGAAAGCTAACAGATACTTCGTGATGAATAAGATATATGTCATCTTCAGATTATCCTCTGGTCGCTCTCTGAAACGACCCGCGATGAAATGTAGCACTGCCTTCGTCGGTATCAAGGACTCCCCGTCGAAAAACTGTCGGTATACTCCTCCTGCCGGAGGGATATGATGTGAGGAGCATGGGTCAATCGCTGAGGGGCCAAAGCGTAGCCCCGTAAACATCACAAACACTCGTCGCCCAAATCTGAGGTTCCGCTCACCAACGCGGAACCACAAGTCCCCGGTCTCAGATCCCTCCACCAAAATCTGTCGACCGAGCAATAGGAGCATATTCTTGGTGGTCAAGTATGTGTCATCGTCGAAGTCCAGAAATGCCCCAAACGGCCCATTCCTAAACTCGTCTAAATTGCCCGACTCAGTCAACTCCTTCTTGATATCCGCTATCAAGTGGTGCTTGGAGTATACATTCGATTTTTCCCTCCACCATGCGAAACCCCATTTCCATCTCCAAATCTGTCAAAAAAAACACAAAACACTCAGTTTAGGCTTGTTGTCATATAACTCGAAATCGAGTTACATGAAAAAGGTAACTCGAATTCGATTTACATATGTAACTCGAATTCGATTTACCTTTTTCTGTACTCGAATGTTCGAGTTACCCATGTAACTGACTGTGATTTCGAGTTACATGTGTAACTCGAATATTTCGAGTTACCTTAACTTGATTTTTTCGAAATGTTAATTACCTATGTAACTCGAAAATCACAGTCTGTCGTCTTTTTCTTCTTCCCCTCTCTCACACTTTCTGCCATTAACAACATATGAAGCTCACCAAAACCAAACCCACCATCCAAAACCTAGAATTTCTACAACAAAACCTAACCTAAAACAAGTGTTGACAATTTAAACAACAATAATTCATGAAATAGGAAATAGGGTTCGATTTAAAACAACAAAAAACTAGAATTTTTACAACAAATCCTAACCTAGGTATTGACAATTTAAAACAAGTAAGGATATAGGGTTCGATTTACCTACCTGAGAAGAAGTCGAAGCACCCTCCATATCCTCGCTAGTCGTCGTCATCGTCTCCTTTTGCCGTCACCGATTTCGGTAATTTTGGGGGAGAATTTGGAGATTTCGAGTGAGAATTTTGGGGGAGCCTATTTTTTTTCGAGTGAGACAATAGTAGGATTTTAGAGAACTATTTAGGCTTAAACTACTAAAGGACAGTTATGTCTTTTTGCACCCGAAAATAGCTAAAAATGATGTGTTTGAAAAACATGGCTAAAAAAGATTTTCAATTGGCCAAAAGGCTAAAAAAAAAAACCCACTTGTAAGTAAAATGTTGCATCGTGTGCACTTTGTGGTCTACTATGTACCTTTTCAGTTGTGAAAGGTTTTTAGAGTGTGAATTGTTAAAAGGTTGTTTTCTGGTCTGGTGATGGTCTTTTTCTAGTACCAACAAGATTATTTTGAGTGTATGATTTTAGCTATTACTTGCAAAACCAATATGGTAATTTACTTTGTGTGGAAACTTTTGTAAAAGAAAAGCCCAGGAACTTTGAAATATATGGCTTTTAAGCAACTTTTGTTCCATTCATCTTGACTTCTGTCCAAACCCTGTTTTTCTTTTTTCCAACTTTTTTTTTATCATTTGTTGGACAACATTGTTGCTTCTATAATCGCTATGGTTGTGCAACATCAATAGTAAAATTTTGTGTACGATTTACACTTCAATTTATCCCGCTTTTTACATATTTCACGCGTACGAGTGAAATCGAACCAAGCTACTCGATACTAGACTCGAGGCCGGCCGATCGTTAAAACTTTGTTTGAGCTCGGTTCATTAACAAACGAACCAAGGTTGACACAATTTTCCGTTTGATATAATATAAAGCTCGGCTCGAACTCGACTCAATTAGTAAAATACAAACATAATATTGTAAATATCAAGTTACTTGAGCTCGATTCGTGTTCGGCTCGACTAAAATTTATCCAAGCTTAATTCGATAATAATCAAACCAAACTAGCTCCAACACAATTTTAAAACTCGATAAAAATCAAGCAAGCTTGAATAATATCAAATTCAGTTCGACTCAATTCGTTTGCACCCCTACTCAAACAATAGAGGTTCACCATATGCGACTTCAACATACATTTGTGTAAGAGAGACAAATATGTACCTAAGTGACATAATAAGCCTAGTGTTACACCAATCGGAACATGACATCAAATAGATTTATATTGCAAGACTATCACATGGCAAGCGGGACTTTTATTCGTCACATGTATATAACCATATCCTAAAAGCTAAAACTTCATCATTAAGTTACTTCTTTTAGTCAGCAATAAGTACATACTTAATGTGATAACCATTAGTAAGTTCAGGGGTTAATTAGGGGTTATTTTAGGAGACTTAGGGGTTAGTTATTTTAGGGGCTAATTTAGGTTAGGGGTTTAAGGGTTAGAATTAACTAGTATAAATATATATAATTTCATACACAATTTTACACCACATTTCTAATAATTATAAGGTATAGATATTTTTTCTACTTCAAATTTCATATATATATATATATATATATATATATAGATATATAGATTCACAATTCACAAGCCCTCTTTCAATATTTTTCACATATTCTTTCATTAATTAGTTTGATTTATTAAAATCACATATTAATTATAATTTTATTTAATGTAGAAAACGAAGGGGTCGAGGATTAGGACTTTTACTGGTCCCTTTCCCTTATATGTCTTATTAACTGGTCCCTTCTGAAACTTAGCAGGCGGTTTAGATGGTTGTCCCACAGCTGTCCTCTTAAGACCGTTCGATGGCCTACTCTGTTGAATCATCCAATACGGTTCGATCCCCCGACTCAATGCGGAGAGTTGCCTTTACCATGGTGAGTAGGTTGTCGATTCAACAATCAACAATTGTTTACGAAGTTCTGTTTCAATCCTCGAGTGAACTTGTAAAGCTTATCCTCTTGATCTAATTGTCCCCGAGCATACTTGACAATCGGTGAAATTCGGACTCGTACTAAGCTACAATCGTGTTCCCTTGCCTCAATCTGTAGAATTCATCTCGGCGCGCCTCTTTCACAACCTGCGGAATGTCTTTTTATTGAACTCGGCAAGAAATTCCCCGTGTTCAGCTACAGGTCCTGTTCCCATATTCTTTCAATTGCCCTCCACCGGTCTCTAGCGGCCCGATTCCGCATTTAAATACGGCGAGGGTGACTTTCGCTCATCTGAGTATTGGAGAGCATTGAAGATATTCTCCAGTTTTTCTATCCATTCTTCTACCTTCAAATCATCCGACTCTCCTAAGAAGGCTGGTGGGTCGAACCGTAGAAATCGCTCCAACGTGCGATTGTTCGCCTCTCTGGCGGGTTCGGGAGCACGGGGTTAAGGCTCTACCTGTTGCCTCATGAAAACCAGTATTTATTGTAGGGCCTGTGCGGTCAAGTTGTCTCCTGCAGCAGGTGGAGGAGGCAGTGGTAATTCAGGGGAGGGTACCCGATCCCTAGGTATCGCCGTCATCCCCTCGTGGAACGCGGCGAGGTCTCCCACGTCCTCGATGTTCGGCCATTCGATCAAAGAAAACTAAGGCGGATCACCAAAGGTAGAGGAAAGATAAGAAGAGAATAAGGAAAGAATGAATAAAGAAAGTCAAGAATCAACTAAGTCAAGACAAGAATGACTATGGAATCTCCAAATATGCGTTCTAACTTAGTTTATACATCAATAAAGGAATCTCCAATTTGAAATCGATTTCACACTTAATTGGTCAAGTCGCGTACTACCCAAAACACGGGCCAGAGGTCCTATCCTGGGTCAACTCGGTGTAAGTTTCCATCTTACTAGCCGAGCTCGATACCACTCTAATCATCGCGCCCAAACGGGACGCGACGGCGATCCACAACTTAAATACAAATAACCAAACGATCTGAGACGAATATCATCGAGAACCCAATGAAACAGAGTCAAAATAGCGGTGGAAATAAAATAACAAGCACAACTTACGATCCACAATCCATAATCCAAATTACATCCTCGAAAATCAACCATCGATAACAACTTAAAAGTCAAAGGGTCCTACGCCCTTGATTTACAAACGGAATGAAAAAAAATAGAATAGTCCAACAACAATCACAAGAAACGAGTCCATCAACAACAACAAGAAGTAGTAAATCCAACAAGCGGAGTACAAAGGCTCAATCAAGGCCGGTTCAAAGATCTTCAACGAAGTCCTCATCTAAAGGTTAGAAAACAAAGTGGGGATGAGACAAAATCTCGATGGATGGGGTGATCGTGTGCAAGTGTGGCGATATATAGTTAATGCGAAAAACAGTTTATATGAAAACGCGTGAGTATGATGCATGAATTCACACACATCCACAAGCATCGTGATAACTATATTTAAGTAATATACTTATACGATTCAAGAAAATTCATGGTCACACAGCACTATGTGATTCCGTCAAGACAGTAGGATTGCGTGCGGAAATGTAACGCCAAACCCATGCAAGGCGGATAATGGTTGCGTACGGATTTGTAGCACCAACCAATGCAAAACAAGTAGCGGTTGTTGTAAGTCCAAGCGGCTACGATAATCTAGGGGGGGTGAATAGATTATCTCCATCTTTTCGATTTTACCCTCTTTTTCGAGCAAGACAAGCCAAGACAATAATAAAGGTGCGGAATGTAAACAACACACGTCGATTTATAGAGGTTCAACCCACCTAGGGCCTAATCCTCTACCACCCAGTATATCCGGGATGGATTTCAAAAAGAAAAAGAATTTTATTAATTACCAAAATTAATACAAACTCAACTTACAACACCTTGAAGAGCACCACACTCTTCTTCAACACCACCTTTGGAAGATTACCACAATCTCCCTTTGAAGATTACCACAATCTTCCTTCAACGGCACCTTTGAAGATCACCACAATCTTCAATCTTGAAGAATACCAAATTCTTCAACACCTCAAGAGCACTACACTCTTGAAACACCTATCACCTAGATCACCCAAGTGTATTCTTACCACAAGAATACTCACAAGGATGTCTTGTGTTGAATGATGACCAAAAATCAAGATAACAACTCAATAATGAATATTACAATATGAGTGCAAAGTGTAATCAAGAATAGCCTAGACCTCAAGGATGTGAAAGTGATAAGTTAGGCAAAATTACAACAAGAATAATGACAATGAAGAACAAGTGTTTGCTTGAAGTGTATCTTGTTGTGTTGTATCTCAATTATTATTATGGCTGCTCCAAAACTTCCTCTATTTATAGGAGATGATTGATCAAGCATAGGCTCCTCTTGGGATTGAAAATCTACAGAAAAATACAATTAAAATCAAGAATATAGCTGTTAGAAATCAATCCCACATTTTAAGGAAATGTTGTCTGCTGTCAAACGGTCAGATTTTGCTGTCAAAAGATAGGGTGACCGGTCGCACCGAAATAGAGTTTGATATAAACGTATCAACATTTTACACAGGGCGACCGGTCGATGAAGGGTTCGACCGGTCGTCCCCTATGTTGGCCGGTCGCACAAACACATTTTAGGAAGGCGGAAGTTCTGTTTCAATACTTTGCTCCCAGGTACCGGTCGCACCCTGGGCGACCGGTCGACGCCCAGGGCGACCGGTCGACCTGTCTATTTTCAGGTTCGTCTCATTTTTGGTCCCAAAAATCATCTTCAGGTATGGGTTGCCCTATACGGTGACCGGTTGACCTCGAGACAGAAATGTTGTCCAATTTTTGTCGAAAATAAAACTCAAGAAATACTCCGAAAATTTAGTAAAAACATTTTAAACCAATCGGGAGTATTTAGAAAACATTTAGGAACCTTGTTTTGAAGTAAAACTTGTAAACATAAAATCACTAAAAGTGTTGTCCAATTTTATCTGAAATAAAACTAGAAGAAATACTCCGGAAAATATTAAAACCATTTTAAATCATTTAGGAGTATTTGTACACCAATTAAAAACATTGTTTTGGTGTAAAAATAAAATCATCAAAATTAAGATAAAAACATGTATCAAACAATCTCCCCCTTTTTGATGATTACAAACCAAAAAAATTTTAGGAAATATTAGGAGGACAATTTTAAAAACGATTTTCCGGTAAAGACATATAACCGTTTGGAAGCAACCAAAATTTCCAATATACATGAGCAACCAAGTAAGGGAGTAAATATATTCAATAATAAGCACAAGCTCCCCCTATCAATATGCTCAACAAGAGTAATGTAAAAGCAATCAACCACAAGCTAAAAGTTTGGCTTTTACATATTGATCTTAAGTATCAATAAGTTAAAAGCTCCCCCTGTCAAAGAGACATCATTAGAAACATATATAAGTACATACTACAACCAATGGACCAAGAATCATACACAACCATAAAACACCAAGTGAACTAAATATGATCCACAACTTATGGCTTTATGAAGCCATAGCTTATAGCTTCTTTTCGTTAAGCTTATCTTAGCTTCTTTGGCTAAAGAGCTTATCACATGTTTCTCCCCCTTTGGAATCATCAAAAAGAATATTAGCACGATAAAAACATCATATAATCATATCAAGGTGCGCAACTAAACCGATGTATCGAGCTATTTGAACAATGAAGCTTATAGACCAAATAGGAGGAAAGAGTCGATCATACGACTTGTAGAAGCTTATTAAAACTCATTTGATTTGCAAAACATGATCTCTATAAATATATAAGACTTTTGAAATCGAGAGAATCATGTAGGTGATGAATTTTTCATTGAAACATTTTATCGAACACTTGGCGGGCGTCAAAAATGGAAAAAGATATATATAGCCCTTGTAAATGAAATCAAGCCAAGTTTTTTATCACCAAATGCAATTTAATAAATATCATTCATCAACAATCAATAAGCTCATCACAAACATATATAATTTGCATCAAGAAATAGACATTTAAACCAAGTTCTCAAGGGTTCAACCCAATTGAGATAAGGTAGTGGAATTCTTACCATTTAATCGGTAAAGATGAGCAATGATGATGATAATCAAGCCTAAATAGGTCCAAGATATGAAATGTATGCAACAAAACAAATTTGGAGTGAAATTTGTGTGCAATTCGCGAAGGGGACGAAAAATGGACAAAATAAGCCAAAATGGCTAAGTCTAGAAACAGAACCATTTTTAACTAAAAAAATCGTTCAGGGCGACCGGTCCAGGGCATGGGCGACCGGTCGAGCTGGTGGGCGACCGGTCGGTTTTTTACCGGCACCCACCGTTCTGTTCTATTTTGAAATTCCGAATTTGATCCAAAAATCCGATTTTTCGCCCCTAAGTTTTGAAAACGTGCAGAATGCAAACGTAGACCTCATTCAATATACATTATGTCATAATCAAGCTCGAAATAAGGTAAAATACTCGGCGGTGAGCGATTAAAAAGTTCGCGAGTTATCCTTGAGACGGATTTAAACACATCTCAAGTTTTTTTTTTTTGTTAAACATGCAATCCCTTTGAAAAAATATCGAATCTCAATATGTTTAGTTTGATTATGATGAACCATATTTTGAAAAATCATTATCACCGGACTTGTTATCCCGAAAAATAATAACGTTTTAAAACTTTGGATGAACAAGTCATAAGAAGAAGTGCATTTGAAAATCTCATTTAACGGCACTTTAATGAGATTCGTTGGGATAGTTTTTGAAGTCGAGCATATAGACATAAGGCATATGGAATGTCGAGTCTATAGGAATAATACAAGAAAACATACCTCGAATTTGTTTGTCGGCCGATATGCCTTTCTCAACCTTTGTCAATCTTTAGCCATAGAGGTTGAGATGGTTCTTCTTTCGTCAATGCTTAACTCCTTCAAGAGTTCTTTTGAAATATAACCATCTTCTTGGCATTGAATAATTTGTAGTCCAAGCAAGAAATTGAGCTCCCCATCATGCTCATCTCAAGCTCACCTAGTATCAACTTAGAAAAACATATCTTGCACAAATATTCATTAGTAGCACCAAAAATATTCTCATAAATATGCACAAGTATACAATCTTGCCCTTTTTAAAAAAAAAAAAAAACAAAGAGAGTAGTATCAACTTTACCTCTTGTAAAATCATTTAGCAAAAATAGCTAAGTCTATCATACCATACATGGGGTACTTGTTTTAAACCATACAAGGCCTTTTATAAAAATCATTTGGCCTAGAAAAATTTTAAACTCCGAGGTTGTTTTACATAGACTTCTTCTTGAATAAAACCATTGAGAAAATTGGATTTAACATCCATTTGGTAAAGCTTGAAATTTTCTTAAAACAAGAATGGGCAAGTAAAATGCAAATAGCTACTAAATGTGCTATGAGTGCAAATGTTACATCAAAATTAATTACCTTCTTCTTGAAAATACCTTCGAGCTACTAACCTCACCTTAGTTCGACCAATGTTGCCTTGGTCATCGAGTTTGTTCCGGAATACCCTTTTTGTCTTCTTCATCACTATCATAATAGCGCATCCAATTGATCTAAGGTGTTCATAATAGAACATTTACATCCAAATATTTTGAGGTAACTAATATTTGGAGTATTTCATTTCTTATCTACACAACTTAACAAACTCATTACCGGCATCGCTTATATAAGCAAGAAAACATAGCCCAAGTGTAAAAACATACCTCAATCATCAATCACAAAAATATCTTGCATAAGAGCATAGTAGAAATAGACACTATATATATAGACCATGAAGCAAGAAACACATACTATGCATTTAGAAGATCATCAAGGCATAGAAGATCATCAAGAGTCTAATAAATCATGCAAGTTCAAATAAGCTTAAGAAAGCTACAAAAGGTCTCTTTTGAATTTTGAAAATCCGATAGCATATAGTTGAGACCTCTTTTAAAAGAAGTATTTGAACAAGAGTTGACAAAGCAAATATGTGCAATCAAATATCGAATAGTGCCTTCTAAAAAATCCTCTTAATGGCACTTGTATGAAATACTATGAAAAACAAGCACATAGGCACATGGCAATACATATATCGAGTCTATAAGAGTAAGAATAACACAAGTAAACGTACCTCGATAATTAATGCCTTTCTTGACAAATAATGACGTAAATGGCCATTTGTGAAAATATGTAAATCCTACACAATTCTTAAAACAAATCTAGCACAAATCATAATGATAAAAATGTAGGCTAAGAGATATCACAAGTAAGCTCATGCCATAAAAATCCATAAGAGATGATAACACACTTTAGTCTACAAAAATGCACAAGAGTTTTTAAAAACATCATATAAGGTCTTCTTTTTCAAAAATATTTTAAAGGCACAAATATATATTGAAGACCTTAATTAATAAATACTTGAAAACTCATTTTGCAATTAAGACACAAATAAAAGCATGCATAATAACAAAATAAAATGCATATTTAACTAGGGAGATACGGGTTACCAATTACGCCATTTCCATGGGTTGTGATGTTCCCATTGTTGATGATATCTTCCCCTTGAGAAGTCACTTTGTTGATGATGGCTCCTTTGATTTCTCCATTTCCAAGATTTTTGTCCTTCCCATTGTTGATAGTCTCTTCTTCTTTGAAAATCATCTTGTTGATGATGTCATTGCCATTTCCAAGGATTGTGTTCTTCCCATTTTTGATTATATCCTCTTCTTGGAAATTGGCTTTGTTGAAAATGTTTTCTCCTTTGATCAAATGAATTGGTCATTTGATGTCTTCTTAGCGGTATGAATTTTCTCCGATTATTATTTTGCCGGTACCTAATAAAACATTATTTTGTGGTACCCTCAAGTGCTTGGGTCCTTTAGGATTAGCTTTGAGACTTTTAGGTCTCCAACAATAATTAGAGTTATTTCTAGCCCGACAAGTATTTACCGTATGACCTTTTTTACCGCAATAAAAGCAAGTAATAATTTTACGAGCATAATGACCAACATTCTTAGAGACTTGATTCTTTTTCATATGATTGACAACATTAAACTTATGATCAAGTTCTAGTTTCGAATCATCACAACAATCAACAATTTCATCGGTACTCAAGTTGGATTTAGATAAATCCTTTTTCATACAATTAATATCCTCAACAAGAGTACTATTTTCTTTTTCAAGGTTTCTAACCTTGTCAAGTGTGGTGGTGTGAGCACATGATAGTGATTCATAGGAAGTAAATAAATTATCCTTGTCATTTTTCAAAACATTGAATTCCTTTTTCAAATTTTTGTACTTAACTAGTAAATCTTGGAATTCATTTTGAAGATCATCAAAATCATTTTGCAAATCACAATAATATTTTGAATAACAATATCATAAGAAGTAGAGGGTTTAAGACATACCTCGTTTTCTTCTTCGATGCCCATAAGACATTGTTCGACTACTTCATAGTTGGAAGTTGTAAAAGGCTTGTTCCTTAGATTTGAACTTGTATCCCTTTGAGAAGTAGATGCTTTTGAGTTGCTCCTATCACTTGCATATACTTCATGAATGGCTTCTAATTTTGCCATACTCCATGAGCCGATCGAATCCCTACAATATGTTCATATACCAAATTAGTAAATGAACAATACAAAATGTTGAGAGCTTTACCATTTAAGGAGATGATTTTCTTCTCTTCATCATTGAGCTCTTTGAAGCCTTCGGAGGTGTGTGGTGTGTCTATCATCGGAATAGATTCTCCATTTATGACGATGTTCCAAATATCGAACCCGCAACCTTGTAGATAACATTACATTCTTTCTTTCCAAAAAATAAAATTTTTGGAGTCAAATAGTAGTGGTTTGGTGGTGGAGGTGCCGGAAAGATGAGCTTCGTTCGTAGCCGACGATCGTTCCTCTTCACTCGCGATGTGAAACGAGCTTGCCAAAGAGTTTGGCTCTGATACCACTTGTAAGTCCAAACGGTTACGATAATCTAGAGGGGGGTGAATAGATTATCTCCATCTTTTCGATTTTACCCTCTTTTTCGAGCAAGACAAGCCAAGACAATAATAAAGGTGCGGAATGTAAACAACACACGTCGATTTATAGAGGTTCAACCCACCTAGGGCCTAATCCTCTACCACCCCAGTATATCCAGGATGGATTTCAAAAAGAAAAAGAATTTTATTGATTACCAAAATTAATACAAACTCAACTTACAACACCTTGAAGAGCACCACACTCTTCTTCAACACCACCTTTGGAAGATTACCACAATCTCCCTTTGAAGATTACCACAATCTTCCTTCAACGGCACCTTTGAAGATCACCACAATCTTCAATCTTGAAGAATACCAAATTCTTCAACACCTCAAGAGCACCACACTCTTGAAACACTTATCACCTAGATCACCCAAGTGTATTCTTACCACAAGAATACTCACAAGGATGTCTTGTGTTGAATGATGACCAAAAATCAAGATTACAACTCAATAATGAATATTACAATATGAGTGCAAAGTGTAATCAAGAATAGCCTAGATCTCAAGGATGTGAAAGTGATAAGCTAGGCAAAATTACAACAAGAATAATGACAATGAAGAACAAGTGTTTGCTTGAAGTGTATCTTGTTGTGTTGTATCTCAATTATTATTATATTTGCTCCAAAACTTCCTCTATTTATAGGAGATGATTGATCAAGCATAGGCTCCTCTTGGGGATTGAAAATATACAGAAAAATACAATTAAAATCAAGAATATAGTGTTAGAAATCAATCCCACATTTTAAGGAAATGTTGTCTGCTTTGTCAAACGGTCGATTTTGTCATTCAAAGATAGAGCGACGACGGGTCGCATGAAAAATAGAGTTTGAAATAAACGTATCAACATTTTACACAAAGTCGACCGATCGACGAAGGGTTCGACCGTCGTCCCCTATGTTGGCGGTCGCACAAACACATTTTAGGAAGGCAGAAGTTCTGTTTCAATACTTTGCTCCAGTGCACGGTCGCACCATGCCATGGGCGGCCGTGGGACTGACCGAGCGATGCCGGGCGGCCGATCGACTGTCTATTTTCGGTTCGTCTCATTTTTGGTCCCAAAATCATCTTGATACGGGTTGCCCTATACGGCGACCGGTTGACCTCGAGACAGAAATATTGTCCAATTTTTGTCGAAAATAAAACTCAAGAAATACTCCAAAAATTTATTAAAAATATTTTAAACCAATCGGGAGTATTTAGACAACATTTAGGAACCTTGTTTTGAAGTAAAAACTTGTAAACATAAAATCATTAAAAGTGTTGTCCAATTTTATCTGAAATAAAACTAGAAGAAATACTCCGGAAAATATTAAAACCATTTTAAATCATTTAGGAGTATTTGGACACCAATTAAAAATATTGTTTTGGTGTAAAAATAAAATCATCAAAATTAAGATAAAAACATGTATCAAACAATTGCGTACGGATTTGTAGCGCCAACCAAACGGGTCCGATAACTCTGGAATCGTGTGGATCAGACAGATATTCCTTCGTTCTTCCTTGTAACTTCCCGAGCAAGATGGTCCAAGATCTGTCACTTTATCGCTCCATAGGCAAAGACAAATCCACAGTAGAACTAGCTAGGCCCGGATTGTCATAATCATGATTATACCTCAAGTACTACGACCCGCTTCCCTTGGACAAACTCCATCCCTCAGTTGTGGGATTAGGACGATGGGGCCGGAAGAGTGGAATAGTATCCATTCTGACTGTGAGCTCGACACACCAAGTTGACTCAGCGGAAAGTAAATACAAGTTCAAAAAACAACCAGCAATGAAAGTATTATTGATTGAGGAAGCGATTCGGAAAATTTTTGAAAAACGCGAGTGGCAATTATGGTGTTGGTGGAGTTTTTGGATTAAGATGATTATCGTAAGGATAAGCAACCTTCGATATCTTGAAAGATTAGGTGGAACATAAGTCCCGTTATAGATTCAAAATCGCAAGGCGAGGAAGTCGCTCCGCGATCGGGTATTAATCGGTCAAATTGGTCCGATAAGTCAAGGGTTTTAGGGAAAATAAAATACTTTAATTAAATCTCCAAGTTAGAGGGTCCAGGGCTATATTAGTAAAATAGAAAATAATTTGAGTTAGGTTCTTTATAAAAGGAAAAGTTTCAATTTAGCCCCGTTTTGTAAAAACCAACACTTTTGGGGTTAAAATTAAATAAATAAATATCCCGACCTTGAAAAATTATGAGGTCAGTTCCTAAATCCTCCAAATTGTCCAGAGATTCAGGTTTTTAAGGTTTTGAGGTCAAGTTTTTAAAAAATTCTCACATTGGCCCCAAATTTGTAAAAATTGTCATTTCGGACCTTAAGTTTAAAATATTCGGAACTCACAAACTGGAAGGGCTTTTAATGTGGGTCCAGTTGTAAAATGTCACTAAGGTTGGTAGGATATTGGGACAAAAGAAGTTTTTAAAATAAATAATTGTAAGTCCTTTAACTTTTAAAAATATCATTTTTGTCCCATTTTGAAATAATTGCCTTTAAGGCTTTTAGGGGTCCAATTGTTATGAAATTTGAACCTTGGGTCCAAAATATAATTAAGTTATAGTTACGTTAGTATTTCCAGGTGCATGGGCTGCATAAGTCTTGGAAATTTCATTTGGGTCCTCAAGTTTAGTCTTTTACACTTTAGTCCCTCAATTTTAGAAAAATTACTTTCCAAGCCCTAAACACTTGGATTTTTGGAATACATTTAAAATATGTCATTTCAAGTACCTTAAGAGTGAAAATTTCAAAATTTAAAGTTAAGGTCTGGTACAGTTTTAAAATTTGCAAAGTAGTCCTTAAACTTTCAAAATTTTACAATCTAGTCCTTGGGCTTTTAAAGGTTGATTTTATTTATCTTAAAACTCTTAAAACTTTATTAAAATGTCCAAAAGTCATTTTTGAACCTGAGTACAGTCCCAAAACTCGAAATTTGCAGAGGGGTCCTTTAACTTTCATTTTCTTGCAATTTAGTCCACCAACTTTCCATTTTTACATTTTTAAGTCCAAAATTAAAATTTAATCAATTATGCTCGACTTGTCCAGGTTATAAGTCATCCAAAACATGAATTTTAAAGATCATACACATGCATATCCAATACATGCAAGAATTCATTAAATAAAACATTAAATTGCACATGCATGCACCTAAAATTCAATAAATAGCAATTTTGAGCAACTCTTGAGAATTTTCATGGTTTGATACATAAAATTGACATGCAATACATGGATTATATATCTCAAGGCTCATAATAAAAATTTCTACATGCAATTTAATAAAAACACCTAATAGTTGGAAAGTATTTTTCCACCCACCTTAAAATTGGAAAATTGTGAAATAAAAGGATAAATTTCACAATTTTTGGATGAGGTCACTTAGGTCAGCCCCTACGTCAAGAAATATCAAAAATTTGATGTTAGAAAAATGAAAGAAAAATTATGGAGAAAAAGAAGGAGATAAGAAAATGAGAAAGACTACACTTTACCTTGTGTAGTAGGTGATTGGAGACTAGTTGAAGCTTTAAATTTGGAAATTTTGGTTCAACTCCAAAATCACCTAAGGTCAGCCCCTATTTCTCAAAAATGAAAAAGGGGTGTTAAATGTGAAAAAATAGAAAGAAGAGGAAAGAAGGGTTCTAGTGTCCAATTCTTACCTTGTAGTCCAAATTTCTCTACTAGTTCTTCTTCAAGTCTTGAAGTCCTTCTTCAAGATGATGTCAAGCTCTAATCTTCAAATGATCTTCTAAATGTACCTCCAAAACCAAAATTAACTTAAGTCAAGAAGTGAAAAGAGGTAGGTAGATGATATCAAGATGAATTGGAGAACAAAATTTCATACCTTGTGAAGGGGGTGTTCGAATTTCTTGGCTATTAGGAGGAAAATCTTGAAATTTTTCTAAGTGTTGAAGAATAAGGTAAGAAGAAAGAGTAGAGAGAAGTAGGAAGTTTAGAGAGAAGGAGGAGAAAATTAGCTTTGAGAGTTAGAATGTGTTGGATGAAAAATGAAAATTTTGTGTAAAATTGGTCATATTGGCCGTCCACCTTGGGGGGGAAAGAGGAATTTTTTGTTCAATTTTGTGTCTTGCATTTTGCCTCTTGCATGGGGAACATTTTGGAGGTCAAAGGTATGTGCATGAGATGGTTTGAATGGAATGTTGGAAGACTTCCAACATGTTGGCAAAAATAATAATAAAGAAGTAATGTAAGAGATGATGTGTATAATGTTGAATTAATGGTATAATTATACACAAGATGACTAATATAAGGTGTACATGTACAAGAGTTGGATGATATTTTTACTCCAAAATCATCATCATGGTCGTTCCATAATAAGGGTATTTGGTAATTTTATATTTTTTTTGTCCCAAATTTGATGATAATAGATGAAATATATCAATCTCCAAAATAATTAGTGATTTCCTTGATCACTTATAAGTCTCATGATCACTTAATCTAAATAAAAATCTTAATTCTATAAGGTAAAAGTCTCTAAAATAAATAGTCTCTTAACATTCTAAGATGACTAATAAATACGAAAATAGTAATAATGATCAATCAAGTGATCATAAATGTGAAATAAAATTAATGAGGATCATGATCACAAGTAATTAAATAAAATGAAATAAAATACAAAATATATATATTAATGATAATTACCCGTCAAAGTGACGCGGTAAAATAGTCGGTCAAATACATAGACGACAATAAGAATCAATTATAAGCTCGGAAAATCGGGGCTTCACAATCAATTTCAAATTTAAACTAGGTTTCAAAATCTTCAACTGTAATAACCACAAAATTTGGGGTAAACAAATTCAATTAGGGTTCACAATTGGGGATTCAAATCCCTAATTTCGAAATTAGGGCAGATTCAATTTAGGGTTTTTAACCCTTAATTATTATTAATCTGTTTTTTTATATAGTATTATAATATTATTTTTTATCAATAATTAATCTGTATAAATGTAAAACATCGGTTATGAATATGGAAAGGTTGGAATTTAATAAAAAAAGGATGAAGAGTTTTCTGATTTTTAAAGGAAAGAGATGAAAGGACAGATTCTAACGTAACACATAACTCTCAATCAATAATGTCACACTTCCTATAAATTGTTAGTTCCACTATCAGATTCCTACACAAATCCCTCAACAAGTTCAAGATAGGTAAAAACCTTTTCAAATAAATCAGTTTTAATCCCAACAATTTCAGCAAATATACAGAATAATTTTCGAAAAAAATATCTATATATATTCAGAAAGTATGAGAGATTAGGAGTAGCATGTATGTTTTCTCGGTCACCGTTCGTCGCCGCCGACCGACAGCCACCGTCGTTCGCCGTGGGTCGCCGCTGGTCTTCGCTGGTGTTGGGGGACTGTGCGCCGACCGAGCACGGTGAATGGTGGAGGTGTTGACATGTGAAGGGTTGGAACAGAAGAGAAAGGGAAAAAAAGAAGAAAAAAAAGAGAAGAAGAAGAAGAAGAACTGGGCAGCGGGCGTGAGGGAGAGAAGGAGGGAGAGAAAGAAAGAAAAAGAGAAAGAAGAGAAAGAGAGAGAGAGATTTGGGGTGGGGGGTCAAGTGCCGTGAGTTTTGGAGAGTTGGGGTTTTGTTTTTGTTTTGTTTTTTTTTTTTAATTTAAGTATTTTAAGAATAAAGGCTCAAATTGGGGATTTTAAACCTTGTTGTTAGTATTTCAAGACCAAAACCAAATTTCCAAATTATTTTCAATAAGTCAAATTTCTTTTCTAAACTATCCAATTTATTAAAAATTTATTAATTATAATTTTATAATTTATGTAGGAATCGAGAATCACGAGGATTAGAATAATCACTTTTATATTCTACGAGGATTAACGGATATCAGTTGAGGTAGGGATTTTTAAATTCTTGTCTTTATATAATGTTTCACGCGAGTATTTTCATTTATATATGATATGCAGAGGAACTAGTCAGGGGCCGTAAATAGGTCCGGGATCAAAAGTATCCTCGGGTTAAGCCCGCCGTACTAAAATTATTAACTGGCTAGTCAGAGGAAAATTACAGAGGAATTACATGTTTTATTATAAATGTTTATGCTTGTATGATTTATTATGTATTGACAAAAGTTGGTCCCTTCTGAGCAAGTGGAAGCTCACCCCTTCATTTTTTTATAATTTTCAGATTAAGGAGTCGGGCTGAGGATACGTCAGTGATGGATGCAGACCAAATTAAATTTTGGAATTTGAATAATTTTTATTTTATGTCTTGGAATATTTTGATAAAATTTAAATTATAATGTGACTGGTATTTATCTATAGTTAAATGTTTAAGTTTTATTAAGTTATTTTCTTAAAACTCGTGTTTTTATAATAGCATTTTCCATAAAAGTCGGACTATTTTTATATTGTAAATCGGGGTGTTACAATAGTGGTATAAGAGCAGGTCTATGATTCTGTAAACTTGAAAAAAATATATATATTTTTTTAGACAAAATAATATAGAGTCATCCATCACCGTCATATCTCAGTCGTTATACATGTTTCCATATGTAAATCGTGCAATTTTATGTCGTTCGTTAGATAATAATTTATGCCTTGTAAAAAAAATATTGATGTTTAACTAATATGACTTCAAATATAGATGTCGCCACCAAGACAAACTGCTAGAAAAAGGGTGCGTGATTGGAGAGTTAACAATATGTCGAACGAGCTAACTAATTACCTTAACTACAAAATTGAAGATGGTGATAACATAGGAACCTACGTGGTAAAAATGCATCGAAATGGTATGATGTACATTTTATGAATGGTGCTCCGGATCGGTATGGTGCTACATGCGGTGGTGGTTGATTCACCGCCACCCAAATGGAAGGGTGAGGTCAATATTTGTGTGGAACCATGGTGAAGTATGACGCTCAAGACTACACACTCAAGATTGACTATGGAGCTTTCACTTTGTTTGCAAAGTGGATTGACCGTGTAATCGAGGCCATGAAAGAAGATGAAGAGGAGGATCCGAATAAGGATGGAAATGAGGAAGAGGGCCAAAACTTTTAAGTTGTTTAAAAATCTGCTTTATTTTTCTTCTAGACCAAATAAATCCTTGTTAAGGGGTTGAAGTTATATTATGAATGAAAGTCTAATATTCTGTCTGTGATTATTTTCTTATATTGTGTTTGTAGTAAGACTCAATATTCGATTATTACGTTAGTTAAGCATTATGTATACATGTAGGATTATGGCTCCCCGTAACGGAGCAGGAAATCGTACAAATGAGAATGGTAATCAAGCCAACAATGAAAATCAAGCTAATGCTGGAAATCAAGCTAATGCTCCTGTCGGCGATGTACTTGCCGAATTTTTGAGGGCAGTGCAAAACAATAACAATAATAACAACACGAGGATTGTGGAATAGTTTCGCCATTATTGTCCACCTACATTCAACGGACGCAATGGTCCAGCTGCTGTGGAGGAATGGTTCCGGTCTTTAGAAAGAGTTTTCCGACTCATTGGATGCACTGACGAGCAAAGAGTCACATGTGCCACCTTTCAGCTAATTGAGGATGCTGATCATTGGTGGGAAGGATATTGGAGAACTAGAACCGAAGAGGAACGAGATGCATTGACTTGGAATGAGTTCAATGAGGTGGTCATGGGCAAGTTCTTCTCGCGATCGTATCGTGATCAGAAAGAGAAAGAATTTCTGAACTTCAAACAAAGAAACAAGACTGTGACTGAGTACGAACAAGAATTCAACCAACTGAGTCGGTTTGCGCCGCATTTGGTTGATATTGATATAAAGAAGGCATTGAGGTTTAGGCGGCAAATACGATCGCAATTGTCCAGTATCCTGTCTGCTCAGGGTGATTTGGAATATGCTAAGATGGTGAGAAGGGCACAAGAAATAGAGGCAAGCTTGGTTGAGGATGACGACGGTCAGAAACTAGTTATGGTATCTGAAAAACGGAAGTGGGATGGGACAAAACAAAATAAGAATGGAAATCAGAATAAGCAGGCAAGGACTGATGGAAATGTCCTCCCAAATACTCAAAACAATATGCCGCTATGTCCTAATTGCAAGAAAAACCATTATGGCGAATGTTTGGCAGGGCAAGGAAAATATTTTAAGTGTAAGAAGCCAGGAGGACATATGACCGTTAATTGTCCTCTTTTAAATGATGTTGGAAACAGAAATGGTCAGACTGGTGGAGGCAGAGCTCGGATGTATGCTTTGACCCAAGAGGAAGCGCACGAACCCAGTGATGACAGTATGTTAACTCGTATCGGGAATACCGCTTTAGCACTATTTGACACCGTGCATCACACTCATTTATATCTCGCTAAATTTCATGCCATAATTGGGTATAAGAATGCTAAAGTAGATGAATATCTTGAGGTTAGTTTACCTTCTGGGAATTCAATAACTACTATTCCATGGCTAAAGGTGTAAATTTGGATATAGGGGGAAAACATTTGAAAGCGATTTATATGTTATTGGGATGAAAGATTTTGATTTAATTTTAGGCATGGATTGGCTTAGTAAGTACAACGCCGACATTAAGTGTCGGGAGAAGGAAATAATACTTAGATCACGATAATGATGAGATAAAATTCTATGGTGTTAAGTCTAAGTATATGCCTAAAGTTATAACGGCAATGAAAGCATTGAATATCTTTGAGAAAAAAAAATTGCCAAGGTTATCCGTAAACTTGATCGGTACCTCGATGACGGAGACGCACCGTAGATGTACCTATTGTCTCTCGAATTTTTGGATGTATTTCCGGAGGAATTGCCAGAATTCCACCGGATAGACAAGTTGAGTTTTCAATTGATTTGATACCTGGAGCGGCGCCGATGATCTAAGGCACCTTATCGAGATGGCACCAAAAGAGTTGCAAGAACTAAAGGTGCAAATACAAGAACTCTTAGATATAGGGTTCATTCGACCCAGTGTTTCTCCGTGGGGAGCACCAGTCCTTTTTGTCAAAAAGAAAGACGGGTCACTTAGGATGTGTATAAGTACCCATTACCAAGAATTGAGGACTTATTTGATCAATTAAGGGGTGCTAGTACTTTTTCTAAGATTGACTTGAGATCCGGATATCACCAATTGAGAATTAAGGAAAGTGATATTCTGAAGACGGCCTTCAAAACTCGTTATTGGCATTATGAATTCGTTGTAATGCCTTTTGGATTGAGTAACGCGCCAGCAGTGTTCATGGACTTGATGAATCGAGTGTTCCATCCATTTTCGGACCAATTTGTCATAGTCTTTATAGATGACATACTGGTGTATTCTAAGAATGAGGAACAACATAAAGAACATTTGAGAATAGTGTTGGAGACACTTCGCAGAGAAAATTTGTATGCAAAGTTTAAGAAGTGCGAATTTTGGATTAATCGAGTTGTATTTCTTGGGCATGTGATTACTGCTCAAGGAATTGAAGTAGATCCAACTAAAGTCGAAGCAGTCAATGAGTGGAGGGCTCCTAAGAATGCGAGTGAAGTTCGCAATTTTCTGGGTTTAGTAGGGTATTATCGAAGATTTATCGAAGGATTTTCGAAAATAGTTGGACCCATGACCTGACCGACTAGAAAAGAGGAAAAATTTATTTCGACAGAGAAATGTGGGGAAAGTTTCCAAGAATTGAAACAGAGATTGACCTCTGCACCAGTTTTGACAATTCCTGATCCTTCTAAGGAATTTGTCATTTATAGTGACGCATCTAAACAAGGATTAGGATGCGTGCTGATGCAGCATGGCAAAGTGGTTGCCTACGCCTCAAGGCAACTAAAGCCACATGAATTGAACTACCCTACACATGATTTGGAGCTAGTTGATGTGGTTCATGCCTTAAGATTTGGAGGCATTATTTGTATGGAGGAAGGTGTGAAATTTTCACTGGCTACAAAAGCTTAAAATATCTGTTTACTCAGAAAGAGTTGAACATGAGGCAGAGGAGGTGGCTAGAATTGGTTAAAGATTACGACTGCACCATCAATTATCATCCTGGGAAAGCTAATGTAGTTGCTGATGCTGTAAGTCGAAAAACCAAAGGAGAAATATCGAGTTTGATAACTGAACAAGAAGAACTAATGAAAGACTTTTCCAGAATGAGGATTGAGGTAGTTGTACCACCAAAGAGTACGGAAGCAATATTGACATCTTTAGTTGTACAACCTACTTTAAAGGAGAGAATTAAAGAAGCTCAATGTCGGGATAAATTTCAGAATAAAATGAAAGAACGAGCCCAAAAGGGAAGTGTTAAGGGGTTTTTTTTAACAGACGAAGGTGTTTTAACTTATGAAGGGAGACTGTGTGTTCCTAAAGAAGAGGAACTTAGAAAGGAAATTCTTGAAGAAGCTCATTGTACACCGTACACGGCTCATCCTGGGGGTACAAAGATGTACCAAGATCTAAAGGGAATATTTTGGTGGAGAAGTATGAAGAGAGATATTGGAAATTTTGTAGAAAAATGTTTGACTTGTCAACAAGTGAAGGCCGAGCACCAAAGACCCTCCGGTTGCTGAAACCACTTGAAATCCCAAAATAGAAATGGGAACATATAACTATGGATTTCGTGGTAGGACTTCCGAGATCAATTAAAGGAAATAAGGCTGTTTGGGTTATAGTAGATAGGTTGACTAAGTCGGCTCATTTTCTACCTATCAAAATGACGTACAGTATGGAACAATATGCTCAAATCTACATGAGGGAGATCGTGAAATTTCATGGAGTGCCGGTGTCTATTGTATCAGACAGAGATACAAGGTTTACATCGAAATTCTGGAGAGGTCTGCAAAGTGCAATGGGCACAAGATTGAAATTCAGCACAGCTTACCATCCACAGACAGACGGACAGTCTGAAAGGACGATACAGATATTAGAAGATATGTTAAGAGCTTGTGTGCTTGATTTGGGGAGTAACTGGGAGACTTTACTGCCTTTAGTGGAGTTCGCTTATAACAATAGTTATCAAGCGATGATTAGGATGGCTCCGTATGAAGCATTGTACGGACGAAAATGTAGATCGCCGCTGTATTGGAATGAAGTTGGTGAGAAGAAAGTTTTGGGGGCAGATCTAATTCAGGAGACTGTAGAAAAGATAGCAAAAATACAAGATCAAATCAGAATGGCTCAAGATAGACAAAAATCATATGCTAACAGAAGGAGAAAGCATATACAATTCGAAGAAGGAGAAAATGTGTTTTTGAAAGTGGCTCTTATAAAAGGTGTTATCCGTTTTGGTGAAAAAGGAAAATTGAAGCCAATGTATATTGGACCGTTTGAAATCCTTACTCGTATTGGAGATTTGACTTATCAACTAGCATTACCACCAAGTCTGTCAAGTGTGCATAATGTTTTTCATGTTTCGATGCTGAGAAAATATGTTCACGATCCAAGTCACATCGTGAACTATAAGGATTTAGAAATTAACAAAGACTTGACATACGAGGAAGGGCCAGAGTCGATTTTAGAACGCAGGATCCACAAACTAAGAAATAAAGATGTTGCGTTAATCAAGGTTCAATGGAGACGTCATGGCAGAATGAAGTCACCTGGGAGCGAGAAGAAGAGATACTTGCAAAGTACCCGAATTTTATTATCCAAGGTAAGTTAACGAATTTCGAGGACGAAATTAATTTTAAGGGGTGTAGGATGTAATAACCACAAAATTGGGGGTAAACAAATTCAATTAGGGTTCACAATTGGGGATTCAAATCCCTAATTTCGAAATTAGGGCAGATTCAATTTAGGGTTTTTAACCCTTAATTATTATTAATCTGTTTTTTTTATATATTATTATAATATTATTTTTTATCAATAATTAATTCGTATAAATGTAAAACATCAGTTATGAATATGGAAAGGTTGGAATTTAATAAAAAAGGATGAAGAGTTTTCTGATTTTTAAAGGAAAGAGATGAAAGGACAGATTCTAACGTAACACATAACTCTCAATCATTAATCTCACACTTCCTATAAATTGTTAGTTCCACTATCAGATTCCTACACAAATCCCTCAACAAGTTCAAGATAGGTAAAAACCTTTTCAAATAAATCAGTTTTTATCCCAACAATTTCAAAGAAATATACGAGAATAATTTTCAAAAAATATCTATATATTCGAAAGTATGAGAGATTAGGAGTAGCACGTATGTTTTCTCGATCGCTTAAGCGTCAAATGTCGCCGACCGACAACGACCGTTCGTTCACCGTGGGTCGCCACAGTCTTGCCGGTGTTTGGGGATCGGCGTGTCGACCGAGCACGGTGAATGGTGGAGGTGTTGACATGTGAAGGGTTGGAACATAAGAGAAAGGGAAAAAGAAAAAAAAAAAAAAAGAGAGAGAGAAGAAGAAGAATCAAGCGTGAGTGAGGAGAGAAGGAGGGGAGAGAAAGAAAGAAAAAGAAAGAAGAGAGAGAGAGAGAGAGAGAGAGAGAGAGAGATTTTTTTTTTGGGGGGGTTGAGTGTCGTGAGTTTTGGAGAGTTGGGGTTTTGTTTTTGTTTTGTTTTTATTTATTTTTTTTATTTAAGTATTTTAAAAATAAAGGCTCAAATTGGGGATTTTAAACCTTGTTGTTAGTATTTCAAGCCCAAAACTAAATTTCCAAATTATTTTCAATAAGTCAAATTTCTTTTCTAAACTATCCAATTTATTAAAAATTTATTAATTATAATTTTATAATTTATGTAGGAATCGAGAATCACGAGGAGTAGAATAATCACTTTTATATTCTACGAGGATTAACAGATATCAGTTGAGGTAGGGATTTTTAAATTCTTGTCTTTATATAATGTTTCACGCGAGTATTTTCATTTATATATGATATGCGAGGAACTAGTCAAAAATGTAAAATAGGTTCGGGATCAAAAGTATCCTCGGGTTAAGCCCGCCGTACTAAAATTATTAACTGGCCAGTCAGAGAAAAATTACATAGGAATTACATGTTTTATTATAAATGTTTATGCTTGTATGATTTATAATGTATTGACAAAAGTTGGTCCCTACTGAGCAAGTGGAAGCTCACCCCTTCTTTTTTTTATAATTTTCAGATTAAGGAGTCGGGCTGAGAATACGTCAGTGATGGATGAAGACCAAATTAAATTTTGGAATTTGAATAATTTTTATTTTATGTCTTGGAATATTTTGATAAAATTTAAATTGTAATGTGACTGGTATTTATCTATATTAAATGTTTAAGTTTTATTAAGTTATTTTCTTAAAACTCGTGTTTTTATAATAGCGTTTTCCATAAAAGTCGGACTATTTTTATATTGTAAATCGGGGCGTTACATCAACCATATGTTCTAAACATATACACAAGTAGTTATAGAAGAAATATTAACTATTAAACTTTTAGTATGATGCGAAATTGTGTATTTCTTATATTCTTTTAAATTTTCTCAATAATTAAAATATGTCTATTATATAAGAAAAATGTCAAATTACAATATACATGATAAGAAAAAATACAATGAAAAATATTTTATGTGGTTTTGAGCTAAATAAAAAGTAGAGAAAATACATAATTTCTTTATGGTCGGAAAATTCTCCATTAATTTATTGATGGTGGTCAAAAGAATAATATTCCAAACAAGAGAATTTCATATTTTATTTTTATTGTAATTTCATGTATATTTTATTTTAATTAGCCATATCAGTAAAATAAAAAGTGCAAAATTAAAGGAATATCATTAGCATGAAAAAACAAATCGAATAAGAACCAAAACAAGTTTGTCTTGGCAAAAAAATTACCTTTTAAATTTTAACTATATGTGTTAATATGACTTTTAGTTAATTTTTTATATATAACATTATAAGTTTTAGTTTCTAATTTATTATTTTTTAAATATATTATAATTTTAATCTTTCAATTATTTTATATCCTATAAATTTTAAGAACAAGTGCAAAAAAGTGTTAAAAGTTGTATATATAATTTATAAAAAAAACTTAGAAGACAAACTTAATAAATAAAATCCATATGTATTAAATTGACATTTGTGATCAAACTTGAATGTCGCTTGAAAATTACACCTTAAACTTATAAGTTTAAAATATCAATATGATACATATTTATAATAAAATTATATCCCAAAATAATTAAATTTTAATAAAATAGTGTGAAAGACTGAAACATGAGCTAAAATTGGATTATTCTAAAAGATCATATATGTTATGCAAAAGAAAAAAATAAATAAACTCATTTAATATGTAACAATTTGACATTTACTGATAAAGTAATATATTACAAATTATATATTAGTTCGAATACTAACATAACACTCATAAAAAGCTTAAGTAAATTAAACAATTACAAAAAAAATAGTGTGAAAACTAAGAGTATGTTTGGGAGCACTTTTCAAATGGGCTTTTGAATCTAAAAGTTCATTTACCTTATTAATATGTGTTTGGTGGTTAAAATGAAAAGTGCTTTTGAAAAAGTGACTTCTCTCAAAAGCCCATTCCAGATAAGTCAAAATTGGAGGCTTCTCAAACTCCATTTAGCGGGTTCCCAAATTTCCTTTCCCGCACTTACATCGTGGGTTTTTCCAAAACCTGATTTTTTCCAATTTTATCCTCTCTCTCTCTCTCCAAGTGAAAAATCCCAAAGCAAGATCTTTTTCCTCAAATTTCAAGCTTAACACAAAAGACTTCTGGGCAAGTTTCAGGTATCCACCATTATCTTCTCTTTCTCAATTTCTTTTGGTACTTCATAAATCTCTTTCCCCTCAATATGAATTAGAAAAAAATTGCTTGCAAAAAGATTTGTTTAGCATGGGTTTCTGTTTTCGTTTCTTTTTTTCTTCATGCCGAATTGTTTATTTTGTTTTTGATGAGATTCTCATTGCCGACCATTGACTTTCAAATATTGGTTTGAAATATTGAAGGATTCATCCTCTTTTACAAACACTTCATCCTTAAGCTTTGTGGCTAAATAAGGTGGGATTAACTTTGTATTTTTAATTATTTCTTGATAGCATTCTAGGATTATTAAAAATATGCATAATGGAAAAAGTAAAAGAGTGATGTGGAGAGTTCTTTTTAGTTGTTCTCAAAGTAGTCCTGTTTACATATAATTTGAAGTTCCTGTGGGAAATCAATGAATTTAGTTTTGACTGAAATCATTTGTTTTTTTTTATTTTTGTTTGGTATGCCTTTTTGCTGTTTTCTTTTTGATAATAGTGTGTCATGTACAAAAGTTGCACTCTTCATTGAAATCTTTTTTAGAAAACTGACCAATATTTTGTTTTAGATGTCAATAGTTTGATGGCTTTTGCAGATGTTCATTTTAAATATGATATATGAATAATAGTTTGTAAAAGTATTAATTTATTTGTGTTGTTAATGAAGAGATGGAAGTTAATCCAAATGCTCAACAATTTAAGAAAAACTCGAAGCCGAAAGCAGTTTGGAATAGTGATGTACACAGGGTGTTTGTTGAATTGTGTTGTGAGCAAATGTCAAAAAGGAGTAAAGTGGGGACATTTTTTAGTAAAGATGGATGGAACAAGATTTGTTTTGAATTTGTACAGAAAACTGGTTTGAGCTATGATAAGAAGCAATTGAAAAATCATTGGGATAATACAAAACAAGAGTGGAAGGTTTGGTATAAGTTGATAACTTCAAACACTGGACTTGGTTGGGATAATCTCAAAAATACAGTTTCTGCATCTGATGAATGGTGGGATGAGTACTTGAAGGTAAACTGCTATTTTTCATTAACTTTGAATTAAATATAGATATATATGTGTGTGATAGACTGTATTATAGGATATACTTTATTGACTTATTTTAATAATTTTATAGGCTAATCCAGATGCTGTTAAGTTTCGGTATAAAGGGCTTGAAAATTTTGAAGAATTGACCTCCTTATTTAAAGAAGGATATGCTACTGGAAAAAATGCTTGGGCACCTTTAGAAGGATCCCTACCAAATGACTCTATGGAACCATGTCAAACACAATCAAGTCCATCTGAAGAAAATATAACTGAAATAGAACCAGAAGTACTAGTTGAAGAACCAAACAGAGCAGCTAAACTAAATCAAACTAAAAATGGATTTGGAGATAATGT
Organism: Rehmannia glutinosa; assembly: GCA_016081115.2. Taxonomy (NCBI): domain Eukaryota; kingdom Viridiplantae; phylum Streptophyta; class Magnoliopsida; order Lamiales; family Orobanchaceae; genus Rehmannia; species Rehmannia glutinosa. Next base: position 118,787,057 of record CM071926.1, read on the forward strand.
TGGTGTCCGGCGTCATAAGAGGGTTAGGGATGAGATTCCACCGTCCAAATGCTCTCGTAAAGTTTCAGTTGCTGCGAATATGGATAAGTATCTTGGTCGAATTTGTGAAACTGTTGAAGCAATGGGTGCAAGATCTGAGAATACAATGCAAGAATGCATTAATATACTAAATGAGATGTCAGAAGTACCTAAAGGAAGTGAGCTTTATTTGTTTGCTTGCAGGTTATTTTTAAAAAAGGAACAACGAGATCTATTTATTGCTCTTGGGAATTTAGAACTGCGGTTCTTGTGGCTTCAAGATGAAAAGACACAACATGATAGAACTATTAGTAGGATCTATTCCATATAGTATAGACCTAGAATATTATTGCTATTTAGTTAGGTGCAAGATATGAACTTCCAGTTGTCATTTCCTTTATTTGTTTCTAGCTTTTTAGTTAGGTGTCAGTTAGTAGTATGCAGTTCTTGTACAGACCTTTTACTAGTATTTTAAAAAAGTGATTTTTAATTGCTTTGTGTACTTTATTGGTTTGAAATATTGTTTTAATCATTATTTCTAAATAAATAATTGAGTGATACTTTTTTTTTTTGCTCCTTTATCTAAATATAGAATATGAGTATTTAATGTTAATTATTTTTGCTTGCTAGAAGGATATGATGGACATCGAAGGGGAAAATGAATCCGATGAATGCAAAAATCTTGCATCAATTGCATTAGTAAGTGTTATGGTTGGCAAAGTCATTTCCTATTACGAGAATCATATAGTGAAAGAGCCTTGTAGAGATTCAATGTATCGAGGGCATCGTTTTGTCATGGATGTTATAAATGGACATCATAAACGTTGCCATCAATTGTTTAGAATGGAGAAACATGTATTTTTGCGACTTACAAAGGAACTTCGACAAAGAAACTTGCTAAACGATAGTCGTGAGGTAAGCGTTGAAGAACAATTGGCTATTTTTCTAATGACCATTGGTCATGATGAAAGGAATAGGATGTTACAAGAACGCTTTCAACATTCAGGAGAAACTATTAGTCGTCACTTCAACATAGTGTTGAAAGCTCTTGTAAACTTTTCCATGTCAATGATTGTTGCACCATCATTTGAACATATACCAAGCTATATACGTAATAATCCTAAATATTGGCCTCATTTCAAGGTAACTTTTTTCCATCATGTACTTATTTATGTTTGATTATGAAAACATATATTTATATCTATTATTAATTTTTTTGTTTATTAATCAGGGTTGTATTGGTGCAATTGATGGAACACATGTGGATGTTGTCATCCCAATTAATGAACAACTTGCATATCGTGGGAGAAAAGGCGACTGCACTCAAAATTTTATGGCAGCATGCTCATTTGACATGCGATTCACCTTTATTTGGGCAGGATGGGAAGGAACTGCTCATGATTCTCGTATACTTAATGAAGCTATTCATAGACAGTCTTTGAAATTCCCCATGCCTCCTAGAGGTTAGTAGTCCTTTACAATCACACTTTTCTATTTTTCCTACTTTTATTTTTGATATGATACTCTACATGCATTTGCTCTCATTAAGTAAATATTATGTTGTTGATGCTGGCTACCCAAATATGTCTGGGTTTTTAGCACCTTACAAAGGCACACGCTATCATTCAAACCAATTTCGAAGGGGGCAACGGGCAAGTGGTTCTAAAGAATTGTTTAATCACTCGCATTCCTCATTAAGAAATATAATTGAGCGTTGTTTTGGAGTATGGAAGGCTAGATGGCCAATTTTGAAGAAAATGGCTAAATTTCCTTTTGAAACTCAAAGATTAATTGTTGTTGTCTCAATGGCGTTACATAATTATATAAGACATGAGGCAATAGCGGATGAAGAGTTTAAACGTTACGATGAAGACGAAGATTATCTTAGCGACCATGAAGAAACAGAGATCGACTTAGAAGAATATGGCGGCGAACCATACGAAGGCGTGAATGAGCAACAAAGTCATGAAATGGATATTGTACGTGATGCTATAGCCGATTCTATATCCCAGACAAGACGATTTTAATTTTGATGGATTTCTTTAATTAGAGTTTAGTTTGAACATCTTAGTTTTCATTGTTCCTTTTTTTTATATAGATTGAATACTTTTAATAGTTTAAATATTGAACTTGAGATGATTTTCAGTCTATTACATCTGCAAGCTTAGATTATTAGATAGCTTATATATTATTATTATGCTCTATTTCTAGTAAGGGGTGCATTTTATAATTTAATATTAATATTATATATTCTTGTATGTCATGCATTATATTTTCTATTAGATTATTTAGAACGTAATTACTCCACTTTAATTAGAAATAAGCCAACAATAGTGAGTAATAAAAATGAAAACATGAGTTTTACTTTTCCCACTAATATTTATTAATTTCTTTTAACAATTTCAGTAAAAAAATTAAAATAATAACTCGATAAAAATAATTGTAACTTACTAAAATATTGTTAAAAGATATATGTAGTTATGTAAAATTCCTACAATGAAAAAAAAACTTTGATATAAAGCGGGGGTAATATTGTTAACTCATATTATATAAGCACTTATTAAAATAGTTTACCAAACAAAATTTCATTTAAAGAATGGACTTCTAATTCTAAAGCACTTATTTGAAATGTGTTTCACCAAACATGTCTTAATAATGTAAAAGGACTTTTTGAAAAGCACTTAATAAAAAGTCCATTTGGAAAATGGACTTTTACTGCTTAAGTGCTCCCAAACGAGCACTAAGAATAAAAATATTGAAAAATAAATCGTTATAGTTGAGATTAATGAGTTGAAACTGACCTAAATAATTTTGGGGGTTAATCTCACATATATAGATAGTTTTGTTTGATAAATGTTTTTATCAATATTTTGATTATTTTGTTTTAAAGAGTTTTTACACCAAAACAATGTTTAATAATGTTGTCCAAATACTCCCGATTATTTTAAAATGTTCTTACTAATTTTTCGGAGTATTTCTTGAAATTTATTTTCGACAAAAATTGGACAACACTACTATCTCGTGCGCGACCGGTCGCCCTATAGGGCAACTCGTACCTGAAGATGTATTTTGGAACAAAAAATGAGACGAAGGTAAAATTGACCAGTCGACCAAGTCCGCTTTAAGGCCGACCGTACTGGAACAAATTCTTGGACAGAACTCCCTGTTCTCATTTTTGGCCATGCTCGACCGGTTCACACAGGGGTTGACCGGTCGGACCCCCCATCGACCGGTCGCCCTGTGTAAAAATGTGTTCTTATTTTCAAACGTCTATTTCTGTGACCTGTCGCCTAATGTTTGACAAAAAAATTCTAACCGTTGTGCGACAATGCCTTTTCCCTAAATTGTGGGATTGATTTCTAACAGCTATATTCGTCACTTGTCTTGTAATTTTTTATAGATTTCAATCTCCTAGGAGAAGCCTATCATGTTCAAGACATCTTCTATAAATAGATGAAGAATTGAAGCAACACAACAAGAGAGAATACTACAACACAACAAGATACATTCAAGCAAATACATTTGTTCTTCATTGTTATTATTCTTGTTGTAATAGCCTAAGGTCTTTCACTTTCACATCTTGAGGTCTAGGCTTATTTCTTGATTACACTTACACTCAATATTGTATTATTCATTATCGAGTTGTAATCATGAATTCGGGTTATCATTCAACACAAGATATCCTTGTGAGTGTTCTTGTGGTAAGAACACACTTGGGTGATCTAGGTGTTAGGTGCAAGAAGATTGTGGTAATCTTCTTATTAAAGAGTGTGGTGCTCTTTGAGGTGTTGAAAAATTTGGTATTCTTCAAGTCGGAAGATTGTGGTGATCTACACAAGGTGTCATTGAAGGAAGATTGTGGTAATCTTCAAGGGAGATTGTGGTAATCTCCAAAGTGGTGTTGAAGAAGAGTGTGGTGCTCTTCAAGGTGATGTTGTAAGGTGGTGTTGTATTAATTTTGGTAATTAATAAAATCATTTTTTCTTTTTGAAATCCATTCCGGAGATACTGAGGTGGTAGAGGATTAGGCCCTAGGTGGGTTGAACCTCTTTAAATCGACGCGTGTTATTTACTTTTCGCACCTTTACTATTGCCTTGGCTTGTTTGATTCAAAAAAGATGGCATAATCGAGAAAATAGAGATAATCTATTCACCCCTCCCCCTCTAGATTATCGTAGCCGCTTGGACTTACAAGTGGTATCGGAGCCAAACTCTTTAGCAAGCTCGTTCCACATCGCGAGTAAAGAGGAACGATCATCGGCTACGAATGAAGTCTACCTTACCGGCGCCTCCACCAACAAGCCACCACTATTTGATTCCAAAAATTATACATTTTGGAAAGAAAGAATGGAATGCTATCTATAAGGTTGCGGGTTCGATATTTGGAACACGGCCATTAATGGAGAATCCATTCCGATGAAAGACACACCTCACACCTCCAAAGCTCTCAAGGAGCTCAATGATGAAGAGAAGAAAATCATCTCCTTAAATGGTAAAGCTCTTAATATTATTTATTGTTCACTTACCATTTTGGAATATGATCATATTGTAGGAATTAAATCAGCTCATGAAGTATGGAGAAAATTAGAAGAAGTATATGCAAATGAAAGGAGTCACTCAAAAACATCTACTTCTCAATTGGATACAACATGGGATGAGAATCTTACAAATTCCGATGATTAAAATGAACGATGTCTTATGGGCTTTGAAGAAAACGAGGTAAGTTCTAAACCTTCTACTTCCTATGATAATGAATTACATAATGATTATAGTGATTTGCAAAATGATTTTGATGAGCTTCAAAATGAATTCCAAAGCTTACTTGTTAAATACAAAAATTTGAAAAAGGAATTCAATGTTTTGAAAAATGATAAGGATAGTTTATTTACTTCCTGTGAATCACTATCATGTGCTCACGCCACCACTCTTGATAAGGTTAGAAACCTTGAAAAAGAAAATAGTACTCTTGTTGAGGATATCAATTGCATGAAAAAGGATTTATCAAAATTCAACTTGAGTACCGATAAAATGACCAAAATTGTTGATGTTAATAGTTGTGATAATTCGAAACTAGAACTTGATCATAAGCTCAATATTGTCAATCATATGAAAAAGAATCAAGTCTCTATGCATGTTGGTCATTATGCTCCTAGAATTATTACTTGTTTTTATTGTGGTAAAAAGGGTCACACGGTTAATACTTGTCGGGCTAGAAATAGCTCTAATCATTATTGGAAACCTAAACATCTCAAAGCTAATCCTAAAGGACCCAAACACTTGAGGGTACCACAAAACAATGTCATATTAGGTACCCGGCGGAATAATAATCAAGGAAAATTCATACCGCCAAGAAGACATCAAATGACCGTCTCATTTGATCAAAGGAAAAGACATCACCACAATGAATTTCCAAGAGAAAGACACTATCAACAATGGGAAGGACACAATGCTTGGAAATGGAGAAATTGGAAGAGCTATCATCAACAAGATGATTTTCAAAGGAGAAGATATCATCAACAATGGGAAAGACACAACCCATGGAAATGGCGTAATTGGTAAACCGTATCTCCCTATTTAAATATGCATTTTATTTTAGTTTTATGCATGTTTTTATTTGTGTCTTTATAGTCAAAATGATTTTTCAAAATATTTTTAAAATAAGGTCCTCCATATACTTGTGCTTTTAAAATCTTTTGAAAAGGGGACTTTGAATGATGTTTTTAAAACTCTTGTGTATTTCCTAGAACTTGTATGTGTATTATCTCTTATGGATTTATATAGCATAAGTATTCTTGTGATACATCTTATTGCTTTAGCCTACACTTGTATCATATTATTTTGTGCAAGATTTGCTTTAAGAATTGTGTAGGATTTATATATCTTTATTAATGGTTATCCACTCATTATTTGATAAGAGAGACATAAACTATCGAGATACGCTCACCATTGTTATTCATCTCATAGACTCGATATATTTTTGTCATATGCCTACGTGCTTGCTTTTCAATATATTTCAAAGTATTTCATACAAGTGACATTTAGAGGATTTTTCGATTGTTGAAAGGCACTATTCGATAAAGCTTGTTTTATCCAAGACTTATAAAGGATTATATTTTTTGATAAAACATTTGATTTTTATCCTCCTCTTAAATTATGCATTTGATTGTACATATTCATTCTTGTCAAAACTCTTGTTCAAATACTTCTCTTAAATGAGGTCTCAACTATATGCTCTCGGGTTTTCATATTTCAAAAGAGACCTTATAAAGCTATCTATAAGCTTATTTGAACTTACATGAAACTCTTGATGATATGTTTTTAAGCATAGTATGTGTTGCTTATTATAGTGTTTCTATCATTCGATATTACTATGTTCTTGTGCAAGATATCTTGTTAAGATTTTGCAGAAATTTTTGGTATTGTGGAACAAGCTTAATGACCAAGGCAAGGTTAGTAGCTCAAGGGTATTGTCATGAAGAAGGTATTGATTTTGATGATACATTTGCTCCCATAGCACATTTAGAAGCAATTCGCATTTTACTTGTCTATTCTTGTTTTAAGAAAATTTCAAGCTTTACCAAATGGATGTTAAATCCACCTTTCTAAATGTTTTATTTAAGAAATAGTCTATGTAAAACAACCGGGGTTTGAAAATTTCTCTAGGCCAAATGATTTTTATAAAAGGCCTAGTATGGTTTAAAACAAGCACCCTGTGTATGGTATGATAGACTTATCTATTTTCTTTTGCAAAATGGTTTCACAAGAGGTAAAGTTGATACTACTCTCTTTGTTTTTGAAAAGGGGCAAGAATGCTTACTTGTGCAAATTTATATTGATGATTTCATTTTTTGTGCTACTAATGAATCTTTGTGCAAGATATTTTATAAGTTGATGCAAGGTGAATTTAAGATGATCATGATGGGGGAGCTCAATTTCTTCTTTGGACTTCAAGTTAAACAATGCCAAGAAGGTGATTATATTTCACAATCAAAGTATACAATATAATCTTTGAAGAAGTTAGGCATTGAAGAAGGAAGAACCATTTCAACCTCTATGGCTACCAATGTAAAGATTGACATAGGTTGAGGAAGGCATATTGATTGACAATCAAATTCGAGGTATGTTTATCTACGTTTATTACTCATTTAGACTAGACATTTTCTATGTCTTATGTCTATATGCTCGACTTCAAAACTATCCCAACAAATCTCATTAAAGTGTCGTTAAAAGAAATTTTCAAATATTTGAAAGGCACCTCTTCTTATGGCTTGTATATCCAAAATTTTAAAACGTTCATATTTTTTGGGATAACAAGTCCGGTGATTATAATTTCTCAAAATATGGTTCGTCATAATCGAACTAAACATATTGAGATTCGATATTCTTTTAAGGGATTGCGTTTCTAAAAACAAAAAATTGAGATGTGTTTAATTCCATCTCAAGGATAACTCACGGACATTTATTTTCAACCGTTTACCGCCGAGTCTTTTACCTCATTTCGAGCTTAATTTATGACATAATGTATATTGAATGAGGTCTACGTGTGCATTTTGTACATTTTTAAAACTTAGGGGCAAAAAATCGGATTTTTGGTTCAAACTTGATTTTGCAAAACAGATCAACCAAATAGTCGGGCTGGCCGAGGCCGACTGGTCGCCGCTCGCTCGGCCCGACCGGTCGCCCTCATCCTGGACCAGTCGCCCACAGCTATATTTTGGATAAAATTGTCTCTGTTCTTATACTTAGCCATTTTGACGTGTTCAGTTCATTTTTCGTCCCCTTTGCCATTTTCACACACAATTCACTTCAAATGTATTTTGTTGCATAAATTATATATCTTGGGGATTATATTGCTCGTTTATCATCATTGTTGCTCATCGTTACCGATTAAATGGTAAGAATTCTACTCTCTTATCTCAATTGGGTTGCACCCTTGAGAACTTGGCTTAAATGTTCATTTCTTGATGCAATTCGTATATGTTTGTGATGAGCTTATTAGTTGTTGTTGGATGATATTTGTAAAATAGCTTTTGGTGATGAAAAACTTGGCTTGATTACATTTACAAGGGTTATATATATCTTCTTTTATTTTTTACGCTCGCCAAGTGTTCGATAAAACGTTTCAATGAAAAATTCATCACCTACATGATTCTCTCGTTTTCAAATGTCTTATATATTTATAGAGATCATGTTTTGCAAATCAAATAAGCTTTTATGAGCTTTCTATAAGTCATACGATCGACTTTTTCCTCCTAATTGGTTTATGAGCTTCAATGTTCAAATAGCTCGATAAATCGGTTAAATTGCGCACTTTGATATGGATATATGATATTTTTATCGTGCTAACATTCTTTTTGATGATTCCAAAGGGGGAGAAACAGATTATAAGCTCTTTAGCTCAAAGAAGCTAAGATAAGCTCTACGAAAGAAGCTATAAGTTGTGGCTATTAAAAGCCAAAAGTTGTGGATCATACTTAGTCCATTTGATGCATTATGTCTAATGATGTTTTGTTGGGGAAGCTTATAAGCTCTTGATACTTAAGCTCAAAATGTAAAAGCTGAGCTTTTAGCTTTTGGTTGATTGCTTCTATATTACTCTTGTTATGCATGTTGATAGGGGTAGCTTTTGTAAAAAAAATTGAAAATCTTTACTCCCTTCCTTATGGCTTTTCTTTATGGAAATTTGGTCACTTCCAACGATTAGATATATTTTACCGGAAAATCATTTTTGTTTTCAAATTCGACCTCTTAATTTCTCTTAAAAATTATTTTGGTTTTTAATCATCAAAAAGGGGGAGATTGTTTGATAAATATTTTTATCATGATTTTGATGATTTTGTTTTAAAGAGTTTTTACACCAAAACAATGTTTAATAATGTTGTCCAAATACTCCCAATTGTTTTTAAATATTTTTACTAATTTTTCGGAGTATTTCTTGAAGTTTATTTTCGACAAAAATTGGACAACACTTTTGTCTCGTGCGCGACCGGTCGCCCTATAGGGCAACTCGTACCTGAAGATGTATTTTGGAATAAAAAATAAGACGGAGGTAAAATTGACTAGGTCGACCGGTCGCCCTGGGCGTCGACCGGTGCCATCGACCGGTCAACGCCTCTGGGAACAAATTCTTGGACAGAACTCCCTGTTCTCATTTTTGGCCATGCTCGACCGGTTCACACAGGGGTCGACCGGTCGGACCCCCCGTCGACCGGTCGCCCTGTGTAAAAATGTGTTCTTATTTTCAAACGTCTATTTATGTCCGACCGGTCGCCCTAATGTTTGACAGCAAAATTCTAACCGTTGTGCAGCAGACAGCTTTTCCCTAAATTGTGGGAGTGATTTCTAACAGCTATATTCTTCACTTGTCTTGCAATTTTTTTACAGATTTCAATCTCCTAGGAGGAGCCTATCATGTTCAAGACATCTTCTATAAATAGATGAAGAATTGAAGCAACACAACAAGAGAGAATACTACAACACAACAAGATACATTCAAGCAAACACATTTGTTCTTCATTGTTATTATTCTTGTTGTAATAGCCTAAGGTCTTTCACTTTCACATCTTGAGGTCTAGGCTTATTTCTTGATTACACTTGCACTCAATATTGTATTATTCATTATCGAGTTGTAATCTTGAATTGGGTTATCATTCAACACAAGATATCCTTGTGAGTGTTCTTGTGGTAAGAACACACTTGAGTGATCTAGGTGTTAGGTGCAAGAAGATTGTGGTAATCTTCTTATTGAAGAGTGTGGTGCTCTTTGAGGTGTTGAAGAATTTGGTATTATTCAAGTCGGAAGATTGTGGTGATATACACAAGGTGCCGTTGAAGGAAGATTGTGGTAATCTTCAAGGAAGATTGTGGTAATCTCCAAAGTGGTGTTGAAGAAGAGTGTGGTGCTCTTCAAGGTGATGTTGTAAGGTGTTGTTATATTAATTTTGGTAAGTAATAAAATCTTTTTTTCTTTTTAAAATCCATCCCGGAGATACTGGGGTGGTAGAGGATTAGGCCCTAGGTGGGTTGAACCTCTTTAAATCGACGCGTGTTATTTACTTCCCACACCTTTACTATTGCCTTGGCTTGTTTGATTCGAAAAAGAGGCATAATCGAGAAAATGGAGATAATTTATTCACCCCCCTCTATATTATCGTAGTCGCTTGGACTTACAAGTTTATGATTAAACCAAATGAAATATATTATAAAGATATGAAAGAATAAAAGTAAATAGTTAAAAACAAAATATGTAGATCATAGTCGAATTCTCGGTGTTGCAAAAATCGCCTAGCGCCCCTAGCCGATCCGATTTCCCAAAACAATTATTTAGGCCAAAAATCGGGCTGAGCTTACGCTTTAGGCGGGCTAGCAGAAAAATCGCCAAAAATGGTAAAAATTAAAAGAAAAACGAAAAACAATACTATTTTTAAAGGCCACACCTTTGCTAGCTTAGCGCTAGTGATTTCTCGCAACATTGGAAATTTAAAAAAAAATTAAATGACTTATATGTATAATTTGACATTTTCGATAAAATCTCAATTAATTTTTAAAGCACAACTTTAGGACTTATAAAAATTCAAGCACAAATATAATTATTATAAAATTGGGTACAAATTATTCTAATTTTTACATATTATTAAAAAGTTGAAACAAGAATAAGAAATGGAAATTCACTGTGTGTATATGAAATTGTAAAAAATAAATAAACAAACTAAACCTATATAATATGAAATAGTTTGATATTTATGTCAAAGATTAGTATTTCTTAAATTACATGTTAATTCAGGTACCAATATAATATTCAAAATATTATTTATGTATCAAATTTATTATGTTAAACTATATATAATAATAAATTGGAGTGAAATGGCCATGTTTAGTGCCAAATAATATGAATTCTTCCGGGCATAAGAAGACAAAAGTGAATAGTTAAGAGGATTTTTAACACTTGATATCTAAATTTCTCGCAACTATATTTTCTTATTTGATAAAAAATTCAATCAAAATTTTAAGTAAAGATTGAAGTTTTGTATACCATTGTCTCAATAAAGGCACTAAAAATTGGATCGATAATTATATTTTACAATAAATAATATGATTTTATAAACGAGATTAAATGAGGTCAATTTTAAATTTACAGTCTCATCAAACAAATATAGATTAGTTTCAAGATATTAAGAATAGTTGCAATTTTCATAACTATAAATGACTCACAAATTTTACAACTAAGTAAATTTTAATATAACCAAAATAGTCAAATTCATTATAAGTACAAACTCTAATACTATAACGTATCTTTCTAAAACTTTATGCAATTTTAAAAACTATATTAATTTTTAGTTTATTATATAACTTTTAAAAACTTAAGTGTTTGCAAAAAGAAATTCAAAAACATAAGAATTAATTAGTATTATATTTAATTATTGAAGATTGACACATGAAAATTGTTCTTATTTTTTCTTTCATAAGACTGTCTTTAGTTTTATTATTATTAAGTGAAGATATTTTGTGTGCAATTGAATAGAGTTTCAAAACTCATATTTCGACTTATCACTTTTTCATAGTTTTATTAATACCCGACTCTCAATGAAAATAATAGATTAATTATTTTATATATTAGGTTAAGGTTTATTATTTTTAAGACACTGGAAATATGAGGACTACAAACATTAAGTTTAAATGTTAATGATAAAATATTGACTTTGTTACTATAATTAAAATAATATATTATTTTTTTCATATATATTATATTATATTTTTTTACATTTCTTTAATTGAAGAACTGAGATAGAATAAAAGAAGTAAGCACATGAAGTATAAGAATTTGATTAACTTTTATTTTAATTGAATAACAATAACAAATAAAATGATGATATTATGATGAATTTGGGTATAAAATTTAGTTAACTGATTTTTTATTAATGCGATAACTTGCATGAGATTTATTAATCATTAGCTTACGATGTATAAGCTAAATTATTTATTTGGTTGTGTAAAATGCATCCAATGCTAAAAAAATTCAAAAATCATGTAAAAGAAAAGACTTTTCTCACCATAAAAATAAAATAAAAGACCGATAAATGTGATTGTAAGCTAATATAAAACTTATTTCGTTGTTATACCAGTTGTAATATTTTTGTGGGATTGAGTTCTTTAAAATGATTATTTAACAATTCATATCAATCTATAATTAAAGTAAAGCAAAATATATATTAAATGTTGTATAATATTTAAATTTAATTATTATTTACTTCTTTCTAATCATTTTTTATATTTTAATATTAATCAATAAAATGATTAAATAATATAATTATTTTAGTAAAGTCATGTGGATCACGTGCGACGCACGTGTTTCTTACTAGTATTATAAAATATTAAATTTAAAAAAAAATTGGGGGGGGGTTTGCCGGAGCGGGGCCCTGTGCGGCGGCAATGTCTCGACCGCCCTAGGGACGCCTCTGAACTCACCTCTGCAAGAGTGTTGATCATGTTCGAATCTTGAGAATTCATTTATGAACTTAATACATGATTTAATAAGGTTGGATAAAGAAATGGATCTATATGTAGAAATCCATGAAGAAGCGCTATAACTTCAATAGAAATAAGATTATTTTTTTTGACAACCCAGAGAATCCCCACACCAGCCGGGGGCACATACCCTACACTTCCTTCGGACTATGGGACATCCGTCCTTTTCAAGGATGGTCCTAATCTCTGGGGGCGGAGGGGCAAACTCCAACCTCTCACCCCGCGATAGTCAAGGTTTGAACCCATGACCTTGAGGTGCAATTGAAACCTCAAGGCCTTTGGGCCAATCCTTGGGAGTAGAAATAAGATGTTAGGGGAGTGATTGTTGGACCTTTTGTTCCGCTCATTTTTACTTTTAAAGATAATAGTGGTAAAAAATATTTTAAAAAATGAGAATGGATTTTGAGAGTGTGATTGGATATAAGATGAAAATGTGATGATGATAGTTGATGTGATAGCTTGTTTAGTATAATAGTGATTAGATTTGATTGATGATTTGAAAAATAAGAGAGAGTGAATAGTATATTTGTGATTTAATTATATATAATGATAGTTGATGTGATAGTTTTTTGTTTAAATTATAATTGAATATGATTGATGATTTGAAAAATGAGAAAAGTAAATAGTGTATTTTTTGAAAAATCTCACAAGCAATCACATATACATGCAAAATTTTGTCCAATAAGTGGAATGTGTGAAAAATATCGCACAAGCAAGCACTCCCTAGGAACTTATAAACCATTTTAAAAAAATGTGAGGAATTCCAACTTTTTTTCAAAATGAGATATTATTTCAACAATTTTTTTTTAATTTTAACTATTTAAATTATAAAAAATTTATTGCTAACATCTTAAAAAATGTACCATATTAAGATCTAACATTTTATAAGCTCTCTATAGGAATTTATAAGATCTTTTAAATAAGTTTAGTCAAACATCCACCATAATACTTTCTTATTCTTAGATTTTACAAATGTGTAGAATTTTTTTGTTTATTTAAAGAATATAGACGGACGTTCCATTCCATCAACATAAATTATTTGGCCAGGTAGCACAAGAAAGCTAAATAATGTTATCAGAATAGAGAATTAATGTAGTCACATTTACAGAAAATTGGCAATATATTTATATATGTATGTATATTCTTACCCCCAAGAAAATTGGCAAAAAGGGTGGGAATATCATGTAATTATCAAGAAGCTCAGGGTCAAAGTTCAAGTAAGTAGCATAGTTGTGGCTGTCTCCAATTTGACGATTATTAATAAAGTTTGGCAACCTGATGGACAGGTTGCCGGTTCCAACCATTTTCCCTCATGCGGCTGGAAATGGTTAGAAAGGAATTCCCCTAATTCAAACCCTTCCTCTCGTTTTCTTTTCTCTTTCTCTCTCTCTCAATCACAGGTACGGACGTATCTGTATGTATTTTTGTGTTTATAATGCTACCTTTATTCAGTTTAAATCACTGATTTATTTTTGGTTGATCAGGTGTTCGGTAGGTTTTTGTAGGAAAGATGTCGTTGAGGCCGGGTGCTAGGGCGGAGGTGAGGCGGAGCCGCTACAAGGTAGCGGTGGATGCCGATGAGGGGCGGCGACGGAGGGAAGACAATATGGTGGAGATCCGGAAGAGTAAGCGCGAGGAAAGTTTGCTTAAAAAGCGAAGAGAAGGACTCCAGCAGCAACCGCAGCAGTTCTCAGCGTCTCTTCACTCCTCCGCGCTCGAGAAAAAGGTTGCTTATGTATTTCGATTTCGTTAATAAGACGAGAAAATGTGTGCGGTCGAAATTGGAATTTTAGTTGTGGGTTTTCAGTTTTCGATTAGTTTTGAATTTTGTCTGATGAACCTATGTGTGTCTGCGTTGGAGAAATAGGTTAGTTCTCTTTTGTATCATGATGTACAAACTACAAACTTTTAGTCACCTACTTTGAATTCCATCTACATAGTGTACTGTATCAATAATTGTAAGTTTGTAAGCGGTTGATATGAACGTATTGATGTTATTATTACTGATCCTAGTGGTTTATGGCTGGATTAAATTGGAATTTGTCGATTGGATTTTTAATTTTGCCTAGTTTGGATCATGTTTGATTGGTCTTATGTGATGGGACATACTTTGGAGCGTTAATTTGATTACCAAACAGGCTGGTTTATTAGTTGACAGTGAGATTTACTGTCGTATAAAGAGTAAGTTTGTATGAGTTTTTTCCCCTTGAGAAGATTTGTCTGTGTGTGCTTGGTGCTTGTGTATTCTTATGGGAATGTGGTGCAAATTTTACTATAGGTGAATCCTGTTCTGTGTTTCTGAGAAATTTTCCATCTTTTTCGTAAGAAGGTGTTATATGTGTAGGATAATAGAAACAATAAGTACGGTTTTGAATGATTGTAACTGAAGCTTGAAAATATACAATTTCTGATTAATTTTGAATCTTTGATATTTAAGGTTCTTAGCATTTTCATTAAGTGTAAGTTTTTTCCTTTTCGATTGGTGTTTTGGGTTGGGTGGGTTGCTCTTTTTTCTGGTATTAATTTGTAGTATGTTAGTCTTTTTTTCTTATGGAGAATAATTACTTTTGATTCGCATGCAGTTGGAGAGTCTTCCTTCTTTGGTTGCTGGTGTTTGGTCTAATGAGGGCAACCTGCAGCTGGAAGCGACTACACAGTTCCGCAAATTACTTTCAATTGGTAATAATTGCCCGGTCTCATTTAATTCCATGGGTTTTTTATTTATTTTACTTTTGTGTCGTGATGATTACCGATTCTTTTGTATGACGACCACTTGACCTCAAATCTAATTAACAGAAAGAAGTCCTCCAATTGAAGAAGTAATACAATCAGGTGTTGTTCCTCGATTTGTTGAGTTCCTTATGAGGGAGGATTTCCCGCAGCTTCAGGTTTGAATTTGTGTCAAGTTTTAGTATAAAGTAATTAGAGGGTAGTTTCTATGTTTTGATCATCCTATGAACGTTTACAGTTTGAGGCTGCTTGGGCGCTCACTAACATTGCATCTGGTACGTCTGAGAACACCAGGGTGGTTATTGATCATGGAGCAGTCCCAATTTTTGTGAAGCTTCTGGGTTCACCCAGTGATGATGTTCGTGAGCAGGTATTGCTTTCCACTTAAAACTTTACACTATCAGGTTATGTATTTTCCTGCTGCAATGGATCATTTATTTGCTAATGAAAAATTATTTTGTAACTATAGGCTGTGTGGGCACTGGGTAATGTTGCTGGTGACTCTCCTAAATGTCGTGACCTTGTCCTTGGTTATGGGGCCTTGGTTCCCTTGCTTGCTCAATTGAATGAGAACGCAAAGCTTTCAATGCTGAGAAATGCCACCTGGACACTGTCAAACTTCTGCAGAGGCAAGCCACAGCCTCCATTTGAGCAGGTATTGGCTTTTACCTTGTGTTTCATTAGAGGATATCTTCTTTTTTTGTTGATGGACGATGTTATTACCTTTTTGCCATGAAATTGCTTTGTTAGGTAAGACCAGCACTTCCAGCCCTGCAGCGACTTGTTTATTCAAACGATGAAGAGGTACTTACAGATGCTTGCTGGGCTCTCTCATACCTCTCTGATGGTACGAATGACAAAATTCAAGCTGTGATCGAGGCAGGTGTCTGTCAACGACTTGTTGAGCTCCTCCTGTGAGTGGCATTTTACATAATTATTTGATGGATAACTGTACCTGTAAACGTGGAGTGATTTAGATATTTTTCTGTGTTTCAGTCATCCGTCTCCTTCAGTGCTTATTCCTGCACTTCGTACAGTTGGAAATATTGTTACTGGTGATGATGTTCAAACTCAGGTATGATCTGCGTTCAGGTGCATCTATTGGTTTGAAAAAGAGACTTGTTTTATACTTATTAGTTTGCCCGCTGTGGCTATCATAAGGGAAGAAATTAAGCACCTAGAGGAACATTTTAAAATTTGCTCTTGACTGCATTCGTTGCCTTTCAGTATATCATTGATCATGGTGCACTTCCTTGCCTGCTAAGTCTGTTGACCCACCATCATAAAAAGAGCATCAAGAAAGAAGCTTGCTGGACAATTTCAAACATCACTGCTGGAAACAAGGAACAAATACAGGTATAAATATGAACCTTAGTAATTACTTGTTTCCAGTCTCGATTGTACGATGTCTTCTAGGAATAATCTTCTCGGGTATTCTGGAGATCAATCATAGTGACTTTGGATGGTAGACCCAGACAATGTCTTTTATCATTGTTACCTGTTTAAGTTCTTCCATTCCTCCAAATGATAAAGAGCTTTTACCGTTTAGAATATTTTTTTCCATTATGATGCTTTACCTCGACGGGTGATGCTTTTTTGTGTTATGAAGCTTTTAGTATGTAATTTACTGGATTATTGTTTGTCAATTATATGCCAAGTTCAGTACCCTATGTCCTGTTATCTGGTTGAAATAAAAAAAGGTTATTGGTTGCTTCTTAAGGTTATATGCAGCACTTTTTATGTGATCTTTGTCGTGGGTAATACTAATTGGATATGCTTTGGTATGACAGGCTGTAATTGATGCTGGCTTGATAGGTCCCTTGGTGAATCTGCTTCTGAATGCTGAATTTGATATAAAGAAAGAGGCTGCATGGGCTATTTCAAACGCCACATCCGGAGGAACAAATGAGCAAATCTTGTATGTTTGTTTTTGAATATGTTGTGGGTCAATGGATCTGCTTTATTTGTGACTAAAATTATGCCCCTTTGTTTTTGTCTTTTTTTTATAGGTACTTGGTGAATCAGAATTGTATAAAGCCTCTGTGTGATCTTCTGGTTTGCCCTGACCCAAGAATTGTCACTGTATGCTTGGAGGGGCTAGAAAACATACTGAAAGTCGGGGAAGCGGAGAAGGGTAATACTGGTGACGTCAACTATTTTGCCCAATTAATAGATGAAGCAGAGGGATTAGAAAAGATTGAGAACTTGCAGAGTCATGACAACAATGAAATTTATGAGAAGGCTGTGAAAATACTGGAGACATATTGGCTCGAGGAGGATGATGAGACATTACCTGCAGCAGCTGATGGGACCCAGCCTGGATTCAACTTTGGAGGAAATGGCATTCAACTTCCACCTGGTGGATTCAGTTTTAACTGAAGGTTAGTTTTATGGTCTCTTGGATCTTTTTCATGCATAAAATATTGTACATTTTTACTGCTATTAGCGTCCATGATTCTGGGGCTAACAATGCTGATATGTTTTTCAGGTTTACAGTCTGGTGAATGAAAGAGTTGGTGGTAATACCGATGGTTTGGTCAAGGTCGGTCGGTCGGGTCGGTCGGGTCATGTTGCAACACCTCGATGAGTTTGGTGAGTCGGGTCCAGAGTCTGTCGTGGTCGAGGAGGTGCATAGTTGGGTCGGGTCGTTCTGTGCTGTGGTGGTCAATAAGCCGGGTAAGGAGCTTACAGCATGGACAGAGATGGTTGGTCGGGTCTCGTTTAGTCCTTTTCCCCAGTATGGTTGAGTTGTTTAGGGGAATCCCACAGGGAAGGATTTTCCAATCAATGAGATTGGCATTGCAGTCTTTTCTATTTATGTTGTGTGCTTTATTTTGGTCCTAGTCCTAGTCCTAGTCCTGGTTTGTTTGTTGCTGCTAATGGGGCATCACAAACACAATGGTATTGTTTGTTGCTGCTAGGTTCATATGGTTTTTGTCTATTTAGTTTGCGAAGAAGTGTTTGAACTTAGATTTCCTTGAGACCTATACTCATACTATTCGATGAGGTTTCTAATTTAGCTGTTTCAATTACAACCATTGTTGAAATGATTGGGCTGGACCGGGTTTTATTGATAAAAGATGGTGTGGGCCCTAAATGGATCCGACATGTGTCCGAATTGGAATGGGTCCAAAATAAATTATATCGGATCCTTTGTTGCCTTAATTTGTGTTTCTTTTTAGGTATATATTATAATGTATTAGACATACATTTATTTATAATGTAAATTTAGATTTGATATCCAGTTGGATACAAAATGGCTAATTGGACTCAGCAAAAGAAATTGGGATCAATTGGGTAGCATCTAATTAGGGCTTCCACAATGGGATGGTTCAAGTTCAATATATTGAACTTGAACTTTTCTTACACCATTGTGGAGAGTTCAAAAGTTCAAGTTCATAAAAAAAGTTCAATAACTTGAACCAAGTTCAACTTCTTTTTGGTTTGTCTTTTTTCTTTTTGTATTTGTTTTTTTATGTTGAATGGCAATCTAGTAAATATTTGTAAAAACTAAAAAATGGAGAAAAGGTTAAAATTACAAGTAAAAATATATTAAATTATTAGAAAATACATTCAATAATTTGTCCAACATATATGTCTGATATAGTTATAAAAATTCGTGTTAGGTGATTTTATTTTAATGAAAATTTTATTATCCTTAAATGTTTTTTTATAAGTTTAATATAATTATAAAAATTAAATTAATTACATTATTGATTTTATTGAAAATTATATACAAAAACAACAATAAATATATATTATAAATATAATTTGACAATGAGACCCATTTTGAACTTTGAACTTGAACGTAATTGTGGGTAGTAGGAAAATGTATAGTTTAGGTTCATATTTTGTTGATGGGGCATTGAAGGACCCACAAAAAAACTTGAACTTGCACCCAACATTGTGGATGCTCTTATATAGTTAGTTCGGATTAGATCGGGTCCATGTGTCCAGTTATTTTTTTCCACCCCAACCCCTCCCTTTAAATATGTATTGTTCCGTTGACTTTGCAGATGCAGGATAATACAGAATCATAACTAAGCTAATTGGCTTTCTCAAAAAAATAAAAAAAATAACTAAGTTGATTGGCTTCTATACTTTTATTTAAAATGACGATAATGATAATAATTAATGAGTTGTGTTCGTAGGCACTAATCAGACGCTCAATTAATTAGGGTAACGCGGACTGGAAAATTATATATAGATGTATTTCATTATTCACAATGGCTTTTCTTCTTCTATAACTAGTTTGTTCTTTGGAAATGATTGGATACTTTTAAATTATTTAGATGATACAACTGAAGCACCACACTTAGTGTAGCATATACAAAATCCTTACTTTTGGCAATTGTCAGAGATGAATGTGGGAATCGAACACAGGCACACATAATGACTTTTTTAAGTACAAAATATACATGACTTTAAAACCTAATATTATATTACACTATTTTATCCCAAAATAAACCATTTACATGTGTAGCACCTTGCTAGATGATTTTGCATAACATGCTTTAGAAGTCGTAGAACTTTTATAGATTAGTATTGAAATTAGTGTTCTTACTGGCTGGCATGATGCTGTGTTAAGATGTATACTAAGTCATACCACGCATAATATTTAATCCCCCTCAACCGTCGTCACGTTATAATAAATGAATTCTTGTGATGAGCACCACCACCAGCACAACCCAATTCGCAAAGTGGAGCCATTAATGTGATTCAACTATATATTAAAAAAAAAAAAAAAAAACACATAACCCTCTAACCCCATCAGAAAAAATAGCCACAGAAAACTGGGAAAAAGAATGAAAAACCATATTTTCTTGAGTGATGAAGATCAAAATGGAGTCCCAAGATCAGCTTTTTGCTGGTGGAGGACCCCTGAGGAATTTGATGAAAATGGGCATTTCAAGGCAGAAATATCTGAACTCTCAAACTTAACTCCAAGATTCAAAGTCCTTAGAGAAATGGAGAGATTGGCATTCATTGCTGGTGAAGGGCTTGATGATTTTAGGCACAAGCTTTTGAGTTACAGGGCAGGTGACTTTTGGGTGCCTGTTGGAGGAATCAAAAAAGAAGAAATGGATATGCCAGCAGTCATCACTATTCTCTTGACAGGCTTAACTTCTTCTGGCAAAAGCTCTTTTGTCAACTTGATGTATAGTGTTCTTGGAAGATCTGGTCTCATCCCTTTTGCTCAAACATCAGGTACATCCAAAGACTAGTAAACTATTCATTAGAATGCTTCAATTTTGGAATTTTCGATGAATTAAGGACTAAATCCAAGAGTTTTTTAAAGATATAGTGTGATTTTATCAAACGGAATTTACAAAAGACCAATTTTGCTACATTACTGGACTAAAATTGCAATTTACCTTACATCCATTAGGAAAAGGGCTATGTGTATTAATTAGTGTATGCACCCTTGATATATGTAATGTATGCAAATGAATGTCATGGATATTTTTTGTTTGATTAGATCATATCATTTTATATGGGAATGTATATTAGGTGGATTTTCAAACAACACCACAATGTATCTTGAAGAACACAATGTTTTGAGATCAGCTAGGAGTGGATTTTGTGTGTATGACACAAGAGGTTTGGACCCGAACCAAATCGAGGAAGGATTGGATGAGGTTTCGACATGGATGTCCGATGGAGTTCGACATAATCAACCATGTCACAGACAAGGGGATGATAAAGTTAAGGGTATAGGTCCATTGAATGGATCAATAATTGGGATAACTAATTCAAGGTACATTAAGAGAAAAATCAACTGTGTAATGGTTGTGGCTGATCTATCACAGATTCACAAAGCCTTCAAATGTGGTGATATGAAGTCAATGGAGGCCTTAAGGGATCTCTTTCACTTGTCAGCCATTAAGAATTCAAGTAAGTCATCATTTACTAATTTAGCCTATAAACAACTCTACAAGGAACTATATATCAGTTGTTTGTGCTTGTGGCCATTTTTTAAAGATCGGACCAGCCTGTTCAACCGGGAATTAGTGGCCGGATTGGTGTGGTTAGCCTCCAAAAATCGTTTGAGTGGTCAAATCCAGCCTAAACCGGTTCAACTAGTTTTTGATTTATTTTCATTTTTTATTTTTTTTTAGAATTTTAATATAAAAAAATAGAATTTAAAATTTGATAATTCGTTTTATCTTTTGTGATTATTTGAATTGTGGGGTTTGTTAGGTTTTTTTGTTGCTAATTTATATATTTTTCATTTTTTAAATTTATTACATTATTATTATATAATTCAATATAACAAAATATAATAATTATTTTTGATTAAACCGGTTGAACTGGTCCGATCTGCAGTAAGACTGATTTGCTTACCGGTCTGGTTTTTAAACCATTGGTTTGTTATACCATGGATTTTTGAATTTTAGAATGTTTCTCACAGATGAGAATCCAATTTTGATTTTAACGCATGGAGACAGTTTGAATGGTGAGGATAGGATGAATGGGAGACTGAAAATATGTGAATATTTGGGAATAGCTGAGACAAGTGGTGCATATGACATACCATGTTTGACAGAACAGGGGATTCTGGCTGAAGAATCTGATCCAGTTACTGCATTTGCCCTTACTGAAGCAATTTACAGGGCTTTACTACAATCTGATAGAGCCCATCTTCCCAAGAAGAAAATCAAGGACTGGATAATCTTGTTCTTCAAATGGATAATGTGGTGGATTGCTTCATTCTTTGCAATTCTTGCACATTTCTTCTCAAGATTTGGCCATCACAACCATAAACTTAAAATGTGAATCAAGATTTTCATCGACGGTCGAGTTTTTAGGTACATTTAAAAACCCTAGTAATTTTCTTAAAAAAAATGTCATTTTGTGTGGTAAAAAAAAATCTTGATGTTTTGTGTTTTTTTTTTTTTTTTATGCTTTGATAGTGTGTTAAAAGACTTATTGCTTAATTGATTTGGTTCAAGTTGTATACTTGAAGTGCCATAATATTTTGAGTTGTGATGTTGATAAGATTTCACTATATGGCCCCAAGTTAGGAGCTTTTAACAAATTATAACATGGTGAGTAGTGCCTGTTTGGTGTCACTATTGACTATTGTTATTATTTTATGTCCACTTAATCTTGGATATGGTTGGCCATTACTCTTTGCTCTTTCCCATTTTTTGATATGTTTAAGTTGACAAATGAAGTGGATGAGGCCAAATGATTTGTCCTTATTTTTCCATGAATTGTCAAGAGATAATATATATTCATGTTAGATTCAAGTGGTTATTGTTATCATTATTTTTTACCTTTTTACTCTCATTTAAAGATTTACTAAGAGAATTCATTTCAGTATTATACTATTATACCATCATTGTTCATTTGAATGAATACCCTATTTTGCTCTTAAAGATGGAGTTAGGACTTAAGTGGTGTTAAATTTGTTGTTTTAAATGAGTTTTTGGTTCATGAAAATTATTACTATTAAATGTTATTGATTGGTGATTGGGTCATAAAAGAATTTGTGGTGGGTTCCAATTATGTTACTCCATACAGAAGAATCGTCCATTGAGCCGAGTCCAAATTAGCCTTATGCAATAGATGAACCCAATAATGTTTTAATTTAAAACTACATTTTCTTTTGCCAAGTTATTGGGAATTTAAATTTTAGATGCATAATGGTAAATAAATAAATATATGGCCTTTTTATTTATTTATTTAATTTTTTAAAATTAGTGGGTATGAATTTGATAATACAGCTTTGCATGGGTGCAGTGAGTTGGAATTTCAAGGCAGTGGTCCTCTGTAGTTTTTGTCTGGTCTCAGTAACGAACAAAATGGTTTCATGACCTTTCCTTTTCATTTGCTGTCATCATAATATCTACCATATATTTGTCCCTTTCTTTTTAACTACAAACTTTTTTTTTTCGCATCAATCAATTTCATTGGGTAAACAACCTTACAATGATTAAAAATAAAAAAAATAAGATATAAATGTATACGTATCTATAACATAAATATATTTTAAAACTATACAGATGTTTTTAATGATTATGAAAATATATAAAAAGAAAGAAAAATTTTGATCCAAATAAGCCTTATGATCATGATGAGCAAATGTTTTAAAAATAATACAAATTTTTTTCAAGTTATTGGGAAAAATTTTAGATGTACAAAAATAACTTAAAAACGGCCTTTTATTTATTTATTTAATTTTTGTTAGTGGGTATGAATTTGATAATACAGCTTTGCATGGGTGCAGATTTTTCAAGTGATATCCTCTGTAGTTTTTGTTGTTTTTAACGAACAAAATGGTTTCATGACCTTTCCTTTTCATTTGCTGTCATCATAATATCTACCATATATTTGTCTTGATGGTCCTGCATCAATCTTGTGGAATGTCGGCCCAAGATCCTCAAAAATATAAGATATAAAATGTCCATATTCTTTTAAAACTATACAGATGTTTTTAATGATTATGAAAATATATAAAAAGAAAGAAAAAATTTTGAATGTGAAGAAAGGAAAAGTTAAAAATTTCAAAAAAACCACAAAAATAACTTAAAAATGCAATTTAAGTGAATGAGTTGGTCTTTAAAGCTTTTTGACGCCGCTCGATTTGTCTTGTTCTTCTTCAACTTGCTCTTCATACCGCTTATGAGTCTTTCGCCATATCGGACCACCTTTTTCGGGCTATTGCCGCCATGGCTTGAAAGCTATCCGAAAATTCATCGAATTAAAACTTTCTCAAGGATCACTAGGTTTTAACCTCTATTCTAAAAGACCCCGCCTAGCTCCGATTAGTCCCCGCCAGCGCTAGGCCCTCCTTGTCCGCCACGTTATTTTTCCAATTAGATCTCGCTAACGCCGCTCAGTCCCGTCTTAACCCCGCCTGTGCTCCGCTTTAAGCTAGACCCCAACCTACCGCCAGCCTAGCGCTAGCGATTTTTAGAACACTTGGTTTTAACACGTAGTTACTAATAGGGTTACTTTATTATTCTTGGTCTCAATGGTCTTATTTAAGTCACCTCCTCCTTGTCAACCAATTGATCACCTCTGCGCCTCATTATGAGCAATATCGATGGTTGAGGTTCGTAGACCACCGACGCTCCTTGTTTCCTTGCACATATTTATCATTGTTCTTAACCGTCATGTTGTCTCCATTGCCATACAATTCCCCACCATCAAAATTGGTATGATTTTCTCCTGCTATCGACGATTGACATCAAGCTTCTCAAGGATATCGAACGAGTTTGGTCACAATACCCGATGTAGAAGCTTCGTTATCCGGGTTGTCTTTGAGGCCCGTCCTTTTTGTTTTTCACTTGTACCCAAGTTTCACCCACCTCCTTATCCTTTTTAGCCTGAGACCTCCCCTATTATAGTGCTTGCCCGCCGAACTACTACGATGACGCACCTCAACATCCGCTGTTTTACCTCATGAGTTGTGAATTGTCTACAATGATTAATGTTATGACCTACAATTCGACAATGAACACAATATTCCTAATATTTTCATATCGAGATGGAAACAAAAGAGCATGTCCCAATCGTTCAACCATTATGCATTCTTGAAAGGAGAGCTAAGATCTAATTCGACAAGAACACGGACAAAGTGACCCACCTCACCACGTTAAAAACGATCGTCAATTTGCATATGAGTACCTATGGCATGCCAAGCCGTTTAAATCAATGAAAGATGCCAATATTCCAAACTAAACTCATAAATACGCACCCAAACCCGAGCCTTTTACGTGTTAATTTTGTACGCGGATTAAAATCGAATCCAATTTATGATAAGAATTGAACCCGGGGATAAATTCCACGTCGCCCTCAAGAATACGTTGTCTGTCGCTCATGTCCGATATTTGAATGTTGTAGTGTCCTTTGCCCAGGGGTATGAATTTCCAAGGAGATTTATGGTTCCGTATCTTTGATGCAGGTTGTGTTTGAGATCATCCAATGTCATGGGTTTCGTACCGCCTTAGGAAAAATCACAAATTCCAATTAATGAGTTTCTAAGTTCCGCGATTCGTTGTTGATAAATATCCTCGTCCATTGTAACGGAAAAAAATTCCCACTTTTTAATCAAGCTTACAGCGTCTCTCCCTTGAAACGGTATGAGAACAAGATTACATGGATTTAGGTCCTGTTCCATCGGTTTGGTGTAGCATATCAATTTTCTCGCAAATTCCGATCCTCAAGCGTCGTAAGTTGCACGTTGTGGGACGTAGAAGCACCATGAATAGCATTTATTGAACCATGCAAGAGTGCAATAGAAATTAGGGTTTGTACAAACCCTAGTCGGATTAGGGTTTTGTTAGGAATTTTATTGTTTAGATTTTGATGAATGCCATGTAAAACTTAGAATAGAAAGTTGGCACCCCAATTCTTGCTGTCAGAAAATGTATTGTAACAATTAGAGTGGCCAAGCCGAGTTAAGTCGGCCCGCCTTAACATGCGAAGAAGAAATCAAGGCTTGAAGGAAAACTCACGAGAGACAATTGAGACAAAAAAGAAGAAAGTTATGACATGAACTCGAAGAAGCGGTGAGATGCAATGAGTGGAACATCATCAAGTCAACTCAAGAGAAAGCCAAGTCTCAAGTTGACAAGAAGTCATCCATGATTGGAAGGTCGACTCTAAGTCACCTGGGGAAAGCAAGGAAATGCAAATCAAGTCGAGATAATCGTAAAAAGAACCGTTGCCGCAATCAAGAGATTTACTTAAACAAGTAATATCTCCATACCACCTTTCTTGGAGTGCTCATCCCGGAAGCGTGCAAAAGGAATGAACGATGGGAAGCACTACACCGTGTCGAACTCGAAAAGGTGAAGGAACAATTCATACGAGGAAATGACAATTCCAAGAACTCGCAAACCAACGATCGCAAAGTAACTTTCAAAAATAAGTCTATCTCTTCAACGGGCAAATTTTTGAAAGTTCACTATAAAAGGCCGAGGAGTTTGTTTGAGAAGGATGATGAATGACACACGTGAGATATACAAGCTTTTCAAAATCAAAACATTCTCAATCCTCAAACTACATCTCAAGTACATCAATCCAACACTTACCTGTGAAGGAAAGAGAACTTCAATCGAGTTGAAGAGGAAAATACGAAAACAAGGGGTCTACATTCCGGGAAGGATTGTAGAAAGGTTCAAGGTTGAACCAAGTCATAAGCTTTTGGAGGGCTTCGTGATCAAATCCAAAGTGCTTAAGCAAGTGAGTCAGTAGTAGCAAAGCCTGCCTGTGAAGAAGTTCGAGTCGTGACGAGAAGCCACCGAGTGATCAAGGCGTCTCCAGATCGATTCCCAAAGGATCAAGTCGGCCGTTGTGATCAAGACTTGTATCCGGATCTGCTTACCACTTTGTAAACCGATCATTACTTAGTGGATTCCTCCAGAGTTGGAGAAGAGAGGAGTAGAAGAATTACCCCATCTTCGAACCTCTATAAAAACTTTATTGTGTCATTTACATTTCAAAGATTTAAATTTCTCGCACTTTTAATTGCTTATATCTCACGATAAATTTGCTATCCATTTGATAATTTATAAGTACTAAATCAAGTCAGAAAAACTTGCTTAATCAAACTTAAGGGTATTAAGTCTTCCAATAAAAACAAAACCACAACAGTTGAAATTATACCCAATGACTAAGTTACTCTATTAATGTACTCAAAATTTCAGAAAATGCATTGAGAGATTAACTCTCTTGAGTGACTAATTCGATCATGTCCATCAAGGACACAAAATGTAGAACTCAGAGATTTAAAAGGACTAAATCGAAAATTTGGTAAGGTTTATTCAACCCCCTTCTAAACCTTACACTTACACCCCTCGGGACCTACAAGTGGTATCGGAGCGGTTGGTTCATTGAACCCTCCGACTGCAGTTCTTAACTAGATCTCCAAACTTTTCAAAGTCCGCTTTAGTACTTAAACTTTCAAAACTCTTTTCTATCATTAAAAGTTATTATCATGGAAGCAAATCTAACACGCATTCCTATGTTCACTATTGAAGAATTTGATGATTGGAAAATTCGTATGCGAGCTCATCTATCAAAGATTACACGATGAGATGTGGATAGTGATAGAAGATGGGCCTCTCGCAAATATTAAAGGTGAACACAAACTGCGAAGAGTTGCGGTGAAGGAGAAGAAGATCTTGCTCCCAGGACCACCATGGTTGAAAAACCAAGAACCGAGTGGACAAATGATGACAGAAAAAGGTACAACCTGGACAATGTAGCCAAGGACATCCTGTATAAAACCTTGGACAAAGCCATGTTCAATAAAGTCAAATCTTGCAAAACGGCTAAGGAAATCAGGACAAGTGACATTGATTTGTGAAGGCTCGAGCAAATCAAAGAAAACAAACTATCGGTGGCTGTACGAGAAGTTTGAAAATTTCAAAATGATCTCGGAGAGAACCTGGATCAACTGGATGCTCGGTTTACGAAATCACAAATGAGTCTGTCTACACTTGGAAAGGAATATACACAAAGGAAATGTGTATGAAGATCCTAAAAAGTCTTCCAAATGAATGGGAAATGAAGGTCATGGCATTGAGACACTCCATGGACCTATCAAAGACATCCAATCATGAGTTATTCTCGGACCTCAAAGCCTACGAGTTTGAAAGAAGGAAAGACCAGGAAGAGACAAATGTACCCCAAAACAAATTTGCTCTAATTGTCAAAGATGGGAAGAGAGTTGAGGTCAAAGAAGCAATTGACCCGGAAGAAATAGCCCGATGGTTAAAAGATTTAACAAGTTCTTTAACAAGAACTACAAGAGAGGAAAGGGCGAATCTTCCGAAGACACTCGGCTCCCCTCTAAATCAAGGAAGACAGGCCAACCAAGAGAAACAGATCATCAAAAAGTTGAATATCAAAGGGTGACAACTCAAGAATGGAAAGAGCCGATCAAAAGTCAATATCTATGTTGGAACTCAGTAGACAACCAGGTCACTATGCAATTGATGCTCATATCCTGTAGTCAACAAGTACAGGGGATGAAGAAGAAAGGAAGGTCTTCAGAGAAAGAAGACAGAAAAAGAAAAGGGCAATGATGGCTGCAGAGATCTGCTGAGATAGCCAAGTCAGGGAGGGACGGTGACTCAGAGAAGCGATGGTGACTACTCAAGTGACTCTGAAGAAGAAGCCTTGATCTGCCTGATGGCCAAAGAACAAGATCAAGAAGATGAGGTACAATCTAACTCAACAAGCTCGGACACACTAGTGATAGTGGATCGTGACACACACACTTCATCACCTACAGATCTTTATGATTCATTAGGCAAAATGATGAAAGATTTTGAGCACATTAAAACCTCACACACACTATTGAATGAGGAAAACAAATACTCAAAAGTCAAAACTCAAAGTCGACTAAGGAGCCGAGTACTCTAAGTCAAATAGCCGATGAGAATAAAAGTTTAAAGAGGAAAATGCTAAATTAATAAAGCGAAATTGCTTTGCTATAGAAAAGAGGGAGAATGACCTCAAGAATGTTATTGCCTCATTCACAAAGGCATCTAAATCATTGGATGATCTTATTATGAGTCAAAAAGAATGTGGAGACAAGACAGGGCTGGATTCAATTCCTCTATGCTATGTCAAACCTCAAGAGTAATTTTGGAAAAAGGATCTTCAAGTCATGAAGAATCTGAAAGATCCAAAACTCTAAATGTTGCACACACATTCACTTCAAAGCACAATACTAAGCAAACTGGTCTTGGTTACAAAGGAAAAGGAAAACAGCCCGATTGAGAGTCTTTGAAAGGGCACCGAGAAGAGATTCACCGAGTCCTCAAAAACTCCAAACAAAAATACTCAGAAAAGAAAAAGCAAAGCTACCAAAACCCCGAAAATCCATAAAAGAAATACATATAATGGGAATGGTAGAAAATATCCAAGCCAAGTGATTGGAATAATGTGAACTATCACTGAGACTTATGGAATACAAGCCCAAATGGCAAAGGCCAGAACTCAACAAAGGCCATTCCAAAAGCATAAGAGCTTTCATCAAAGACACATATGCACCTAGGCACTACACTCAAAGACACCACAATTACCCAAGAAAGGCAATTGCTAAAACACATATGCAGTATACAGACAAAAGAGACAATTTGTATGAACCTGACTCTCCCAAGCAATTTGCCAGGATTAATTATGATTATGGCACGATAGATGGCAACCTCTTGAGTCAAATCATTTGGCTATAGGTTGGTTGGATCATCTTATAATTCTAACCCCTCGGACCCGGACAAGCATGGGTACCTAAAACTTAATTTCCTTGATTGCGGGTTCAAGGAACAGTGAGTGCCAAGGAACCTGGTACATGGATAGTGGTCATTCCGGACATATGACAGAAATAAGAGAAATCACAAAATTCAAGGAAGTCAAAGGAGCCAAAGTTATATTCGGAGGAAATGAAGCTCCTGGTGAAATAAGAGGCATTGGATCCATCAAGAAGAATGGATTAGAAATCATAGATGTTGCATATGTTGAAGGACTAAACTTCAATCTACTAAGCATCATCAACTTTGTGACAAGGGCTACAATGTTGGATTCAACATGGGCATATGCCAAATCAAAGACATTGAATCAAATGAAGTGGTCTTTGCAAGGATGTAGGAGAAAAATATGTATGTGGTGAATTGGTCAATCGCAACACCCAAAGACTGCTCTACTTGCAAAGAGCAAAGTCAATCAAGTTGGTACGTGGCACAAAAAAGTCGAGTCATCCAATTTCAAAACAATCAACAAACTTGCAAGAAGTCATCTTGTGGAAGGACTTCCAGGACTCGATATACAAGAATGAGAGTATATGTGACGCATGTCGAAGGAAAACAAATCAAGTCGTCATTCAAAGAAAAGACATGCCCATCCTCAACAAGAATATTGCATCTACTCCATATGGATCTATTTGGCCCAAAGTGGAACCAAACAAAGATAAGTGGAAAGAAATACACCTTGGTGGTAGTAGATGACTACTCAAGATATACATGGACAATATTCATGTGTAAGAAGAAAGAAACTCTACAAAAACTACCACAAATTGATGAAAAGGATTCAAAACGAGAAGAGTCAAACCATTATCAAAATAAGATCGTATGCAGGAATCGAGTTTGTCAATGGAATAATAACTCGAGTTGTATTGAGAATGGTATTGGTCATGAACTCGGCACAAAGGACTCCACAAAGAGAATGGAGTTGCGAGAAAGAAGAAATAGAACCCTCAAAGAAGCGAAAGACCATGTTAGGTCAAGAGAGTTACCAAAAAGATTTTGGGGTCAAGCAATCAACACGACTTGCTACACCCAAAACAGATGTATGATAAATGACGGTGACAAAGACTCCCTATGAAATGGATCGGAAGAAAACCAAATGTTGCATATTTCGTAATATTTGGATGTAAATGCTTCATCCACAACAATGGCAAAGACAATCTAAAGGCTTTTGATGCTAAAGGCGATGAAGGTATCTTTTTAGGATACTCACCAAAGCAAAGCCTACGAGAATACTCAACAAAAAGGACTATGGTCGTGAAGAATCCATTCATGTGGTATTTGATGAGTCAAACATAAATGGAGAAGACATTGAAGAGTCACCGATAAGTTTGAAACATCCAACCATACAGAGAGAGAGTCCCTATCTTTGGCAAGTGGGAATTATCAATTGAGAAGAAGATGAGATAGTTTGAACCTCAAAAACAATTTGGAAAATTTGCGGCTAAGTGATTACGAGAGAGTCGACCACGAACACAACAAGTCGATCAACCCAGCTAACTCACTCCAACTCCGATGTAAGATGGTGAGAGACCATCCACGAAACTTGTCATTGGAAATATAAGAGAAGGTGTCAAGACAAGATCGAACTCAAAAAGCAATGTTCACATGCTTCATCTCGCAAATAGAGCCAAAAGATGTGTCACAAGCATGGATGACACACATTGGATTCAAGCCATGCAAGAAGAGTGAATCAATTTGAGAGAAATAAAGTATGGGAACTAGTGCAAAGACCCATACATCAAAATGTTATTGGAACCAAATGGGTGTTCGAAATAAGATGAACGAGGAAGGTTACGTGGTAAGAAACAAAGCAAGACTAGTAGCCAAAGGATATTGCCAAGAAGAAGGAATAGATTTTGATGAAACATTTGCCCCGTAGCAAGATTGGAAGCTATAAGGATGTTTCTTGCCTATGCACTCACAAGAATTTCATTGTATATCAAATGGATGTAAAGAGTGCATTTCTAAATGGCCTATTGGAAGAAGAAGTGTATGTTGAACAACCTCCAGGATTTGAGCGAGAAGACTCTTGGAGACAAGGTATACAAACTCAAGAAAGCCTGTGACGGATTGAAACAGGCACCCGCAGGCATGGTATGATACCTGTCACAATTCCTAATCGAAAATAGATTCACAAAAGGAAAAGTAGATAGAACACTTTTCTTTAATTCAAAACAAGAAGAGTATCTTTGCTTGTTCAAATATATGTTGATGACATCATCTTTGGATCCACCAACAAAGAGTCATGTGAAAAATTTTCAAACCTCATGCAAAGTAAATTTGAAATGAGCATGATGGGAGAGTCGACATTCTTCCTTGGACTTCAAGTGAAACAATGAAGGATGGAACCTTCATAAGTCAAACAAAATACACCGTAGATTTAACGAAGAAATTTGGTATGGAGGAGAAGTCTTCTAAAAATACCAATGAACACATCGATTAAAATGGACATGGATGCGGATGGCAAGCCTCAGAGATCAAACAAGATACGAGCACTTATTGGATCATTGCTCTATCTCACGGCTAGCGCAGCCGGACATCACTTTTGTTGTAGGTGTATGTGCAAGATTTCAATCTGCTCCAAAAGAGAGCCATATGACAAAGACTAAGAGAATATTAAGATACTTGAAAGGAAGCCAAGAAGTAGGCTATGGTATCCAAGGAAGGTGGATTCAAGCTAATTGGCTATTCGGACTCTCGACTATGCTTGATGCGAGTGGACGGACAGAAGAGTACTTGAGGCACATGTCAAATGCTTGAAAGACTAATTTCCTGGTTTAGCAAGAAGCAAAAACTCAATAGCCACCTCTACAAATTTATGAGCGGAATACATAGGCTGCGGCAAAATTTGTTGTGCCCAACTCCTATGGATGAGACAAAGTGAGAGATTATGAAGTTGAAGAAAAAGAAATTCCAATCATGTGTGATAACACAAGTGCAATGCAATCACTCATAATCTTGTGTTGCACTCAAGAACAAAACATATTGATGTCGATATCACTTCATAAGAGACCATGTTGAAAAAAGGACATCATCCTGGAATATATCTCAACCGATAAACAACTAGTGACATCTTCACAAAACCATTATGTGAGTCAAGATTTGAAGAACTCAAACATGAGTTGGGGCTAATTAAGCTAAGTTTCGAGACACGAAGAATCAAAGAAAAGAAATGGAACAGAAAGAAGGTGAAAAAGAGTCAAAAACAAAAATCACCAAGAATCACCAGATCGGAAAGTCACTATACCAAGTCACCGTGATAAATTGAGTCACTAAGAGAAATGTGAGAAGCGAGTTAAATCGGCCTAAGAGATAAGTTTGAATAACTTATGAGCAAAGTGACAAAAACGCAATCGTTTAACTTAGCGGGAATGTTTTAAGAGACACGTCATAATGATGATGTGTATAGACATAAAGCTGCACACCAAGCCTATGATTGGATATAAATGTTTGCCGCATTAAATACGAGACATGAACTGCTCAATATGCGTGCGAAATCCAAGCCGTTGATTTCGATCACAATTCAAAAACCGCTGCACGCCCTTTCATAAACCATATTTAAACCATTTTCGTCTGTTTATCTCTCACACTTCTAAAAACTGTTCAATCTCTTTCTCTCAAAAGGCAAAGGCAAAATACTCTCGAAACCCTATCAACCTTCAAACCAATTTCTGAATTTTTCTTGAAATTATTCTCGAGAAATGGCACCAACTTATGACTTTACCAAGTTGGGAAAACAAATCCACACCAGTTCGACCATGGATTTCGACGGAATGGTAAAGCGGTCCGACGACACCCTGGTAAAGAAAATCGCTGAAAAGTTGGAAACGTCCTGGGCTAAAACCGTTTCTAACACTAGAATATCCGATGACCTACGTGGAGGAGGTCGCACAATTCTACGTGAATGCCGAGATTCACGATGAAGGAATCAAGTCATCTGTTCACGGGAAGCGGTGACTATCACCGCCAAGGATTTGGTGAATATTGCTCACTACCGAGCAGAAGGAGCAACCGAGATTAAGGAAGTGATGTAAACTTGGGCGCATGGAAAGAGATAGCCAAGTCCGACGCTTTCGACAAAATAATATACACAAAGAAACAAGAGAGGCTGAAAGGAGGATTATCACAAATTGTTGGACATAGTTGCCAAGTGTATCGACATCAAATTTGGCGACTTTGACCAACCACAAAGGCAAAGCCGATTGTGATGGCTGCAATCATCGAGAAAAGAAGATAAATCGGGCTGAGTTTATCTACAAAGCAGACTCTGCCCGAACGTGGGGAACAAGTCCTTCAAAGAAGATAGGTCATTTGGAGGATCCCTAGGATATGGCCTGGTGATTGGCCGGCTATTGGAGGTGAAAGGAGTCCCTCTTAGACATGGGAAGGCTTTCCATGTTAACAAGAGGATGTTGAGCTAATCTCTCTCGGTGCTCGGAAAGCGAGCGTACGCCAAGAGAGTTGACACACCAGGGGGAATCACTGACCAAGACACACCGCTTCCTCTCCAAAGAAGAAAGTGCCCCTGCGCACCGCCAAGAAGATCACGCCTGCAAAGAAAGAAAACCAAACATGCTCCTACCCCCTGCAGCCAGAGTCACCCGCCCCAGCCATGCCATGTCACCCGCTTGCAAAGCGGCGGTCGAGAAGGACTCCCAAATACCTTCTCCGATCGTCAAAAGGAGGAGAACCGACAAGCCCTAGACGGCGGCTCCTCGAAACAAACACAAGCACCAGGCCCGGCCGCCCAAGACTCGAGAGGACACCGCCTCAAACTAAATTCCCCGGTACAAACCAGAGACGAAGAAGACTCGTCAAGCGCCCGAACAGAGAAACCAAATGAGTCGGTTACTCGGCTAGCACATATACCCGAGACTACTCGGAGAAGTAGAGTCTCCGGATGTAATTGATGAAACACCAAGTCTGCTGAAGGTGATCGCAGAGGCAACCCGAAGACACAATCAAGCACAAGAAGAACCAAGCAAATAGTGATGTTATGATCCTATCTCCACCTTACCCGGACATCCAAAATCGTCTGCGTGAGTGGAGAAAATGGAAGTTGAGCAAGTCAAGGAACAGTTCCAACGGCCCGAGTTCATAGAAGAAGAAGAGGAACTGCTAAATTTCCTCGGATTAACTACTGTGCTCCCGGCCACGGATGAAGACAACTCGCATAGACATTCTCCGTGCATCTACAAGGACAAGGAGAGAGAAAAGCAAGTCAAGAAGAAGCAAGCACGAGAGAAGGCAAGCATCCGCCCTATCTCCGGCACTACGTAACACACACATCCTCTTCTTGATGTCTTCTCTGCGAAAGTGACGAGGAACCGAGAATGCTTCGCCACGCGGAAGAATTGCAAATGCAAAGCAAGCATTGCATGAATCAAGAATCCTTCACGAGCAAAGACTAATGGAGGGACCAGGAGAGTCCTCCGAACACACCGAAATCGATCCAATGGGAGTGGTTCAAGAAATAGCCACTGTTGTTCTGCTACCACTTCCCCACTCACTCGGAAGAAGCAATAAGGAGATGGCGATGAAACGGGATAGTGGGGACCCCCGAGCCAACCCCTATTGAAGGTCTTACCACCGCCCCAACGGCCGAGCAATCAATCGGAATGGCCAGGAGTTTGGAGACGAGTGACCCCACTCCAAGTCACTCGGTTGGTGCGCCACCGAGGGGAAACTCCTCCACCGCAGCAAAGGTCGGAGGATGCTTTGCAGATGACTCGACAAAGAAGCAAGGAGGCGAAGAAGAGAAATTACAATCACAAGAAGAACAACAAGTTGCCATCAACGAAGCTCGGCATTGAGACTGTCTCACCGAGGTGCCAACCGCTCTCGAAGGCTAATGACGCCAGCTGATGCGATCGAGGCACGAGGAAGGAACAACCCTGGAGTTAACACTCTGGCGATGAAAGTGCAATCCATGGGGTTGAGACTCCAATGGATGCCATCAGAAGACCCTAAGACAAACCGACACTGTCGAAAGGGAGGACGAGCCTCGCAGCAGAGAGACCGCTGGAGGAAATGAAGGCCCACGGGAGATTGAGACTTCCTGGGTAAAGAGGCCAAGTAGAGAACATCCCTCCCGCAATCATCGACCCATCCGAGAAGGAGATCGCACTTCATGATTCCCAGGACAACCCGATGTCACTTTTCCGGGATCGAGAAGGTGAAGAAGAAGTTGAGTCAACCCCATGACAAATCCAAAAGACTCACCGTGGATGTTCCAGCACGAGCAAGTCTCGATCCCAAGACTACTCGCCAAACCTTTAATTTTGATGATGAGCCACCTATGGAAATCTCATCATCGTCCGATGACGCTCGATAAGGCCGAGGACCGCCCATCAAATGGAGAAATCACCAGACCAACGAAGTTAAAAAGATACCGAGCTCGGCTCACCAAGTCTACTCCACAATGAACCCACCGAACAACGGACTCACCGCACAGGCTCCTCAAGGCTGCAGCAGGATCGATTCCCAAAAGAACTTCACGCGCACCGCTCATCATCGAACGCATCCCGATCGGGCGGTGATGAATCTTTTGTGGAATCTTTCCCTTTCTCACCGGAGATACGAACTCCACGAAGAGTCGAAAATGAACAAGCACGCTATCACAAACCACCTCCTGTTCTTCCAACAAACACCATTGTTCCAAATGATTATGACTTCGATGATGTATGGCCATCACCGCAATGAAGAATCACCAAGTTCGAGAAGTGTTCAAGGCACTCTTTGTCAAGTTGAACGGATGGAGAGGCATCAAGCCTCTTTGGACATGCGCTGGACAACAGATGCCACCCTTACAAAATTGACTTAAGAGGCATAACTTGATTCGAATAAGGAATGGTGGCAACAAAAAGAAACAATGCGTGTGGAACAGTGAGATACTTGACAATTGTTCAACAAGTTGATGGTGTGGAGAGTCGAAAATGCCGATCGAAAACGAAGCCGAGGGAACACATTGAGCATATGCATGAAGCTCACACCGCCGAGATCAAGTCAACTGCGTGAGCGAAATGCAAATGATATACGGCGTTTGGAAGAACACATGACAAGAAAATTCAGCCTTCTCATGGCCGAGATGAAGCCGATTTCAGAATCCAACGCTACTGCTCAATTCCGTCTTTGCATACAACGCAGCAGACTTGAAGCAGAATTCAACCATCGAAGACTTCGACTTCATGCTTGCCAAAGATGTTCCTCGGGGTTCCTCTATCCTTTGATGATGCCAAAAAGGGGGAAGAGGAATACCTTAAAGCAAAAAAATCAAGTTTGAAAAGAAAGGAGCAAAAGAGTCGGGAAAATCAATTGAGGAAGTCCTAAAATGAAGAAAGGAAAACTTGTTGAGGGGGAAGGATCGGCAGATGTAACATTGATGATTGCACAAACTCCCCAACAAGGTCCTCACACAAATGACATTATAAGCGGCAAACTCCCGGTGACTCGCCACTCCAACACTGGGCTTTGTATCTATGGGCCGAGAAGAGAAAATCAATTGAAGCGGGATGAAGGAAGTGGAAGGAAGAATGGATGCCAGGGTGATGAACATCTTGAAAGAACATGGAGGCATTCCATTGGACAGAGACACCTATGCCATCTCGTATGTCGGACAGAGCCACGATCAACGATGAATTTAAAACGCCGAGTCTCGAGGGATACTTTGCAAATATGTCTATGGCTCAAGCTTGGGATCTGATTGGGAAAAGGGTCTCACGTTATGTGAAGAAGGCGACAGCGGCACAACCTAAGAAATCGCTCTGGGTCACTCCGCCGGGCACTCACCGGAAAGAAGAAGACTCGATCAAAGATACGCCCGCAGGTAGAGGAAGAAACAAAGAAAGGAGGAAGAAGCTTGACCTAGGCCTCCGCCCAAGAACATTGAATACGTAGATCCAGGGAAGAAAGGAGGGATCTATCAATGGGCTGGCTTGACCAAGTGGCAAATTTGCGAGTGGCTAAAACTAACGCCGAGTATGCAAAAAGAATAGAAGAAGAACAAAAGACAAACTCAGCTATGGGAGGAGAGACAGAAAGATTAAGAAGAGATGAAGCGCCAGGAAGGCATATGAGAAGAAAAAGAAGGCAATGATGACGAGAAGAAGAGAAGAAGAGAAGAAGATGTCGATCAAGATGAAAGAAGGAGACAAATGAAGGAGATGAAGTGTTCATTGTCCAACCTTCGTGTATTTTATATGTAAATACATACAATGTAAGTCTTCTCGTAATAAAGCTACAAATTTTCTATTTTTTGAAGACTATTATATACTCGATACACCTTGTAAACAACAGTTAAGTACAAGAATGATATGATCAATAAAAAGATTGATTCTACGCATACATTCTATGTCAATACACTATCTCAGTATGTATCTTTGTTATTTGCATCCGCGTATGATTTAAGTTTTGGCATCATCAAAAAGGGGAAAATTGTTAGGAATTTTATTGTTTAGATTTTGATGAATGCCATGTAAAACTTAGAATAGAAGTTGGCACCCCAATTCTGTCAGAAATGTATTGTAACAATTAGAGCCGCCAAGCCGAGTTAAGTCGCCTACGCCTTAACATGCAAGAAGACAATCAAGGCTTGAAGGAAAACTCTGGCGAGAGACAACATGAGTCAAAGAAAGAAGAAAGCAGACAGAACTCGATCAAGAAGCAATGAGATGCAACAGTGGAACATCACCAAGTCAACTCAAGAGAAGCCAAGTCTCAAGTCAAGTGACGGAAGAGTCATCCAATGATTGGAAGTCGACTCTAAGTCACCTGGGGAAAGCAAGGAAATGCAATCAAGTCGAGATAATCAGAAAAGAACCGTTGCACGTAAATCAAGAGATTTACTTAAACAAGTAATATCTCCATACCACCTTTCTTGGAGTGCTCACCCCGAAGCGTGCAAAAGGAATGAACGAATGGGAAGCACTACACCGTGTCGAACTCGAAAAGGTGAAGGAACAATTCATACGAGGAAATGGCAATTCCAAGAATCGCAAAACCAACGACGCAAAGTAACTTTCAAAAATAAGCTATCTCTTCAACGGGCAAATTTTTGAAAGTTCACTATAAAAGGTCGAGGAGTTTGTTTGAGAAGGATGATGAATGACACACGTGAGATATACAAGCTTTTCAAAATCGAAACATTCTCAATCCTCAAGCCTACATCTCAAGTACATCAATCCAACACTTAAAACTTCGATTTGTCTTGTTCTTCTTCAACTTGCTCTTCGTCTTTCGCCATATCGGACCACCTTTTTGGGGCTATTGCCGCCATGGCTTGAAAGCTATCCGAAAATTCAGTCGAATTAAAACTTTCTGAAGGATCACTAGGTTTTAACCTCTATTCTAAAAGACCCCGCCTAGCTCCGATTAGTCCCCGCCTAGGCGCTAGGCCCTCCTTGTCCGCCTACGTTATTTTTCCAATTAGATCTCGCCTAACGCCGCTCAGGTCCCGTCTAACCCCGCCCAGGCTCCGCCTAGGCGCTAGACCCCAATCTACCGCCCATCTAGCGCCTAGCGATTTTTAGAACACTGGTTTTAACACGTAGTTACTAATAGGGTTACTGTTATTCTTGGTCTCAATGGTCTTATTTAAGTCAGCCTCCTCCTTGTCAACCAATTGATCAGCCTGCGCCTCATTATGAGCAATATCTGATGGTTGAGGTTCGTAGACCACCAACGACGCTCCTTGTTTCCTTGCGCATATTTATCATTGTTCATAACCGTCATGTTGTCTCCATTGCCATACAATTCCCCACCATCAAAATTGGTATGATTTTCCTCCTGCTATTGACGATTGACATCAAGCTCCTCAAGGATATCGAACGAGTTTGGTCACAATACCCGATGTAGAAGCTCCGTTATCCGGGTTGTCTTTTGAGGCCCGTCCCTTTTGTTTTTCACTTGTACCCAAGTTTCACCCACCTCCTTATCCTTTTTAGCCTGGAGACCTCCCCTATTATAGTGTTTGCCCGCCGAACTACTACGATGACGCACCTCAACATCTCACTGTTTTACCTCATGAGTTGTGAATTGTCTACAATGATTAATGTTATGACCTACAATTCGACAATGAACACAATATTCCTAATATTTTCATATCGATGGAAACAAAAGAGCAATGTCCCAATCGTTCAACCATTATGCATTCTTGAAAGGAGAGCTAAGATCTAATTCGACAAGAACACGGACAAAGTGACCCACCTCACCCGTTAAAGAACGATCACAATTTGCATATGAGTACCTATGGCACAAGCCGCCAGTAATCAATGAAAGATGCCAATATTCCAAACTAAACTCATAAATACGCACCCAAACCCGAGCCTTAGACGTGTTAATTTTGTACGGATTAAAATCGAATCCAATTTATGATAAGAATTGAACCCGGGATAAATTCCACATCGCTTCCTCAAGAATACGTTGTCCCCGCTCATGTCCGATATTTGAATGTTGTAGTGTCCTTTGCCCAGGGGTATGAATTTCCAAGGAGATTTATGGTTCCAGATGCTAGACAGGTTGTGTTTGAGATCATCCAATGTCATGGGTTTCGTACTTTAGGAAAATCACAAGACCAATTAATGAGTTTCTAAGTTCCGCGATTCGTTGTTGATAAATATCCTCGTCCATTGTAACGGAAAAAAATTCCCACTTTTTAATCAAGCTTACAAAGCGCGTCTCCCTTGAAACGGTATGAGAACAAGATTACATGGATTTAGGTCCTGTTCCATCGGTTTGGTGTAGCATATCAATTTTCTGCGAATTCCGATCCCCAAACGTCGTAAGTTGCACGTTGTGGGACGTAGAAGCACCATGAATAGCATTTATTGAACCATGCAATAGTGCAATAGAATTAGGGTTTGTACAAACCCTAGTCGGATTAGGGTTTTGTTAGGAATTTTATTGTTTAGATTTTGATGAATGCCATGTAAAACTTAGAATAGAAAGTTGGCACCCCAATTCTTGTCAAAATGTATTGTAACAATTAGAGCGCCAAGCCGAGTTAAGTCGGCCTACGCCTTAACATGCAAGAAGACAATCAAGCTTGAAGGAAAATCTGTGAGAGACAAAAAGTACAAAGAAAGAAGAGCGACAGAACTCGATCAAGAAGCGAGATGCAAACGAGTGGAACATCACCAAGTCAACTCAGAGAAGCCAAGTCTCAAGTCAAGTGACAAAGAGTCATCCATGATTGGAAGTGACTCTAAGTCACCTGGGAAAGCAAGGAAATGCGGTCAAGTCGAGATAATCAAAAGAACCGTTGCCGTAAATCAAGAGATTTACTTAAACAAGTAATATCTCCATACCACCTTTCTTGGAGTGCTCATCCCGAAGCGTGCAAAAGGAATGAACCAATGGGAAGCACTACACCGTGTCGACTCAAAA
This sequence comes from Rehmannia glutinosa, assembly GCA_016081115.2. Taxonomy (NCBI): domain Eukaryota; kingdom Viridiplantae; phylum Streptophyta; class Magnoliopsida; order Lamiales; family Orobanchaceae; genus Rehmannia; species Rehmannia glutinosa. Next base: position 118,827,979 of record CM071926.1, read on the forward strand.
GGTGAAGGAACAATTCATACGAGGAAATGGCAATTCCAAGAACTCGCAAACCAACGATCGCAAAGTAACTTTCAAAAATAAGCTATCTCTTCAACGGGCAAATTTTTGAAAGTTCACTATAAAAGGCCGAGGAGTTTGTTTGAGAAGGATGATGAATGACACACGTGAGATATACAAGCTTTTCAAAATCGAAACATTCTCAATCCTCAAGCCTACATCTCAAGTACATCAATCCAACACTTACCTTGTGAAAAAGAGAACTTCAATTAGTTGAAGAGGAAAATATCGAAAACAAGGGGTCTACATTCCGGAAGGATTGTAGAAAGGTTCAAGGTCAACCAAGTCTTAAGCTTTTGGAGGGCTTCGTGATCAAATCCAAAGTGCTTAAGCAAGTGAGTCAGAGTAGCAAGGCAAATGTAAGCCTGCCCCTGAAGAAGTTCGAGTCGTCACGAGAAGCCACCGAGTGATCAAGGCGTCTCTCATCGAGTCCCAAAGGATCAAGTCGGCCGTTGTGATCAAGACTTGTATCCGGATCATTACCACTTTGTAAACCGATCATTACTTAGTGGATTCCTCCGGAGTTGGAGAAGAGAGGAGTAGAAGAATTACCCCATCTTCGAACCTCTATAAAAACTTTATCGTGTCATTTACATTTCAAAGATTTAAATTTACTCGCACTTTTAATTGCTTATATCTCACGATAAATTTGCTATCCATTTGATAATTTATAAATCTACTAAATCAAGTCAGTAAAAACTTGCTTAATCAAACTTAAGGGTATTAAGTCTTCCTTCAAAAAACAAAACCACAACAGTCAAATTATACCCAATGACTAAGTTACTCTATTAATAAAATTTCAAATTGAGTCATGAGAGATTAACTCTACTGAGTGACTAATTCGATGTCCATCAAGGACACAAATGTTGTAGAACTCAGAGATTTAAAAGGACTAAATCGAAAATTTGGTAAGGTTTATTCAACCCCCTTCTAAACCTTACACTTACACCCCTTGGGACCTACGGGTTTAGACCAACTCTAGCAAAAGAACCCTCGAAGGAGACATGAGATCTAACGCAATCGAGCATGACATTTTTAGGGTTTTTTTAATCTACTAAGCTCATGGTTATTCTAAAACTATACATATCTTAAAAGTAAATATATTTTAAATTTATACGAATCTAAAACATAAATATATTTCAAATTTTTACGATCTATTGATCCAAAGATGAACAAGAGAAACCGCAATAGTGTTGGACAAATCGCCAGAATCTGCAGCTTGTTACTAATTATTTTTTCCAAAGAATAGGTCATCCGAATCTTATGCACAAATCGTCAACAAATGAGACAATATATTTGAAAGCAATTAAAGTATTAAGCAATTAACAGAAAACACAAACTACCACTTATTATGGGAACAAAACTTTCATTTATTAATAGAAAACAAACTCAAACAAAGGGGACAAATAGAGCTAAATGAAAAAATAAATAAGAACGGAACGAGAAATCTCTCCCAACCTCCCAACAAAGGAATAAGAAGATAAAGCGTTGACTTTTTTTTTGGGTTATCAAGAAAACTCGGCTCATATCAAATATATCTTATTTCTTTATCTAAACTACAATTTAAGAATTCTTTAGAGAAATCGATTTTACTATTGATTTGTGGTTCAATCGATTAAATTGGTTGAACAATAAGCCCGACCAAGACTAGTTATATTTTTATTATATTATAGAAAATATTGTAAAATTTAAGTCCTTAAGTAATTTTTGGTAATTACATGATCGGTTGTGGCATATTGAAATTGCGTTTTAAATTGTGATCGTTTTGGTCATTAATTGTTATCTCTTCTTTAATTTTATGTTCACTTGAGTTTATTTTTTCCCAAGCAAAGGTTTTTTCTCTTTTCGGATTTTCTTTAGGGATAAAAACATTCAACCCCCAAACTATTCAAGTTTTACACTTAACCATACGAACTTTTAATCGTTACACTTAACCCTCCCAACTATGCAAAATCTTACACTTTGCCTTAAATTACGATTTACCCCTAGCTATATGAAAGTTGTGTTACGATTTACCCTCTAAACTTCAAAGTTGTTGCACTTTACCACCTATGCCATAAATTTTATTGTATGATCTACATTTACTCCTCATGGTCTTGCGATCCTCGAAAATGGTATCGAGCCTTAGGTTTATTAAGAACTTTTAGTTAAATTTATTATATTTATGTAATTAACAATTGGTGAGGAGAAATTACTCCGAGATTATGGATCCGGACCGATGTCCGAGATATACCCCCTTACAGGATATATCGTCAAATATTGACAATGTATGCACAAGAACACCTTGACCAGGTTTCATATTGGGAATACCAACATGAAGAAAAGGAGCGAGGAAGGAGCCGACGGGAAACCTTAAAGCAATGCAAAATGCGAGCATATTGTAGGCGATTCTAGATGCTTAACTGCACTTATATGTTCACTTGATGAACCTTCAAGAAACGGTTCATGAAAATTCTCATCGAACAATGATTCCCGATGGAGTACCGTGGAACGAGATACTTCGACAAATCTAAGATCTCCAAGATCTTAGAGAAATCCGTAAGACGGTGCAATTATGGCAACCGCCATATTCATTTACCAAGACAAGTTCATCGATCCGAACTGGATGGAAACGATGGTGAAATATCGAAGAAACTCTTGAACTCCTTCATGATATTCGAAACGAATCAAGAACCTGGAGGACAGGCAAGTTCATCCTCGAGGAAGGAAACGTATTGATTTTGGGATAGTACCCTATTTACACCAAAAGGGGAAACCAAATCAAGTCATACGAAAAATGACGGATGAGGAAAAGCTCATTGCTCTAATCAAAGGAAAATCCATCAAAAATTAAAAAAGATGGATATTGAAAAGATGAATCTTAAAGATCTACACCGCGTAATCCTTTGCGGGATTAGGTATTGTAGATTTAAAGATGAACGCAAAGTGAGAATCGCCTTTGGTTACCTATGACCCACAAGGTAGACCAATTCCTCCACCACCGTCACCAGCTTAATCCTAACGTCGAAGAAAGTGCGGGTTCACATCATGGAGCTCGGGATGAGAGGATGCCACATGTTTGGGGATTTCACGACGGGGAGTGATCCACTTTCGGGGACAGGAGGTCGAAACCTCTTGCATGGAACTGCATAACCTACCTAAGGCCGAATGTTTATCGACGCCTTATGGAAGATCGCACCTCGACCCAATACATCCGTATGGGTTGATGCTAAATATGGACATCCCGATTTTAAAAACAGAGAAGTTCTCATTGATGAATGGGCTTGACTATGAGAGAATTTCAAAGAGAACCCTCGATCTTACAAAGGATTCATTCATTTTACTCCTTGAAATGAGTCTTGAAGGATCGGTGAAGATTGCTCGGGATATGACCGATGCTAGTACGAAGAGTTCGGTCACATCGGGGAATCACTTAAAGGAATTGTCGATGGTATGGCAAAACTATTCAAAATCCAATTCATCGGCACGGGTATTTCGAGGGATTAGAGGATGAAAAAAGAAAGAAATATAAACAAGCCCTCTATAGCCTTGAAAGTTCTCGGGATATTTGTCATATTGACGAATATATCAAGTTGTTCACCGAATACCGGTGGAAATCCAAGATTGAGGAAAAAGAAGCCGCACAACTATTCATTGCCAAGATCCCAAGTCCCCGGAGAGAAATGCTTATCGGGAATACAAGGGTGGAGTCAAGTAGAAACTAAGCGTGGCGAAAAATGTCTTTCCTAAAGGCCAAGTTATCCGAATGGTGCTATCAAGCGGCTCTGCGCACAAGAATTACAAGAGATTAAGAGGAATTAACAAAGCGCTTCCTCTATGTTACGTGGATAATGATATCCCAACAACATTGTGGGAGGTCAACCAAGCGCGCACAAGAAGAAGAAGTAGAGAAGCCATCCATATCGCGAGAGGAAGCAACAACAAAAGAAGCGTCTTCATGGAGACCTAGAAGGTTCTCGTCAAAACAAAAAGCCCGGTTATAAATCGGACAAAGACCAAGACCAAGCGGGAGTAGAGCCTCATCATCGTTCTAATCAAGCAAGTACCAGCAGAATCCAGGAGAAGAACTTTCGTGCGTGCTCACACTAGAGCTAATGAAAGTTTCAAAGATCAGAATTGCTTTGGACATGCGAGCAAGAGGGCATATCTCAACGGATTGCCCAGCATAATCAAAAACGAGGAGTCGAGGGCAGTTCGAGGCCACACCGTAAATCGAAGAAGTTGTCTATTATCGATTTAATGCGGTGTATCAATTCGAGGATATTCCCTCGGATGAAAGCATCTATGAAGAAGAGATCTATTCTCGATGATGGAAGTGACTCACTGAACGAGTGAAGAATAAATTCTTCAAGAGATCGGGAGGATATGTCGATTCTTCTCTCACACGACGGTTTCTCATAAAACTCTTATGAGAATCATGAAGGAAGATCCAAAGCTTCAAGTCTATGATGGATTTACATTTGGAGCTATGGAAAAAGCATTGGATAAAATTGGGTTTAGAATGTGAAACACCAAATTATCCACAGGGGTAACAACCGGAGAATTTGCTATTCCGATGGAGTTTACCAAGAACTCCGATCGAGATGCGCTTGGTCCCTATTAGAGAAATACAAGAGATCAAAAGCAAAGTTAAAAGAGAAGTTGCAAATACACTCTCATGGATTTATATCGGAGCCATAAGAGTAATTATTAAAGCAACATTCAAAGAAGGAATAGATTCGCCTCTTAATCTTGCTTGTCTTTGACAAGCGAATCTCGCATCTCAAGGATTCATGCCTTGAGCGATTCTGAGAAATTTGTATGCGAAATTGGCATTTAATGTCTATCCTAGAATTGCATACAATTTGGGAGATCGAGACTTGATAGAGTCCTAACCCTTCATCAAGATTTCAAAAGAATCGATTTGATGAAAGAAGGAAACAGGCCTTACTTGATCACATACAAGATTTCATATGCTCTCTCGAATACCCATCATTCCGAAGTATTCTTGAGAAAGGAATTTATTGAAGTCCCAAGAATCTTTTAGGACTTTGCCAGGGTGGTGTTACGAAAATCATTGAATCTCCAACTATTAAGGAGATTGATATGATAATTCAAGATCAACCAAGATTCAACAAAAGTCGAAGTCTCGAGTTGAGCCTAAAGGATGTCTTTCCAAAGAAGACAGAATGGTGAGTAGCACCGTTGGGAAGAAAGGAGACCAAGTACGATCCGAACGCATCCCGATGTTTTTAAAACAATGAGAGCCGAAATGTCCGAGAAGGATGGCGAGAGGTTGAAGTAATATTCGACATCACTCAAAAGGATAACATTTTTCCTTGTGATGTTCTATATTATCTCCAACAACCAATCGTTGGAAGGTATCAAGGAAGCCTCAAGATAGGAGAAATTGAGCTTACTATCACAGAGTTGCGAAAGATCCCGAACAATTAATACTGGGAATTGAATTTCTTGAGGAGCATAAACCTTGGGAAAGATTACAAGACGGAATGGAGTTCACAGTGGCTAATAAAAGATACGAGAATCGATGACCACTAGTCCATTCTCCATATACATTTCTATTGGAATGTTATATGCTTTGAATACAAGGCCGAGTATTTCGCCGCCTATATTTATTCAGTCTTAATATGTACTTTAAGTTTCTGCGGATGTTTTTCCTAAAGAAATTGGAGAAGATTTACCCTATTGCGAAGAGATTTCTCTAAAAGGATTCTTATCCTTAACAGGGAATTAAACAAGCGTAAATAATGATCGGAGGAGCGGGCGACTCACCCGTGGTACAAAGTAAAGACGCCACCAATCTATTTCCATGATACAGTGCGATATTTTGTTTGGGAAACAATTTCCTACAAACATTCAAGCGGTTCACACAAGAGAACGAGATGAGAAGACTTATTTTCACAACCTTATGTGATCATAAGATTATTGTCCGAGACTGCAGAAGCATTTTACGAAAAATTGCCCATTAATTTTCGCAGGCAAGCGTGGTGATGAAGCCAAACTTCGCAATCCAAAAATGGCGGATCGAAGGAAATTTGGTGAAGCTTTATTATCCTATGACAATTTGGTTCCATCCGTAAGGATCGAGAAGATATGGGATAATAACTTGTATTCATTCGTAGTACAAGGAGAAGAACGAGTCACTCCGGAAGCCATTGCGAGAATTATGGATGAGTCTAATGGAGAATCCACAGAGTGATGTAACCATAGAGGAACAAATATCACTCGAAGATATCAAGAAGAAGATCCAAAGGAATTACAATGAAGATCCTTTGGCTTGGTGGGATAAGAACGAGCTTAAAGCTTCCTTAAAGGTTAAACTCGGAAAGAAGTACGACCATTCGTAAGATTCAAACCAATCCTTATGAACCAGGAAGATCGTGAGGATATGCAAAAGATACTTAAGGAACATCTTGACCTTAAGTTAATTTCACCAGAGTTTCTCCATACAAAGAAATCCAGGATTCTTAGTCGAAACCATGGAGAAATCAAACGAGGAAAACCAAGACTTGTTATTAATTACAAAGGGATTAATAACATTTTGGAGTTCGACGGATACTATATCCCAAGCAGAGAACATCCGGTTAATCGTATCAAATGTGCCAAGATATTCTCAAAGTTCGATTGCAAGTCCGGATTCTACCGTGATTAAGATGGAGGAAGAAAGTAAGAAGTTCTGACTTTCTCTACATCACAGGGGACACTATATTTGGAACGTGATGCCTATGGGATTGGCTAAAGCACCCCGGATATATCAAAGAAAGATGGATAATCTTTTCAAAGATTATTTCGATTTCATGTCCGTGTATATCGACGACATTCTAATCGCACCAAAGAACATGAAGGAGCATCTCAAACATTTGGAAATATTTTCGGATGTTTGTCACAAAGAAGGATTAGTGCTTTCGGAAAAGAAGGCGTAATCGCAACAAGACAGATTGAATTCCTCGGAATTGAAATCGATGAATCTGGAATTATTCTGTAATCATATTGTGGAAAAGATACGGATTTCCGGATACACTAAAAGACAAGAAGCTACTTTCCAGAGTTTTAAGAGTTGTTAATTTCTTTGAATGTTTATTAACAATCTAGCATACTACGAGGAAGGTGTTTAGCCCATTACTTAAAAAAGATGCGATTTCAAATGGGAAGATGAACATCAAGAAGGAATTAAGCAACTTAAAGAAGTTTGTAAAAAGCTTCCAAAACTTGCGATTCCCAAGACGAGGATGAACTGTTCTTTACACGATGCCAGTGATGATTGGTGGGCGCGATTCTTACTAAGGTCACACCAAATGAAGAAGTGCCATGCAGATATTGCGGTTTATTCACACCCAGTGAAGCAAACAGATGGCATATCAATGAGAAAGAATTCTTTGCAATCGAAAGGCTTTTAAAAAATGGCCGTTATTTTTACCAAGCTAAGAAGTTTACTTTAAAAATTGATAATTCAAGTGTCGGGGCTTTTACGAAAAATAAAATTGAATCAAAACTAGAAAAGGCTCGATTACTTAGATGGCAAGTCAATGTCAATATTATGATTATGATATTGTCATTATAAAATCTCATGAAAATATTCTTGCGATTTCTTGACATGAGATGGAAGGACGCGCGTTGTTTGACGAAGTCCTTAAATGAGTAAGACATCTCGGGGAAAACCTGGAGAGTCTAGAACGAGATTTTGGGACGCTATGTCTCAATGCGTGTTGTTGGGCGACTTCAACAGCTGACCGAAACTGGTTCTAGTCAAATACGAGCATGCCAGTTCGCTCGAGACAATTGTACTTAAGATCTGCAAGGGCCTCTCTTCCAGCCGCATATCCTACGGTGCAAAAAGGGGCCGAGAGAGTACGGGGCTCTAACCCGGAGGTTATGGATTCAAGTACCATAATCACAAGTGTTGCGGTGATGCATCCCCCGGGTGTACAAATCAGAACGAATGTTGAAGCTCCTGTCACAACCCGAGTCTTCAAGTCAACCCAAAGACCTGGGGTAAAAGAGGGAGAGTTGAATCTTAGGCCACGAGACAGCAAATCTAAGGTTCAAACTGACGAGATTAAGATTTCCCTATGCAGGTATATCGAGGCAATGAGAGAAACTAGTTACAAGACAAGGTATTAACCCGGAGAAAACAATGGTTGATATCTCGGGCAAGTATCCCGAGTTTGGATGAAACCAGAAGTCATCCAAATGAAGTACATGAATGGTATACTTTTGGAGCTTTAGCTTCAATCTATACCGTGTCACCAGGATTCCCGAAATCTCAAAATTACCGAAATAGATTGGGGAAGCGATTTATTTGACTGGGCCAATAATCCACACTTGGCCGAGGAGATATTTTGGAATTGTATTTTATCGTGCGCTCCGAACCAAAGAAAGAAAGGCTTTAATGAAGCTTTTCATTTCATCAAGCTAAGAAGACCGGATGGAAATGCTTTAAAATATATTAAGCAACTTCACACCTAAGAAGGACCAGTGTGTTAGTAGGAGCATTTTTCAAGACGAAGCTTCTACCGGCGAGCATGGGGTCTTTGGGTTTGTCTAATCAAATGGACAAAGTCAAATATCCATTCAAGTTCTTCCGCACGGCGAATGGATCTTTCCTTTTGAATTCGATGACCGGATCAACCACGGGTTTGCGAAGAACTCTTCGAGACCAAAAGAAGAATTCTCTGGGAACACAAGATTCCGCAAGCAAAGAAACTTACCGGAAATTTTGTAACATGGCGCATGTTGGCCGTTGGGTCGACCGGATCTGTCAAGCATGCCCCGAACAAAAGGAACCCGAGTTTGGGAAATGATTCCGACCCAAACCCGACCGACAAGATCATGCACCGAAAGGATATGGGCCCGACTCACAAAACGCGTTATCCCGGGGACCATGTAAACCAAATTTTTAAAAGATTCCCGACAAACATCACATGGGTTTGAGTCACGCGGGAGAAAAAGAAAACCAAATTAGCGAGGCAATAATGTGGGATATGACGTAGCGATGACGTCATATATATCGATAAGATTTGAAGTCCGCCTTTGAAGTCCTGGACTTACCTCTATAAAATGCGAGGATTTGAAGGAAGGCGAGGACATCGAACATTTTCCTTAGTTTTCTTATAATAAAGTCTCGAGTGAAAATTTTGTAATATTTTTGAGTGTTTTTAGTTTTCAAATTTTATGTGTTTTTGAGTGCAAGCCTCGGCTATGAGAGGCTAAACCAAGATTCTCCTCCCAAAAGGAGATTACTAATGTAATAAATATTTCTATAAGTTCTTAATAAAAAGAGGCTTTCGCTTCAACGTGTGTTCATTATGTTCTATTAATTCATCCCCTTTGAAGAATTACTTTTACGCCTTGGAGTAGGAAACGAACCAAGGTTGTCTTGAGCGGTTTACAAGGAGTCGGATAACTTGCGATCATCTTCCCGAGGTGAGGTTGAACAGTGAGGAGCTATTTGTCAAACGATCCGGGGCGTAATTTTTCCGATCGGTGGCGTTGCGAACCACTTAACCCTGTCTTGTTTTTGGTCAAAAGAGGTATGAATTTTAAGAGAATTATTAATTTTACTAAGCATGTTGGGCTGATATGGTCGTAATGGACTATTTCTATTTTCGATCTAAAGACCCAATTTGTATACGGATAAATAGTTGAAATAAAATGGGATAAAAGTATGTCTTGTTGAGTTTATAGGTGAAACCCGACATGATCCATTTAAAACCTCGAATAGAGATCGGATCTAAGTAGGTGTAACAATGCCACGAACAAAACAAGTTACTGAGAAAAATCGGGTTCTTATTTCTCGAAAAATCCGAAAGCAAATTGTTTATGGAGTAAAATTTTCATGATTAATGATTAATACAATAAATTTATTACTATGTAGTAGATTGCCACAAAATAGAGTTTAAAGGGATAACTTGAACTATTGTTTTAAAAAGAATAAAACATAGGGGCAAAATTGTCTATATAGGGTAAAGTGTAAAGATTTTCATAATTCGGGGGCAAAGTGTCACGAGGTAAAGTTTGGAGGGTAAAGTGTAAAAATCAAAGATAGTTCGGATGGGTAAGTGTATTTATCTCTTTTCTTTATTTGGGTTTTAATGAGACTCTAATTTAGCTATATAATCGTTTGTGGTCATCTATTACTTTGTACTTTAGCTAGTTACTTGGTTTTGTAAATAGCACCATTTTTATTTTTTTTATTTTTATTGAAATTTATCTAGAAAAAGAAAACACAGACAACCGACTAATAAAATATCTAACTTAATAAAAATTCAATAATTACATAAATATAATAAAATACCAAAATTGAAGACATAAGTTTATAAAAAAAAGTGATTTGGCGATTTAGTGGGAAAAAGTAATTTTATGGCTAATCGGGCTCGGGTGACAACTAATGACAAAAACTCATATGAGACATTCTCACGGATTAATTTCGTGAGACAGTGTAAAATGATCCATATTAGTTAACTCATTTAGAATTTGGATCTAACTTGCTTTGGTTTGTAAAATGGGTTGGATCTCATGAGTTTAAATCAGTTGGAATTTGGTCTTTGATAAATGGGGTGTTGACCCGATTTTGACCAAATAATTAAGTGGTTTCTATTATTGAAAAATAGAATTAAATTATTTATAAAAATTCTACTAAGAGGGTAGATGAGAATATCATTTGGAATTTCTCAAAACCGATTCCGGTGAATGAGAAATTAATGCTAGAAGTTAGTCACTTAATACAAATAAATGGTATGGAAAATGGAAAATGTGGGGAAGGAGAGATGCCCCATCCCACATAAGAAAATGAGGATAAGTTTGCCCACTTTATATATCCCAAGTTGGACTTATGGGTTTGGGCCCTTGGGGCACCCAAGTTTTTAAAGGGGTGAGGACCTACATGCTTGTGGATTTGGTTCAAAGCACACGCGCGCCGCCGCCCGCCCGCCGGCCGGCTCGGCCCGGGACATGGGCTTGGGCTTGGGCTTCAAGGCCTTTATTCTTTTTGGACCAAAAACCTTTAAAATTAAATGTGTTAATTAATTTTTGTAATTAATTAAATGATTTCCAATCGAACGCTCAACGTTCGAACAAGACGCCGCGAGACGCGGACCTGCGCGCCGTCGTCTGCCGAACTTCTGCGCCTACACGCACGGGCAGGCGCACGGCCCGTGCGTCGGGGTTGTGCGCCCTACCGAACGTTGGTGCACCAGCGCACGGCCCGTCTGCGTCGGGTCGTGCGCCCCTGAACAAGTGCGTCTGTCAGTGCAAAAAGTGTCTTTTTGAGCCAAAAGACGCGATTTTCTGTACGGGCACTTGCTTGCCTATATTATAGAAGCCCCTGCAGATGAATATGGACACGAAATCTTAAGATAATAACATGTCATTTTGCATACGAGCATATTGACATTTCCCTTCATTCTAAGCTTGAAAGTTCAAACTCTTGTTATCTCATTTGTTCCGTTTTGCTAGTCTTTGCTAACCGGACTTTGTAAAAGTTGTTGTATCTTAGAAGGCGCGGGAACCATAAGCACTCAGTATACGGGGTGTTTTCATCTTGCGGAGACTGAATCAAATTCAGGCATCGACTTTAGCCTATACACTATACACTTTGCCATTTTCTTAAACAGAAACCTTACATATTTTACCCAACAATCGCAAGACGAAAATTTTGTTTCTGTTGAAGACGATGGCATCATCTTCGATCTCTTTCACACCTATGGCTGTTGCTCCCGCTCACGGCGAAAAGCCGCCCAAGTTCTCCGGCGCCGACTTCAAACGTTGGCAACAGAAGATGCTGTTTTACCTCACCACCTTGGGGACGACCCCTTACCGCCGTTGGAGATGACGAAGTTGACAACAATCGGAGAATCGCTGTGGATGTTTGGCATAACAGTGATTTTCTGTGTCGCAACTACGTGTTGAACAGGCTAGACGACACCCTCTACAATGTCTATAGCACGTTCAAGACGTCCAAGGAACTGTGGGATTCCTTGGAAAAGAAGTACAAGACGGAACATGCCGGCACAAAGAAATTTGTTGTCGGCAAATTTCTGGAGTACAAGATGGTTGACACCAAGACGATGATCAACCAAGTTCAGGATATTCAAATCATACTTCACGACTTAGTGTCTGAAGGGATGATTTTGAATGAATCATTTCAAGTGGCTGCAATAATCGAAAAGTTGTCGCCATTGTGGAAGGATTTCAAAAACTACCTCAAGCACAAGCGTAAAGAGATGGGGCTTGAGGATCTAATTGTTCGGCTTCGCATCGAATAAGACAACCGAAAATCATATGTGAAATCCAGTAAGTCTGGAATAGAGGCTAAGGCTAATCTTGCAGAATCAAGCACTAGCAAGAAATGCAAGTACTCCGGGAAGGAAAAAGGAATGGCCAAAAAGTTCAAGGATAATTGCTACAACTGTGGCAAACCGAACCATATGGCGAAGGATTGCCGACACCCGAAAAAGAACAATCAAGGTGGCAACCAACAAGCCAATGTGATGGAGGACAAGTCGGTTCCAATCGACATGTCGGAGCTCGATATTGAAGCCAATATGGTGGATAACCCAAGGGAGTGGTGGATAGATACCGGGGCTACTCGTCACATTTGTGCCGATAAGGAGATGTTCTCTTCCTACACTCCGATTAATGGAAAGAAGTTGTTCATGGGGAACTCTTCGACTTCCAACATCGTTGGGCTTGGAAAGGTGGTGCTCAAGATGACTTCCGGAAAGGAGCTTACGCTTGTAGATGTGCTGCATGTCCCGGACATCCGCAAGAATTTGGTTTCCGGTTCTTTGCTTAGTAAGGTCGGGTTTAGACTAGTGTTTGAGTCCGACAAGTTTGTAATGACCAAGAATGGTCAATTTTCTTTGTAAAGGCTACCTTGATAAGGGCCTGTTTAAGATGTCTGTAATGCCTGTTTTCCGCCAAGAGGCGAAGAATAAAAATGTTACTTCTGTTTACTTGTTGGATTGTTCTAATTTATGGCATGATAGATTAGGACACGTAAACTTCAACACAATTAAAAGGTTAGTGAATCTGGAATTAATACCTACGTTTAAAACTGATTCACAAGACCAATGCGAAATTTGTGTTGAAGCAAAATTGGCCAAAGCACCGTTTCATTCGGTAACGAGAAGTACCAAACCACTCGAGTTAATTCATACAGATGTGTGTGATTTAAAACTTGTGCAAACCTGAGGTGGGAAAAAGTACTTTATAACGTTCATAGACGATTGCACAAGATATTGCTATGTGTATCTTTTGAAAAGCAAAGATGAAGCTTTGGTAGCTTTTAAGACTTATAAGAATGAAGTTGAAAATCAGCTTAATTTGAAAATTAAGATGATTCAAGTGATAGAGACGGAGAGTATGTTGCTCCATTTGAAAAATTTTGCTCGGGAGTGGGTATAATTCATCAAACGACTGCACCTTACTCACCTCAATCAAATAGTGTTGTAGAACGCAAAAATCGTACTCTTAAGGAGATGATGAATGTGATGTTGTTAAGTTCTGGCTTACCCCAAAACTTGTGGGGGGAAGCCATACTTTCTGCAAACTACATTCTTAATAAGATCCCACACAAAGGTAAAAACGAAACTCCATATGAGTTATGGAAGAAACGTAAACCTCCATATAAATACGTCAAAATGTGGGGGCGTTTGGCTAAAGTCGAAGTACCTAAGCCGAAACAAGTTAGAATCGGTCCGAAGACGATCGATTGTGCTTTCATTGGATATGCTAACAATAGTAGTGCATGTCGCTTTTTAGTGCACAAGTCAGCTATTCCTGATATAAATGAAGGTATGATCATTAAATCAAGGAATGTTGTATTCTTCGAGAATATCTTTCCGAACAAAGAACGGAAAGAAGAAAGTTCGAGTAAACGAACTTATGAAACTGCAAGGTTACCTCAAAGTGATGATGAAGAGGAACCAAGACGCACTAAAAGGACAAAAGTAGTTAAGTCTTTTGGACACGAAATCTTAAGATAATAACCCGTCATTTTGCATATGAGCATATTGACATTTCCCTTCATTCTAAGCTTGAAAGTTCAAGCTCTTTGCTTTCGTTGTTGTTCGGTTTTGCTAGTCTTGCTAACTAACCGGAATTTGTAAAAATCGTTGTATCTTAGAGGCGAGCGTCGGAATCGTAAGCACTCGGTATATACGAGGCGTTTTAAATGTTGAGGAGATCGAATCAAATTCAGGCCTCGACTTTAGCCTATACACTATACACTTTGCCATTTTCTTAAACAGAAATCTTACATATTTTACCCAACAAAATCCGTGAGAGACGGTCTCACATGAGATTTATTCACAAAGCATTTGGAATTAATCAACCTGCTTTCGGTTTTACTTTTGGGTAATATATATATATATATATATATATATATATATAAAAGACATATGCATATTAAGCTACTCTTGTTTCTTGCTGAAGTTAACATCATTCTACAAAAGTAGGAACATATAATGAATCCTTTGAACACTAGTTGGTTTGTGTGGTATTGTAATCATTAACCAAGTATTTATGGTGTATGCCTTTCTATTTATTGTTCTTTCATTACATTGCTTTTATATATTGTTTTGACTTTCTTATGTTGCATGCGTTTTGTACGTCTATAGAAACAACACAAGTACAAATATATGTTTTCGCAACTCCCATGTGGGTTTGTCCTAATTAGTAATTCCTAATCCTCCAAAAGGGTTTCATCTAAGCATGATTATTTATTAAGGGTTCATTTGATTGCACTAAAAGAAAAATTCAGTTTACCGATAGAATTTACGATAAAAATGACTTTGTAGCTAAATTTTTAATATTGGTTTCCCCAAATTATACTGACAAATCACCGTCAATATTTAAATTTACTGATAGAAATATTGCAGGCATTTACCAACTGATTTAAAATCTTAAGGCAAATATTTACCAACAATGATTTCACCTATAATGATTTTACATACACTTTACAGTTATCTTAATATTTACCTACAATTTTTTTTAGGTAAACTAAATTTCTCTTGTAGTGTTGGGTTGGATATATTTAAAAGGATAATTACAAAACGCACTCGAGGTTTGACCTAATTACAAAAACCCGACTAACTTAAAAACTTACAAAAAGTTGTAAGTCAAGCGGCTACGATAATCTAGAGGGGGGGTGAATAGATTATCTCCATCTTTTCGATTTATCCCTCTTTTTTCGAATTGAATGCTCAAAGACAAATATAAAGGTGCGGAATGTAAGCAACACGCGTCGATTTAAAGAGGTTCAACCCACCTAGGGCCTAATCCTCTACCACCCCAGTATATCCGGGATGGATTTCGAAAAGAGAAAAAGATTTTATTAATAATTACCAAAATTATTACAACAAAATCTTACACCAACACCTTGAAGAGCATCACACTCTTCTTCAACACCACCTTTGAGATTACCACAATCTCACTTGAAGATTACCACAATCTCCAACGGCACCTTGTGAAGATTACCACAATCTTCACCCTTGAAGAGCACCACACTCTTCAACACCTCAACAAGAAGATTACCACAATCTTCTTACACCTAACACCTAGTTCACCCAAGTGTGTTCTTACCACAAGAACACTCACAAGGATATCTTGTGTTTGAATGACAACCACAAATTCAAGATTACAACTCGATAATTGATAATACAATAGAGTGCAGTGTAATCAAGAATAGCCTAGACCTCAAGAATGTGAAAGTGAATAGCTAGGCAAATTACAACAAGAAATAAGACAATGTAAGAACAAGTGTATTCTTGAGTGTATCTTGTTGTGTTGTAGTTTTCTCTCTTGTTGTGTTGCTTCAATTCTTCCTCTATTTATAGAAAATGTCTTGTACATGATAGGCTCCTCTTGGGGACATGAATTTCGTAAAAAATTGCAAGACAATTGAAGAAAAGAGTCATTAGAAATCAATCCCACAAATTAAGGAAATATGTCTCACGCACAACGGTTACATTTTTTTTGTCAAACTTAAGAAGCGGCCGTCGCGCACAAATAGACGTTTGAAAATGAGAATATAAATTTACACAGGCGGCCGGTCGACGTAGGGTTCGACCGTCGTCCCTTACTTCAACCGTCGCACAACTTCAAAAAACGAAGGGCAAATGTTGCTTCAATTTTTGCTCCCAGTGCACGGCCGCCTGTCGATCGGCCGACGCCACCACCGGTTGCCCTATAGGGCGGCCGGTTGCCTGACCATTTTCTCGCAAACATGAAGTTTTCTGTTTTTCTCAACTTTCAGTGCGGGTTGCCTATACGGCGACCGGTTGACCTCAAAACAAAAGTGTTGTCCAATATTATATCGAAAATAAACTTCAAGAAATACTCCGAAAAATAGTGAAAACATTTTAGACCGATCGGGAGTATTAGGACAACATTTAGAAACATTGTTTTGGTGTAAAAATACAATAACAAAAATCATTAAAAGTGTTGTCCAATTTTGTCGAAAATAAAACTTGAAGTTATACTCCGGAAAATATTAAAACCATTTTAAATCATTTAGGAGTATTTGGACAACCTTTAAAACCATTGTCTTGGTATAAAACAAAATCATCAAAATCATGATAAAACCATTTATCAAACAATCTCCCCCTTTTTGATGATTACAAACCAAAACAATTTGACAAGGCCGATTTTGAAAACAAAACAATTTTGAGAGGCGATTTTGAAAACAAAACAATTTTACCGGTAAAAAGAACTATCCGTTGTGAGTGACAACATTCCATGCAATAAAAACACAAGGATGGGAGTAGAGATATTCAAACACATATAGCAAATGTTCCCCTATCAACATGCACAACAAGAGTAATATAGAAGCAACTTCAACATAAGCTAAAATCTTAGCTTTTCGATATTGAGCTTAAGTATCAAAACTTAAAAGCTCCCCTGTCAAAGATACATCGTTAGAACCGTATGTAAGTCCATACTACAACCAATGGACCATGATTCATACATAACCATAATGCACCAAGTGGACTAAATATGATCCACAACTTATGGCTTTATGAAGCCATAGCTTATAGCTTCTTTTCGTTAAGCTTATCTTAGCTTTTATGAGCTAATGAGCTTATAACCTATTTCTCCCCTTTGGAATCATAAAAGAGAATGTTAGCACGATAAATACATCATATATTTTTATCAAAGTGCTCAAGTAAACCGATGTATCGAGCCATTTGAACATTGAAGCTTTTAAACCAAATAGAAGAGTCGAATCATACGACTTGTAGAAGCATATGAAAAATCATTTGATTTGCAAAAACATGATCTCTATAAATATATGAGACTTTTGAAATCGAGAGAGTCATGTAGGTGATGAATTTTTCATTGAAACGTTTTATCGAACACTTGGCGGGCGTCAAAAATAGAAAAAGTTATATATAGCCCTTGTAAATGAAATCAAGCCAAGTTTTTCATCACCAAATACAATTTAACAAATATCATTTATCAACAATCAATAAGCTCATCACAAACATATATGAATCACATCAAGAAAAATACATATAAGCCACAAACTCGAGGTTCAACCCAATTGAGCTAAAGATAGTGAAATTCTTACCATTCAATCGGTAAAGACGAGCAATGATGATGATAGTCGAGCTAGATAATCCCCAAAATATATAATTCATGCATCAAAACTCATTTGAAGTGAATTGTGTGTGAAATTTGCAAAGGGGACGAAAAATGGCCAAAATGTGTCAAAGTGACGAATGCTTAAGACAGAACCATTTTAATCCAAATAATAGCCTAGGCGACGGTCGAGGTTGAGGCGACTGGGTCGACGTTGAGGGCGACGTCGGCGTTGAGGGCGACCGGTCGACGTTGAGGGCGACCGGTTGCCCTCAACCTTTTCACCATTGTCTGTTAGTTTTTCCAAAATCCGAATTTCCAACCAAAAATCCGATTTTTCGCCCTAAGTTTTAAAACGTGCAAAATGCAAACGTAGACCTCATTCAATATACATTATGTCATAATCAAGCTCGAAATGAGGTAAAATACTCGGCGGTTAACGATCAAAAAGTCCGCGAGTTATCCTTGAGACGGAATTAAACACATCTCAAGTTTTTGTTAAAAATCACAATCCCTTAAAAATATATCGAATCTCAATATGTTTAGTTCGATTATGACGAACCAAATTTTGAATACGAATAACCGTATAATAGATACCAAACTTGTTATCCCGAAAAAAATAAGAACGTTTTAAATCTTTGGATACAACAAGTCATAAGAAGAAGTGTCTTTCAAATATTTGAAAATTTCTTTTAATAAAGACTTTAATGAGATTCGTTGGGATAGTTTTTGAAGTCGAGCATATAGACATAAGGCATATGGAATGTCGAGTCTATAGGAATAATACAAGAAAACATACCTCGAATGTGTTTGTCGGCCGATATGCCTTTCTCAACCTTTGTCAATCTTTAGCCATAGAGGTTGAGATGGTTCTTCTTCCTTCAATGCTTAACTCCTTCAAGAGTTCTTATATAACCATCTTCTTGGCATTGAATAATTTGTAGTCCAAGCAAGAAATTGAGCTCCCCATCATTCTCATCTCAAGCTCACCTAGTATCAACTTATAAAAACATATCTTGCACAAATATTCATTAGTAGCACCATAAATATTATCAACAAAAATTTGCACAAGTAAACAACCTTGCCTTTTTCAAAACAAGAAGTGTAGTATCAACTTTACCTTTTGTAAAATCATTTTGCAAAAATAGCTAAGTCTATCAATTGTACAAGGCCTTTTATAAAAATCATTTGGCCTAAAATTTTAGACTCCGATAGACTTATATTTGAATAAAACCATTTAGAAAGTTGGATTTAACATCCATTTGGTAAAGCTTGAATTTTTCTTTAAAACAAGAATGGGCAAGTAAAATGCAAATAGCTACTAAATGTGCTATGAGTGCAAATGTTACAACAAAATTAATTACCTTCTTCTTGAAAATACCTTCGAGCTACTAACCTCGCCTTTAGTTCGACCAATGTTGCCTTGGTCATCGAGTTTGTTCCGAATACCCTTTTTGTCTTCTTCATCACTATCATCATAGGCCATCCAATTGATCTAAGGTGTTCATAATAGAACATTTACATCCAAATATTTTGAGGTAACTAATATTTGGAGTACTTCATTTCTCATCTACACAACTTAACAAACTCATTACCGGCATCGCTTATATAAGCAAGAAAAAATAGTCCAAGTGTAAAAACATGCCTCAATAATCAATCACAAAAATATCTTGCATAAGAGCATAGTAGAAATAGACACTATATATATAGACCATGAAGCAATAAACACATACTATGCATTTAGAAGATCATCAAGAGTCTAATAAATCATGCAAGTTCAAATAAGCTTAAGAAAGCTACAAAAGGTCTCTTTTGAAATTTGAAAATCCGAAAGCATATAGTTGAGACCATATTTAAAAGAAGTATTTGAACAAGAGTTGATACGGCAAATATGTGCAATCAAATATCGAATAGTGCCTTTCAAAAAATCTAAAAATCCTCATAATCGCACTTGTATGAAATACTATGAAAAACAAGCACATAGGCACATGGCAATACATATATCGAGTCTATAAGAGTAAGAATAACACAAGTAAACGTACCTCGATAATTTATGCCTTTCTTGACAAATAATGACGTAAATGGCCATTTGTGAAAATATGTAAATCCTACACAATTCTTAAAACATATCTAGCACAAATCATAATGATAAAAGTGTAGGCTAAGAGATATCACAAGTAAGCTCATGCCATAAAAATCCATAAAAGATGATAATACACTTTAGTCTACAAAAATGCACAAGAGTTTTAAAAACATCATATAAGGTCTTCTTTTTCAAAAATATTTTAAAAGCACAAATATATATTGAAGACCTTAATTAAAAAATAAATATTTGAAAACTCATTTTGCAATTAAGACACATAATAAAAAAATAAAATGCATATTTAAATAGGGAGATACGGGTTACCAATTACGCCATTTCCATGGGTTGTGTCGTTCCCATTGTTGATGATATCTTCCCTCGAGAAGTCACTTTGTTGATGATGACTTCTTTGATTGCTCCATTTCCAAGGTTTGTTGCTTTCCCATTGTTGAAAGTCTCTTCTTCTTTGAAAATCATCTTGTTGATGATGTCTTTGCCATTTCAAGGATTGTGTTCTTCCCATTTTTGATTATACCCTCTTCTTGAAATTGGCTTTGTCGAAAATAGTTTCTCCTTCTTTGATCAAAAGAAACGGTCATTTGATGTCTTCTTGGCGGTATAAATTTTCTTCGATCATTATTTCACGGGTACCTAATATGACATTGTTTTGTGGTACCCTTATGTGTTTGGGTCCTTTGGGATTAGTCTTGAGACTTTTAGGTCTCCAACAATAATTGGAGCTATTTCTAGCCCGACAAGTATTTACCGTATGACCCTTTTTACCGCAATAAAAGCATGTAATAATTCTAGGAGCATAATGACCAACGTGCTTAGAGACTTGATTCCTTTTCATGTGATTGACACCCTTAGGCTTATGATCAAGTTCTAGTTTCAATTATCACAACAATCAACAATATTGGTCATCTTATCGGTACTCAAGTTGGATTTAGATAAATCATTTTTCAAGCAATTTATATCCTCAACAAGAGTACTATTTTCTTTCTCAAGGTTTCTAACCTTGTCAAGAGTGGTGGTGTGAGCACATGATAGTGATTCATAGGAAGTAAATAAACTATCCTTATCATTCTTTAAAACAATGAATTCCTTTTTCAAATTTTTGTATTTAACAAGTAAGTTTTGGAATTCATCTTGTAGCTCATCATAATCATTTTGCAAGTCACTATATTCATTTTGCAATTCATTGTCATAAGAAGTAGAAGGTTTAGAACTTACCTCGTTTTCTTCTTTGATGCCCATGAGGCATTGTTCAACTTGTTCATCATGGGAGGTTGTAGAAGGCTTATACCATGTTGTTGAATTTGATGTTGTATCCATTTGTGAAGTAGATGCTTTTGAGTTGCTCCTTTCATTTGCATATACTTCATAGATGGCTTCTAATTTTTGCCATACTTCATGTGCCGACCGAATACCTACAACATGATCAAATTCCAAAGTGGTAAGTGAACAATGTAAAATATTAAGAGCTTTACCATTCATTTAAGGAGATGATTTTCTTCTCTTCATCATTGAGCTTTTTGAAGCCTTTTGAGGTGTGTGGTGTATCTTTCATCGGAATGGATTCTCCATTGATGACGGTGTTCCAAATATCGAACCCACAACCTTGTAAATAGCATTCCATTCTTTCTTTCCAAAATATAAAATTTTTGGAATCAAACCGAGGTGGCTTGGTGGTGGAGGTGCCGGAAAGTTGAGCTTCGTTAAGTAGAGCCGACGATCGTTTCTCTTCACTCGCGATGTGAAACGAGCTTGCCAAAGAGTTTGGCTCGATACCACTTGTAAGTCAAGCGGCTACGATAATCTGAGGGGGTGAATAGATTATCTCCATCTTTTCGATTTATCCCTCTTTTTTTTGAATTGAATGCTCAAAGACAAATATAAAGGTGCGGAATGTAAGCAACACGCGTCGATTTAAAGAGGTTCAACCCACCTAGGGCCTAATCCTCTACCACCCCAGTATATCCGGGATGGATTTCGAAAGAGAAAAGATTTTATTAATAATTACCAAAATTATTACAACAAAATCTTACACCAACACCTTGAAGAGCACCACACTCTTCTTCAACACCACCTTTGAGATTACCACAATCTCACTTGAAGATTACCACAATCTCCAAACGGCACCTTGTGAAGATTACCACAATCTTCACCCTTGAGAGCAAACACCACACTCTTCAACACCTCAACAAGAAGATTACCACAATCTTCTTACACCTAACACCTAGTTCACCCAAGTGTGTTCTTACCACAAGAACACTCACAAGGATATCTTGTGTTTGAATGACGACCACAAATTCAAGATTACAACTCGATAATTGATAATACAATAGAGTGCAAGTGTAATCAAGAATAGCCTAGACCTCAAGAATGTGAAAGTGAATAGCTAGGCAAATTACAACAAGAAATAAGACAATGTAAGAACAAGTGTATTCTTGAGTGTATCTTGTTGTGTTGTAGTTTTCTCTCTTGTTGTGTTGCTTCAATTCTTCCTCTATTTATAGAAAATGTCTTGTACATGATAGGCTCCTCTTGGGGACATGAATTCTGTAAAAAATTGCAAGACAATTGAAGAAAAGAGTCATTAGAAATCAATCCCACAAATTAAGGAAATATGTCTCACGCACAACGGTTACATTTTTTCATTGTCAAACTTAAGGGCGACCGTCGCGCACAAATAGACGTTTGAAAATGAGAATATAAATTTACACAGGCGACGGTCGACGTAGGGTTCGACCGGCGTCCCTTACTTCAACCGTCGCACAACTTCAAAAACGGGGGCAAATGTTCTGTTTCAATTTTTGCTCCCAGTGCACCGGCCGCCCAAGGGGTCGACCGACGACGCCCACCGTTGCCCTATAGGGCGACCGGTTGCCTGACCATTTTCTCGCAAACATGAAGTTTTCTGTTTTTCTCAACTTTCGTGCACGGGTTGCCCTATACTACGGCGGCGGTTGACCTCAAAACAAAAGTGTTGTCCAATTTTATATCGAAAATAGACTTCAAGAAATACTCCGAAAAATAGTGAAAACATTTTAGACCGATCGGGAGTATTAGGACAACATTTAGAAACATTGTTTTGGTGTAAAAATACAATAACAAAAATCATTAAAAGTGTTGTCCAATTTTGTCGAAAATAAAACTTGAAGTTATACTCCTAAAAATATTAAAACCATTTTAAATCATTTAGGAGTATTTGGACAACCTTTAAAACCATTGTCTTGGTATAAAACAAAATCATCAAAATCATGATAAAACCATTTATCAAACAATCTCCCCTTTTTGATGATTACAAACCAAAACAATTTGACAAGGCCGATTTTGAAAACAAAACAATTTTGAGAGGCGATTTTGAAAACAAAACAATTTTACCTAAAAAAAGAACTATCCGTTGTGAGTGACAACATTCCATGCAATAAAAACACAAGGATGGGAGTAGAGATATTCAAACACATATAGCAAATGTTCCCCTATCAACATGCACAACAAGAGTAATATAGAAGCAACTTCAACATAAGCTAAAATCTTAGCTTTTCGAATTGAGCTTAAGTATCAAAACTTAAAAGCTCCCCTCAAAAGATACATCGTTAGAACCGTATGTAAGTCCATACTACAACCAATGGACCATGATTCATACATAACCATAATGCACCAAGTGGACTAAATATGATCCACAACTTATGGCTTTATGAAGCCATAGCTTATAGCTTTTTTCGTTAAGCTTATCTTAGCTTTTATGAGCTAATGAGCTTATAACCTATTTCTCCCCTTTGGAATCATAAAAGAGAATGTTAGCACGATAAATACATCATATATTTTTATCAAAGTGCTCAAGTAAACCGATGTATCGAGCCATTTGAACATTGAAGCTTTTAAACCAAATAGAAGAAAAGTCGAATCATACGACTTGTAGAGAAGCATATGAAAAATCATTTGATTTGCAAAAACATGATCTCTATAAATATATGAGACTTTTGAAATCGAGAGAGTCATGTAGGTGATGAATTTTTTTCATTGAAACGTTTTATCGAACACTTGGCGGGCGTCAAAAATAGAAAAAGTTATATATAGCCCTTGTAAATGAAATCAAGCCAAGTTTTTCATCACCAAATACAATTTAACAAATATCATTCATCAACAATCAATAAGCTCATCACAAACATATATGAATCACATCAAGAAAAATACATATAAGCCACAAACTCAAGGGTTCAACCCAATTGAGCTAAAGATAGTGAAATTCTTACCATTCAATCGGTAAAGACGAGCAATGATGATGATAGTCGAGCTAGATAATCCCCAAAATATATAATTCATGCATCAAAACTCATTTGAAGTGAATTGTGTGTGAAATTTGCAAAGGGGACGAAAAATGGCCAAAATGTGTCAAAGTGACGAATGCTGAAGACAGAACCATTTTAATCCAAATAACAGCCTAGGGCGACCGGCCGAGGTTGAGGCGACGGTCGACGTTGAGGGCGACCGGTTGCCCTCAACCTTTTCAGCCCACTTGTCACTGTTAGTTTTTCCAAAATCCGAATTTCAACCAAAAATCCGATTTTTCGCCCCTAAGTTTTAAAAACGTGCAAAATGCAAACGTAGACCTCATTCAATATACATTATGTCATAATCAAGCTCGAAATGAGGTAAAATACTCGGCAGTTAACGATCAAAAAGTCCGCGAGTTATCCTTGAGACTAATTAAACACATCTCAAGTTTTTGTTAAAAATCACAATCCCTTAAAAATATATCGAATCTCAATATGTTTAGTTCGATTATGACGAACCAAATTTTGAATACGAATAACCGTATAATAGATACCAAACTTGTTATCCCGAAAAAAATAAGAACGTTTTAAATCTTTGGATACAACAAGTCATAAGAAGAAGTGTCTTTCAAATATTTGAAAATTTCTTTTAATAAAGCACTTTAATGAGATTCGTTGGGATAGTTTTTGAAGTCGAGCATATAGACATAAGGCATATGGAATGTCGAGTCTATAGGAATAATACAAGAAAACATACCTCGAATTTGTTTGTCGGCCGATATGCCTTTCTCAACCTTTGTCAATCTTTAGCCATAGAGGTTGAGATGGTTCTTCTTCCTTCAATGCTTAACTCCTTCAAGAGTTCTTATATAACCATCTTCTTGGCATTGAATAATTTGTAGTCCAAGCAAGAAATTGAGCTCCCCATCATTCTCATCTCAAGCTCACCTAGTATCAACTTATAAAAACATATCTTGCACAAATATTCATTAGTAGCACCATAAATATTATCAACAAAAATTTGCACAAGTAAACAACCTTGCCCTTTTTCAAAACAAGAAGTGTAGTATCAACTTTACCTTTTGTAAAATCATTTTGCAAAAATAGCTAAGTCTATCAATTGTACAAGGCCTTTTATAAAAATCATTTGGCCTAAAATTTTAGACTCCGATAGACTTATATTTGAATAAAACCATTTAGAAAGTTGGATTTAACATCCATTTGGTAAAGCTTGAATTTTTCTTTAAAACAAGAATGGGCAAGTAAAATGCAAATAGCTACTAAATGTGCTATGAGTGCAAATGTTACAACAAAATTAATTACCTTCTTCTTGAAAATACCTTCGAGCTACTAACCTCGCTTTAGTTCGACCAATGTTGCCTTGGTCATCGAGTTTGTTCCTAATACCCTTTTTGTCTTCTTCATCACTATCATCATAGGCCATCCAATTGATCTAAGGTGTTCATAATAGAACATTTACATCCAAATATTTTGAGGTAACTAATATTTGGAGTACTTCATTTCTCATCTACACAACTTAATAAACTCATTACCATATCGCTTATATAAGCAAGAAAAAAATAGTCCAAGTGTAAAAACATGCCTCAATAATCAATCACAAAAATATCTTGCATAAGAGCATAGTAGAAATAGACACTATATATATAGACCATGAAGCAATAAACACATACTATGCATTTAGAAGATCATCAAGAGTCTAATAAATCATGCAAGTTCAAATAAGCTTAAGAAAGCTACAAAAGGTCTCTTTTGAAATTTGAAAATCCGAAAGCATATAGTTGAGACCATATTTAAAAGAAGTATTTGAACAAGAGTTGATACGGCAAATATGTGCAATCAAATATCGAATAGTGCCTTTCAAAAAATCTAAAAATCCTCATAATGGCACTTGTATGAAATACTATGAAAAACAAGCACATAGGCACATGGCAATACATATATCGAGTCTATAAGAGTAAGAATAACACAAGTAAACGTACCTCGATAATTTATGCCTTTCTTGACAAATAATGACGTAAATGGCCATTTGTGAAAATATGTAAATCCTACACAATTCTTAAAACATATCTAGCACAAATCATAATGATAAAAGTGTAGGCTAAGAGATATCACAAGTAAGCTCATGCCATAAAAATCCATAAAAGATGATAATACACTTTAGTCTACAAAAATGCACAAGAGTTTTAAAACATCATATAAGGTCTTCTTTTTCAAAAATATTTTAAAAGCACAAGTATATATTGAAGACCTTAATTAAAAAATAAATATTTGAAAACTCATTTGCAATTAAGACACAAATAAAAGCATGCATAATAACAAAATAAAATGCATATTTAAATAGGAGATACGGGTTACCAATTACGCCATTTCCATGGGTTGTGTCGTTCCCATTGTTGATGATATCTTCCCCGAGAAGTCACTTTGTTGATGATGACTTCTTTGATTGCTCCATTTCCAAGGTTTGTTGCTTTCCCATTGTTGAAAGTCTCTTCTTCTTTGAAAATCATCTTGTTGATGATGTCTTTGCCATTTCAAGGATTGTGTTCTTCCCATTTTTGATTATACCCTCTTCTTGAAATTGGCTTTGTCGAAAATAGTTTCTCCTTCTTTGATCAAATGAAACGGTCATTTGATGTCTTCTTGGCGGTATAAATTTTCTTCGATCATTATTTCGCTGGTACCTAATATGACATTGTTTTGTGGTACCCTTATGTGTTTGGGTCCTTTGGGATTAGTCTTGAGACTTTTAGGTCTCCAACAATAATTGGAGCTATTTCTAGCCCGACAAGTATTTACCGTATGACCCTTTTTACCGCAATAAAAGCATGTAATAATTCTAGGAGCATAATGACCAACGTGCTTAGAGACTTGATTCCTTTTCATGTGATTGACACCCTTAGGGCTTATGATCAAGTTCTAGTTTCAATTATCACAACAATCAACAATATTGGTCATCTTATCGGTACTCAAGTTGGATTTAGATAAATCATTTTTCAAGCAATTTATATCCTCAACAAGAGTACTATTTTCTTTCTCAAGGTTTCTAACCTTGTCAAGAGTGGTGGTGTGAGCACATGATAGTGATTCATAGGAAGTAAATAAACTATCCTTATCATTCTTTAAAACAATGAATTCCTTTTTCAAATTTTTGTATTTAACAAGTAAGTTTTGGAATTCATCTTGTAGCTCATCATAATCATTTTGCAAGTCACTATATTCATTTTGCAATTCATTGTCATAAGAAGTAGAGGGTTTAGAACTTACCTCGTTTTCTTCTTTGATGCCCATGAGGCATTGTTCAACTTGTTCATCATGGGAGGTTGTAGAAGGCTTATACCATGTTGTTGAATTTGATGTTGTATCCATTTGTGAAGTAGATGCTTTTGAGTTGCTCCTTTCATTTGCATATACTTCATAGATGGCTTCTAATTTTGCCATACTTCATGTGCCGACCGAATACCTACAACATGATCAAATTCCAAAGTGGTAAGTGAACAATGTAAAATATTAAGAGCTTTACCATTCATTTAAGGAGATGATTTTCTTCTCTTCATCATTGAGCTTTTTGAAGCCTTTTGAGGTGTGTGGTGTATCTTTCATCGGAATGGATTCTCCATTGATGACGGTGTTCCAAATATCGAACCCGCAACCTTGTAAATAGCATTCCATTCTTTCTTTCCAAAATATAAAATTTTTGGAATCAAACCGAGATGGCTTGGTGGTGGAGGTGCCGGAAAGTTGAGCTTCGTTCAGAGCCGACGATCGTTTCTCTTCACTCGCGATGTGAAACGAGCTTGCCAAAGAGTTTGGCTCGATACCACTTGTAAGTCCAAGCGGCTACGATAATCTAGAGGGGGGGTGAATAGATTATCTCCATCTTTTCGATTTATCCCTCTTTTTTCGAATTGAATGCTCAAAGACAAATATAAAGGTGCGGAATGTAAGCAACACGCGTCGATTTAAAGAGGTTCAACCCACCTAGGGCCTAATCCTCTACCACCCCAAAGATATCCGGGATGGATTTCGAAAGAGAAAAAGATTTTATTAATAATTACCAAAATTATTACAACAAAATCTTACACCAACACCTTGAAGAGCACCACACTCTTCTTCAACACCACCTTTGAGATTACCACAATCTCACTTGAAGATTACCACAATCTCCAACGGCACCTTGTGAAGATTACCACAATCTTCACCCTTGAAGAGCACCACACTCTTCAACACCTCAACAAGAAGATTACCACAATCTTCTTACACCTAACACCTAGTTCACCCAAGTGTGTTCTTACCACAAGAACACTCACAAGGATATCTTGTGTTTGAATGACGACCACAAATTCAAGATTACAACTCGATAATTGATAATACAATAGAGTGCAAGTGTAATCAAGAATAGCCTAGACCTCAAGAATGTGAAAGTGAATAGCTAGGCAAATTACAACAAGAAATAAGACAATGTAAGAACAAGTGTATTCTTGAGTGTATCTTGTTGTGTTGTAGTTTTCTCTCTTGTTGTGTTGCTTCAATTCTTCCTCTATTTATAGAAAATGTCTTGTACATGATAGGCTCCTCTTGGGGACATGAATTTCTAAAAAATTGCAAGACAATTGAAGAAAAGAGCTGTTAGAAATCAATCCCACAAATTAAGGAAATATGTCTCTTGCACAACGGTTACATTTTTTTGTCAAACTTAAGAGCGACCGTCGCGCGCACAAATAGACGTTTGAAAATGAGAATATAAATTTACACAGGGCGACGGCGACGTAGGGTTCGACCGTCGTCCCTTACTTCAACCGTCGCACAACTTCAAAAAAAGGGCAAATGTTCTGCTTCAATTTTTGCTCCAGTGCACGGCGCCCCAAAGTCGGTCGACCGGTCGACGCCCACCGGTTGCCCTATAGGGCGACCGGTTGCCTGACCATTTTCTCAAACATGAAGTTTTCTCGTTTTTCTCAACTTTCAGTGCACGGGTTGCCCTATACGGCGACCACACCTCAAAACAAAAGTGTTGTCCAATTTTATATCGAAAATAGACTTCAAGAAATACTCCAAAAAATAGTGAAAACATTTTAGACCGATCGGGAGTATTAGGACAACATTTAGAAACATTGTTTTGGTGTAAAAATACAATAACAAAAATCATTAAAAGTGTTGTCCAATTTTGTCGAAAATAAAACTTGAAGTTATACTCCTAAAATATTAAAACCATTTTAAATCATTTAGGAGTATTTGGACAACCTTTAAAACCATTGTCTTGGTATAAAACAAAATCATCAAAATCATGATAAAACCATTTATCAATCAATCTCCCCTTTTTGATGATTACAAACCAAAACAATTTGACAAGGCCGATTTTGAAAACAAAACAATTTTGAGAGGCGATTTTGAAAACAAAACAATTTTACTGGGTAAAAAGAACTATCCGTTGTGAGTGACAACATTCCATGCAATAAAAACACAAGGATGGGAGTAGAGATATTCAAACACATATAGCAAATGCTCCCCTATCAACATGCACAACAAGAGTAATATAGAAGCAACTTCAACATAAGCTAAAATCTTAGCTTTTCGATATTGAGCTTAAGTATCAAAACTTAAAAGCTCCCCCACAAAGATACATCATTAGAACCGTATGTAAGTCCATACTACAACCAATGGACCATGATTCATACATAACCATAATGCACCAAGTGGACTAAATATGATCCACAACTTATGGCTTTATGAAGCCATAGCTTATAGCTTCTTTTCGTTAAGCTTATCTTAGCTTTTATGAGCTAATGAGCTTATAACCTATTTCTCCCCTTTGGAATCATCAAAGAGAATGTTAGCACGATAAATACATCATATATTTTTATCAAAGTGCTCAAGTAAACCGATGTATCGAGCCATTTGAACATTGAAGCTTTTAAACCAAATAGAAGAGTCGAATCATACGACTTGTAGAAGCATATGAAAAATCATTTGATTTGCAAAAACATGATCTCTATAAATATATGAGACTTTTGAAATCGAGAGAGTCATGTAGGTGATGAATTTTTCATTGAAACGTTTTATCGAACACTTGGCGGGCGTCAAAAATAGAAAAAGTTATATATAGCCCTTGTAAATGAAATCAAGCCAAGTTTTTCATCACCAAATACAATTTAACAAATATCATTCATCAACAATCAATAAGCTCATCACAAACATATATGAATCACATCAAGAAAAATACATATAAGCCACAAACTCAAGGGGTTCAACCCAATTGAGCTAAAGATAGTGAAATTCTTACCATTCAATCGGTAAAGACGAGCAATGATGATGATAGTCGAGCTAGATAATCCCCAAAATATATAATTCATGCATCAAAACTCATTTGAAGTGAATTGTGTGTGAAATTTGCAAAGGGACGAAAAATGGCCAAAATGTGTCAAAGTGACGAATGTCAAAGACAGAACCATTTTAATCCAAATAATAGCCTAGGGCGGCCGGCGAGGTTGAGGGCGACCGTCGACGTTGAGGGCGACCGGTCGACGTTGAGGGCGACCGGTTGCCCTCAACCTTTTCACCCCCACCTTTGTCTGTTAGTTTTTCCAAAATCCGAATTTCCAACCAAAAATCCGATTTTTCGCCCTAAGTTTTAAAAACGTGCAAAATGCAAATGTAGACCTCATTCAATATACATTATGTCATAATCAAGCTCGAAATGAGGTAAAATACTCGGCGATAAACGATCAAAAAGTCCGCGAGTTATCCTTGAGACGGAATTAAACACATCTCAAGTTTTTGTTAAAAATCACAATCCCTTAAAAATATATCGAATCTCAATATGTTTAGTTCGATTATGACGAACCAAATTTTGAATACGAATAACCGTATAATAGATACCAAACTTGTTATCCCGAAAAAAATAAGAACGTTTTAAATCTTTGGATACAACAAGTCATAAGAAGAAGTGCCTTTCAAATATTTGAAAATTTCTTTTAATAGCACTTTAATGAGATTCGTTGGGATAGTTTTTGAAGTCGAGCATATAGACATAAGGCATATGGAATGTCGAGTCTATAGGAATAATACAAGAAAACATACCTCGAATTTGTTTGTCGGCCGATATGCCTTTTTCAACCTTTGTCAATCTTTAGCCATAGAGGTTGTGATGGTTCTTCTTCCTTCAATGCTTAACTCCTTCAAGAGTTCTTATATAACCATCTTCTTGGCATTGAATAATTTGTAGTCAAGCAAGAAATTGAGCTCCCCATCATTCTCATCTCAAGCTCACCTAGTATCAACTTATAAAAACATATCTTGCACAAATATTCATTAGTAGCACCATAAATATTATCAACAAAAATTTGCACAAGTAAACAACCTTGCCCTTTTTCAAAACAAGAAGTGTAGTATCAACTTTACCTTTTGTAAAATCATTTTGCAAAAATAGCTTAAGTCTATCAATTGTACAAGGCCTTTTATAAAAATCATTTGGCCTAAAATTTTAGACTCCGATAGACTTATATTTGAATAAAACCATTTAGAAAGTTGGATTTAACATCCATTTGGTAAAGCTTGAATTTTTCTTTAAAACAAGAATGGGCAAGTAAAATGCAAATAGCTACTAAATGTGCTATGAGTGCAAATGTTACAACAAAATTAATTACCTTCTTCTTGAAAATACCTTCGAGCTACTAACCTCGCTTTAGTTCGACCAATGTTGCCTTGGTCATCGAGTTTGTTCCGAATACCCTTTTTGTCTTCTTCATCACTATCATCATAGGCCATCCAATTGATCTATGGTGTTCATAATAGAACATTTACATCCAAATATTTTGAGGTAACTAATATTTGGAGTACTTCATTTCTCATCTACACAACTTAACAAACTCATTACCGCATCGCTTATATAAGCAAGAAAAATAGTCCAAGTGTAAAAACATGCCTCAATAATCAATCACAAAAATATCTTGCATAAGAGCATAGTAGAAATAGACACTATATATATAGACCATGAAGCAATAAACACATACTATGCATTTAGAAGATCATCGAGTCTAATAAATCATGCAAGTTCAAATAAGCTTAAGAAAGCTACAAAAGGTCTCTTTTGAAATTTGAAAATCCGAAAGCATATAGTTGAGACCATATTTAAAAGAAGTATTTGAACAAGAGTTGATACGGCAAATATGTGCAATCAAATATCGAATAGTGCCTTTCAAAAAATCTAAAAATCCTCATAATGGCACTTGTATGAAATACTATGAAAAACAAGCACATAGGC
The DNA here is from genome assembly GCA_016081115.2 of Rehmannia glutinosa. Classification (NCBI taxonomy): domain Eukaryota; kingdom Viridiplantae; phylum Streptophyta; class Magnoliopsida; order Lamiales; family Orobanchaceae; genus Rehmannia; species Rehmannia glutinosa. Next base: position 118,860,263 of record CM071926.1, read on the forward strand.
ACATGGCAATACATATATCGAGTCTATAAGAGTAAGAATAACACAAGTAAACGTACCTCGATAATTTATGCCTTTCTTGACAAATAATGACGTAAATGGCCATTTGTGAAAATATGTAAATCCTACACAATTCTTAAAACATATCTAGCACAAATCATAATGATAAAAGTGTAGGCTAAGAGATATCACAAGTAAGCTCATGCCATAAAAATCCATAAAAGATGATAATACACTTTAGTCTACAAAAATGCACAAGAGTTTTAAAAACATCATATAAGGTCTTCTTTTTCAAAAATATTTTAAAAGCACAAGTATATATTGAAGACCTTAATTAAAAAATAAATATTTGAAAACTCATTTGCAATTAAGACACAAATAAAAGCATGCATAATAACAAAATAAAATGCATATTTAAATAGGAGATACGGGTTACCAATTACGCCATTTCCATGGGTTGTGTCGCTCCCATTGTTGATGATATCTTCCCCTTGAGAAGTCACTTTGTTGATGATGACTTCTTTGATTGCTCCATTTCCAAGGTTTGTTGCTTTCCCATTGTTGAAAGTCTCTTCTTCTTTGAAAATCATCTTGTTGATGATGTCTTTGCCATTTCAAGGATTGTGTTCTTCCCATTTTTGATTATACCCTCTTCTTGAAATTGGCTTTGTTTAAAATAGTTTCTCCTTCTTTGATCAAATGAAACGGTCATTTGATGTCTTCTTGGCGGTATAAATTTTCTTCGATCATTATTTCACGGTACCTAATATGACATTGTTTTGTGGTACCCTTATGTGTTTGGGTCCTTTGGGATTAGTCTTGAGACTTTTAGGTCTCCAACAATAATTGGAGCTATTTCTAGCCCGACAAGTATTTACCGTATGACCCTTTTTACCGCAATAAAAGCATGTAATAATTCTAGGAGCATAATGACCAACGTGCTTAGAGACTTGATTCCTTTTCATGTGATTGACACCCTTAGGCTTATGATCAAGTTCTAGTTTCAATTATCACAACAATCAACAATATTGGTCATCTTATCGGTACTCAAGTTGGATTTAGATAAATCATTTTTCAAGCAATTTATATCCTCAATAAGAGTACTATTTTCTTTCTCAAGGTTTCTAACCTTGTCAAGAGTGGTGGTGTGAGCACATGATAGTGATTCATAGGAAGTAAATAAACTATCCTTATCATTCTTTAAAACAATGAATTCCTTTTTCAAATTTTTGTATTTAACAAGTAAGTTTTGGAATTCATCTTGTAGCTCATCATAATCATTTTGCAAGTCACTATATTCATTTTGCAATTCATTGTCATAAGAAGTAGAGGGTTTAGAACTTACCTCGTTTTCTTCTTTGATGCCCATGAGGCATTGTTCAACTTGTTCATCATGGGAGGTTGTAGAAGGCTTATACCATATTGTTGAATTTGATGTTGTATCCATTTGTGAAGTAGATGCTTTTGAGTTGCTCCTTTCATTTGCATATACTTCATAGATGGCTTCTAATTTTGCCATACTTCATGTGCCGATGAATACCTACAACATGATCAAATTCCAAAGTGGTAAGTGAACAATGTAAAATATTAAGAGCTTTACCATTTAAGGAGATGATTTTCTTCTCTTCATCATTGAGCTTTTTGAAGCCTTTTGAGGTGTGTGGTGTATCTTTCATCTAATGGATTCTCCATTGATGACGGTGTTCCAAATATCGAACCCGCAACCTTGTAAATAGCATTCCATTCTTTCTTTCCAAAATATAAAATTTTTGGAATCAAACCGAGGTGGCTTGGTGGTGGAGGTGCCGGAAAGTTGAGCTTCGTTCGTAGCCGACGATCGTTTCTCTTCACTCGCGATGTGAAACGAGCTTGCCAAAGAGTTTGGCTCTGATACCACTTGTAAGTCCAAGCGGCTACGATAATCTAGAGGGGGGGTGAATAGATTATCTCCATCTTTTCGATTTATCCCTCTTTTTTGAATTGAATGCTCAAAGACAAATATAAAGGTGCGGAATGTAAGCAACACGCGTCGATTTAAAGAGGTTCAACCCACCTAGGGCCTAATCCTCTACCACCCCAAAGATATCCGGGATGGATTTCGAAAGAGAAAAAGATTTTATTAATAATTACCAAAATTATTACAACAAAATCTTACACCAACACCTTGAAGAGCACCACACTCTTCTTCAACACCACCTTTGAGATTACCACAATCTCACTTGAAGATTACCACAATCTCCAACGGCACCTTGTGAAGATTACCACAATCTTCACCCTTGAAGAGCACCACACTCTTCAACACCTCAACAAGAAGATTACCACAATCTTCTTACACCTAACACCTAGTTCACCCAAGTGTGTTCTTACCACAGAACACTCACAAGGATATCTTGTGTTTGAATGACGACCACAAATTCAAGATTACAACTCGATAATTGATAATACAATAGAGTGCAAGTGTAATCAAGAATAGCCTAGACCTCAAGAATGTGAAAGTGAATAGCTAGGCAAATTACAACAAGAAATAAGACAATGTAAGAACAAGTGTATTCTTGAGTGTATCTTGTTGTGTTGTAGTTTTCTCTCTTGTTGTGTTGCTTCAATTCTTCCTCTATTTATAGAAAATGTCTTGTACATGATAGGCTCCTCTTGGGGACATGAATTACGTAAAAAATTGCAAGACAATTGAAGAAAAGAGTCATTAGAAATCAATCCCACAAATTAAGGAAATATGTCTCACGCCGCACAACGGTTACATTTTTTCTTTGTCAAACTTAAGATGCACCGGTCGCAAGACAAATAGACGTTTGAAAATGAGAATATAAATTTACACAGGCGACCGGCCGACGTAGGGTTCGACCGTCGTCCCTTACTTCAACCGGCCGCGCACAACTTCAAAAAACGGCGGCAAATGTTCTGTTTCAATTTTTGCTCCCAGTGCACGGCCGCCCAAGGGGTCGACCGGCCGACGCCCACCGGCTGCCTCTGACCATTTTCTCGCAAACATGAAGTTTTCTGTTTTTCTCAACTTTCGTGCGGGTTGCCCTATACGGCGACCGGTTGACCTCAAAACAAAAGTGTTGTCCAATTTTATATCGAAAATAGACTTCAAGAAATACTCCGAAAAAATAGTGAAAATATTTTAGACCGATCGGGAGTATTAGGACAACATTTAGAAACATTGTTTTGGTGTAAAAATACAATAACAAAAATCATTAAAAGTGTTGTCCAATTTTGTCGAAAATAAAACTTGAAGTTATACTCCTAAAATATTAAAACCATTTTAAATCATTTAGGAGTATTTGGACAACCTTTAAAACCATTGTCTTGGTATAAAACAAAATCATCAAAATCATGATAAAACCATTTATCAAACAAAAGACCCCGAGGTTTGAAATATATTTCAAACAAAATCCCCCTTCATATTTGTAAAATCATTGCAGATTACCCCTTAATTTTAACACTAAATCAAACCCCAGGGGTACTTTTTGTAAGTTTTTAAGTTAGCTGGGTTTTTTTGTAATTAGGTCAAACCTCAGGGGTACTTTTTGTAATTATCCCTATATTTAAATATTAAACCTAGTCACATGTGTTGTTTTTAATGATGAAAACACATGATAAAATCAGTAAATTCCATGCCACCCAACTTGGGTGGCTACCCAAGTGTGTTAATCACCATTGGATGAATACACACCCATATTAGTATATATGTGTGTGTGCTCATCCAATGATGATGAACTCACTTGGGTAGCTACCCAAGTGGGTGCATGGAATAGACCGATAAAATCTCAAGCTCAACGTGACGTGGGATTATTGTTGCATAACTCATCCCACCTCAGTCATAGGTGGGACAAATATTCCATTCTTCGGGTTAAAAGTATTTGAATATATTTTGACCATTGTCCATGGAACCAACTAAAATTTAAATCAAGATAATTTATAAAATATCTTATTTGAGAATAAATTAGACAATACATAATAATCTATGTAGTTATCAATCAAATTAAATACAAGTTTAATAAGAATATTAACTAATATATCATTTAAATAATTATATGATGTATGCATTGCGCATTGAATTAGTTATATAATTTAATCTTAATCCAAAATCTCGTCATATGTTCAATCAATTGATTCATCATTCCATCAAAACAAGTAATTAGCCTATAGGATAAGTTCAAAAATTCCATCTTGTTCCTGTGGCTATCCAGTGATCTACTTGGATAATGGAATGCCACTCATGAATTTGATATGGCCCCTTTATAGGATTTTGTTCACAAAGTAAACCAAGATTAATTAATTTTGGCATATATTGTTCAAATCTAGAGTAAACACAAAGCAACTATCAACTAGCAAGAGATTTGCCAATCTTCTTGTGCATGCTTCGTTTTGTATTTCTTGTTATTGTTGCTAAAAAAATGAAACTTTCACAAGCTAAAATGCACAATCAACATCTAATAAAGTGCCAAAGTTCAGCTTGATGGACCTACTCATCATAAAATGGTCATTATGGGGATTGAGGTCTAGGTCTAAAGTTCAATCATTTTCAAAGATTTATAAACAACTTTATAAGAACTTAAATCTAATTTTTATTGTTTCAAAAGATGAAAAAATGGGAATAATTAAAAAAGAAAAAAATACCACGAGGTTTGAGGTATTTACAAGAAAAATCAAGAGAAGTTTCAAATTTACAGGACCCTATTATGGTTTAATTATGTCTTATATTTTATCTCCTTCATAAGCAAATATTACAATTACCTCCTTACATTTAAGATGAAATCATACATCAAAAAACAAATCCTATAATTTTGAAACTTCAACGAGTTTTTTAATAAATATCTCAACCTCCATTTTCTTTTGCTATTATCCCAAAATAATATGCAAAGTTACTCTGACTCAATACCTCGTATTTGAAAATAGCTAACTTTATGGTCAAGATTATGTCCACGTGGCACATATTTGAATTTTGTTTAGTTGAATATAAGATCCACTTAACTCAGTTATTGTTGGGACTTAGATTAGGAAGTTGGCATCCCATTTCTGTTATAAATTCAACTATGTAATATATAGGATCTATAAGCTGAGTCGAAGCAGCCAAGTTGAAGATTGCAGAAGTTGACTGAAGGACAAAGTGAAGATTCAGCTGTGTTGCAACTGAGTGTCGAAGTCTCAGTCAAATACCTAAAAGATGTCTTTGTAAGCTGACTGACAACTAAGTCATTCTCAAATGATTGGAGAAGGCTCAAGTTAAAGGGGTAAAGCAATTGTTGAAGTCAAATCAACTGTGATGGATCCGTTGAACTCAAGTAGAGGAAGTTACTTATTTTAGTAATAAGTACATGATGCAGTCTTAACATGCTCAAATCAGAAGCGTGCAAAAAGAATAAACCAACAGGAAACACTAAACCGTGTCAGGTCCTGAAAAGCTGCAAAGATTATTTAATGTCCCCATCACCTGTTGCACAAGAGACAAGTCAACGACCATAAAAGCGGAGTTTGAAAATGCATCTATCTATTCAACGGATACATTTTTGAACTGTCATTATGAAAGGCTGGGGAGTTTATGAGAGAGGACAACTGAAAAACGAGCAACATTGAGACACGAGAGATTATCCGAGCAAAGAGCATTCAAGCAAAAATACTCTCAAGCAATACACTCTATCATCAAGCCTAAAACTCGAAGTTTGTCTAGCCAACATACTCGGTGAATGAAAGAAAAGCTTCAAACTGTTGAAGAGAAAACTTGTTTAAAGACAATGGGGTCTGCACATCCAAGGATTGAAGAAAGGGCAGTGAGGTTCAAGTTAGAACCAAGTTTTGGATTCTTTGTAGGGCTTCATGATCAAATCCAAGAATTCGAAGGAGCTGAAGTAGCAAGATTGTCTTATGAAGAGCTGAGTCCCAGGAGTGAAGCCAATTGTGTGATCAAGGCTTGTTCGCACTGTTTATCCTTTTTGTAACATGATTGTTGCATTAGTGGATTACCTCCAGGAGTTGGAAAGAGTGGAGTAGAGGAATTACCCCCATCCTCGAACCACTATAAAATCAAGTTATGTGTCTATTTACTTTCAAAGATTTATTTCTTGCATATTTTATATATGTTGATTGATATATTTGCTCAAACTCAACTGACAATAACTTAAGTAAAACAAGTGTTGTAAAACATATTGTAACTTAAGGGTGTAAGACTTCCACTGTTAAAACCAAGTTAGCTGAAAATTTAAAGAACTCACTTCACTCAACTGAATTACTTCTATCAACAAATTCATTCGAGCACTGTTGAATGGTTAACTCTTCGTGAGGTTGAACTAAGTTGTCCCTCAAGGGCTTAGATGCTACTTTTGAAAACTCTGATTTAAGTTTAAAAATCGAAAATTAGTTAATTCTATTCAATTTCCCCCTTCTAGACTTAACACAAACACCCCTTGGGACCTACAGTTATTCATTTCATTTACTCTGCTTCAATCATACATTATTATTATTTATTTATTTTCATTTCAAAGGTGTCACGAGCATGTTTCTGGCTAATTTAACATAATATTATTATTCCAATCAATTGCATTTTTGGAGTAAATTAGGGGGTTTTTACAATCTTAAGTGTAGGCGCCAATTTTTTTATGGATATTCAAAATTATTTTTACAAATTATAAAATACATATCGATATTTTTGCTAAAAACTTGAATTGGAATTCAAAAGAAACACAACACAATTGGAATATGAAAAATAAAACAAAATTACATAATTAAACATACAATACAACTAGTTTGACAAACGCCCACCTCGAATACAAAAGGAAAACAATTTGATTGGCGTACAAATTATAAAAAGACATATTTCGGTATTTTTTGTTAAACTTGAATTGGAATCCAAAACAAACACAACTGGAAAATGAAATCAATATAAAGTTACATAATTAAACATACAAAGACAACCGGTTAGACGAACGTCCACCGAAAACAAAAGAAAAACAATTTGATTGACGCCTACACTTTTGTTTTTTTAGGGATATTCAAAATTACTTTTACAATTTTTTTTATTTTCATATTCTAGTTGTGTTGTATTTCTTTGGATTTCATTTTATTTTTTTTATCAAAAATACCGAAATATGTATTTTATAATTTGTAAAAGTAATTTTTAATATCCATAACAAAAAAAAAAAGAAAAACAAAAGCGTACTGCACAAATATGACACATGTTTTTTAAAAAAAAAACTTTGTGAGCGCATTTTCTATTAACATCTGCTTTTGTAGGGGCCATTTGAAGTGGAGGAGGTGCCTACATTTAAGATTGTAAAAAGCCTCTAATTTACCCCAAAACCCAAATTTGATTGGAAATCGTAATATTAGGTTAAATTAGCCCATATTTGTTACCCCAACCACAATTTTTTGTGGTTAGTAAAGTACAAATAGATTGTTGGTTTTACCACAAACAGTACAAAGCCATAATTTTATGGAAAAACATGTAGTTATGGTCTAGCCAAAGTAGGATGTGTACTGTGGAAAGTAGCCTTCTACTTTTTCCCTTTTCCTGAATATTGTCCCTAGTAAAACTGTAAATTAAATTCGCAGTAAAAACATTGTAGTCAACCCAAACAAATTTTATCCTTTTGCTTTTCCTTTTTTAAAAATGAATTTCTGGCTGACATAATTTTACAGATTCCACATTGAATTTCATCCGCCACGAATCTCACGCGCCGCTTATGAATGGTGGCACCACCGCACCGCTGACACAGTGAAGATTCCTTTAATTTTTTGAGTATAATGGGGAACTTGGGAGGGACATACGAACCCGTATGGAATCGAACCCGGATTATTCACCCTTACAACACATATCTCAACCACTAGAGTACAAGGTTGATCCCAAAATTCCTTTAATTCGCTCCTTTCTTTTCTTACTTTTCTCCTCGTAGGCACTTACTTATACAATCACTTTTCATGCCAGTCTGCATTCGCATTTCAATTCATTAGTTGGTAATTTTTCCATGTTGTAAGATTCAAAAATAGGGATAACAATGGGGCGGGTCAGGGCGCGCGGTGAAGACCTAAAACCCGCCCTATGTCTAGAACGAGGCGAGGTAGGTCGACTCGTTCTGTCCCATTTTAAATTAAATTAAATACAAAAAACAAAAAAATAATATTTATTTATAATACTTATAAAATATTATTGACAAAAGTTGTTATTATCAATTTATAAATGTTAGATATAGTATAAGAATACAAAAACATTATATTATAATATATATTATTATATGTGCAAATATATATATTGAAATTTATTTTAAAACTAAAAATTCTATGCGGGGCGAGGTGAAAGTGATACCAGACCCGCCCCACCCCGCTGCGGGTTACGGAGTAGGCCACGATGGATACCTGCGGGTCGGGTCAAAATTGTCATCCATATTCAAAAATAAAGAATCACCGACATCTAAAGCTAGTAAATTCGTTCTTAAATATAAATAGCACTCGTGATAACGCACAATTCTCAAATTTAATTGTTGATTGATAGCAAGTCATATGATTAAAAATCCGAAAAAAAGTCATTTAAGGGACCAATTTCAAAAAATGAGAAATGTGAGGACCAAATCACCAAGTTGGTCCAATTAGAGGATTAAAAAAAATAATTTTGTCTTTTCTTATATATTAGATATCAAGTTCTGACTAAATTCTCACTTGCTCACATTAGACTTGGCCAAGGGTCCACATTGATCGGAAAAATACTGGATCAGGGTCAATAAGTCGGTGACCGAATTTAGTGGCCCCAGAATTATAAAGGTTAGTTAAGGGTCGGATATTCATGCCCTTTGAACGCTTAGACCGGACCAACAGTTCAAAGGCGGTTAAAATTAAGGTTAAGGGTCGAGAAAACTTGCAATTCATGAACCGCCATTTGCACTTGGAAGCCTGTGGTTCACCGTAGTTAAGTCTAGCTCACACCAAAACTAATTTGAGTTGAATTATGATTTAATTCTACAACTTTCAAGCTATTTTTGGGTTTTTCACTACTATATTTGCTCGGTCAGAAAGACAATAAAATAAAATTTTCAAATTTTTAAATCTTAATATTCTACACAAAAATATTTTGGTTACAAACAATAAGAAACATAAAAAGTTTACAAAAATGTCATTATTATAAATGCTTTTGCCTAAGTTAACACGAATAGCATGATTGCAATTTCTACAATATTTTAGGAGTTATTTTAGTATAAATATAAACGATTAACATGTATCGTGTAAGTTATTCCTTCTCCAAATTAAAGAAAAAAACATGAATCAAGATACATAAACAGGCCGTGCTTACCTTGAGGCCAGTGAGTCAATTGACTCAGGCCCAAAAAAAATGATACAATTTAGGGGCCCAAAAATTTTATAAAAATGCGATTGGATGTGAAGAAAATTCATTTTCGTTTCACCTTTAAGAATTTTTTTGACCAAACACGCGATTGTTTATGAAAATTTTCTTAAAATATACTATTCTTTCACTTTCACTTTTTCTCACTTTTTCTTTCACCAATCACATCTACACATTTTTCACAAAAACTAATCATTATTATACATTATCCCACAAATTTACTATTCATTCACTCACACATTTCTAACTATCAATCACATCCAATCATTATTTTACTATTTTCACATCAAATCAACTTTCATCATTATTTTTTCATCTCACATCCAATCACACTCTCAAAATTCATCTTTTTTCTCCTAAATGTTTTTTTCACTACTATTCTCTAGCAAAATGAAAATTTTCAAAATGAAAGTATATCCAATCACACCCTTAATAATATATATATAAGATTTAAAAATGAAACTTTGAAATTCTAAAACCCAAAAATCGAAAAAAAAAGGTATATAGATATATTTTGAGGTTGCTCGAACATTGATGGTAGTGATTTATTTTTGGAGTTATCATTTTTATATGTTCGATCTTTACCAAGATAAACAAAATCGCAATGAAATGGTGTATTATTTGAAGGAATTGGATGGTTATTTTCCAAAAGATTATATTGCTTATAAGATCTTGTTGACGATACCACCATCATATAAGTGCGAAAAGAAGTTTCTCAAAGTTGAATCTAATTAAAATTTTTATTCAATCAACCATGTCACAAAAATATTGAATGGGTTAGTTATGTTATCCCGAGAAAGGAATTATTAAGCTACTTGATTATTGATTATACTTTTGTCGCCAAAACCGTGGGCGAGTTGTATTTAAATAATTACTTTGAACATGATTGTCATATTAATTTAGCTAATTTGCTATAAAAATTTTATTTTTTAATATTAATTTATATTGTCTTTAAATTCGTAAAAAGGGCCCATTTTAAAGTCCGACTTCACCAAAAAATTCTTTGGCACGAAGACTACCTTGTAATAACATAAATGAGATGTCTCGTTATATCATTCGTGATCTCTACTTTTTTACTAAAAAAGAAACTACGGATATCGAATTTGCTTAAGTGAGTTATTTTCAATCCTACCTTATTAAGTAGGTACGAAACAGTTTTTAACTTGTGATAAATTTCCCTATTTTCTCTACAAATATTTCATGAAGATGCCGCCAATTTCAGCTTCTATTTTTGACCCAATAAAGAACCACACTTTTTAATTTATTATTCCAAAAATTATTTTAAATTTTGTCACACACTAAAGCGTGTCTATGTGTGAAAAACCCTAAAATCTTTTTTTTTCCCTATGGCGGCAAACACCAAAACACATTCCTCAAATTCCCAAAACACCCTCTCTCCAAAAACTAGAAATTTCCCATGGCGCCTTTTTTTTTCCCCCAACAATTTGGCGGGGTCAAAAATTGTTTTGGAACCGAAGCCCTTTTTCGTCTTTTTTCGGTCTCCTGCGCGCCTTAGGGTTTTCATAAACTTATATATAAACCCCCAACAAAAATATTTTCTCAATCGCCCCCAATTGCACTTTATCTCTCTAGAATATCGGCTTGTCGGTTTTCATCTCATCGCAATCTTAGCCAAATTCCTCCACTCCCAACCTTTCACTAAACCCTTCTCCCCCCTTTCTCTCTCTGTATCTATGTGTGTATGTAGAGAGAAGTAGAAGAAATATTTTAGGGTTTTTTGGTTTAGTTCATTTTTCACTTAGCAGAAACTGGATCGTGGTTTAGGATTTTAGTTCATTTTTTAGTTGTTAGCTTGGTTTTAGCTACTTTTTGAGTTAAATCTATAGTTCTTTCATATTTTATTCTTTGATTTCCTTGGATCATCTTAGTTTTGAGGGTGTGATCTTAGTAGCTTTGGGTTGATCAGGTGTTTCTTGAGCTTAAGTCTTGTTTATTATTTAATTAATCCAAGAGTTCCAACTGGGATTGCTTCAGATCTTTGAATAACGGCTTGCAAATGATGGATCTGAGTGATAAAGTAAGTGATCATGATTCGTTATCATCATCTCTCTTTCCCTTTTTTTTCCAAATTTTTTTCTGGTACATGATCGAGATAAACCTAGAGTTGAGCTTGATTATACTGCGATGATCAAGTTTAGTTAATTAATATTTTCCAATTTTTTGCAGGGTTCAGAGTGTGAAGAAATGAGTAGCCAAACACCAACTCCTGATAGGATTTCATCCGACGGCTCAAATGTCAAGACGTGTGTTGATTGTGGCACCTCAAAAACCCCCCTATGGAGGGGTGGTCCAGCTGGACCCAAGGTATATTTATATACACACAATCTATTATAGCCTTTAATTTAATGCGATTTTTTGTTGGTTTTTTTAACACAATAAGTTGCATCTTTTGTGTGTGTGTGTGTGTGTGTGTGGATCTTATGGTACATCTTAATGACATTATTTGATGCCTCACGTGATACACGTGTGTCAACAAATGTTGTTTATAACTCGTAAATTTTTTGAATTAGATTACTCTTCTTGGGACATTAAAAGTGGGACTATAATTTGATTAAACACAAAACATTTGGTGTTTGGTAGATATCTTTGCATGTGCTTAGTGTGTGTAGTGTGTATTTTTATAGGTTTGATTATTGATTGGATCTGATTACTCAGTAGTTTTTGTTTATTTGGCTGCAGTCACTATGCAATGCATGTGGGATTAGGAGTAGAAAAAAGAGAAGGGCACTTATGGGTGTTACAAAAGAAGAAAAGAAAACAAAGAAATCATCAAGTGGCAAAAACATAAGCCATCAAAGCAACAGCAGTAACAGTTGTACCAGCAGCAGTGGGGATAATACCAGCAAGCTTACCGATTCATTTAACAAGAAATTATGGGCTTTTGGTAGAGATGTAGCATTGCAGAGACCAAGATCAAACACTACCAGAAGGAGAAAGTTGGGAGAAGAAGAGCAAGCGGCGTTTCTTTTAATGGCTTTGTCATGTGGCTCTGTTTATGCATAGGGATTTTGTACTAGCTGCAGTAGTTGCTGTACTCGTTTTTTTTCCCCTATCTAATTTCAAGAAAAAAGGGAGAGAGCTCAAATGGGCTTTTTCAAATGTACCTTTTTGAGTGCATAAATGAAATTTGTTCCATCTTAATATGCTATTTTAGTGTTTGTTTCACTTAATGAAGAGGGGTAAATCAATCCAAAGCATATTTCTTGATGTGTTAAAAATCGGTTTTTATTGTGGCTATTGATATTGTGATAAGCTTTCTATTTTTCAAGATTCATGTGGTTGAATCTTTTACTCCACATTTAGTACATCATTGAGCAATCAAAGATTTGGAGTACAAACTCCAGCTCATGATTGGGTAAAAAGTACAAGATATTATTGCACAAGGTTTTTCCATGTTCTTTAATGGTTTCAAGAGTACAATGTGTTGGAAACAATTTCAGATTTTCATAAATTGTTTAATTGTCTTGTATTAGGACCATATGCATCTCTTGTTTATCCAGTGGCAAGATGGGAGGAAAACTGTTTGGTCCAAATTTGTTCTTGGGAGGGAAATATTTTTGGTCCGCACACATTTGATCTCAATTCTTCCCTCCCAAATTGGTCATAAAAATTCATTCCTTTTCATTTTCATTTCCTTTGAAATGTTAGATTAGCTCCCTATAGAATATATTTTCTATATTTCCAAATGACTTGGTGGTATTAGCACTCTGTTTTCTCTAAATACAACTCGTGTTTTAAATACACCCATCCACATAGTTTTTATTACTTTTACTAGGCATACACCTTTTATTACCAAAACGCACTTTTTCATACAAACAAATAAAAATGATGTTCTTCTCCCCGACTCCCTCCCCCCATTATGAAAATAATTGCAAGAAGATTGTTGCTTGATGAGAGAAATCATATGATGAAACGACATGGATTGTTGTATGTAGAAATGTATAATTGTATAAACATTGTTGTAGAAATATGGAATATATGGATTGTTGTAAAAATGTAGATTTTGATTGTTCTTTTGGGTTTTTGATGTTCTTACACACACAGTCGAGCCATAAAAAATTGTTCTTATGGGCACGGTCTTATTTAAATCAGAGATAAATGAGTCAATAATACCCATAAGATCTTATTTATGCCCATAAGAACATGGCATGATCGGTTAATGATAATTATGTAGTTAAAAAATGATGTACGCATTCTTAAAGTTTTCTGAAATGAAATTGATGCGAAGATAAGTTGCTTATATAGCTAATTTTTGTGTGTGTACTAAACCTATTCGCATTATGAGAAAATGGTTGGGAGCACATTCTAACCATTGTAATAGAGTTGATAGAATTGTTTATAAAAATATTGTTATAATTTATAAATCAATTAAAACTAGTTTTCTTTTACCACTATATCATTTAGAACCACTATTTTCAATAAAGAAATAGTCTCCTCTCTAGTCGGATCGTCTAATGGATCTGATCCGTTAGACGGCCTAAATATCCTACCCATCGTCACCGACGCGGATTCACCAAAAAAAAAAAGAAAGAAAAACCCCCACTTTCGTCACGTTCTCTCTCTCTCTCTAATATACGGAATCGTCAAACCACGCTTCCCGCAGCGGAGCACCGCCGAATTTATCTCAACAACAACAAATCACTTTCTATTGCATGGCGATCCGCCTCTTAAATGTGGACTCATGTAAAGTTATCTTAAATGTGGGACTAACGCATGCAGACAAAAGATATATCCAACCTCAATGGAACACTCCTCCCATCTTTTGGGACAACAAGCACACTCCAATCCCCTTCTTTAGCTTTTTGGAAAATCCATACCAAAATAAGTTATTTATTTATTTATTCATTTTTCTCAAGTGTAAATCACATATCGAGTACTTGTGAGTTGTCGAGGTTGTGAGCCCTTGTTTTCACCGCTGGGTGCAAGAAGGAGAAAAAAAGATGATTTCTCCGAATATATTCCGAGCTTGCCCCCGCCTCCCATGAAAACACATGATTAGAGAATTTGGACCCCGAAGAGGAGGATCCCTATCTGAATTATTAAAAAGTATTACACGTCGCATTCAAATGTATTAGATGTATTTAAAAATGTATTAGACTTTACAACTCTCAGAGAAAGTCTCTGTTTTATATTTAAAAGGCACAACTTTGAAGAAAAGTATTATACATTGCATTCTAATGTATTGGATGCATTAGAAAAATGTATTATACTTTACAGCTTCTTAGTAATTCTCTGTCTTATTATTAAATGGCATAACTTTGTGGAAAAGTATTACACATTGTATTCCAATGTATTAAATGTATCAAATAAATGTATTAAACTTTACAACTTATACATTTCGGGAGAAAAATATAATTATATTCAGAAAACTACTAAAATACTCTCTAAGGAACTACTAATACTTTTTCGAGGAACTACTAATACTTTTTTGAGGGACTGCTAATATATTTCGAGAGTATATTCAGGAGAAATACTAAAATACTATCCAGGAACTACTAATACATTTCGGATGAACTACTAATACTTTTTAGAAGACGGCTAATACTTTTCGAAAGGATCATATCACTGGTGGTCCCCGAAAACTACTAAAACACCACCGCTAAAATTACGAAATGCCACCGGATCCGCGGCCGATCCGTTTAACAAGTCGACCTGTTAGGCCAGACGGCCCGACAGAGTTTTTGTGTTCAATAAATGAATAATTTTGAAAATTTGGCCTTTACCACTTTAATAGCCTAATAGGACTTCATAGGCTCAATTCACTCGTCCCTCTTCTTAAAGAAATTCAAATTTTAGGTGGTTGGCTTTTTAATAGTATGCCCGAACTACCACATTTATTTACAATTTAAGAGGCCAAGATTGGGCTACCAATGAAAGCTTCAAAATTAAAAGTTGGATTATATTTGTCTACACACTTTAAAAGGCCCATTTTTGTTATCAAAGTCCCAATTGCAGAAGAATTGTACATTAATGTTGCAAGGATGAGAAGATTTTGATTTGGAGAGCGGATCTGGGGGAAGAATTCTAACGTCTCCAAATAGGAAGGATTTGAAATATTCCAAAATAACTCTAAAAATAGTTTTTAAGAATTTGGAATCCATTATATAATAACTTCATCCAAACAACTCCAGTGATGTATTTGTTATGGATTTGAAATTCATAGTTCAAATACTTCCATCTGGAGCCTAAAGCTTAAACAAAATTCCTTAAAAAATAAATAAAGAATGAACCCCAATCCTTAGGACCCTACTACCTCGCCCCTAGAACTTCCGTGGAAGAAGTGAATCACGAGATATGCCTCAACGAGCCAGAGTCCTGAGTTGCCTTAGACTGAGACACCACACAAGAAATCATCCTTCAAGCTATTATCAGGCATATTCGAATTCCTACGCTATGGATGCCAACGAAGTGAATATCACATCTCTCAGGTCATATGCTCCGTTGAGTTATGCCCTAAAAACCAAATCCCTTAATACATTATAGGGTGGCGCTATTCGCACCCCTTTTTTCTCTAAATACACCCATTTGTTTAAATACACCCACCCACAATTAAATTTATTCAGCTTTTTTACTATACACACCCCTCTTATTCCTAAAATACCCTTTCAAACCCTAACGATAATAATCTTTCACATTCTCTCTCCCTCAGCGAGTTTCTTCCCTGAAAGTTCTCTCTTTTTTTTGAAGGTGGTTTAAACCGGTTTCTTGATAAACAATTTTTTATTTTGAGATTACAAGTAAGAGTAGATTGTAGAGTGTAGACCAACCATTTTGAAGAGTATGAACACAACAAGTATAATGGAAGAGGAGAATGAACCACTAATGAATAAACAATATCTTCATGAATCTGCAAGGCCTGCAAAATTGAAAAACATAAAAAAATCCAATAATGGGGATCCATGAAGCTTTTCTTTTTTTAGTGATTACTAGAAATTGTATAACTAAATCGGTATATTAGCATATCATTAAAATGGGTTTTGTTTTTTCGGGTTGGTTTGGTTGGTACGATTGAACAGTTATTTCATGGAGATAAAAGATCGCCAGATCAGTTAACAATGGCGAGATATGATGCAAAGAAGATGACATTCTTCAATTTTGTTTTAATTAAAATATGTTACTAAGGGCATTATAGTCTTTCAAAATTATGGTATTTTTGTAATTACATGGAAAGGGTATATTTAGAGAAAAAGGGGTTGTGAATAGCGCCACCATACATTATATTCGGAGGCCCAACAAAACAGTCCGTGCATCCAATTTGTGCTGATTATCCTGGTTAAACTTAAGACCAAATGATTTAATCGAGTAACATCCGAAATTACACGGCCCGTTTTGATTACGGGCCTAAATTAACATCGCATTTGCTTATTTACTGTAAAGATCCTTGATTATACTATTTGAGCTTCTAGTCTTTGAGTAAACATACTAGGTAAATTGAAAACTGATTTTTACATAGACTTTGGGCTTAATGTTTGTGATGATGGATTTGTTGGCAACAATATTGGGCGAAAATTTATTCTAATGAGAGTTTGGGCTTGTGAGAGTCCAGCTATGAGAGCCCAATAAACTGCATTAAGCTCCAAAGGCCAAGCAACCCAAGCCTTCGCCCAGGCCACATAGCCCAACACCCTCTTGGAATGGGCAGGCCAGATATAGCAACAGGGATCCAGCCACCTGGGCCAACCCAACGTCCAGTCACCTTAATGCCCCCACATGGGTCACAAGCCCACGTTACAAGGCTCGGCGAACAAATATGATAAGCCATGGACTCATCTTTTTTTCTCTTTTCTTTATATAATTAATATTCCCGTCAAGAAATAAAAGAATAATATTTTTTGTTGCGCATATCCAAATTCGAAGATTAATTTGTTTAAACTGATACCATTGCAGCAAGAACAAGTCTGGAATTGTCTTAAAGAACCAATTCATGTCTCTTTATTTTGTTTTATTATATTTTTTAATATTTATATTTCTTTCATAAGCAGAAACCCATAAAAACTGGGAGTGTTTGCAAATACTTATCTTTTTTAAGAAGTGATTTATTACAGTAGAAACAAAAATAATTGAGAATCAGAACTTAGTAATATTTGCAAATAGAATCTAAAAGTTGAAAAAAATAAAATTGAAGTGTTTGGAAAAAAATTCAAAATTAATTTTTGAATAAAAAGACAAAATAATCCATATTTGAATTATATGAGTATTTAGGAAGAAAAGTTAAAAGAGCAATCTATGATTATTATACAACTTTTAGGATAACAACGTCAAAAACAATTTATTTTCTTATTTCCAAGAATACGAAAAACACTTTCCAAAATCAGAAGTACTCCACCCATATGTTAGATTTTGATTGAATAAAGTAAAAACAAAAGCAAAAATTAAAATTCATATTTGCAAACACTAAAAGTAAATTTTTTCCGTTAAAAGCTGAGAATCAATTTTTTTAGAGCATTTGCAATATCCTCCAATATTAATAACTAATAGTAGTCTAAAAACATCAAAATTTGGTGGTACCATAAAGTGTGATTAAATTTTGCTTTGAATTTGTCAATTCCGTAGGACCCCACTCCCATTTGGATTCATTGCACTCCAGCTAATGCCCACGTTCCCCTCTTCTCCCTAATAATTTCACTCTTCACAATTATTACTCACTCACCCCCTTTACTATTCTTACAAACCAATTATATTTCATTTTATTTTACTAACACTATAACATTCAAAAAAGATAGATATCAATATGCCACTTCACAAACTGTAAGGATTGATAAATGCCCACCCAAACCCAACCCTTTTCCAATATAGACTTTAATTAGAACTCTATGCATCGCATCATATATGCATATAATACAGTTGGGATTTTTTAAATTCATTATAATGTTTTATTTTTATATCAAAACTAGATATACTTATTAAATGTAAAAAAAAGTATTTTATTAAATATATATTTAACGTATATAAAATTAGATACATATGTAACATACATATAGTAGATTCTTCTTTTGCAACGTATCTACAATGACATGCTGGAAAGGCTGGGAATATTTTTTCACATGCAGAGATATAAGGATTATTAAAACTGAATATTGCAAAAATTATTTACTTGTGAATAAAAGATACTTAAAAAAATAGAAAAGCTGGAAAAATTATGTTTTTCCCATAGCCAAAAGAAAGTTGCATGCCTAGAGGCAATAAATTAGGTTCTTGATCCAAGAAACAACTTTAGTCATCTTTTCTGAAAAATCGGTAATAATGAATACTGCAATAAAAATGGTATATTAACGAATTGAAAAACAAATGGCACTCCAATACTAGTTTCTGCAAGTTGAGAAAATTAAGAAATAGTAATTAAAATGAGGACATAATTATAACTAACTAGTGCATGCGTTTAGTTTGTTATCAAATAATAATATTTCAAACAATCAGCGGTTCATTGAGCATCAAATTAATACTATTGGCATGATATGATCTTTATTAATTAGTTAATGTGCATTATTTTTTAGACAAACTAAGTCAAATATGTTTCATCAGAATTAGAATGTTGTTAATATTTCAACAGAGAAAAATAAAAATAAACAATGATGAAAGGTATATGTAAAACAGGACACAGGTGACGATTTATAGATTATGCAAAAATTGACTGACTTAATTTTCTTACAACCCTATAAAATAAAATTTGTGAAAATAACTGACAAGAAATAGAAAAAGTAGACCTACTAAATAGTAAATCTTCAAAACTTGTCTTCCAGAAAAGCCCTCCATCATTCTTCTGCCGCTTCATCATGATCAGCAGGGGCATTTCTGGAAATCCACCAAATTGCCCAGACCATCTGCTTTGGAACATCAAGATTTGAAGACCCTTTTTTCCTCTCTTCTCAGCAAGCTTGAAGATCTGTGAATCTCACACTTTATTTTCACATATTTTTTTCCTTTTTCAACAAGAGAGAAAAAATCTAATTAAAAGCAAAAATATTATATAGATTTCTTTAATAAAAGATGACACTGAAAAGCAGAGTGAAATAAGTTAATGGAATTTTCTTGAATGGTGGTGGAGATGAAGATGAAGGTGGTGGAGGGTTATAATAATAATATGGAAAATACGGCACAATTGGGTTCGGAGGCGGCGGCGCTGGCCCTGTAGGGTACAGCGGCGGCGGTTTGTAATTGGTGGCGCCGCCGGGAGGTGGCGGTGAGTAGTAATTGTAAGGTGTAGTTGGTGGTGGTGGTGAGTTGTAGTAGTTGCCTGAGCTAGAGGGAGGAGATGGTGGGGGAGGACAAATAGTGGTGGCGGTTGGCGGAGGAGGAGACGGTGGCGGTGGCGGCGGTGGCGGCGATGGGGTGTTACATGGGTTGTCACAAGCGGAGCACATTGTGCATTCAATCTGGTACTTCGATCCCACCCATGTTGTATCATTATTCTTGGCACCAACAAAATTATTTGATGCAAATAATACTATCACTACAAACAACAATTTGAGTCTATGATGATATTTTCTCTCCATTTTTCTTACCAAAACAAAAATGTCACAAAAATTTATCAAATAATTTTTTTGTTGGAAATTGATGAAGAAATTTCAAGAAATGGGTGTGTAAGATGGGAGCGTATTGAGAGAGAGAGAGAGAGTAGAGTAGTACTTTGAGTCTCTTGACGTAGAAGCTATAGAGTATGTGGCTTTATGGTGATGCATTAAGAAAAGGTGTTTTTACTACTAATTAAAGTGGAATAAATTGAGTTAAAGGTTATCTTTATTTGATTTTCACCTGTTTTTTTTTTTTTTTTTTCACTTTTGGTTTGGTAGAGTATATTATTTTTTTGGAGCTGGAAAAAGGTTACCACCGACAGGCTTTACTCTGGATTTGCAATGGCAACGCATAGTGGAGGGTGTTTTTGTCAATTCATTATGCTTGAAAATAGGGATGGCATCGGGGCGGGTTTGGCCAAACCCGGGACCCGCCCCGCCAAGGAGAAGTGAGACCCGGGACCCGCCCCGCCTCAAAACCCGCCGGGGCGGGTCTAGACCCGCCAAATATATTTTTTAAATTATAATAATTTATATTTTTCTATTTGTGGCCAAATTTTCAAAAGTAATCAAATGCCAATAGATTAAAAAATAAATAAATATAATTATGCAACTTATTATAACTATTTTTTTTTAGAATTGACTACTATTAAGATTTTTTTAAAAACAAATACTATTAGTATACTACATAGTACTCAACTAATACTTAAAATAAATATTCAAAGTAAAATATTACAAGATATTATATTAGTAAATTAAACTTTAAAAGTAAATAATATTATAATAGTACTCAACTAATATTTTTAAACATATAACACTCAAATTTAAAAGTAAATAATGCAAAAATATTTTAATATATATTTAAAAACTTAATAAAAATTAACATGCGGGCGGGTCTTAGAGGACCGGGACCCGCCCGGACCGAGGTTTTGCAACCTTAGACCCGGACCCGCCCGGGACCCATTTATTCGGTCTAGACCCCCCCATCGGGCGGGTTTAATGCGGGGCGGGTTTTGACCCGCCCCATTGCCATCCCTACTTGAAAAAATATTCTTGACCTTGTAATTATTGTTTATGTTTTTTTTCTTCTTAAGTAATATTATGGGAGGAGATGGGTGATGAGATACTTAGACCTTTGGTCTTGGCTTGAAAGTCTTTAACAACTCGACCACTATCTAATTCACATAATTGTTGTTTCTGATGGTGTAACTTTAGTGACAAGCATCATTTTAATCCAAGAGCTTTTAAATTGAATTATCAAGAATCAAATGCTAGATCGTGGAAACGTACATGAATTCATAACAACAATTGAATATTGGAATTTGGTCTTCTAAATCTATACGTATCAAACTCTATCAAAGAATCCTTTAGTTTTTTTTTTGTATGTTTCTATTGACGATGGAACATCATAATAGAATGCAAGACGATGTGTGCCAAATGACCATAACACTAATGTAACTATGTTATGTTGGATACTTCTATTTTAGCATGTCATTAAAATATAAATAACACATTATTTCCAAAAGAAAAAAAGCACATCATATCTTTACATATTAAAGGTCTAACACCCTATTAAATACATTAAAACTCAATTCTTTAAACTTTAATTAATCAATTACAAAATGAATTTTAACCTTATTTGACCGTCCATGATGCATAATTATTTAATATATGCGCCCGGCGTTGGATTAATAATCCAAGATGATCATATTACAATATTATCGTTGTCCTTGAAACACGAGTAATAGAAATTTCAACTGTGTTTCCTTTTTTTTTTATTAGTGATTTCCAATAATTAACTTCACAATTTAATTGATCATATTTTATGTTTTTGGGCCATGTATCTATTTCTTGATTGTTCTCCATGTGTTATTGTTTTTCTTTTTCTCTTTTCATTTTTTCAGTTATGGGTTTCATGATAGTCAGCTTGACTGACGGCCTGGCTTTTGTAAAACAGTTCACACGTGTACCAATAAAAGGGGTTTTACGGGGTACACTAGGGCTAATTCGTCAAAATGTTTTTTTAGTACAATTGGGGGAACTTGGGAAACGCTCGCACTCGTATGAGATCGAATCCGGGTTATTTGCCCTCTCAACACACGTCTCAACACACGTCAAAGTGTTTTTCTTTCTTTTCTCCAAAACATTTGACAATTTTGACAATTGGGTTTCAGTCATATTTTATTTAGATTAAATTTAACTGCAGTTCTACAGTTAAAAACATAAAAAGCCATGATATTCAGTATTTGTTTTTTTTTCCCCATATAAAAACAATGTTGTTTTTCAGAAGCGCTTAAATTACCAAAATATCCAACGAGTCTAGCTGAAATTCCAAACTATAGATAGACTTGTGTCCACTCTGTTGGAGCCAATCGGTACACTGGTGAGATTTGTGGCCGACATTGTATGGACTATTGAAACCAACGAGTAATATATATCTAGTACTTAATATCTAGAAGGTAGTTTTTGTTGTAAATAATCTTTATTTATACGATAAAAATTATGGTTGCTATATATTCTTACGAAAGATATATAGAAGCAAATAAAGTAACTTAACTGTGCTAAGCTGGAAATTAAGTTTGCAATGCAAAACTGTGTATCTTTTCATTCCATTTCATATTATATTTATACACCAAAATTTCGTTGCTTCACTTGTGATAAAAATCACATGATTTGTCACAATTTTACTTGTGATGCCTACTAGTGTTTAAAGTCCATATAAGGACAAAATTGTCATAACATTCCCCTTTGAACGTAGCACTGTAGTAAGCTGGATGAGTATGACTCGTTAAAAACCCCAAGTCGAAAAAAAAGCATGTGGGAAAAAATCGAACATAAGGGAAAAAGAGTACATTCTCAAATCAGACCTTGTGCATAAACTGCCTCATTAAAAACCTTAAGCTAGAAAAACTCAATGGGATAAAAACCAGACAGAAGGGAAAAAGAGTAAAGTGCACAATATATTTGCTCCCCCTGAAATGAAGAATCAGCTGCATAATTGATCCATCAATCTTGCTTTGTATTTACCCTTCTCATTCAAATACCGAAAACTAATTTTTCGGATATAGACGTCGGCAAGGATTTTGTAAACAAATCGGCAAAATTCTGACATGAGCGAATCTGTTGAACATCCACCTCTCCATTTTTCTGGAGTTCATGTGTGTGAAAAAACTTTGGTGAAATATGCTTGGTCTTATCACCTTTTATGTATCCACCTCTCACTTGTGCTATGCACACTGCACTATCCTCATAAATGATAGTAGGAGTGTCTGTAACTGGTTTCAGTTGACAACCATTTCGTATATGAGCTATAATTGATCTTAACCAAACATATTCTTTACTAGCTTCGTATATGAGCAATTATCTCAG
The DNA here is from genome assembly GCA_016081115.2 of Rehmannia glutinosa. NCBI lineage: Eukaryota > Viridiplantae > Streptophyta > Magnoliopsida > Lamiales > Orobanchaceae > Rehmannia > Rehmannia glutinosa. Next base: position 118,883,510 of record CM071926.1, read on the forward strand.
AGTGATTGGAAGAAGTAACGGCTAATGTTTGTTTGATAGATCGCCATGATATAGTTGTACCATTATAGCAAAACAAATAACCAGTTTGTGATCGAGCTTTGTGCAGATCAGATCTATATCCAGCATCAGCATAACCAACTAACCCAGAGTTAGTGGATTTCTTTGAGTAAAATAATCCCAAATCTATAGTACTACTGAGATATCAAAAAATGTGCTTTATACCATTCCGGTGTCTTGAGTTGGCTCGAATCGTATCGTGCAAGTAGATTTACTGCAAAAGAAATATCAGGTCGAGTTTATTGTGATAGATACATTAATGCTCCAATATCATTAAGGTAAGGCATTTTAGGATTAAAAATCTCTTCATCAGATTCTTTTGGTCGAAATGGATCTTTCTTGGGATCTAAACTGCGCACAACCATAGTAGTACTCAAAGGATGAGCCTTGTCCATGTTAAATCGCTTGAGTAACCTTTTTGTATATGCAGATTGGTGGACAAGTATCCCATTATCTTTATGCTCTAACTCAAGACCAAGACAAAGTTTAGTTTTTCCAAGGTCTTTAACCTCAAACTCTTTCTTTAGATATTCAATAGCATTGGATAATTCTTCAGGTGTGCCAATCAAATTCATGTCATCGACATATACGACAATGATAGCAAATTCGGTATCTGATCTTTTAATAAAAATGCATGGGAAAATGGTATTATATTTATAACCTTCCTTAGAAAGGTATTTATTAAGTCTATGATAACACATGCGACCAGATTGCTTTAATCCATACAATGATCTTTGCAATTTGATAGAATATAATTCACGGGGAGTATCTGATTTGGCATTTTATATCCATCTGGAATTTTCATATAAATATCAGAATCTAGTGAACCATATAAATATGTCGTCACTACGTCTATTAGACGCATATCTAAATTCTCACAGACAACCATACTGATAAGAAACGAAACGTGATTGTATCCATAACAGGTGAATATGTTTCAACATAACCTATCCCAGATCTCTAGGAAAATCTTTGAGCCACGAGTCGTGCTTTATATCTCACGACTTCGTTTTTCTCATTTCTTTTTCGAACATATACCCACTTGTATCCAATGGGCTTTACATTGTTTGTAGTTCGAGCAATTTGCCCAAATATATTCCATTTTTCTAGGAAAGCTAATTTAGATTTTATTGCTTCCTCCCACATAGGCCAATCAAGGCCTCTGCCGATATTCCATTATAAAACGTGGTTCACTATCATAATCATCATTCATAATTCCTTGAGCAATCGAGAATGCAAATTTATCATCAATAATTATTTTATTTCGATCCCATATTTCATTACTATAGATCATGGGAATCTCGATGCTATCAAAATTTTTGAATTGTACATTTTCTGAGATATTAGGCTCTACAGATTCGTCTGAAGCATGCTCATTATTTTCAATACTCCCATTTCTTTTTTGAGGAATAGTATCTTTTGAGCCAATAGGTCTACCACGTTTTTATCGTGGGATATCATCATTTATTTTCTTATTTTCATCTGGAACAATAATCCTAGCTGGAGCATTTGCAGCTGGAATATGAGACTTCATGACTTTACTAGCATCTTTAAATGCATTCGGAAGTCTATTCACAATATTCTATAAATGAATGATTCTATTCACCTCACTTTCACATTCAGAAGTACGTGTATCTAAATGGGATAAACTTTGTTCATTCCAGAAGATACTCTCAACTGGTTTTTGTTTATTTTTCTAAAACATCTTTATCCCTTCCCATTGATGGAAATGTTGTCTCGTCAAAATGAAATCCGCAAATCTAGCGGTAAGTAAATCTCAAGTCATTGGTTCCAAATACCAAATAATTGACGGAGAATCAAATCCAATGTATATACCAAGTCTACATTGTGGATCCATTTTTGTCCTTTGAGGAGATAGAATTGGCACCTAGACAACACACCCAAAAATGCATAGGTGCGAAATATTTGGCTCAAAACTAAGAGTTAATTGCATTGGGGAGTGCATATGATAAGTAGTAGGGAATAATCTAATGAGTGCTGATGCATGTAATACTGCATGACCCCATGCTAGTGAGCTTTGATCTCATTAATAATGTACTAGCAATGATTTGAACTCGTTTAATCAGGGATTCTGCCAATCTATTTTGAGTATAAACATGTGCTACCGGGTGTTCAACATTAATTCCCAGTATTTCGCAATATTCATCAAAACTTTTCGATGTAAATTCTCCGACATTATCCATACTTATATTCTTGATGGGATAATCAGGGGAAATGTGCTCAGAGTTTAATAATTCACTAATAATCGAGCAAATGCAATATTACTAGTAGATAATAAACATATGTGACCATCTACACGATGCATCTACTAAGACCATGAAATATCTAAATAGTCCACTTCCGGGATGTATTGGTCCACAAATATCACCATGAATACGTTGTAAAAATGACGGTGATTAAAACCAATATTTTCCATGGAAGGTTTAGTAATAAATTTTCCTTGTGAACACGATTCACAGAAATAATCTTTGGACCTTAGCATCATCGTGCCTTTTAATGGATGTCCATTAGTGTGTTCAACAATCCTATGCATCATAGTTGTTCATGAGTGTTCTAGACGATCATGCCATAACCCAAATATATCGGGATTCACCAGCTTCCAAGGCATAGTGGTGTAGTATTCAAAAGCTTTAATTTGGACACAATATAATCCAGAAGCTGTTGCTTCAAATTTCTCATGGGCAATTTTTTCCCATTTTATAAGATGTGATACACAAACATGCTTTATTATGTTCATTTAGTGTCTCCAAGTGATAGCCATTATCACGTACATCCTTAAAACTCTGTAAATTTCTTTTTGATCTACTAGATAATAATACATTTCCAATATGCAAGATTATGCATTAGGCAACACCACTGTTGCATCCCCGTAGCCATCAGTAATCTCAACGGGACCAAATATAGTTGTAACTTGTGCCTTGCACAATATCACACCCGAGAAATATACTTTATTATTTAATATTGAGTGTGTTGTTGCACTATAAAGTAGACAATAGTCTATTTTCTCGGTGTTTCCCATGTGTACCTATCATAATTATTATTAAATTAATATTATACGATTATCGAAATCTTTCATTGAAATATAAAAATAATTAAATAATAATATTAATGCACAACAAAAGTTTAAATATAAAAGATTTTATTCGACAATATAACATACATAATCATATAAATTTTACAACTTACTAAAATAAATTGTTACGGCTAACAGAGGAAGATTTATGAAGGCAATAAGCTCAATTATAAGCCAAAAATATCTTGAGGATATTCTCCAACAAAAAACAGGATAGTGTACATGATAACCATTGTAATGAGAAATAATACAGTTAAGTTAACCATTTTTGGAATGAAAGAAATGTGAAGTTTTAGAAAGATGAGAGAATATGTGTGAATTTGTTGAATGAAATGTTGTTATATTTATAGATAAACGCTACTGTTCATAGCCGTTTAATATAGCCATTGGAGAAGAGAAATTAATGTGAAAATTTTGAATGTAAAATTTGTGAATGATTTGGTAGAAATATACTGATATTTTATAATAAAAATATTAGACACAAACAGATTTATTATTTCATATTAAAAGCTTAAAACTGGGAATGTATCATTCGGAATAATTACCACACAGGTACAACAAACTTAATCTCGGGAATATATCATCCGAGAGAAATAACATATAAATATTGAATCTATTTTAATTTATCTAGTCGGCACCTTGTGCCTCACGATCCTCAAAAAAATCTAGTATATCGAGTGATTTCTAGTCCTGGACATGATTTTGATCGCATGTAATTTTAGATATGTAGGCCTTATTAGTAGTACATGGCTCACGCCTCGGACACGTGTTTGGATACTCTTGTCTTTATTTTTAATTTGATTCCCGGTATAGATTCACTAGGTGTTGGGCACTTCGACATGTTTTGGCCCAAGGGCCAGTCATGCCAAATCTATTACAAAGATCACCACCATTCTTTCCATTGACATTTTTCCTTTATCACGATTTGACTGAATTTGATACCCCTATTTGATCGTATAATCATTTTGGCGGAAATAATGTAATTGGCCCCCTCCTATACCAGAGTTAGCATGTGCTTGGTGCACGCATTAGACCTGCAAGGTCGCAAATCGTGATTTCTCTACAACAATTCATTTGTTTTCTCGAAATGTGAGAAGAATCGAGATGAATTCAGAATATGTTTTGAATTGCCATTGACTATATTGTTGTTGAAGCGGAATATTCGATTTATGCACAGTGGAGAATATTTTTTCCAATTTATCATATTCAATTAATTTTGTCCTGCAAAGAGCCAGTCGGGACTTAATTTTAAATAATCTTTGAATTATAGCTCGCCATGGACTTGAAGTCCCGCAACCTCGATGTTGCCAATCATATTGTGCATGCATGAGTATCACAGTTCTAGTGTGATTAAATCTATTTTTGAGCTTTTGCCAGAGCTTAGAAGGCATTTATATTTGTATATATTTATTTTTTAAATCATCAGATAGATGATGGCGTATAAATATCATTCCATTCACCTCATATTTTATATTGGCCTCTTCGATTTTCACAGGCTTCAATGTTTTAGCCAGATCTTGACCCTGAAAGTGAAATTTAACATCCATATACCATGTTAAATAATTATCGTCAGTGGTATCAATGATCTTGAAATTTTGTTTTTTGATACCAACCATTTTCTAGAAGAAAATAAAATAAATTAGTACAAAGAAATTCAAACTTGAAAACTATAAACCATTTCTCGAGCAATAACTCGTATTGATAACGTGTTGTAAATAATTTTTATTTATATGATAAAAATTATGGTTGCTATATATTCTTACGAAAGATATATAGAAGCAAAGAAAGTAATCTAATTCTGATAAGCTGGAAATTATATTTGTAATGTAAAACCGTGTATCTTTTCATTCCGTTTCATATCATATTTATGTTGGAAATTTTGGTTTTGATAAAGTGGGTGTCGACCCGACTTTGACCAATTTTTCGGTGGCTAAATATTTAATTCTGGAGGAATTAAATTATATATTATTAATCTACGTTTTGAGTAGATGTTCGTAGTATTTTTTATTTCTCAAAATCGAATTTCGGTGAGTGAGAAATTAATACACGAGGCTTTTACCTTATCCCACATGGAATACAAATCATTGTTTATCCTAGTTTATTTACTAGAAGGTGTTATATGTTGTATAAATTATAACACAAGTGGATGATCACAAGAGGGCCACACACGGCACAAGCGCCGCCGACCCCCAGCCTCGGCTTGGGCTTGGGCATGGGCACTGCCTTGGCCCCGGCCCTGTGGGCCCGGTCCACTAAAGTTTTGCCACTCGAAAATGGGCTTGGTCCGTTCGAGTGATCATTGAGCCCAATGAATCCGGACATTGTAGGTGTCCGATTCATGTGACTGTTGGAGTTGTAACTCCCCGCAGTGGTGGTCATCTGAAGTTAGCCCACTACTCGATCACATGCGGAGGTGGGGTGTAACACCTTGGTTGTTACAAGTGATTAATGCCCACTACCCAGTTTTTTCTCCTGCAGGTGGAATGGTTGGCTATTTATACATGTTTGTGCATTGCAGTTGGATACAGAGAATTCATACTCCATAAAAAAACATACAATCATCTTTTTGCATTCTGCACCAAGTCAAGCAACCAGTCTTCAGCACATTTCTAGTTCGAAAGTGCTTCTGTGTTAGTAATGCTACTACACAGAAGACGTAAGCCGTTTCATCTTTGGAAGCAATACGTCAAACCGTGAGCACTAGCCGGGACGTAATTACTTTGCGGAAAGAGATTCGTCTCGACTTGGCTTTTGAAAGTTCTATCTTTGTAATAGCTAGTTCAGTTTCTTGTAATCTTCTGTTTCTGTAATTTGCCATTTGAAGGCATTCCCGATCCTGTACAATTGTATTCAACAATCGCAAAGCAATTATCGAACTTCACGATGGCAAGCACAAGCAGAACCCCGATCATCCCTCCTCTCTCAGTTGAGAAACCGAAAAATTCATGGGTTTCGACTTCAAGAGGTGGCAGCAAAAAATGTTGTTTTACCTGACTACTCTAAGTCTGGCGAAGTATCTGACCGAGGACGCTCCTGTTGTTGCTGAAAATGAAACGAATACGGAAAAACGCGCTGCATTTGATGAATGGGGCCAGGGTGATTTCCTGTGCCGTAACTATGTCCTAAACGGACTTAGTGATGCACTTTCTTTGTGTGTATTGTCTTTGTGAAATCCTCCAAAGAATTGTGGGATTCTTTGGAGAAAAGCAAAAAAGTGAGGATGCCGGCACAAAGAAATTTGTTGTCGGTAAGTTCTTGAATTTTGTGATGGTTGATTCTAAAACCGTGATGGAGCAAGTTTAAAAGTTCCAGTTGATCCTACATGAAATCTCTGCCGATGGAATGGCTTTGCGGCATTCAAGTGCCCGCCTGATTGAGAAATTGCCCCAAGTTGGAGGGATTTCAAGAATTATCTCAAACATAAGCGAAAGGAGATGGGACTAGAGGATCCGATTGTCAAACTCGAATTGAGGAAGACAATAGGAGGATTGACTCTAAGTCCAAGCTTGTCCCTATGGAGTCAAAATCCAACTTGATGGAGCACGGCTCGTCAAGTAACTCGAAGAAAAGGCCTAACGATAAAGGCAAGAAACCGCACTGGAAAATTCCAGGAGCTTGCTACAAGCGACAAATCGAACCATATGGCAACGAATCGTCAACCAAAGAAAAAGAAAACCAAACCGCGATCCAATGCCAATGTGTTGAAGAAAGGGAGCCGACGGGGCGTTGACATGTCGGCGGTGGTGTTTGAAGCCAATTTGGTGGATAACCGAAAGAATGGTTTGTGATACCGGTGCCACTTGCCATGTCTGTTCGATAAGGATGCATTCTCTTCTTACATCCCATCGACCGGAAGGAAGCTCCATATGAGGAATCACGCCTCTTCGATGTTGCTAGCGTTGGACGGTGGTGCTAAAGCTTACTTCGAGAAAGGAGTTGAAGTCGACGGATGTCTTTGCATGTCCCAGGACATCCGCAAAAATCTGGTTTTGGTTCGCCGTCAACCATGGGTGGTTTAGACTAGTTTTGAGTCCGAAAAGTTTGTACTTAGCAAATTTGGACAGTTTCCTTGGTAGGGTTATCTAGACAAAGGACTATTCAAAATGAATGTAATGACCGTCGCCGTTTTGGCGAGAATATGAATAAGAATGAATCTTCTTCATTTACATTCTTTGAGTGCTCTAATTTATGGCATATTAGATTAGGACATGTAAATCAATGCTATAAAAAGATTGGTAAATTTAGAATTAATTAATTTACCTGAAGTAAACTCACAATGAAAATGTGAAGTTTGTGTTGAAGCTAAAATGACTAAATTACCGTTTCATTCGGTTGAAAGGAGCACTTCACCTTTAGAGTTGATACACACCGATGTGTGATCTAAAATTTGTGCAAACTAAAGGTGGTAAAAAATATTTCATCATATTTATTGATGATTGCACAAGGTTTTGCTACTTATACTTGTTAAGAAGCAAAGATGAAGCATTAGAAGCTTTTAAGAATTATAAAAATGAAGCTGAAAATCAACTTGGGAGCCGGATTAAAATAATTCAGAGTGATAGAGATGGCGAATATATTGCCCCATTTGAAGAACTATGTACCCAGTCGGACATAATTCATCAAACAACAAAGACATATTCACCACACGCTCTCAACGTGTTCTTGAACGCAAAACCAGACTCTAAAAGAGATGATGAATGCCATGTTGATAAGTTCCGATTACCCCAAAAATGTGGGGGAAAAAAGTCGTTTTAACACCAACCACATATTGAATAAAATACCACTTAAAGGGAAAGATAAGTCACCTTACGAATTGTGGAAAAATCGTAAGCCTTCTTATAAATACCTTAAAGTGTGGGGGTGTTTGGCTAAGGTAGCAATACCTGAACCAAAACAAGTTAAAATTGGACCAAAGATAGTTGATTGTGTCTTTGTGGGATATGCATACCAAAGTAGTGCATATAGGTTTATGATACATAAGTCAGAAAATCCGAAAATGACTGAAGGTACCATAATCGAATCAAGGAATGTAGTATTCTTTGAGGATGTCTACCCTTGTAGAGAAAAATTAGAAGTGAGTACTGTAAGTCCAAGCGGCTACGATAATCTAGAGGGGGGGTGAATAGATTATCTCTATCTTTTCGATTTTGCCCTCCTTTTATAACAGAATGCTCAAACACAATAATAAAGGTGCGGAATGTAAACAACACACGTCGATTTAAAGAGGTTCAACCCACCTAGGGCCTAATCCTCTACCACCCCAAAGATATCCGGGATGGATTTCAAAGAAAAAGAATTTTATTAATTACCAAAATTAATACAAATTCAACTTACAACACCTTGAAGAGCACCACACTCTTCTTCAACACCACATTTGAGATTACCACAATCTCTTCTTGAAGATTACCACAATCTCCAACGGCACCTTGTGAAGATTACCACAATCTTCAACCTTGAAGAATACCAAATTCTTCAACCCCTCAATAAGAAGATCACCACAATCTTCTTGCACCTATCACCTAGATCATCCAAGTGTGCTCTTACCACAAGAACACTCACAAGGATATCTTGTGTTGAATGATAACCAAAAAAATCAAGATTACAACTCAATAATGAATAATACAATTTGAGTGCAAAGTGTAATCAAGAATAGCCTAAACCTCAAGGATGTGAAAGTGATAAGCTAGGAAAATTTACAACAAGAATAATAACAATGAAAGACCAAGTATTTGCTTGAAGTGTATCTTGTTGTGTTGTGTCTCAATTGTTGTTTTGTTTGCTCCAAAACTTCCTCTATTTATAGGAGATGATTGATCAAGCATAGGATCCTATTGGGGATTGAAAATCTACAGAAAAATACAATTAAAATCAAGAATATACCTGTTAGAAATCAATCCCATAATTTAAGGAAATGTGTCTCATGTTTGTCAAACGGTCATATTTTTCTTTGTCATTATGCAGCAGGCGACGATTACCGGTCGACCGAAATAAAAGTTTGAAACATAACTTAGCAATTTAACATAGGGCGACCGGTCCAAGGGTCTTCGACCGGTCGACCCTACAAGGACCGGTCCCCAAAGCAAAAAACAAGACATGAAGTTCTCAGAACACAAATGAACTCCCAAGTCTGCCGACGGGGGGCGGCGACGTCGATAACAACACCGGTCGACCCCTTGGGCGACCGGTCGACCACCAATATTAGGAGTAAAAGCCCATTGACATAAAAATCATTAAAAGTGTTGTCCATTATTATCAAAAATAAACTTGAGGAAATACTCCGGAAAATATTAAAACCATTTTAAATCATTTAGGAGTATTTGGACAACCTTTAAAAACATTGTTTTGGTGACAAAATAAAATCATCAAAATTAAGATAAAAACATGTATCAAACAATCTCCCCTTTTGATGATTACAAACCAAAACAATTTTTACACAAACTAAGAGAGCAATTTTAGAAATGATTTTCCTAAAAAAACATTTGACCGTTTGGAAGCAACCAAAATTTCCAAAAATATTAAAGCAACCAAGTAGGGAGTAAATATTTTCAATAATAAGCACAAGCTCCCCCTATCAACAAGCATATCAAGAATAATGTAAAAGCAATTTTCCATAAGCTAAAAGCTTTAGCTTTTACAATTTGTTCAAGAGCTTATAAGCTCCCCCTGTCACAAAACATCATTAAACAATTATATAAGTCCATCAAACAACAATTGGACTAAAGAATCACAACTTATGGCTTTTATAAGCCATAGCTTATAGCTTTTATGACAAGCTTTTATTAGCTTCCTTGAGCTAATGAGCCAATATCCTGTTTCTCCCCTTTGGAATCATTAAAAGAATGTTAGGATGATAAAAACATCATACAAATATATCAAAGTGCGCAACCGAGACGGTTTATCAACCATCGAGCAATTTATACTTAAAGTCCAAGGAAAATGGGAGAATTGTAACATAAGAGATCCATAAGCTCATTAGTAAGCTAAAAACATGATTTCAAAAAGATTTTAAGACATTTTGAGGCAAGAGAATCATGTAGAAGTTGAAAGTTTCATTGCGACATTTCATCGAACACCTTGTGTGCGTGAAAAATAAAAGAGGTTGTATATAGTCCTTGTAAAAGTTTCAAGCCAAAAATTTTCATAACATCATCAATCAACCTCATTCCAAAGCTCAATAAGATCATATGCAACATTTGTTCATCAAATAAGAGGCTCAACAAATTAGATTCTCAAGGGTTCAACCCAATTGAGATAATATAAGCTAAGAAGGATCAAGGCATTACAAATGCCAAAAATTAGAGCATCCATCAAATAATACAAGTCATGCCTTAAACAATACATGTATGATATATCAAAAGTCCCAACATATCCAACTAAGCATAATTATCAAAGCATTAAAAGAAGCACTTTTACCATCAAGTACTTCATACCAATTTTCAAACAATATGCTAAATTAGAGTATTTTTACCATCAAATACTCCACCAATACCATGATCATCAACAAGTCATTATCAACTTGTAATTTTCACCCTTTCAATAAGACAAACAAATTTTATTAGTATGAGAGAGTTTTACAAAAGTTCATAAAAATACAAAGCAACGAAAATGCTAGAAAGTAAAGGGGGTGGGGACATCATTCTTCGTCCGAAGAGAAGCAAGTTACGGGAATGAGATCTTTGATGAATTTCTTCAATTTGCCAATTGACTTTTTCAAACTGGAATTTTCCTTTTTCACAACCCGGAGCTCTTTTCTAAGAGAGGCCACATCTCTAAATGTTTCTCTTTCCACTTTGGCCATTCTATCTTTGAGATTTAGATCTTCAACATCCAACTCGTCTTCATCTCCTTCCTCATTTTCTTCCTCCTTAATTTCTTGTTCATTTCCCACATTTTCTTCTTCATTTTCCTCTTCATCATTTCTTTGTTCGTCAAACTCACCTCTTCCAATATTTTCAACCTCATTGTCATTAAAGAAATCATCCCGAGGTTGTTGTTGATGTCGGGCACGTCCACTAGCGGCTTTGGTAGGAACCCGTGGTAAATGTCGTCGCATTCTTACCATTTGTAGAATGTTGGCATTATCAAAATCATTGTGACGAATTTCGGTATTCATTTTATTTTCCGGGTATCCCGATAAATATAAGAGTCGATAAATCAAATTACCCAAGGTATATTTTTTCTTAGCAAGCTTTCTAGATTCCAACAAGCAATACACAAAGATTGCCCCATAATTTACTCTTTCTCCTCGAACAATCTTATAGGTGAGAAAGAGTTCGAGATTACTTGGAAGTTTTACTTCCTTTCCACAAACACAATAGGAGCAAATGATAGATATAATCCGATAATTTGGCGGCATTGCCGAATATGTCACTTCGGGATATACTCCTAAAAAGGTTTTCACATCATCTAGTAAAACACCTAAAATGTTATAATCCCAATGAGCGCAATCCACATTGACCACTCCATCATTTGGCACGTTAACGTGATTACAAATATCGGCCAATGTCCATGAAAAATGCCTACCATTAACAAAAGTGTGAAGTTCCAACGGATTATCTACCGTAGCATCAACAATCCACATATTTGCATAAAAAAGTTTTATAAGCTCGTCATCATAATGCAAACACGGATTATCCCAAAATGAAACCCATCCTTGAATTTCAAAATAAGCTCTAATATCCGGAAATTCATCATGAAATGCTTGAAAACGAACCATACGAGTGCACACAATTTTCTTATCATTCAATCCAATATTCTCATAATGTTCCTCCAAGTTTGTTTAAAAATCGAAATCTATTAGCTCTAGAGGAGGCTCGTAGAGGAGTGATAACTTACTAGAGTCCCAATGAATGCTCGATTTTGAAACCCCTACTCTTAATTCGACAATCTCCTCTTCCGTAGTTTCGATTTTGATAGTCTCCTTGTAGAATATCATCTTGTTGGGGATTGGAAGAAGATTCTCCCCTTTGCCTCCTTCTCCTCTTTTGAGGATTTCGTTCGGTAGAATTTCTTGGAGGTGCCATATATGTGAAGTTCTTGCAAAAAGAAGTGAATTAGCAAGAAAGATTACAAGGATTGATGAAGAATTGAAGATAGTAGAAGAAAGGGGGTGATTTTCGCACAACAAGGGTTTGGGGGGTTTTGAGAGTCTGTTTCAAAATGAAGAACAGAACGTTTTTATCTATAAAATTAGCACAGGCGGCCGAGTCGAGTAGGGTGCGACCGGCCAAGTGCAGTGCGGCGACCGCCGCCCGCTATGACCGTCCCAGTGTTTTTTTCATTCTTCAGGTTTTTCAAAAATTCGATTTTCCACCCCAAAAGGTATAAAACTTTGCAAAAAGATAATTTTGGATCAAGTCCAACAAATACGGGTTTCGGGAAAACATATATTCGAGAAAATCGAGACTTAACAAGTAGTGCCCTTTTAAGAGAATATTTGCAAAATCATTTAGGGGCACTTAAGGGGTTAAAGTGAAATATCTTGAAAGATATGCGCATAAGTATAATATCGAGTTCTAAGAAAAATACGAGTAAACGTACCTCGATAGTTTAAGAAACTTGACGATGAAATAGCCAATGAAAATGAGATATATATCCTACACAATTCTTAAACAAAATTTGCACAAAAGCACGAGTGTAGGCAAGTAATAGGAGACATCATGAAAAATGCTTATGCTTATGACAATACATAGAAGATAATAAACCACATAGGACTAATAAAATGCACAAGAGTTTTAGAAATATCATGCAAGGTATTCTTTTAAACATTTTGAAACTCACAAATATATTAAAGACCTAAATTAAAAAATAATTACATGAAAACTCATTTTGCAATTAAGACATAAATAAAAACATGCATATAATTAAGATAAAATGCATATATAAATGGGGAGATACGGTTTACCAATTACGCCATTTCCATGGGTTGGTCCTTTCCCATTGTTGATGATATCTTCCTATTAAGGAGTCACTTTGTTGATGATGACTTCTTTGATTACTCCATTTCCAAGGTTTGTTACCTTCCCTTTGTTGATAGTCTCTTCTTCTTTGAAAGTCATCTTGTTGATGATGTCTTTGCCATTTCAAGGATTGTGTTCTTCCCATTTTTAATTATATCTTCTTCTTGGAAATTGGCTTTGTCGAAAATAGTTTCTCCTTCTTTGATCAAATGAAACGGTCATTTGATGTCTTCTTGGCGGTATAAATTTTCTTCGATCATTATTTCGCCGGGTACCTAATATGACATTGTTTTGTGGTACCCTTATGTGTTTGGGTCCTTTGGGATTAGTCTTGAGACTTTTAGGTCTCCAACAATAATTAGAGCTATTTCTAGCCCGACAAGTATTTACCGTATGACCCTTTTTACCGCAATAAAAGCATGTAATAATTCTAGGAGCATAATGACCAACGTGCTTAGAGACTTGATTCTTTTTCATGTGATTGACACCCTTAGGCTTATGATCAAGTTCTAGTTTCGAATTATCACAACAATCAACAATATTGGTTATTCTATCGGCACTCAAGTTGGATTTACATAAATCATTTTTCAAGCAATTTATATCCTCAACAAAAGTACTATTTTCTTTCTCAAGGTTTCTAACCTTGTCAAGAGTGGTGGTGTGAGCACATGATAGTGATGCATAGGAAGTAAATAAACTATCCTTATCATTCTTTAAAACAATGAATTCCTTTTTCAAATTTTTGTATTTAACAAGTAAGCTTTGGAATTCATTTTGAAGTTCATCATAATCATTTTGCAAATCACTATAATCATTTTGAATAACAATGTCATAAGAAGTAGAGGGTTTAAGACATACCTCGTTTTCTTCTTCGATGCCCATAAAACAATATTCAACTTCTTCATAGTTGGAAGTTGTAGGAGGCTTGTTCCTTAGATTTGAGCTTGTATGACCTTGAGAAGTAGATGCTTTTGTTTGACTCCTTTCATTTGCAAATACTCCATAGATGGCTTCTAATTTTTGCCATACTTCATGTGCCGATCGAATACCTACAACATGATCAAATTCCAAAGTGGTAAGTGAACAAAGTAAAATATTAAGAGCTTTACCATTTAAGGAGATGATTTTCTTCTCTTCATCATTGAGCTTTTTGAAGCCTTTTGAGGTGTGTGGTGTATCTTTCATCGGAATGGATTCTCCATTAATGACGGTGTTCCAAATGTCGAACCCGCAACCTTGTAGATAGCATTCCATTCTTTCTTTCCAAAAATTAAAATTTTTGGAATCAAATAGTGGTGGCTTGGTGGTGGAGGTGCGGATAGATGAGCTTCGTTAGAGCCGATGATCGTTTCTCTTCACTCGCGATGTGAAACGAGCTTGCCAAAGAGTTTGGCTTTGATACCACTTGTAAGTCCAAGCGGCTACGATAATCTAGATGGGGGGTGAATAGATTATCTCCATCTTTTCGATTTTGCCCTCCTTTTATAACCGAATGCTCAAACACAATAATAAAGGTGCGGAATGTAAACAACACACGCCGATTTAAAGAGGTTCAACCCACCTAGGGCCTAATCCTCTACCACCCCAAGATATCCGGATGGATTTCAAAGAAAAAGAATTTTATTAATTACCAAAATTAATACAAATTCAACTTACAACACCTTGAAGAGCACCACACTCTTCTTCAACACCACCTTTGAGATTACCACAATCTCTTCTTGAAGATTACCACAATCTCCAACGGCACCTTGTGAAGATTACCACATTCTTCAACCTTGAAGAATACCAAATTCTTCAACACCTCAATAAGAAGATCACCACAATCTTCTTGCACCTATCACCTAGATCATCCAAGTGTGCTCTTACCACAAGAACACTCACAAGGATATCTTGTGTTGAATGATAACCAAAAACATCAAGATTACAACTCAATAATTGTTAGGAAATTTATTGTTTAGATTTTGATGAATGCCATGTAAAACTTAGAATAGAAAGTTGGCACCCCATTTTTTGTTGTAAAATGCATTGTAATAAATAGGGCTGCCGAGTTAAGTCACCACGCCCAACATGCAAAAGACAAATCAAGACTAGAAGGAAGACTCTCTCATGAGACAAATTGAGTAAGGCAAAGAAGAGTAGACGGAACTCTATCAAGAAGAAGCAGATGCAGTGAGTGGAGTATCGACCAAGTCAACTTCGAGAAAAGCCAAGTCTCAAGTTGAAGTGACAAAGAGTCATCAATGATTGGAAGTCGACTCTAAGTCACCTGGGAAAGCAAAGAAATGCAAATCAAGTCGAGATAATCAAAAGATCCGTTGCACGAAATCAAGAGAATTACTTAAACAAGTAATATCTCCATACCACCTTTCTCGAGTGCTCGGTCCGAGCGTGCAAAAGGAATGAACAAATGGGAAGCACTACACCGTGTCAGAACTCTAAAAAGGTGAAAAACAATTCATACGAGGAAATGGCAATTCCAAGGACTGCAACAAGACAAGCCAACGAATGCAAGTGACTTTCAAAAATAAGCCTATCTCTTCAACGGGCAAATTTTTGAAAGATCACTATAAAAGGCCGAGAAATGACATTGAAAAGTAGTTACGGACCTGAACCAAAAAACGTTCAAGCAATTATTCGAAAATCTGAAATTTTCTCAATCCTCAAGCCTACACTACGAAGAACATCAATCCAACACTCACCTGTGAAGGAAAGATAACTTCAATCGCCTGAAGAGGAAAATACTTTGAAAAATCAAGGGGTCTACATTCCACGAAGGATTGTAGGAAGGTTCAAGGTCGAACCAAGTCTTAAGCTTTTGGAGGGCTTCGTGATCAAATCCAAAGAGTTTGAGCAAGTGAGTCGTAGTAGCAAGGCAAACTGCCCGTGAAGAAGCCGAGTCGTCACGAGAAGCCAACCGAGTGATCAAGGCGTCTCGGTGATCGAGTCCCAAAGGATCAAGTCACCGTGTGTGATCAAGACTTGTATCCTGGGACTGCTTACCACTTTGTATCTTGATCAATACCTAGTGGATTCCTCCGGAGTTGGAGAAGAGAGGAGTAGAAGAATTACCCCATCTTCGAACCTCTATAAAAATTTCATTGTGTCATTTACATTTCAAAGACTTTAATTCCCGCATCTTAATTGTTTAAATCTGCGATAAATTTGCTATCCACTTGATAATTTCTAAGTACTAAACCAAGAACTAAATCCTTGCTTAACCAAACTTAAGGGTGTTAAGTCTTCCCAAAAACAAAACCACACGATTGAGTTAATTTAGACCTAACATTGAGTTATTCCATCAACAAATCGATTGAGTCTGTTGAGAGACTAACTCTACTGACTAACTAAATTGGCTATCCATCAAGGACACAACTGTGTAGTATCAACTCTGAATATTTAAAAGGACTAAATCGAAAATTTGGTAATGTTTATTCAACCCCCCCTTCTAAACCTTACACTTATACCCCTTGGGACCTACAAGTGGTATCGGAGCGGTTGGTTCATTGAACCCTCCGCACCGTTCTTGAACTAGATCTCCAAACTTTTCAAAGTCTGCTTTAGTACTTAAACTTTCAAAACTCTTTCTATCATTAAAATTTATTATCATAGAAGCAAATTTGACACGCATCCCTATGTTCACTATTGAAGAATTTGATGATTGGAAAATTCGTATGCAGGCTCATCTATCAGCATTACATGATGAGATGTGGATAGTGATAGAGGATGGGCCACCGCAAATCTTAAAGGTGAACACAAACAAGAAGAGTCGCAGAAGAAGAAGAGGATGTTGCTCCCGCACTACCATGGTTGAAAAACCAAGAACTGAATGGACAAATGATGACAGAAAAAGATACAACCTGGACAATGTAGCCAAGGACATCCTTTACAAAACCTTGACAAAGCCATGTTCAATAAAGTCAAATCATGCAAAACGGCTAAAGAAATTTGGGACAAGCTAACATTGATTTGTGAAGGCTCGGAGCAAATCA
Source organism: Rehmannia glutinosa (assembly GCA_016081115.2). Taxonomy (NCBI): domain Eukaryota; kingdom Viridiplantae; phylum Streptophyta; class Magnoliopsida; order Lamiales; family Orobanchaceae; genus Rehmannia; species Rehmannia glutinosa. The sequence continues at coordinate 118,900,609 of CM071926.1, forward strand.
AAGAAAACAAATTATCAGTGGTCGTTCGAGAAATTTGAGAACTTCAAAATGATCTCGAGGAAAAACCTGGATCAACTGGATGCTCGATTCACGAAATCACCAACGAGTTATCTCGCACTTGGAAATGAATATACACGAAGAAATGTGTATGAAAATCCTAAAAAGTCTTCCAAATGAATGGGAAATGAAGGTCATGGCACTAAGACATTCCATGGACCTATCAAAGACATCCAACCATGAACTATTCTCGGACCTCAAAGCCTACGAGTTTGAGCCGAGAAGAAAAGACCAGGAAGAGACAACAGTACCCAAAACAAATGCTTCTAATTGTTAAAGACGGGAAGAGAGCTGAGGTCAAAGAAGTCATTGATCCGGAAGAAATAGCCCTGATGGTTAAAAGGTTCAACAAGTTCTTCAATAAGAACTACAAGAGAGGAAAGGGCGAATCTTCCGAAGACACTCGGCTCCTCCAAATCAAGGGAAGACAGACCAACCAAGAGAACATCATCAAAAAGTCAATATCAAAGGGTGATAATCCAAGAATGGAAAGAGCCGATCAAAAGGTCAATATCTATCTGAACTGAGAAACCAGTCACTATGCCATTGATCGCTCATACCACTCGTAGTTAACAAATACAGAATGAAGAAGAAAGAAAGGTCTTGAGAGAAAGAAGACAAGAAAAGAAAAAGGCAATGTTGGTCGTAGAGATCGAAACAACCAAGTCAAAAGACATAGCCGATTCAGAGAGCGCGAAGCCGACTATTCAAGTGACTCGAAGAAAAGCCCCGATCCGCTTAATGGCCAAGGAACAAGATCAATCGACCAAGAAGATGAGGTACACTCCAACTCATCAAGCTCGACTCTAGTGATAGTGATCGTGACACACACACTTCATCACCCACTCGATCTTTATGATTCATTAGGCAAAATGATGAAAGATTTTGAACACATTAAATCCTCACACACACCGTTAAATGAGGAAAACAACCTACTCAAGAGCCAAAACTCAAAGTCGACTAAGGAGCCGAGTACTCTAAGTCAAATAGGCCGATGAGAATGAAAGTTTAAAAGTGAAAATGCTAAATTAATAGCGGTAAATTGCTGCCATAGAGAAGAGGAGAATGATCTCAAAAAGGTTATTGCCTCATTCACTAAGGCATCTAAATCATTGGATGATCTTATTATGAGTCAAAGAGAATGTGGAGACAAGACAAAGCTTAGGATTTAATTCCTATGTGCTATGTCAAACCTCAAAAGTAATTTTGGAAAAAGGATCTTCAAGCCATGAAGAGTCTAAAAAATCCAAAACTCTAAATGTTGCACACACATTCACTCCAAAGCACAATTGCAAGCAAACCGACCTTGGTTATAAAGTAAAGGAAAACAATTTGAGTGCGCCGAAAGGACAATCGAGAAGAGATTCACCAGTTCCTCAAAGAAACTCCAAAGAGAAAATACTCTGAAAGAAGAAGCAGAGCTACCAAAACCCCGGAAAATCCATAAAAGAAATACATATGATGGGAATGGTAGAAAATTTCAAGCCAAGTGATTGGAATAATGTAAACTATCGAATAGACTTATGGAATATAAGCCCAAATGGCAAAGGCCTAGAACTCAAAGAAAGGCCATTCCAAAAGTATAAGAGCTTTCATCAAAGACACATATGCACCTAGGCACTACACTCGGAGACACCACAATTACCCAAAGAAGGCGATTGCTAAAACTTATACACAGCATACGACAAAAGAGACAAATTGTATGAACCTAGAATCCCCAAGCAATTTGCCAGGATTAATTATGATTATGGCACTTATAGATGGCAACCCCTTAGAGTCAAATCATTTGGCTATAAGTTGGTTGGATCATCTTACAATTCTAACCACTCAGACCCGCAAGTATGGGTACCTAAAACTTAATTTCCTTGATTGCCAGGCTCGAAGGAACAGCTGAGTGCCAAGGAACCTGGTACATGGATAGTGGTTGTTCCAGACATATGACAGGAAATAAGAAAAATCTGTCAAAATTCAAGGAAGTTAAAGGAGCAAAAGTCATATTTGGAGGAAATGAAGCTCCTGGTGAAATAAGAGGCATTGGATCCATCAAGAGGAATGGATTAGAAATCACAGATGTTGCATATGTTGAAGGACTCAACTTCAACTTACTGAGCATCAGTCAACTCTGTGACAAGGGCTATAATGTTGGATTCAACATGGGTGTATGCCAAATCAAGGATACTGAATCGAATGAAGTTGTGTTGCAAGGATGCAGACAAAAGAACATGTATGTAGTAGATTGGTCAACCGCTACACACAGCACCTGTCTATTAGCAAAGAGCACAGCTGAATCAAGTTGGCTGTGGCACAAAAAGCTGAGTCACCTAAATTTCAAAACGATTAACAAGCTTGCAAGAAGTAGTCTTGTGGAAGGACTTCCAGACTCAGTATACAAGAAGGAGAGTATATGTGATGCATGTCAGAAGGGAAAACAAATCAAATCTTCATTCAAAGAAAAGACATGTTCATCTTCAACAAGAATATTGCATCTGCTACATATGGATCTATTTGGCCCGTGGAACCAAACAAAGATAAGTGGAAAGAAATACACCTTGGTGGTAGTAGATGACTACTCAAGATATACATGGACAATATTCATGTGTAAGAAGAAAGAAACTCTCTGAAAACTACCACAAATGATGAAGAGGATTCAAAACGAGAAGAGCCAAACCATTATCAAAATAAGATCGACAGAGGAACCGAGTTTGTCAATAGAATAATAACTCGGTATTGTATTGAAAATGGTATTGGTCATGAACTATCGGAACATGGACTCCACAAAGCAGAATGGAGTTGCGAGAAAGAAGGAACATAACTCTCAAAGAAGCAAAGAAGGACCATGTTAGTCAAGCAGGTTACCAAAAAGATTTTGGGTCAAGCAATCAACACAAACTTCCTACACTCAAAACGGATGTATGATAAAAAATGTGACAAAGACTCCCTATGAGATTTGGATGAAGAAAACCAAATGTTGCATATTTCGAATATTTGGATGTAAATGCTTCATCCACAACAATGGCAAAGACAATCTAAAGGCTTTTGATGCTAAAGTCCGATGAAGGTATCTTCTTAGGATACTCAAAAAGCAAAGCTTCTACAGAGTACTCAACAAAAGGACTATGGTTGCGAAGAATCCATTCATGTGGTATTCGATGAGCCAAATGTAAATGGAGAAGACATTGAAGAGTCACCGATAAGCTGAATCATCCAACCATACGAAAGAGTCCCTATGCTTTGAAGTCAAGCCGGAATTATAAACTCGAGAAGAAGATGAGATAGTCAATCTCAAAAACAAATGGAAAGTTTGCAAATAAGTGATTACGAGAGAGTGAACACAAAACAAAGTACAAGACGATCAATCCACTAACTTACTCCAACCTGATGTAAGATGGCCGAGAGACCATCCACCGTAACTTGTCATTGGATATATAAGAGAAGGTGTCAAAACAAGATCCATAACTCAACAAGAAGCCATGTTCACATGCTTTATCTCGCAAAATAGAGCCCAAAGATGTGTTACAAGCATTGGACGACACACATTGGATTCAAGCTATGCAAGAAGAGTGAATCGCTTGAAAGAAATAAAGTATGGGAATTAGTTCAAAGACCCACACATCAAAATGTTATTGGTACCAAATGGGTGTTCGAAACAAGATGAACGAGGAAGGTTCTGTGGTAAGAAACAAGGCAAAACTAGTAGCCAAAGGATATTGCCAAGAAGAAAGAATAGATTTTGATGAAACATTTGCTCCTCGTAGCAAGACCGAAGCTATAAGGATGTTTCTTGCCTATGCAGCTCACAAGAATTTCACCGTATATCGATGGATGTAAAAAGTGCATTCCTAAATGGTTTATTGGAAGAAGAAGTGTACGTTGAACAACCTTCGTGATTTGAGCGTAAGACTCTTGGAGATAAGGTATACAAACTCAAGAAAGCCTTGTATGGATTGAAACAGGCACCCGCAGCATGGTATGATACCTTGTCACAATTCCTAATCGAGAATGGATTCACAAAAGGAAAAGTAGATAGAACACTTTTCATAATTCAAGACAAAAAGAGTATACTACTTGTTCAAATATATGTGGATGACATCATTTTTGGATCCACAAACAAAGAGTCATGGTGAAAAATTTTCAAACCTCATGCAAAGTAAATTTGAAATGAGCATGATGTGAGAGCCGACATTCTTCCTTGGACTCCAAGTGAAACAACTCAAGGATGGAACCTTCATAAGTCAAACAAAATACACCAGAGACTTAATGAAGAAATTTGGTATGGAGGTGAAGTCTTCTCGTGAAAATACCAATGAATACATCACCAAAATGGACATGGATGCAGATGGCAAGCTCAGATCAAACAAGATCTGAGCACTTATTGGATCATTGCTCTATCTTACAAAGAAGCGGTGCCAAACATCACCTTTGCTCTGGTGTATGTGCAAGATTTCAATCTGCCCCAAAAGAGAGCCATATGACAAGAGCTAAAAGAATATTGAGATACTTGAAAGGAAGCCAAGAAGTTGGCTTATGGTATCCAAAGGAAGGTGGATTCAAGCTAATTGGCTATTCGCACTGACTGACTATCTTTGATGCGAGTTGATTGTGAAAAAAGCACCTTAGGCACATGTCAAATGCTAGAAACAAAGTGATTTCTGGTTTAGCAAGAAGCAAAATTCAATAGCCACCTCTACTACCGGTGAAGCAGAATACATAGTCATGCGGGCAGTCATTGTGCCCAAGTCCTATGGATGAGACAAAGAACACAGCTAAGAGACTATGAAGTTGAGGAAAAAGAAATTCCAATAATGTGTGATAACACAAGTGCAATTGCAATCACTCAAAATCCTGTGTTGCACTCAAGAACAAAGCATATCGGTGTCGATATCACTTCATAAGAGATCATGTTGAAAAGAAGGACATCATCTTGGAATATATCTCAACCGATAGACAATTGGTGACATCTTCACAAAACCATTATGTGAGTCAAGATTTGAAGAACTCAAACATGAGTTAGGGTTAATTGAGCTGAGTTAACATTGAGAAGACTCAAAGAAAAGAAATGGAACACAAAAAGGGGAAAAAGAGTCAAACTCACAAATCATTAAGTAAATCACTATATTGGAAAGACAATATACCAAGTCACCTAATTGAGAGTACTAAGAGAATCGTGAGAAGAAGAGTTAAATCAAACTAAGGATAAGTTTCAGTCACTTATGAGTAAAGTGACAAAAACGCAGTCATTTTTACTAAGCGGAATGTTTTTAAGAATGACGTCGCATAATGATGATATGTACGATACATAAAGTTGCACACCAAGCTTATGATTGATATAAATGTCCGCATTAAATACGAGACATTAAATGCTAAATAGGCATGCAAAATCTAAACCGTTGATTTCGATCACATTTCAAAACCACCCGCACGCCCTTTAATAAACCATACTTAAACCATTTCCGTCCATTTCTCTCACACACTACCAAAACTATTCATTTCTCTCTCTCTCCGGAAGCAAAGGCAAAAATTCTCTCAAAACCCTATCTATCTTCAAATCAATCCCTAAGTTTTCTTTGATAAAATCCTGAAAAATGGCACCAACCTATGATTTTACCAAGTTAGGGAAGCAAATCCACACCGGGTCTACTGTGGATTTCGACGGATGGTGAAATAGGGGTCCGATGACACCCTAGTGAAGAAAATTGCCGAGAAATTGGAAACGCCTCAATAAATCGCTTTCGTTTTACCTTTGGAATATCCGATGACCTATGTGGAGGAGGTCGCGAGCTTCTACGTGAATGCCGAGATTCACGATGAAGGGATAAAGTCATCTGCTCACGGAAAGCGGCTCACCATCTCTCGCCAAGGATTTGGCTGAACACCGCTCACTACCAACGGAAGGAGCATCGAAATTAACGGCCGATGTAAACCTAGTCGCTTGGAAGGAAATAGCCAAGCCCGACTATCTTTGATAAAATAGTTTACACAAAGAAACAAGAGGTCTTTGAAGGAGAATTATCACAAGTCGTTGGACATAGTTGCCAAATGCATTGACATCAAATTTGGCGGCTTTGACCAATCACAAAGCAAAGTTGATCGTGATGGCGCGATCATTGAAGAAAGGAAAATAAATCAAATAAATTTGTTTGTCTCTGCAGCACTATGCCGTAATGTAGGAACAAATCCTTCAAGGAAGATGGCACATTTGGAGGATCTCTAGGATATGGCCTGGTGATTGGCCGGATGATGGAGGTGAAAGGAGTCCTCTTAGACATGGAAAGGCGTTCCATGTTAACAAGAGAATGTTCAGATCAAATCTCTCTCGGCGCACGTACAGAGAGCTACGCCAAGAGAGGCGACACGAGTGAGGGGGAATCAATCGACCACAAGATACAATCGTTTCCTCTCCACCAAAGAAGTCGCCTTACTACACAAGCTAAGAAGATCACCGCTCCGCAGCAATGAAAAGTCAAACCCGCTCCCCGCCTGCAGAAGAAGTCACTCCGCCCCGCAGCCGTGTGTCTCCCGCCCTGCAGCTAGCGGCCGAGAAGGACTCTCAAATACCTTCTCCGATCGTCAAAAAGAGGAGAACGATAAGCCAAGACGGCCAGCTCCTCAAAAGAAAACACTAGCACGCCCCCGCCAAGACTAAGAAATCGTCTCGAACTGCAAATCCTCTCGTACAAACTAGAAGACGAAGAAGAATCATCAAGCGCCCGAGCTTGAAAACCGCTAAGTCGCCCACTCACCGAACAAATACTTAAACTCGGTTGAAGCGCCGAGTCCCCAGATGTAATTGATGAAACAAATAAGTCTCAAGGCGATCAGCAGAGGCAACCTCAAGAAATAGCCGTAGTCCGCGAATCGAGACACAAGAAGAAGCGATAGAGCTGATAGTGATGTGATGATCCTATCTCCACCTTACCCGGACATCCAAAATCGTCTGCGTGAGTGGAGGAAATGGAAATTGAGTAAATCAAGGGAACAGCCCAACGGCCCGAGTTTATAGAAGAAGAAGAGGAATCAAACTTCCTCGGCCTAACCACCGGATCCTCAAGATCGATGAAGACAATCGCACGATATCCCTGCAGATCTTCAAGGACAAGGAGAAGGAAAGACAGTGAGGAAGCCGAGGCACGTGAGAAGGCCATTCGCCTATCTCCGACACCCGCGAACACAAACATCCTCTCCTTGATGTCTTATCTCGATGATGATGAGGATCCGAACTCGGCCGCGCCCGTAAGAGTTGCAAATGCAAAGCAAGCATTGCACGAATCCGAATCCTTCACCAAAGAAAGATTAATGGAGGACCAGAGAGTCCTCCGAACACAAATGAAATTGATCCAATGGGAGTGGTTCAAAAATCGCCATCGTTGTTGTTGCCACAACTTCCCAGTCACTCGGAAGAAGGCAATAAGGAAATGGCGATGAAACCGGGATAGTGGGGACCCCAAGCCCAACCCCTATTGAAGGTGTTTTACCACCGCCCCAACGGTGAACACTCAATAGAAACAAAATGGGAGTTTGGAGACGAGTGACCCCATTCCAAGTCACTCGGTGGTGCGCCACCGAGGGGGAAACTCCCTTCACTGCAGCAAAGAAGGTCGAGAATCTGCCGATGACTCAACAACGGATCCAGGAGGCGAAGTGGAGAAAGTACAAACACTAAACGCGAACAAAGAAGTTGTCATCAACGAAGCTCGGGCGATTGAGAGATCGTCTCGGAGGTGCCAACCGCTCGAAGGCTAATGGCTGACGCCCGATGCAAATGAGGCACGAGGAAGGAATGCCACGGGAGTTAACACTGGGGCGATGAAAGTGCAATCCATGGGGTTGAGACTCCAATGGATGCCACCACGAAGACCCTAAGACAAAATCGACACTATCGAAAGGGAGGTCCAGGCCTCGCCTGCAATGAGACTAACGAGAGGTAATGAAGGCCCACGGAGGTTGAGACTTCCGGGGTAAAGAAGTCAAGTAGAGAACATCCTCCCGCTATCATCGACCCATCTGAAAAGGAGATAAGCGCGCTTCATGATTCCCGGATAATCCTGATGTAACCTTTCGGGATCGGAAGGCGCGAAGAAGCCGAGTCATCCCCGTGATGACTCCAAAAGACTCACCAGCTGCGGATGTTCCAAGCACGAGCAAGTCTCGATCCCAAGACTACTCGTCAAACCTTTAATTTTGATGATGAACCACCAATGGAAATCTCATCATTGTCCGATGACGCTTCGATCACCGAGCAAATACTCAATTGGAGAAATCACCGAGACCAACGAAGCCGTTGAAACAATTGAGGCAGCTCGGCAAAAGTCGGTCCACTTCACAAAAGACCCCGAGACAGAGTCCACTGCGCGAGCTCGCCAAGTCTGCAGCGGGTTCGACTCCAAAAGGAACTTCACGCGCACCTCTCATCATTGAACAAATACCGTTGGTCGTGATGATTCCTTTATAAATTCTTTCCTTTCTCTCGGAGGTACCCGACCTCCCCGAAGAGTCGAGAACTAGCTCGCACGCTTCCATCGACCGGCCTCCCGTTATTCCATCGGTACCATTGTTCTAGCCGATTATGACTTTGACATCGCATGGCCATCACCGCAACGGAAGAATCAAATTAAGTCCGCGAAGTGTTCAAGGCATTATTTGGCCGAGATTGAACGGATGGAGAGGCATCGAGGCCTCTATGGACATGCGATTGGACAACGAGATGCCAATCTTACTATCCGACTTAAGAGGCATAAGGCAGTCCGGATCGGATCGGGGAATGGTGGCAATGAAGAAGAAACAATGCGTGTGGAACAAGTTAGATACTTGAGGACATTGTTCAACAAGTCTGCTGGTATGGAGAGCTGAGAATGCGATGCAAAAACGAAGTTGAGAGAACACATTGAGCACATGCATGAAGCTCACATTGCCGAGATAAAGGCTGGCTGCGTGAGCAAAATAAGAGTGATCCACAAAGGCGTTTGGAAGAAAACATGAATAGAAAATTCAACCTTCTCATGGCTGAGATGAAGCTAATTTCAAAGCAGAGTCCAACGCTACTCGATCCGAATTTCGTCGCATACTCCTCAATGCACTCGAGACAGAACTCTACCATCAAGCAGGCTCGACTTCCCGCTTGCCATATGTTTCCAAGTGTCCTCTCTCTTTTGATGATGCCAAAAGGGGAAGAGGAATACCTTAAAGCACCTGAGAAGAGATCTGAAGTGAAAAAGAGGATCACGGTTGCGAAGGAAAAGACAATTTTGAAGAAAGCGGCCAAACAAAAAGAAAGGAAAATCTGTTGAGGGGAAGGATCGAAAGATGTGACCTTGATGATTGCACAAACCCCCAACAAGGTCTTGTCACAAAATGACATTATCATCAAAGAAACTCCCCGCGACTCTGCCACTCCAACACTCTGCTATATCTATGGTGAAAAGAGAAAGACAATTGAAGCGGGGATGGAGGAAGTGGAAGGAAGAATGGATGCCCGAGTCATGAACATCTTGAAACAACATGGAGGCATTCCAAAGAGACGAGAGACACTTATGCCATCTCGGATGTCGGGACGAGCCACGATCGATTGATGAATTTAAAACGCCGCATCCAAGGATACTTTGCAAATATATCTATGGCTCAAGCTTGGAACTTGTATCTGGGAAAAGGGTCTCACGTTATGTGAAGAAGGCGACAGAGCGTGAGACTACCGATCGCTCTGCTGGTCACTCCGCCGGTCATTCAAATTTGGAAAGAAGAAGACCCCAAAGACAATACACGCCCGAGGTAGGTAGAGGAAGAAGCGATGGTGGAGGAAGAGGTTTGGACTGGGCCTCCGCCCAAAAAATTGAATCGTAGATCCGAGGCAAGAAAGGAGGGATCTCTTGGGGGTCTTGACCAAATAGCAAATTTGCAAGTGGCTAAAAGTAATGCTTTTGAGTATGCGAAAAGAATAGAAGAAGAAAACAAGAGACAAACTCGGCTATGGGAGGAAAGACAAGAAAGATTAAGAAGAGATGAAGGCTGCCCGAGGAAGGCATATGAAAAGAAGAAGAAAAAGTGACGATGAGAAAAAGAGAAGAAGAAGCGGAAGATCTTTGAACAAGATGAAAGAAGGAGACAACGAAGGAGATGAAGTGTTGTCATCCACCCCTTCATGTATTTTATGATGTAAATACATACTATGTAAGTTTTCCGCAATAAAGCTATAAATTCCTTATTTTCTGGTAGACAAATGTTTGCTCACGATACACCTTGTAAACAAATGTAAAAGAACAAGAATGTTATGATCAATAAAAAGATTGATTCTACGCATACATTCTATGTGAATACACTATCTGTATGTATCTTTGCTATTTGCATTTTTGAATGGTTTAAGTTTTGGCATCATCAAAAAGGGGAAATTGTTAGGAAATTTATTGTTTAGATTTTGATGAATGCCATGTAAAACTTAGAATAGGAAGTTGGCACCCCATTTTTGTTGTAAAATGCATTGTAATAAATAGGGCTGCCAAGCCGAGTTAAGTCGCCTACGCCCTAACATGCAAGAAGACAATCAAGACTAGAAGGAAGACTCCACTGCGAGACAAATGAGTAAGGCAAAGAAGAGTAGACGGAACTCTATCAAGAAGCGGTGAGATGCGGTGAGTGGAGTATCGATCAAGTCAACTCGAGAAAAGCCAAGTCTCAAGTTGAAGTGACAAGAGTCATCCAATGATTGGAAGGCGACTCTAAGTCACCTGGGAAAGCAAAGAAATGCGATCAAGCCGAGATAATCTGAAAAAGATCCGTTGCCGCGAAAATCAAGAGAATTACTTAAACAAGTAATATCTCCATACCACCTTTCTCGAGTGCTCGGTCCCCTTAAGCGTGCAAAAGTAATGAACAAATGGGAAGCACTACACCGTGTCCGAACTCGAAAAGGTGAAAAACAATTCATACGAGGAAATGGCAATTCCAAGGATCGCAACAAGACAAGCCAACGATCGCAAAGTGACTTTCAAAAATAAGCCTATCTCTTCAACGGGCAAATTTTTGAAAGATCACTATAAAAGGCCGAGAAATGACATTGAGAAGTAGTTACGGACTGAACCAAAAACGCGTTCAAGCAATTATTCAAAATCTGAAATATTCTCAATCCTCAAGCCTACACTACGAAGAACATCAATCCAACACTCACCGTGAAGGAAAGATAACTTCAATCGCCTTGAAGAGGAAAATCTTTGAAAAATCAAAGGGGTCTACATTCCACGAAGGATTGTAGGAAGGTTCAAGGTCGAACCAAGTCTTAAGCTTTTGGAGGGCTTCGTGATCAAATCCAAAGAGCTTGAGCAAGTGAGTCAGAGTAGCAAAGCAACGCTGTGAAGAAGCCGAGTCGTCATGAGAAGCCACCGAGTGATCAAGACTTGTATCCGGACTGTTACCACTTTGTATACTTGATCAATACCTAGTGGATTCCTCCAGGAGTTGGAGAAGAGAGGAGTAGAAGAATTACCCCATCTTGAACCTCTATAAAAATTTCATTGTGTCATTTACATTTCAAAGACTTTAATTCCCCATCTTAATTGTTTAAATCAACGATAAATTTGCTATCCACTTGATAATTTCTAAGTACTAAACCAAGCACTAAATCCTTGCTTAACCAAACTTAAGGGTGTTAAGTCTTCCGATGAAAACAAAACCACAGTTAGGTTAATTTAGACCTAACAATTGAGTTATTCCATCAACGGCTCGGTTGAGTCCATTGAGAGACTAACTCTCTTGACTAACTAAATTGGTGTCCATCAAGGACACACAAATATGTGTAGTATCAACTCGAATATTTAAAAGGACTAAATCAAAAATTTGGTAAGGTTTATTCAACCCCCTTCTAAACCTTACACTTACACCCCTTGGGACCTACAATAATGAATAATACAATTTGAGTGCAAAGTGTAATCAAGAATAGCCTAGACCTCAAGGATGTGAAAGTGATAAGCTAGGCAAATTTACAACAAGAATAATAACAATGAAAGACCAAGTATTTGCTTGAAGTGTATCTTGTTGTGTTGTGTCTCAATTGTTGTTTTGTTTGCTCCAAAACTTCCTCTATTTATAGGAGATGATTGATCAAGCATATGCTCCTCTTGGGGATTGAAAATCTCTGAGAAAAATACAATTAAAATCAAGAATATAGTGTTAGAAATCAATCCCACAATTTAAGGAAATGTGTCTCACATCAAACGGTCATATTTTTCTTTGTCGATACACACGGCGACCGTCATCTTTGAAATAAAAGTTTGAAACATAACTTAGCAATTTAACATAGGGCGGCCGGTCCAAGGGTCTTCGACCGGTCGACCCTACAAGGACCGGTCCCCTCAAGCAAAAAAAAAAAACAAGACATGAAGTTAGAACACAAATGAACTCCCAGTGCACGGCGACGGGGCGGCCATTCGGCCGACAAAGACCGATCGATCCCTTGGGCGGCCGGTCGACCGACCAATATTACATCCGTCTCATTTTCTATTTCTAAAAACATCTTGATGTCACGGGTTGCCCTATAGAGCGGCCGTCGACCACGAGGCAGAAATGTTGTCTAATTTTTGTCAAAAATAAAACTCAAGAAATACTCCGAAAATTTAGTAAAAACATTTTAAACCAATCGAGAGTATTTAGACAACATTTAGAAATCTTGTTTAGGAGTAAAAGCCCATTGACATAAAATCATTAAAAGTGTTGTCCATTATTATCAAAAATAAACTTGAGGAAATACTCCGGAAAATATTAAAACCATTTTAAATCATTTAGGAGTATTTGGACAACCTTTAAAAACATTGTTTTGGTGACAAAATAAAATCATCAAAATTAAGATAAAAACATGTATCAAACAAGTACTAATAAAAGAACTCACGAAACTGCAAGTGGTTCAACACCGATTAATGAAGAACCGAGACGCAGTAAGAGGTCTAAGACGGCTAAGTCTTTTGGGCCAAATTACATAACATTTATGTTAGATGGTGAGCCAAACTCGATTAAAGAGGCTCTAAGTAGTCCAGATGCTCCGTTCTGGTAAGAAGCTATCAATAGTGAAATCGAGTCCATTCTGCAGAACCATACTTGGGAGTTGGTTGATCTCCCTGCTGGTCATAAACCTTTCGGATGTAAATGGATCCTAAAGAAGAAGTATAAAGCAGATGGAACTATTGATAAGTATAAAGCACGGCTTGTAGCCAAAGACTTTAAACAAAAAGAAGGATATGACTTATTTGATAGCTATTCTCGATACGAGGATTGCGTCTATTCGGTCTTTACGATTCTTTGCTTTGCACAATCTAGAGATTCATCGATGGGCGTCAAGACGATGTTTCTGAATGGAGAGATAGATGTGTTTGATAAATGATTTTATCATGATTTTGATGATTTTGTTTTTATACCAAAACAATGTTTTTAAAGGTTGTCCAAATACTCCTAAATGATTTAAAATGGTTTTAATATTTTCCTGAGTATTTCTACAAGTTTATTTTCGATATAAATTGGACAACACTTTGATGATTTTGTGTTAATGTGTTTTTACACCAAAACAATGGTTCTAAAATATTGTCCTAATACTCCCGATCGGTCTAAAATATTTTTACTATTTTTTGGAGTATTTCTTGAAGTTTATTTTCGATATAAAATTGGACAATACTTTTGTTTTGAGGCTAATCGGTCGCCTATAGGGCATCCCGCACGAAAATTGTGAAAAACAGTGAATAAGCTATTTGCTTTGAAAAAGGCTGGTTGACCAGGTCAACGGGTGGTAGACGGTGTGGTCGGCCGTCGGCCGATCAAGGCGTCGGCCGGTCGCGCGATCGTCGGCGGGTGACCGTACACAGGAGCATTTTAAAAGCGAAACTTTCGGACTCATTTTTTTTTACTCTCGCCGACCGGCCGACATAGTGGTCGACGGTCCAGACCCCCGTCGACGGCCGCCTGTAAATGTGTTTTCTCATTTTCAAACGTCTATTTGTCTTGTGACGAGTCCGCTCAAGTTTGACAAAAAAATTCTAACCGTTGTGCAAATGATGCTTTTTCCCTAAATTGTGGGATTGATTTCTAACACTCTTTTCTTCAATTGTCTTGCAATTTTTCTGAAATTCATGTCCCCAAGAAGAGCCTATCATGTACAAGACATCTTCTATAAATAGAGGAAGAATTGAAGCAACACAAAAAGAGAAAAAACTACAACACAACAAGATACACTCAAGAATACACTTGTTCTTACATTGTCTTATTTCTTGTTGTAATTTGCCTAGCTATCCACTTTCACATCCTTGAGGTCTAGGCTTTTCTTGATTACACTTGCACTCTATTGTATTATCAATTATCGAGTTGTAATCTTGAATTTGGGTAATCATTCAACACAAGATATCCTTGTGAGTGTTCTTGTGGTAAGAACACACTTGGGTGATCTAGGTGTTAGGTGTAAGAAGATTGTGGTAATCTTCTTATTGAGATGTTGAAGAATTTGGTATTCTTCAAGGTTGAAGATTGTGGTAATCTTCACAAGGTGCCGTTGGAGATTGTGGTAATCTTCAAGTGAGATTGTGGTAATCTCAAAGGTGGTGTTGAAGAAGAGTGTGGTGCTCTTCAAGGTATTGTTGTAAGTTGGTGTTGTATTAATTTGTGGTAAATTAATAAAATCTTTTTCTTTTTGAAATCCATCCCGATATCTTTGGGGTGGTAGAGGATTAGGCCCTAGGCGGTTTGAACCTCTTTAAATCGACGTGTGTTGTTTACATTCCGCACCTTTATTATTGTGTTTGAGCATTCACTTGAAAAAGAGGCGAAATCAAAGATGGAGATAATCTATTCACCCCCTCTAGATTATCGTAATGCTTGGACTTACAAGTGGTATCGAGCCAAACTCTTTGGAAAGCTCGTTTCACATCGCGAGTGAAGAGAAACGATCGTCGGCTCTGAACGAAGCTCATCTTTCCGGCACCTCCACCACCAAGCCACCTCGGTTTGATTCCAAAAATTTATATTTTGGAAAGAAAGAATGGAATGCTATTTACAAAGTTGCGGGTTCGACATTTGGAACACCGTCATTAATGGAGAATCCATTCCGATGAAAGATACACCACACACCTCAAAAGGCTTCAAAAGCTCAATGATGAAGAGAAAAAATCATCTCCTTAAATGGTAAAGCTCTTAATATTTTACATTGTTCACTTACCACTTTGGAATTTGATCATGTTGTAGGTATTCGATCGGCACATGAAGTATGGCAAAATTAGAAGCCATCTATGAAGTATATGCAAATGAAAGGAGCAACTCAAAAGCATCTACTTCAAAATGGATACAACATCAAATCCAACAACATGGGATAAGCCTTCTACAACCTCCCATGATGAACAAGTTGAACAATGCCTCATGGGCATCGAAGAAGAAAACGAGGTAAGTTCTAAACCCTCTACTTCTTATGACAATGAATTGCAAAATGAATATAGTGATTTGCAAAATGATTATGATGAGCTACAAGATGAATTCCAAAACTTACTTGTTAAATACAAAAATTTGAAAAAGGAATTCATTGTTTTAAAAAATGATAAGGATAGTTTATTTACTTCCTATGAATCACTATCATGTGCTCACACCACCACTCTTGACAAGGTTAGAAACCTTGAGAAAGAAAATAGTACTCTTGTTGAGGATATAAATTGCTTGAAAAATGATTTATCCAAATCCAACTTGAGTGTCGATAGAATGACCAATATTGTTGATTGTTGTAATAATTCGAAACTAGAACTTGATCATAAGCCTAAGGGTGTCAATCACATGAAAAAGAATCAAGTCTCTAAGCACGTTGCTCATTATGCTCCTAGAATTATTACATGCTTTTATTGCGGTAAAAAGGGTCATACGGTAAATACTTGTCGGGCTAGAAATAGCTCTAATTATTGTTGGAAACCTAAAAGTCTCAAGACTAATCCCAAAGGACCCAAACACATGAGGGTACCACAAAACAATGTCATATTAGGTACCCGGCGAAATAATGATCGAAGAAAATTCATACCGCCAAGAAGGCATCAAATGACCGTTTCATTCGATCAAAGAAGGAGAAACTATTCTCAACCAAGCCAATTTCCAAGAAGAGGGTACAATCAAAAATGGGAAGAACACAATCCTTTGAAATGGCAAAGACATCATCAACAAGATGATTTTCAAAGAAGAAGAGACTTTCAACAATGGGAAGGCAACAAACCTTGGAAATGGAGTAATCAAAGAAGTCATCATCAACAAAGTGACTTCTCAAAGGGAAGATATCGTCAACAATGGGAACGGCACAACCCATGGAAATGGCGTAATTGGTAACCCGTATCTCCCTATTTAATTATGCATTTTATTTTGTTATTATGCATGCTTTTATTTGTGTCTTTATTGCAAAATGAGTTTTCAAGTATTTATTTTTTAATTAAGGTCTTCAATATATATTTGTGCTTTTAAATTTTTGAAAAACAAAAGACCTTATATGATGTTTTTAAAACTCTTGTGCATTTTTGAAGACTATAGTATGTTATCATATCTTATGGATTTTTATTGCATGAGCTTACTTGTGATATCTCTTAGCCTACACTCTTATGATTATGATTTGTGCTAGATTTGTTTTAAGAATTGTGTAGGATTTACATATTTTCACAAATGGCCATTTACGTCATTATTTGTCAAGAAAGGCATAAATTATCGAGGTACGTTTACTTGTGTTATTCTTACTCTTATAGACTCGATATATGTATTGCCATGTGCCTATGTGCTTGTTTTTCATAGTATTTCATACAAGTGCCATTAAGAGGATTTTTTAGATTTTTTTGAAAGGCACTATTCGATATTTGATTACACATATTTGCTTTGTCAACTCTTGTTCAAATACTTCTTTTAAATGAGGTCTCAACTATATGCTATCGGATTTTCAAATTTCAAAAGAGACCTTTTTTGTAGCTTTCTTAAGCTTATTTGAACTTGAATGATTTATTAGACTCTTGATGATATTCTAAATGCATAGTATGTGTTTCTTGCTTCATGGTCTATATATATAGTATCTATTTCTACTATTCTCAACCTCGACCTAGTCGCCCTAGGCTTAAAATTGGATTAAAACCGTTACTGTCTTGGCATTCTTCATTTTAACTTATTTTGGCCATTTTTCGTTCCCTTTGCCTAAATCACACAAATTTCACTTCAAATTTGTTTTCTTGCATATGTTTTATATTTTGGACTTCATTAAGCTCGATTATCATCATCATTGCTCATCTTTACCGAATAAATGGTAAGAATTCTACTCCATTTGCTCAATTGGGTTGAACCCTTGAGATTTTGACTTATTTGCAAAATTCTTGATGCTAGTTTCATATGAATTTGATGAGCTTAATATTTATAATGTATTGAATGTTGTTTGAACTGAATTGGTGATGAAAATTTTTGGCTTAAATGAATTTCAAAGGCGTTATATACTTCTAGTTTTATTCGACGCACGCCAAGTGTTCAACAAAATGTTTCTATGAAAAATTCATCACCTACGTGATTCTCTCGATTTGAAAAGTCATATAAGTTTATAGAGATCATGTTTTATCAATCAAATGAGATTTTGCAAGACAATTGATCAACTTTTCCCTTTTATTTGGAATTTAAGCTTCAATTTTCAATAAGCTCGATAAATCGATAAATTTGCGCACTTTGATATGAATATATGATGTTTTTATCGTGCTAACCTTCTTTTTGATGATTCCAAAGGGGGAGAAACAGGAAAAATGCTCATACGCTCAAAGAAGCGAAAATAAGCTTGCAAGAAAAGTTATAAGCTAGGGCTCTTGAAAGCCATAAGTCAGAACAATGCTTAGTCCATTTGATGTATTGTGGAATTTTATGCTTGACTAATGATGTTTTGTGACAGGGGGAGCTTATAAGCTCATGGAATTCAAGCTTAAGTTGTGAAAGCTAAGCTTTTAGCTTTTAGTTGTTGCTTGTATACTTGTTCTTTATATGCATGTTGATAGGGGGAGCTTGTGCAAAAATGATTTTGAAAAATCTTTGCTCCTATCCTTGTGTGCTTATACTTATGATGTATCTTGTTTGTAATTGATTGTTGTTTTAAAACCGGAAAATTTGTTTTGTTTTAAAATCGATCTTCAAAAATTGCTTTGGTTTGTAATCATCAAAAAGGGGGAGTTTGTTAGATAAATGTTTTTATCAAGATTTTGATGATTTTGTTTTAATAAGATTTTATACCAAAACAATGTTTTTATATGTTGTCCAAATACTCCTAAATGATTTAAAATGTTTTTACTAATTTTTAGAGTATTTCTTAAAGTTTTTAATTTGATAAAAATTGGACAACACTTTTGATGGTTTTGTTTAAATTGGTTTTTTACACCAAAACTATGTTTATAAATGTTGTCTAAATACTCCCAAATGATTTAAAATGTTTTTACTAATTTTTTGGAGTATTTCTTAAAGTTTATTTTTGAAAAAATCGGACAACATTTCAAAGGGGAGAGGTCGACCGTCGCCCAAAGTGGTCGGCCGTACGAAGATAAGAAACACGAAAGAACTTATAGGTCTTGAAAAAGAGGGAGGGGACCGGTCAAAGGTGAGGTCGACCAATCGCACCCCACCTCGACCGGCGCACCCCAACCCCTACCTGGATCGCACTATTTTTTTTTCAAACGGTCGAAATCTTCAACAGGGCAACAACGCCCTATGTTATTTTTTGACAAAGAAAAATTCCAACCGTTGCAATCTGTGTGCAAGATTTGCTTTTCAATTTTGTACAATATTTCTACATCTTGTGATCTTCTTTTTGCGGACAAAAGTGAAGATAGAGGAGCCTATGTTGGGAGCCTATGTTGGTGAAGATTCCCTATAAATAGAGGATGAATTGAAGACACAAAATACAACACATACAAGCAAAATACACAACAAGAAATCAAAATTGTTCAAGCTTTCATTTTTTCATTCTTGTTGTAATAGCCTAAAGTACTTTCACTTGCACATCTTTGAGGTCTAGGCTTTTTGATTCTTGATTACACTTGCACTCAATCTTTGTATTGGTTTCATAGAGTTGTAATCTTGAATTTTGTCCATCATTCAACACAAGACATCCTTGTGAGTATTCTTATGGTAAGAATACACTTGGGTGATTTAGGTGATAGGTGTTTGAAGAGTGTGGTACTCTTCAAAGGTGGTGAAGGAAGATTGTGGTAATCTCCTTGAAGGTGTTGTAAGAGGATTGTGGTGATCCTCAAGGTGTTGTATTAATTGTGGTAATTAATAAAATCTTTTTCTTTTTTGAAATCCATCCCTGAGATCTTTGGGGTGGTAGAGGATTAGGCCCTAGGTGGGTTGAACCTCTTTAAATCAACGAGTGTTGTTTAATTTCCGTATTTACATTCTTGTCATTCGCTTGTTGATTCGAAAAAGAGGGTGATTTGCGAAAAAAATCGGCATAATCTATTCACTCCTCTAGATTATCGTAGCCACTTGGACTAACAATATGTTGTATAAACTATAACACAAGTGGATGATCACAAGTGGGCCACACGCGCTCTCCCGCACGGCCGGCCTCGGCCTCGGCTGGGGGCGGGCTTGGGCTTGGGCTTGGGCGGAGGGTGGGCATGGGGTGGTCTCAGGCACATGCCTTGGGCGGCCCGACCATATTGGGCCCAGTCCAGGTCCACTAAAGTTTTGCCACTCGAAAATGAGCTTGGCCTGATTCGAGTATTTGAGCCCAATGAATTTGGACATTGTAGGTGTCCGATTCGTGTATTTGTTGGAGTTGTAACTCCCGCAGTGGTGGTCATCTCAGTTAGCCCACTACCCGATGGTAGTGGGGTGTAACACCTGGTTGTTACAAGTGATTAATGCCCACCACCCGTTTTTCTCCCTGCGAGTGGAATGGTTGGCTATTTATACATGTTTGTGCATTGCGATTGGATATAGAGAATTCATACTCCATAAAAAAAGCATACAATCATCTTTTTGCATTCTGCACTAAGTCCAGCAACCAGTCTTCATCACATTTCTAGTTCGAATGTGCTTCTTGTTAGTCCAAGTGGCTACGATAATCTATAGGGGGGGTGAATAGATTATGCCGATTTTTCGCAAATCATCCTCTTTTTCGAATCAACAAGTAAATGATAAGAATGTAAATTCAGAAATTAAACAACACTCGTTGATTTAAAGAGGTTCAACCCACCTAGGGCCTAATCCTCTACCACCCCAATATCTCCGGGATGGATTTCAAAAAGAAAAAGATTTATTAATTACCACAATTAATACAACACCTTGAGGATCGCCACAATCCTCTTACAACACCTTCAAGAAGATTACCACAATCTTCTTTCACCACCTTTGAAGAGTACCACACTCTTCAAACACCTATCACCTAAATCACCCAAGTGTATTCTTACCACAAGAATACTCACAAGGATGTCTTGTGTTGAATGATGGACAAAATTCAAGATTACAACTCTATGAAACCAATACAAAGATTGAGTGCAAGTGTAATCAAGAATCAAAAAGTCTAGACCTCAAAGATGTGCAAGTGAAAGTATTTGGCTATTACAACAAGAATGTAAAAATGAAAGCTTGAACAATTTGCGTGATTTCTTTTGTTGTGTATTTTGCTTGTATGTGTTGTATCTTGTGTCTTCAATTCATCCTCTATTTATAGGAAGCTTCACCAACATAGGCTCCCAACATAGGCTCCTCTATCTTCACTTTTGTCTACAAAAGAAGATCACAAGATGTAGAAATATTGTACAAAATTGAAAAGCAAATCTTGCTATCACAGTTGCAACGGTTGTAATTTTGTGTCAAAAATAACATAGGGCGACCAGGTTGCCTGTTGAAGATTTCGACCATTTTTAAAAAATAGTGCGATCCGTAGGGGTTGCGGGGGTGCGACGGTTGGAGGGGGTTCGGCCAAGTCCGCCCAGTGCGACTGGTCGGCCCTCCCTGGACCGGTCCCCGCTCCATTTTTCAAGTCCGTAAGTTCTGCTTTCGTGTTTTCTTATCTTCGTGCACAGTCGACCATTTGGGATGCACGGCCGACCTCCCTTTGAAATGTTGTCCGATTTTTTTCAAAAATAAACTTCAAGAAATACTCCAAAAATTAGTTAAAACATTTTAAATCATTTGGGAGTATTTAGACAACATTTATAAACATAGTTTTGGTGTAAAAACCAATTTAAACAAAACAATCAAAAGTGTTGTCCAATTTTTATCAAATTAAAACTCTAAGAAATACTCCAAAAATTAGTAAAAACATTTTAAATCATTTAGGAGTATTTGGACAACATATAAAACATTGTTTTGGTATAAAATCTTATTAAAACAAAATCATCAAAATCTTGATAAAAACATTTATCTAACAAACTCCCATTTTTTGATGATTACAAACCAAAACAATTTTAGAAGGTCGATTTTAAAACAAAACAAATTTTCCGGTCTTAAAACAACAATCAATTACAAACAAGATACATCATAAGTACAAGCACACAAGGATAGGAGCAAAGATTTTTCAAAATCATTTTTGCACAAGCTCCCCCTATCAACATGCATATAAAGAACAAATATACAAGCAACAACTAAAAGCTAAAAGTTTAGCTTTCACAACTTAAGCTTGAATTCCATGAGCTTATAAGCTCCCCCTGTCACAAAACATCATTAGTCAAGCATAAAAGTCCACAATACATCAAATGGACTAAGCATTGTTCACAACTTATGGCTTTCAAGAGCCCTAGCTTATAGCTTTTCTTGCAAGCTTATTTTCGCTTCTTTGAGCGTATGAGCATTTTTCCTGTTTCTCCCTTTGGAATCATCAAAAGAATGTTAGCACGATAAAAACATCATATATTCATATCAAAGTGCGCAAATTTATCGATTTATCGAGCTAATTGAAAATTGAAGCTTAAATTCCAAGTAAAGGAAAAGTTGATCAATTGACTTGCAAAAGCTCATTTGATTGATAAAACATGATCTCTATAAACTTATATGACTTTTCAAATCGAGAGAATCACGTAGGTGATGAATTTTTCATTGAAACATTTTGTCGAACACTTGGCGTGCGTCGAATAAAATTAGAAGTATATAACGCCTTTGAAATTCATTTAAGCCAAAAAATTTCATCACCAATTCAGTTCAAACAACATTCAATACATCATAAATATTAAGCTCATCACATTCATATGAAACTAGCATCAAGAATTTTGCAAATAAGTCAAAATCTCAAGGGTTCAACCCAATTGAGCAAATGGAGTAGAATTCTTACCATTTATTCGGTAAAGATGAGCAATGATGATGATAATTGAGCTTAATGAAGTCCAAAAAATGAAACATATACAAGAAAATACATTTGAAGTGAAATTTTAGTGTATTTGGGGAAGGGGACGAAAAATAGTCAAAATAAGCCACAATGGCTGAAACTGAAGACATAACCGAATTTAACCAAAATTTGTTGTGACGACGGCCGACGTTGAGGGCGACCGGTTGCCCTCAACCTCTTCAGCCCACTGTTTTGATAAAATTTCCAAAATCCGAATTTTCAACCAAAAATCCGATTTTTCGCCCCTAAGTTTTAAAAACGTGCAAAATGCAATCATAGACCTCATTCAATATGCATTATGCCTAACCGAGCTCGTATTGATGCAAAAGTCTCGGAAGTTAGCGGTTTAGTAAAAATGTCCGCTAATTGATCTTGAGATGGTACAAAAGATATCTCAATTTTTCGTTTTGAGACACAATCCCTTAGAAAATGATGTCGAATCTCAATATGTTTAGTATGCGGTTATGATGAACCGGGTTTTGAGCAATATTTATAGAGGATATGTTATCACAAAAGATAGGAACATTTTCAAAAGAACATTTATAATCCGCTAAAGTTTGTTTCATCCAAAGAAGTTGAGTACAACAAAATGCTGCGGAAATATATTCGGCTTCGGCCGTTGAAAGTGAAACACAATTTTGCTTCTTTGAAAACCAAGATACTAGGCAATCGCCTAAAATTGACATGATCCGGAAGTACTTTTCCGATCATCAATATTTCCCGCATAGTCCGAATCACTATAACCTTTAAGAGAAAAATTTTCATTCTTTGGATAAAATAAACCATATTGAATAGTGCCTTTCAAATATCGAAAAATCCTTTTAACGACACTTAAATGAGATTCTTTGGGATTGCTTTGAAAACGAGCGCATAGGCATACGGCATGAAGAATGTCCGGTCTACTTGCGGTTAAATAAAGTAAACTACCAATCATACCTCTATATTTGGATTCATCAACCGACTTGCCTTTTTCATCTTGACGTTTGTTGCCATTGGGGTAGAGACGGTTCTTCCTTCTTCAATGCCAAATTTCTTCAAAAGTTCCTTTGTATATTTTGATTGAGAAATATAAATTCCTTATTGGTATTGCTTAATTTGAAGTCCAAGAAGAAGTTGAGCTCCCCATCATGCTCATTTCAAATTCACCTTGCATTAACTTAGAAAATTTCTTGCACAATGATTCATTAGTAGCACCAAAAATAATATCATCAACATAAATTTGCACTAATAAGCAATCTTGCCCTTTTTCAAAAAACAAAGAGAGTAGTGTCAACTTTACCTCTTGTAAAACCATTTTGCAAAAGAAAAGAGCTAAGTCTATCATACCATGCACGGGTGCTTGTTTCAAACCATACAAGGCCTTTTAAGTCTATAAACATCATTAGGCCTAGAAAAATTTTCAAACCCCGGAGGTTGTTTTACATAGACTTCTTCTTGAATAATACCATTTAAAAATGTGGATTTTACATCCATTTGGTAAAGCTTGAAATTTTTAAAACAAGAATAGGCAAGTAAAATACGAATAGCTTCTAAACGTGCTACGGTGCAAATGTTTCATCATAATCAATACCTTCTTCTTGACAATAACCTTGAGCTACTAACCTTGCTTTGTTTGAACAATATTGCCTTGGTCATCGAGCTTGTTCAAATACCCATTTTGTACCAATAATGGTTTGAGATGGAGGACAAGGTACTAATTCCCATACATCATTCCTTTCAAATTGATTCAACTCCTCTTGCATTTCTAAAAACCAATCCTCATCTTCAATGGCTTCCTTAGCATTTTTAGGCTCTTTTTGAGATATAAGAGCTTTCTCGGCAAATTTTCCTCGAGTCATTACTTTATCAAGGGATCACCAATAATAAGATCTTTTGGGTGATCTCCTTAAATTTCAATGCTACGGGAAGATTGAAAGTATCACCTTTATCTTCTTGAGGAACACTTGAGCTTGAAGGTTGATCATTTTGAGTTTCATCTTGAACAATGGTTTCAACGATATCCTCTTCATCACTTTCATCATTGGGTATCCTTTCAACACCCGAAACTTCATTGAATTTGACATGGATAGATTTTTCAACAACCCCACTAGTCTTATTATAAACCCGATATGCTTTGTTCTTGATTGAATACCCCATAAATATTCCTTCATCGGCCTTAGGATCAAGTTTGTCTAATTGATCCTTAGTATTCAAAATAAAACATTTACATCCAAATATTTTGAAATAACTAATATTTGGAGTTCTTCCTTTCCAAAGCTCATATGGAGTTTTATTCATTTTAGGACGAATATAAACTCGATTAATGACATAGCAAGCGGTACTTACGGCTTCAGCCCAAAAATATTTTGGAAGTGAAAATTCATTGAGCATGGACCGACTCATTTCTTGAAGTGTCCGATTCTTTCTTTCGGCTACTCCATTTTGTTGAGGTGTCCTTGGAGCCGAAAAATTATGACTATATCCCTTGGTTTCACAAAAGACTCTAAATTCGCCGTCAAATTCTCCACCTCGATCACTTCGAATGGACTTAATAGTATCTTCCTTTTCATTTTCAATGAGTCTACACAACCTAACAAACTCATTAACGACATCGCTTTTATTTGTAAGAAATAGAGTCCAAGTATATCTAGAAAAATCATCAACTATAACAAAAGTGTAATGTTTTCCACTTAGACTTGTCGTACCAATATCCCCATACAAATCAAGATGAAGCATTTGTAGGGGTTTGGTAGTGGAAATTTCATTTTGGGCTTAAAACTACTCTTAACTAATTTGTTCTTTTGACAAGTGTCACATAAGCCAAGATTTTCAAAATTCAATTTGGGTAGTCCTTTTACATGTTGGTTTTTGTAAATAGTTTGCAAATTTTTGTATCCAACATGTCTAAGTCGCCTATGCCATAAGCTAGTTAAATCATTATTGGCGACAAGACAAGAAACATTTTGACTAACCAAATCACTTGTACAAATTTTGTAAAGATTGCCTTTTCTATTTGCTTCACAAATAATTTTATCATTTTTGAAATAAGGCATTTTCTTTATTAAAAACAACATTATAATTTGAGTCACAAAGTTGGCTAACACTTATCAAATTGAACTTAAGCCCTTCTACTAAAAGAACATTACTAAGAGAGAAAGAAGAGTTACCAATTTCTCCATTTCCAAGAATTCTTCATTTGCCATTGCGAACATGACCATACCCTCTTCTTGGAGCTTGATGTTGGTAAAAAGTTCTCTCTTTCAGGTCATATGGCGTGAACATCCGCTGTCCACGAGCCATTTTGAATCTTCCATTGTTGTTATAGCCCCTATAACCTACAAAAGAATTATTTTTAGGTACCCTATAATTTTGGGGTCCATGGGGTTAGCCTTGAGACCTTTAGGTCTCCAATAATAACTAAAATTATTCTTCAATTTACAATTGCTAGCATAGTGTCCATTCTTACCACAATAAAAACAAGTAATAATACGAGGACTACTAAGCACGTACAAAGGTTGGACCTTGGTCTTTTTCTTAAAAGCATTTTGAAAAGGTTTATAACCAAGTCCTAATTTAGAATGCTCACCTCTTTGTGCATCTAAAATTTTTGTGACTTTATCCGTACTTAAATTGAATCGATGCACATCCTTTTTCAAATTTTCAATATCATTTGTGAGCGTTTGTTTTTCGGTTTCAAGAGTACGGACCATAGTAAGAGTAATAGCATGAGCTTTATCAAGAGAGTCATAAGAAGTAAATAATTTATCCTTTTCTAGTTTAAGCTCTTTATGCTCCTTTTTCAAATTCTTGTATTTAACAATCAAATTTTGAAACTCATTTTGCAATTCATCAAAATCACATTGTAATTCATCAACTAGGGAAGAAGATGAAGCATTAGAGCGTACCTCGGTATTTTCATCGTCTATGGCCATAAGACCATGTTCGGATTCTCCTTCCTCGTTGGTTGTTTCAAGTAATTCATCCCAAGTTTTGACGTCCGCATTTAATGCCTTCTTTTTCGGAAAAGGCTTTTTCTTCTTTTGTTCCTCTTCCGCTAATTTTGGGCAATCGGCTATGTAGTGCCCGGATTTTCGGCATTTGAAGCAAGAATTGTCTCTTGGCTTTCTTGCTTTATTTTTGTTTACAAATTTTGCAAATTTCTAACAAGAGCCGCCGTTTCTGATTTAGAGGTGGATGGTTGAGAATTTTTCCTCTCCTTGAGATATACTTCATAAATGAGGAGATTCCCAATGAGCTCATCAAACTTGAGTGTCTCAAGATTTTGAGCTTCCGTGATTGTCGTCACCTTTTCGGACCATGAGCCGGGAAGGGCGTTTAATACCTTGGTCACCTTGTCTTCTTCGGAGATGACCTTTCCAAGAGCCACAAGAGGATTGGCAATGTTGTCAAGCATTTCCACCATTTTTGATATGCTTTCACCATCACGCATATTGAAAATTTCAAAGTCTTTCACAAGCATTGTTTTTCTTGCTTGCTTTACTTTCTTTGTGCCCTCATAAATGGTTTCTAATTTTTCCCAAACTTCATGTGCCGACCGTATGCCTCTTATGCGATTATATTCGGTGGCGGTAAGAGAGCAATGTAAAATATTTAAGGCCTTACCATTTAGAGAGAAAGCCTTCTTGTCATTTTCATCGTACTCTTTGAATGGCTTGGGAGTAGTGGTACCATCCTCCAATTTTGTTGTTGGTTGAGCAACTCCTTCAATGACCACATTCCAAATATCAAATCTGCATCCTTGTAGAAAGCACTCCATGCGGTCTTTCCAAAATGCGTAGTTGTTGGCGTCGAATAGTGGTGGCTTGTTGGTGGAGGAGCCGGTGGTAGCCATGGATCTTTCCTCTTTACTCGGAACGAGCTTAGCCAAAGAGTTTGGCTCTGATACCACTTGTTAGTCCAAGTGGCTACGATAATCTAGAGGGGGGGTGAATAGATTATGCCGATTTTTCGCAAATCACCCTCTTTTTCGAATCAACAAGTAAATGACAAGAATATAAATTCGGAAATTAAACAACACTCGTTGATTTAAAGAGGTTCAACCCACCTAGGGCCTAATCCTCTACCACCCCAAAGATCTCCTGGGATGGATTTCAAAAAGAAAAAGATTTTATTAATTACCACAATTAATACAACACCTTGAGGATCACCACAATCCTCTTACAACACCTTCAAGGAGATTACCACAATCTTCCTTCACCACCTTTGAAGAGTACCACGCTCTTCAAACACCTATCACCTAAATCACACAAGTGTATTCTTACCACAAGAATACTCACAAGGATGTCTTGTGTTGAATGATGGACAAAATTCAAGATTACAACTCTATGAAACCAATACAAAGATTGAGTGCAAGTGTAATCAAGAATCAAAAGCCTAGACCTCAAAGATGTGCAAGTGAAAGTACTTAGGCTATTACAACAAGAATGTAAAAATGAAAGCTTGAACAATTTGCGATTTCTTGTTGTGTACTTTGCTTGTATGTGGTTGTATCTTGTGTCTTCAATTCATCCTCTATTTATAGGGAAGCTTCACCAACATAGGCTCCTCTATCTTCACTTTTGTCTACAAAAAGAAGATCACAAGATGTAGAAATATTGTACAAAATTGAAAAGCAAATCTTGTCATCACAGTTACAACGGTTGGAATTTTGCTATCAAAAAATAACATAGAGGCGGCCGGTTGCCTGTTGAAGATTTCGACCGTTTTAAAAAATAGTGCGATCCAGTCGGGGTTGCGGGGGGTGCGACCCGGTCGGAGGGTTCGGCCGACGCCCGAGTGCGACCGTCGGCCCTACCCGGACCGGTCCCCCGCTCCATTTTTCAAGTCCGTAAGTTCTGTTTCGTGTTTTCTTATCTTTAGGTACAGGTCGACCATTTGGGCGACCGGTTGACTTCCCCTTTGAAATGTTGTCCGATTTTTTTCAAAAATAAACTTCAAGAAATACTCCAAAAAATTAGTAAAAACATTTTAAATCATTTGGGAGTATTTAGACAACATTTATAAACATAGTTTTGGTGTAAAAACCAATTTAAACAAAACCATCAAAAGTGTTGTCCAATTTTTATCAAATTAAAAACTCTAAGAAATACTCCAAAAATTAGTAAAAACATTTTAAATCATTTAGGAGTATTTGGACAACATATAAAAACATTGTTTTGGTATAAAATCTTATTAAAACAAAATCATCAAAATCTTGATAAAAACATTTATCTAACACTTCTGTGTTAGTGGTGCTACTACACAGAAGACGTAAGCCGTTTCATCTTTGGAAGCAATACGTCAAACCGTGAGCACTAGCCGGGACGTAATTACTTTGCGGAAAGAGATTCGTCTCGACTCGGCTTCTGAAAGTTCTATCTTTGTAATAGCTAGTTCAATTTCTTGTAATCTTCTGTTTCTGTAATTTGCCATTTGAAGGTATTCTCGATCCTGTACAATTGTATTCAACTATTTATACACTGAAAATTTCATTGCTTCACTTGTGATTTTTTTTTAATAAGAGTACTGTTGGAGGGGAGAGGATAAATTTCAAAGAAACCGAAAGATACCGAGTTCGAACCCCGATCAATACCCTTACAAAGAGTGAGCGATACCACTTAGCTACAAGCTCGTGGTTGGATAAGATTACACATATATAATTTCTTGACTTGTGATAAAAATCACATGATTTGTCACTATTTTACTTGTGATGCCTACTAGTGCTTAAAGTCCATATAACAGTTTTGATATTTTAACTCACTTAACATTCTAACTTATTAACATGTTACGACTTGATCTGATTTAAGTATCGGGCACCACCCCAAACTCAAAAAATATCTTAATTCAAGAATTATCCAGACTTTAAATTAAGGTTGAAAGGATTTCTCCTAAATCAAATCTAATGCATGACTGGAAAAGGATTCTTAATATGCATATACATATATAAATTGGTGGGTTCTTTTTTAGATGAATTTTGCGCATTGTCTAGTGATTATAAATTATAACTAGGCCAATGACGAGGATATTGATAGAGTTGCCAAAATTAGCTCGGCCTACTCGATTTTAAAACTGGAATGGGCCTTAATTTCACAGACTTGAAAAAGACCAGGCTTAAATGGCCTGGCCCAGACGGCCCGTTGGTCAATTGGGTTGGGGCAAAAAAAAGCCCGACAATGTAATTAAAAAAATTTGCTGAAAATTAAAAAAAAACCAATCAATTATTTTTCTTTCTTGCAATTTGTGCACAAAACACGAAACACACAATTTATGCCTGAGTTACGGTTTATGTAATTTGTCATTGTATTGTCTTGTGACTTCACAAAGTTTTGAGAACTTCACCAAGTGTTTAGGTGTGTCACAATGATAACTCTAGCCTCTTTTTCTCTTAAACTCTTATTTTGCTTCTCTTTCTTGTTCTTCATTGTTAAGAGGTGATTTTTGACAATTTTTGGCATAAAATCACCCCCACCTACATCTTTTTATTTTTATTTTCTAAATAAGTGGTTTCTCCACGTAGATCTGAGTTATTTTTTTTTTCTTGTTTGTGATTTTGCCGCCTGGTACGGTGTTTGGTTTGTAGCCGTCTTGGTGCAACATTTTTTGTGTGTCGGCGATTCAGAAGAGTAAGTTTTCGATCCGACAGAGATAGATCAGATTGTGATCTTCAGATGTTGCAGATCTGTAATCATAGGTTCTAGGCATTATAGAAATTTTTAAAGTTGTAGGCTTTAACCCGATTTTTGTTATTAACCTAGATGTTATGAAATTTTTAATAGTTTCATCTTTTATGGTTTTTAACAGATTTATTTTTATTTTCTATCGATGCAGTACTAGTTTGAATTATTTAATAAAACTATTTTTCTTGTAAAAAAAGGTGTGTCACATTGATCAATTTCTTTATTTTAATGTCTGTTAGAAGTTTGAACACATAATTTTGATTTGTATTATTTAATGATTTTGACATTTGAGCTTTGAAGACATTAATTGGATTACATGGGTTGGGTTGGGAATAACTGTAATACGTTACCTAGCTCAATTTTAATTTTTCCTTCCCATGTTTTGATGCCTGAGTATCTGGTTAGTTTGAGAGATTTTTGTTTAGACCATTTCTTAAAGATTTACATATATATTATTTCCTGAACAAGCAATGTATTATGTTTCTTTGATTAATTTATTTGATAATATTTTTTACAATTCGAATATCGCCTAATTTTTATTTTAAATGAGTTTCACAATGTAATTTTTTTAAATAATTTGAAAATAGGGCCAATTTGGCCCGATGGCCCATGGTGGGATTGGTTGGGCAATAACAAATCCGATTAAGATTTGGCCCGGTGGATTGGGCTGGGCTAGGCTAGACCCGCCCGGTAACTCTAGATGCAGGTATAAAAATTTGGGATAATTACAAAAATACCCATAAGGTTTGGGTTAATTACAAAAAAACCCAGAATTCTTTGAAAATTACAAAAAACCTCTTGAAGTTTGATTCTGTATTACATTTTTCCCATTAATTTTTCAAAATATTTCAAAACCCCCTCACATTTACAAAAATATTACATTTACCTCCTTTAAAGTTAAGGTAAAATGAAACTTGAAGGGTTTTTTGTAATTTTGAAACATCTCTGGTTTTTTTTTGTAATTAACCCAACCCTCAGGGATGTTTTGGTAACTATCCCTAAAAATTTAATAGTCATCACATTGATCAACTTAATTATAGATAATGCAATATAGCGTGGAATTGATTTCTTCACTTATTCGTTTTTAGATTTCTGGCTACTCTAAGGCCATCTCCAACCCACAATTTTATTTAGTGCGGCTTTTTGCTAAAATAGTCAATTCTCGCACCAAACTTAAAAAGCATCTCCAATCCATCTACTTTAAATTTTACACTAAAAGAATATTCCACGAATATTCCTCAATATTTCAATACAAAAGCTATTTTATTAAAAATCCTATTAATATTTGGCTACAAAATACATATTTAGTTAATTGAAGAAAATATTTTATTATTATCTATTTTATTATTATATTTTATTTATGTAATGTAATACTTGTTTTTATCATAATCTTTTTCTAATTATTTTGTATTTAGTATTTAAACTTATAATTAAAAAGTAATTTTGATAATCAAATATATATAAATAACATTATAAATCTAAATAAATAGATTTATTTAAATAATTATATACTTATATAAAATAAAAAAAGTACTAAAATATAAAATTAAATTTTATTAAAAATATTTATATATATAATAACTAATTAATGTTATTGAGAAAATATAGAATTTAATGATGTATTTCCATACATATTTATCCATCAACATTCAGCTACCTTCAAAACCATTAAAAGAATATAAATGGATAACTTAAAATAAATTAAAAAAACAAAAAAAAAAGAAAAAAAAAAGAAGAAAGATAACACAATTGAACAGTGCTGCGTCAAGTTTGACGCAGCACTGTAGACTACTATAACATAGCGCAAAGAATGGCACAGCCTTGGAGATGAAATCTTGGCTCTATTTTGAAAATTTCAGGTGGAATGGCGCAGCCTTGGAGTTGCTCTAAAGTACCATTATTGATTAATTTTTATTTGAATCTAGTGAAATTGATTGGGGGCATTCAACTTCATACTAATTTGAACACATTGAAATTTTCAATATTCACTTGTATATTAAGTGATTGTTGTCATTATTGTTGTTACCATTTTTCTTTTCTTTTTTGGGTTCCTAGGAATATAATGTTAAGGCTGGGGGGATGTAGCTTCATCAAATGTCTTCTCATATACTATATAGCATATACTAATACAATAAAAAAGGAAAAAAAAAGAAAGAAAGAGAGATCGATTTTGTAAAGAGTAATATTCTTCCTTTTTTTTTGCAGCACATATTTTGTTAACAATGAATACTTAGAGAATTTCTTGTGTCCGTTTTTCGATCGACTATGATGGAAATAATGTATCAATCTAAAATAATGAAACTATTTGGGGATTCTTGACTTGCATATGTATTATAAATACAAAGAGGTTTATTTGACAAATTTCTATCACCGACCAAATCAAGCTTTACAGGCTGGTGACAAATTGTGATTTTGTATCCTTATAAAAAGTTCAAGAATATAATAAATAATGGGTCCAGACTCCAGACCTTTATACCCAAAATTCAAGAAATTTCTGTTTTAATTTCTTTTTTTTTTTTTGAGGGGATTCTGTTTTAATTTCATAATAATTAGGCAAACAGGGAATTATAGGGATGCCTGTTGATGCTCCCCCCCTTCCCCCCATTTTCTTTCACTGTTCCATTTTCTTTCACTGTTCCACTTTTAGCATTTCCGCCTTTCATCTCCATGTTATCTTTATTAAATAATTTTCGATACTCACATACAAAAGAAAATCTATTAATTTTAGATTCTCTTTTGGAGTAATGGTCGACAACTGCAATTGTAGTCCCTTCACTTTCAATTTAATTAATTTTTTTTATGGGTCAATTTAATTTAATTTAATTTTAAAGTTGGGCCCCGTCATTGTAGACTCGAACCTGAGCCTCACCATTGCGAGTAATACCCATGACCAGTGGCGGATTCAGAATTTTGAAAATCGGGGTACGATGGATATTATGAAAAAAATATTATAATGTGCCCCTCGAACTATGCGTGTTTTTTTCATTTAACCACTTAATTTTGAATTATTCTACTTTACCTCATAAACTTTGCAAATTATTGCACTTAACCTATCATTTTCAAATTTACCCCTCATTTTCAGTGGATAGTTTGTAGTTATTACATCTTGAATAATTATTTGGATACATTAGCTCGGACATTCGAGTTAGAGATGGAAAGGACGTAGCAAGACTTGATTCAGATATACCCCCTTTTTAAGGGGACAGTCCATATATTTGATATCTTTCTCTTTGAATAAGATCTCAATTCCAGCGACGGTTTCTAAAAAGTTTATTCCTACTCTTCCCCTTTCTGTCAATGTTAGCTTTGGCGAATCCTATCGTAGTTCTTCAAATAGCCTTGAATCATATGACGGGATTTCAACTGCTTGGTCGTAAAACACCGATTTGCTTGTTGAGACCTAATTCTAACTTCATAAGTATGGCCTTGGTGTGAAAGTAGCTTTATTTGCTAGGATATCCCGAGCGAGTCAGCTAAACAGAGACGGGATGATTTGAAAAAGAGGGCAAGGTCTAGC
The DNA here is from genome assembly GCA_016081115.2 of Rehmannia glutinosa. Classification (NCBI taxonomy): domain Eukaryota; kingdom Viridiplantae; phylum Streptophyta; class Magnoliopsida; order Lamiales; family Orobanchaceae; genus Rehmannia; species Rehmannia glutinosa. Next base: position 118,934,159 of record CM071926.1, read on the forward strand.
CAAGGATTGAGTCCTTTTCTTTTGGGCTCGCTGGTTCCTCCAACCAGGATAAAAGATCCCATTGACACAGGTATTTGATTGTATCTCTAATCTTCTTCATTCCTTCCGATGTCAATAACTAGAATGAAAAAAAGGGGAATGTCAACGCATCCGGGTTGAAGTTTTCCTGCGAGATTTGAGGGAAATCGGCGATGCGCATTGGAATCATCTCTCGTACCAGTGAATCGGGTCAGCTCTAACTCGATTATTTCCTAATAATTCAAAGAGCAGTCCCGTCCTCATAGCTTCTCGCGGTTAGAGCTAGCAACTTACCCTATTGAACTTTTGAGGTTAACCTAACCGGCAACAGAAAGATGCTCTCTTGTTTTGCATGCCTATAGAGAGAGACTCCAAAAAAAAAAGTACCAACACAACATCGAAAGAAAGAGCAATCAACTAGTCTGGTCGCATGGTTTTACTCTCTCCGTGCGTATACGCAGAGTGGTTTTTGCTAGAATAAGTTGTTTCTTTGGATAGGAAATAGAGAACATGAGAGTGACGTCTCTCAAAATCTCCTCACCTTTAGTCAATATACAAATAGTGTTAAATAATAGTAAGTTTCATTAATAAATCTAAGTTATGATATCAGTTGTAGATATCACAAAATAAAATAACCATCAGAGATAGGGGGTAAATTTAAAAATTATAGGCTAAGAGCAACAATTGCAAATTTCAATGAGTAAAGTAGAATAATTCAATGTTAAGTGGGCAAAATGAAAAATTCGCATAGTTTGGGGGCAAATTAATATTACCTCAACAAAAAATGCTCATAAATATTGTTTAATATTTAAAGTCGTACAAAAAAATATTGTTTAAATTTTTGCAAGCTGATTGTATAACAATACATGAAAAGTTAATACACACATATATAAAGTAACTAATTAGATTAAGAAAATAGAATACAACAAAACATAGTTTTGGCAACATTATTGATTTTATTAGATTTATTTTCTGGGATATTTTTTATTTATGCAGATTTTGCCATGCATTTTATTTATTCACGTTGTTAAATCAATTTTTTTTGAAGTTTTATTGTGGGGATTTGTATTGTATTATTTGGATTTTCTAATAATTTTTGTAAGAATCAGTACAAACTTTTATCTGTTTATTTTCAATAAAAAATGATTATTGGGTTTTTTAACACATAAATCCGCCACTGCCCATGGGCACTACGCTAATACCATGGTTCAATTTAATTATTTTAAGTAGACCCATATCCTCGTTGTGTTGTCTTTCACTATTACTTGATTAACTAAGAAAACTCTCCAATCATATATATGGGTAGACATTAACTGAGACTAACTATTTATTTCATTATGTTGAGATGAATATTGAACATACTCACATCTAATTTTTTTAATTAATTCCTTTGAATTAGCTCTTAAATTATTTTCTTACAAATCTACTATAAGATTCCTACTTACCAATTAATTGGATAACATTAACATAATTTGTATGGGTTAAATCAGGAATATAACTAACTGATTTAGAAACCTAAATGCATATAATATATCATTTCCTTAATGATTAGAGGAGGTTATCATGGCAAGAATTTACATAAAAACATCATCGGAATTGACATGGTACTTGTTTGGTTGGTGGTGGGCACTAACCGTGATAGCCGATAGGTCCCAATTCAAGGAAACTTTCTAGTGCACCTTATATTGTCTGGGTAGATTAAGCTTTTAGGTTAGTTACAACAATAATTTCTTTAAAAAATAGTTGATTTTTAATAATTCTTCATATTTAGTTTTTTTTTAAACTCTTCATATTTAGTTAAAATTGTTATTTTTTATTTTTATTTTCTCAGGGTGGAGGAATGAATTTAGTAGCTTGATAAAAAACTTTCAACAATCTGACAAGCAATTCGATGTGGCAAACATGTTTAGGTGTCATGTCGTGCCACTTAAATATCAAATTGGATATAATTGGTCACAATATTGTTGACGAGGCACACGTATGCGTTGCTAAATGCAAATCGCAACACTTCATTTTTTGAATAAATTTGAAATAATATATAAAAATGAAAAGAGAGTTGTCCTGATCACAGGCTGATCAGGTAACCAAAAATAAGCCTGGAAACAATGTCATAAAATAAAATGAAATGGTCACAAGCCGACCAAAATAGTTGAATGGTTGGGGCCTCGTTAAAACCTCCCAAGGTAAAACTCACCATTGTGGGAAAAACCCTTGGTAGGAAAAAGAGTACCCCCAGAAATGAAAAAAACGTCCAAAAATGGGAAAAGAAACCTGAAGCAGGGACGCACTAAGTAACAAACCTATAGTTGGATTGGCCAACATAGTCATCAGTGAGATAATGTACTAGCTCTGTAGGCGGGACGCCCCACCATGTGCCGTACTCCGTCTTCTTGCTCAACATGTCTGCCACCCGATTGCCTTCCCGAAAAATATGTGAGACCACAAAATCCATATGAGCGAGAAGATGCGGTATAGCGCCCGATTGCTAAGGTGGCGCCACGGGACCTCCGCCGATCTCTTCTCCAAAGCAAGTTCACTACATACATCGACCGACTCGGCCAAAGTTGTGTCCAACCTCGACGAAAGCATACTTTTAATCGCCCTCATTCTTTGCGACCAATTCTGCTTCAAACGCATAGCCTGAACCACAATGATTAACGAAACACCCCCAAAAGAAACCTCTACAATTTCGGAAAACCCCGGAAGCAGTGAGATTGCCCGGCGCCCCTGAAGAACTACCATCCGTATTAACCTTAATCCAACCCAGGAGGGGTTTTTGCCGGTTAACTTCCATAATCTTCGGTGCATGTCTAGCCTGCCCAGGAACTCGCAGGTTATGCAGGATAAGAAGGTCTTGTTGGTCGTTGTGCATGCATCCCCGATCCAATGATGATGATTCTACAATGAGTACCCGAAGATGGATAGTCGCCGCATCCACTGTCCAGACTTTGTTGTGAAAAACCAGCTCATTTCAGATATGCCAAATGAGCCATATGCAGGAAAGGATAGCCACACGGCAGAGGAAAGTAACCTGCTCACTGAAATGCAAGTTCATTAGCCACACCAGAAATTCATTAAAGCTATTAGCCTCAAAGGTGTAAACGTTGAACGAATCAAAGATCCATCACCAGAGAGCTCCTACCAAGACACAAGAGACAAATAAATGGTCAACCGATTCTGCAAATTCACGACAAAGAGCGCAAACCGAGGGGCCAGTAAAACTCCCCCTGGCCCATAATAAATCCAAGATAGCCAGTCGATTGTGGATAGCCCACCATGCCACCATTGATCGCCGTTTCGGGATATGTTGCGACCAAATCCAAGAACCCCACTTGACTGCCAGGTAATAGGGACGGACGTGATCATAAGCTACCTTCGAGGTAACCAAACCATCTTCCGAATTCAACCATACACGTGTATCCCTTGAATCTGGGGAAATAGGGACGATACAATAGCACGTGCGGATCAAAATAAGCCTCCACGAACGAGAAGGTGAAGTGCCAGACCCGGTCATAAAAGTAGTCCGAAATGCGCTGATGAAATAAGTATCTATATTCCTCTGGGATACCAATTCTGTCTGCTATAGAATAACCCAGCCAGTTATCAATCCAAAATAATACATCGGAATTAGCCCCTGGGATCCAACAAGAGTCATCCAAGCAAGCTAAAATGCAAGGTTTAATCCCAACAGATTGATGAAGGAATAAACGACCTCCGGACCGCCCCATCCGCTGTCAAGTAACAATGCCTAAAGATGTTGAAGATCATCGAATCCGAGTTCATGACCTTCATGCCCAATTTCATCAAGAAAGCCGTGTTAGTCGTCACAATCGATCGAACGCCCAAGCCCCCTTCAGTCCGAGGCGTGCAACACTTATTCCAATCAACCACCACCGAACCCTTAGTATTCACATCCCCAATTCAAATGAAATTACGCATGGCCCATTCCATTTGCTTGAGTAAGGTGCTGGGCCATTTGTAAACCATCATGGTGTGCACAAAAGAACTAGTAATCACCGAATTAACAAGACAAACTCTACCAGCAAGGGAAAGCGATGAACCTTTCCATCTTCTGAATTTGAGGATTACATTATCTAAGACGGGCTGTAAATCCGCAACCTTAGGGGCACCCTTGAAGATTGGTGCGCCTAGATATACGGTGGGAAACGTCTCGAGCTGGATCCGCATGATAGTTTGCACCCTCCCACGGACATACGATGAGACCCGGAGCCAAAGTAAACTTTAGATTTCCGAGGATTCAACACTTGGCCCAAAATATTCGCATAAAGGGTGAGAATCTAAAGAAGGACACGGGCATTGGCTGAAGAAGCCTCACACATAATAACAATATCATCCGCATATAAGATAGACGATGGGAAAATAATTTGTCTGGGTGCCGTAAACGGATCTAACCGATTCTGATCCACCGCCACTTCAATAAGCTTACTAAGTACTTCTTCTGCGATGCAAAACAGTAATGGGGATAAAGGATCACCTTGTCTGACCCCTCTAAAACAGGGAAAGTTCCCTACCGGCGTCCCATTTAATAGTACTGATATTCTGGACATCCGAAGAACAACATCCACCCAGTGAATAAAAATCTCTGAGAAACCAAAGCGGCGCAAAACGTGTAGTAAGAAATTCCACTTCAATGTATCAAAATGCCTTATGGATATCAATCTTCGATATCATATTCCCATCCAAGCGACCCTGTAAGACATTGAACCCTTCAGAGACCATGGCAATACAATCGTGAATTTGCCTTCCCAGAATAAAACCGAACTGCGTAGGAGATAAATAGGTAGCAATAATCGAACCCAAATTCATAGCTAATATCTTAGTAATAATCTTGAACAGAAAATTACTCATAACAATCGGGCGAAAGTTCTCGATAGCATTAACATCTTTAGACTTTGGGATGAGCGCCATGAAGCTAGTGTTCAAACCCAAAGGCAGGGACGAACTAATGAAGAAAAACCTGACAACGACGATCACCTCGACGGAAATGACATCCCAGAAGTGGTGATAAAAAATCCCATTAAAACCGTCTGGTCCTGGAGAGCTATCCGAATCCATATGAAAAACCGCTTCCTTAATCTCTGAATCCGACGGAATGACTGTCAAGCTTGCATTATCATGCGCCTCTACCCTGGGGGAAATTACCTGATCAACTAAAGTATAATCCGTAGTGGTACCCCCGGTGTCCGCGAAGAGCTCCTTATAAAAAGAAATAATGTGATCCCCAAGAACCGCTGTATCATCAGTGTAACCGCCGTTCACTAGAAGACCCTGAATACCCGTGCGTTCGCTGCGAATCTAGCTACGACGATGAAAAAATGCCGTATTACGATCCCTATCCTTAAGCCAGGCCGAACGTGCCTTTTCCTTAAGAAATTCAGATTATAATAGCAACGTCTGATATAACAACTTCTGGGTGTCCATCTCTGTATCTCGACGAGCAGCTGTATAGCCCAAATTCTCAATAACTGTCTGAATCTGACGAACTTGCTCCATCTGATATTCCACCCTGCGATTAACGTCCCCAAAAACATCTCTGTTCCAGACCTTAATAACCTGCCGCAACCTTTTGAGCTTCCACATGACGGACAACATAGGGTTGGGTGTGGTGCAAGGAGCAACCCAAGAAGTGGTAACCAAATCGCGGAACGTGTCATGATAAACCCACATACGCTGAAACCGAAACATAACCTGACCCCTGCTAATGGAAGATGAGCAAGCAACCAAAATGGGATGATGATCGGATCCAATGCGTGGAAGAACTAAGCCCTTGACAACTTGCCAAAGAGAGAAAAATTGGCAAGTTGGTAGGGCTCGATCCAACTTTGCCTGAAGGAAGGATAGAGGCCTTTGGGGCGAGCACCAATTAAATGAATTCCCCATAGTCGGTACTGCAAACAAACCAGCATCCTCCAAGTAATCCCTGAAATCCTGACAAGATGCTTGGGATAAAGTACCATTGCAAGAGCGCTCATGGTGTCCCAAGACCGCATTAAAATCCCCAATAAACAGTAGATCAGTAAGACCCAAATTCCTCAAATCCAACCAGAGCGCGCGCCGAGCAATGTGATCACACAAACCATGAGTAAAACCAACATGAAAAACCAAAGAACCGAATTGAACTTGCAAAACAATACATTGAGTAGAAGACCAAACCTGATTAAGGACAGAGATACCAGCATCACAGAAGACCCAAATGTCTGGACGTCCATTTCCCCGGAAGCTCTGAGCCACGAATCTCAATCCCAAACTATTCCAATAAGAATCCGAGATTGATGAAATGTCCACTTTAGGCTCACAAATAGCCAAAATGAAAGGTTTGTGTTTTTGACATAATGCCTTAAGAACATTACGAGAGGCAATGTTCCCAATCCCCCGAATGTTCCAAAAGATGCAATTCATTGAGACAGTGGAGGGGGTGGCACCCGTGATGACCGCACGGTAAAAACCAGAGTGTGGTGTGCTGCAGAATCTGACGACTGCGAATCGGTCACTTCATCTGCATAATCTGCCCATCGCTTTGAAGCAGCAAAATCTAACTCATTAGGCCCTGGTCGATCTGGATCAATAGTAACGTCATGAACTGCTGGTGATGGACCCTTAGTAACACTCTGGATTAATCTGGACTTAGCAGCATTCTGGGAGCTGTCCCAGAATGCACGACTAAGAGTCCGGATTGGTTTTTCCAATGGATGCTGAACCATAATAGATAGGATAGTGGAGACGTAGCCGATGTTAGAAGTAGGGGCCATGGGGACCGTTTCCCTCGCTGGATAATCTGCATGAGAATCTGCGGATGGTTGATCGGGGGTATCATATGAATCCAAAGCCTCAAAAGTATTACCAAGTTGTATATCCGTAGGAAAGTGACTATTGCGCAGGTAGGGGATCTTGCTCGCATAGCCGAACCCATATTTTTCATTGAGTCATCAACGGCCTTGCCCTTGTTCTGCTGCACAGACGGTCAACCTTACGGACCCTAGAACGACCCTGCTGCACTGAATTTTGACGTGTTGCTGAGGCTCTGGGACGTCCCTGGGCAGGAGATGTGCGCCTTTCCATGGCTGGGTTACCCGCCGAATTAATACGACAAGAAGTCGTCGAGTGTTCCATAACACTGAACTTCTAACAAAATTCCGGTAATTTCTCATAACTCACTGACACAAATGAACATTGGCCAACTCGTTCCACCATGATGTGATCCTCTAATGGTTTCGATAGATCAATTTCCACTAAAACCCAGATGAAATGCCCCAGAGAACCATCAAGCGATCGATGGTCAATTTGTATTGGATTCCCAATTGCACTGGCGATCCCCAAGATGGTATTAGGATCCCAGTACTCTAAATTGAGCCCAAAGATTCGGACCCAAACACTTGCCACCGATGTATGTACCTTGTACGGATTAAAATCCGGGACCCATGGAGAGAGCCAAATAGTCCCCGGATTAAGTGCCAGTTAATACGTAATTGAGCTCGAGCCCGATCCTGCGCATTAAAAAACTTGACACAAAAAATCCCTTACCTAGGGGGATTAATTTCCAATCATTCTTAATTCCCCATATTTCCGATAGGCGTTTATGCGGAAGCATAATCGCCCATGGTTTATTACCCTTGCCTAAAATCACCCTTCCAATCAAAGAATAAGAAAATTCGGCGAGGTGTTGTTGATAAACGTTTTCATCAATAGTAACGGAATAATAATCTCCCTTTTTAACTGGTTTAGGGATAGAATTGGATTTACCAGCAACAACATGCGAAAATGTTATAAAATTACCTGGGGCCTGCGTAGTTGAATCCATATCGTGGTGAGTACCTGAAATAATTTTAGCAAAAGAATGGCCAAAATTGGATTGAGCATTAGTATTATGAGCCGAATGTCGAGGGCTTGATTCATAATCGGATGTTATTGGGGGAGAGGTTCCATCAATCTGGGATGCGTCCTTGGAAACAACTACTGGGCGTGGGCCTGTGGACGGGATTCCATACAGACGACAGACGGCGGCCCAGGGGTCATAACCCCCCTGGGGAGGGGGGATGACCTTGGAGGGAAAGTCAGCTACCGCCCCCATAAGGCTCCACAAGGGGGGCGGCCCCCCATGGCATGCGACACCCATAGTTAGAAGGGAGAACGCCCCCCAATAGCGGCAGTTGGCAAGGGAGAGGGGGGCTGCCCCCTTAGCTGCGCCCCCATGCAGGGAGTACTCAGCAGCAGCGCATGATGTGGAGGGCTGCTGTATCACAGCAGCAACATGCGACGGAGAAACCTACTGCGTGTTGTGCAACGGCGGTAAGTAACATTCAGGTGGGACCAGCCCCCAGGCCATTGGGGCTGAGCACGGGGTCGACTTTCACGACGGAACGAATGAAAGAGGGATTCCATAACAAGATAACGTCGTGGAAGAGGTAGAAGCAGTCAGAACAGCAGTAACATTCGGGGACGCAATGGTGAAATACGAGGATTGCGACGTGGAAGGACTCGGAGGGCGAACTTGGGGAGGTAGGTAATTCGAAGTTAGTCCATGAAAACGTTCGACGAGGACATGATGATCGTTGAAGACACCGATGATTGAAGTGGCCGGACCGTTTAGACGAAGAAGGCGACGTGAATTGCCCTAAAATTTAGGAGCATATTAGGTTTTTTTTCATCAAAAGGTATGTATTTTATGATATTTTGTTTGTGTGATTTGATATTAATGGTGCTTTTTTAATGCAGATCACTCAAGTCAATTGAGTTGTCCAAAATCATTTTCTGGAGGGGGAAGTTTTCAGGTTACTCCTCTTCTTAACGGCAAGTCTTCAAATCATCTTTTCCTTGAGCTGGAAAATCCTTTGACTGGGAACTTGCCTGCATACATGCGTAAACGTTAGAGGGCCCCGGGGAGGTTGTCTTAGGGAGGCCCCTCCGACGCTCAAGTCAGCACGGTGAATGAGAGAAATAACAGTAAACAAATATTGTAAAATAGTGCGTAGGAGAATAATAAATTAATTTAACTACAGATAATAGGAGTGACCTTTTTATACCTAGGAGATGGGCCCCGTGGGCCGTGTAGGAGAATTTGGCCTTTGGGCCAGTCCCGTAGGAGAAAACGACCGATGGGCCAAACCCGGACTCCTTTGGGCCGATTTAATTATTAAGAGTCCATTAGACAATTAATATTAAATAAATATATATAAAATGAATTATATATTTAATTAATAAAATACCATTTTTGTCCCCAACATAAGCCTCGCAGCTCCGGTGCTGCGGAGGGATGAAGCAGCGTGGGAGTTAATCCGGTGTAAAAATATCTGGCTTGTCCTGTTTGCGTCTCTTGTCTTGCCTTCGGAGGATCTTTGACTGCTTTTGCATGAAGACACTTGAAAGAAGAGTCTTTGACCATGTCTTACAAAGATAATATTTTCCTCTATACTCTTCAACTTTGAAATTTTTTGCTTTGTAGAAGTAGAAGACGTAGAATAATTTCTTGAAAGTTGAGGTGAGAGCTAAAGTGCATCGAGCGGGAGATGGATAAGAGCACTATGTCCATAGAGGGCACCCTGGGGTGCCTCCACGGAGTGGATAAGGGCGCCCTCTTAGCGCCCTCCCGAGGCGGTCACAAAGGCGCGCCCGGGCGCCCTCCCTGGTGGAGGAGGGCGCCACCGCACGGGGCAGTCCAAGCCCCCAGCCCATTTTCCTTAATGATTTTTCCCGTCTTCTCCCGAGTTTTCGTATGCTTCAAGTCATATTCCAGATTCGGGTACTTCTTCCGTTCTGCTCGGAGGTTGAGGTGTTACTGTGATAACCACTAATTAAATTAGAGGTTAATGTAGGAGTTATGTTACGGGTTAGTTAGGGGTTAGTTTAGGGGTTTAGTTAAGGTAACTTCATACACAAATTTACACCATATTTCTAAGAATTATAAGGTAATAATAGTTTTATATTTTTTTTGATTCAAATTTCATATATATATATATAAATTCCAAATTCATAAGCTTTCTTTCAAATTTTTATAAATTATTTCATTAATTAGTTCGATTCATTAAAATCAAATATTAATTATATAATTTTATTTAATATAGAAAATGAAGGGGTCAAGGACTAAGACTTTTATTGTTTATTTTTCTACATCGAATATCTGCGATTATCAAAATAGGAATTTCTATATTATTTTTCTTTATTTAATGTTTCATGATTGTATTTTATTAATTGTAATATATGTTAAGAGGAAATAAATTCATATAAGCTAGGGGCCATGAAAAGAGACCGGAATCAAAAATATCTTCGGGGTGAACACGCAATGCTATATGCAGGAACTGGCCAGTCAGAGCAAAAAGAGGAAATTAATGAATTTATTGTTGTAATTATGTGAACCCTTTTCATGTTATATTAAATATTGACAGATATATCCCTACTGAGCGATATGAAGCTCACCTCTATTATTACCATGACTTTTAGGTTGGAGAATCTGGCTGAAGATACGATGTTGTGCATAGTGGAATAAATCATGTTATATTTATATTTTAACTAAGTATGATCAAACTAAATTTAGGATTTATGACTTTAAATTTTTTTATGCTTGGGATAATTGTTGGATATTTAATTTGGAAGATGTAATATTATTATTATTATTATTATTATTATTATTATTATTATTATTATTCATGTTTTCCTAATAACATTTTTTGGAGTACTTTTAATTTATGAAATTGGGTCGTTTCAAGTGGTAGATTTACGTTTCTGTAGGCTTGTTAATTTTTTTTTTGAAAATTCAAATGTATAATTTTTTTTAAGAAAAAATAATTAAGCTCAAACTTTGTATAAGATAAAATGGTGTAATATCATCCACCTCCGTCATATCTTGTTGGTCTCCTCAAGGTAAGAGAATTATTAATGCAAGTTATATGATAAAATTATATCAATATGCTCATTTATGTCATGATGTATTTTATTATGATTCCATGTTATTATACTATGCTTTAGAAATATAATATCAGTTTATATGTTAGATGAATAGAAATCTTGTATTCCTTCAAATATATATATATATATATATATATGATTTGGTTCAAATGAGACCACCCTCTCTAGGTGAGACAATGTGGACTCATCTTACCCATTGATCTTAAAAAATGAAGGTAATTCAGTTTTTTTTAATTATATCCTAATTTTCGCTGATTTTAAAGGTAAGTTTGTAATTTTGTAATTCAAATTAGTGGTCCCAACGGGTTTCGTGGGCTGAGATTGAAACTGCCGGATTTGATGGCGGAATTTAAAGAAGCAGTTTTTTTTCCAAATATTTTTATTTTACATTATAGTAGGGTTCTTCTACTGCATAAGTAGACATCAAATAATGCATATTTAGTTGCTCTATTGGCATTATTTTACGAAAACAAGACATACTTGAATATAACGTACTGCATATTTCGTTATTCTACACTGCATAAATAGGTTCAATGTAATGTATATTTAGTTATGAAAATGAGATGTTGCTTTTGGAAATTATAAAAATGGGATGTTACATAATGTAATGCATATTTAGTTATTCCACACGCATAGATAGTTTCTAGATAATGCATAGTTAGTTGATTTTGTTGCATAGTTTATGACGTCTTGCATTGTTGGGTATACTGTACTACATATTAGTTTTTTTACGTTGCATAGACAGCTTGAAGATAATGCATATTTAGTTGATTTTTGTTGCATATTTTCAAATATGTAATATCCTACAGATCTATGCATCGTTTCATAAGTATCTATACATCATTTCATAAGTATCTATGCATCATTTCATAAGTATCTATGCATCGTCTTATTCGTGAGAAATTATAGTTTTTTAAGAGTTTATGTTAATGGTCAGTTTCGAGTTCTCCATCAATGACTACATCATTGATGTTGTTGGATAGAGTTTTTTCCACGACATCGATGATTCATCATCATGTTTCAATTCACTGTTCGTTATTTCTCTGTAATATTGCACCGATTTTTCTTGCATTTTCTTTGTAATTTTCATGAACTGTAATTTTCGAGTTCTTCACAGTTTTTCTTATTTGCATTAATGGATGAATTAGAGAGAGAGAGAGAGAGATAGAGATAGAGAGAGAGAGAGAGAGACGTGAGAATGGGGTGAGGGGAGAGACAACACGTTAGATTGGGATGACATGTATGAGAGAGAAAAGAGATTTGATTCCATGTTTGTAACTACCTTGTTATATTATTTTACCCTACTGCCCTTATGTTGATTAAATTAATGTTTTAATATATTTTTTATCCCTTAAATCATACCCATTGATTAATAGTGGGGTATGGTTGAGATTAGTCCATTGTGTCTCACCTAGAGATATGGTTTCACTTGATCCTCCCCTATATATATATATATATATATATATATATTTAGGGAGAGGGTTATATGAGACCACTTCATAGGGTAAGTCCATAGGGACCAATCCTAGCCATAAATCTAATTTTTTCAATGGCTGCGATTTAAGAGGCAAAATTACAAATTACAAGCTAGTTAATGAAACACATGGGTAAATTAGTCATCATCTCAAAGCAATATTCATGGGATTTACGCAATCCTTCCAAATCTCAAAACAAAATCACGTAACAATCCTCCTCCTTCTTCAATTCTTCAATGCACTACTGTGAGAAATTCTTCATCTTTCTTCTTCAAAGCATTACCAGGGGCTGAAAAAAGTTGCAGACAATTCGCCATAGTTGCTAAAACTCGACTACAGTTAGAAGGTTGCTTATGAAGATGCAATTTGTTGCTTGTATAGATGTGTCATGGTGCTTTTAGATATATTAACTACATAAGCAAGTCATGAGCAAGAAATCCATACTACATAAGCAACAAGTCTATACTACATAAGCAACGAATATACACTACGTATGCACCACGAATACATTAACTATATAAGCAAGTCATAAGCAACAACCCCATACTACATAAGCAACGAATATACAATATGTATGCACCACAATTGCATTAACTACATAAGCAAGTCATAAGCAACAAACTCATACTACATAAGCAACACGTCTATACTACATAAGCAACGAATATACACTACGTATGCACCACAGATACATTAACTACATAAGCAAGTCATAAGCAACAAACTCATACTACATAAGTAATAAGCCTATACTACATAAGCAACGAATATACACTACACATGCATCACAGATACATTAACTGTATAAGCAAGTCATAAGCAACAAACCTATACTACATAAGCAACAGAGAATTTTTTTTGAAATTGAAACGCTGGAGAGAGAGTGTGCGTGAAGAGTGGGTGAAATCGCGTGAAAGAGGGCATGAAATCTTAGTAACTGATTCTAAAGTGCCAAATTACCACCCTACCCTTTTTAATTGCTGAAACAAAAAAATAAATATAAAAAAGCCCTAAATATCTGGACCACCCAAAATTGTTGATCTATGGTTAGGATGTGTCCCTATGGACTCACCCCAAGTAGGAGGACCTATTTGATCCATATCCTATATATATATATATAAGGAGGAGATCCTATGAGACCATAGCTATAGGTAAGAACATAAGACTCAATCCACACCATCCAACAAAATAAAATAAAAGGCTAGGATTTAATGGGATTTTCTAGTAATAAAAAAATAGTGGGGACCAAATAGAGGTACAATAGGAACATCAAATTCAGCCAAACAACCATTTCCCTGAAATCAGGGAATGAAATATTACCATAATCACCATATTCTTCCTCCACGATCAAACCAGCGAGAAAAATCAACATTCCACATAAAAATAGAACCTGCAAAACAGAGAGAAAAATTGACCTTACAACCAGGAAAAACACCAATATTGAAAATCAAGCATCGAAACACAAATCATAACATCATCGAAACACCAAACAATCGAGATTGCGATGTCACAAACACAATATTCCCCTTCCACAATCCATTTGCATCAAAGTAACAATTTCATACCAATTCACCCGTAAAAATGTGTGGTTCGAAATGTAGTGTTGAACAATCAAAAAAGTTACGACCCCAGCATCGCGGAACAGATGTGTAATTATAACAAATATTGTGAGTGTTTACTATAAATATTCTGTACATATAGCTTTCTAATTATGTAAAACATAATCTCACATAACAACAACCAAATTTTTTACTAATATGCTAGTTTACAATAAGGATAATGCTTGTATGGTGTTTTTAATGTGTATAGTTATAACAAAATATTGGAACATATGAGAATTTGTATAAAATAAATCATGTATTTAGTTCGTATTAATGATATGTGTTTATAGTGTTTCAAATTTGTGTATTTATTATGAAAAATATGTATCACGTATAATGTATTCTGCAAAATACGTTTTTGCCTAATTACAATGCGTGCATTATATGCTTAGAGTAGTAATTATGTACACAATGGGCATTAAATATGTGTACTTATAAGACAAAGACTGGTGAGTATGATTTTGCACCATACGTTCATGTTCTGTAAATATAGTATTCTAGTTTTGTATGCTTAGAGTAGTCATTTTGTACATAATGTGCATTTAAAACGTGTACTTAAAAGACAAAAATTACATAATACGATTTTACACCATACATTGAAAGTTTGTGTACATAGTATTCAATATTTGTATATTTATTATGTAAATCTTGTGTTTTTACCAGATCAAGGTCCATATTACACAACTTATGTTGGTCAGAGGCTCAAAATCTCGCCAGGATTGACTAACTATTGGATCCCAGTAGTGGAACAAGAAAAAATTCCTCGTGCCGACATGCATTTCCGTACATTGGAGGCTGGAATACAATTTTACAAGGATTATGATATGTGAAGTGGCTTTGCTGTTAGGAGGTTGGGACACATAACAACAGGACATGCCCGACCCGCACTAGCGCCTCCTGAGAACAATGTGTATTTGTTATTGATTTCAATTTTTTTGTATAATATATACGACATTGGCAAACTAAATATACATTATCGAATGCTAGAATATACATATCCAATACACTATGGCAATTTATGAGTGTTGTACATAATTCTATGCATAAACATACAATATCTGCAACCTATTTATATATTATCTGTGTTTAAACTACACGTCGTTTTTAAGTGACAACATCAGAATCAATATATGCACAAGTGTTTAAAAATACATATTCTTATGCGTAATTGTACAAATTTCTATAACTACTTATACAGTTCTATTGACTACGTATACAAAACACATTTGATATACATTGTATCAATTTATACATAATCTTATGCATAAATATACAAAATTTCATAACTACATGACCAAAATATGTGGCCTACTTAACTATACATAATTTTGTGCGTAAGTACACAAAATGTTGTAACTACGAATACAATATTAACGTTATATGATAACATTCGGACCAAGTGTATGTAAAAAATGCAAAGTTATATTGATTAAAAAGAAAACAACCCATGTCTGATCCATTCATATCCATAATTCAACGAAACATCTAAGTCATATACAAAAAGATGAGCATAAATATACATTGTATATTGTCTATTAAAAACAGAACTACCATACTATTGTCCCCGTCCAAAACTTTCTGACTTCTTCCATACACCTGTCCTTTAGCTCATTGTTGTGGTGGAGGATTATTGCGGCCAGTATTTACAGCAAGTTAGACAAATGAAACAATGAACTACCATACTATTGTCCCCGTCAAAACTTTCTCGACTTCTTCCATACACCCGTCCTTTAGCTCATTGTTGTGGTGGAGGATTATTGCGGAAAGTACTTCAAATGAGACAAATTGTTCTTCTCCAAACCACAGTCCCATCTCTTGGTGCCACCGCCCATGTAGCTCTCCATATGCCTCATGGCATATATACCACAATCAACTTTGTTTATGGTATCTCTCCAGGGCATGCATATTCTAGACGGGGTGCATTTACGGACAATACTCGCCATTTGCGGACATCCTTTAGTCTCCAAGTAGTCCGAAAACATCCAAACCTGCGAATATTCCATAGAAAACAACTTATGTGTACATAATTTAATACTTAAGTACACAATATTACATACCTATTTAAACACCCATCAAAAATATAAACATACACTAAGCATTTCAAATATTTAAGCTTATGTGTACAAATTCTAATAACTAACAACACATTTTAACACTGATAAATACACAACATTATGGAACCAATTATTATACAAAAACATCCAACTAACTATACATTTTCACAAAACCAAAATATACATTACCATATAGCTAACTATACATAGTCCATTACATTATCGCGAATTAACTGTCCATTATCACAAAACTATATACACATTATCACAAAACTAAATATACATTATTATATAGCTAAATACACATAATTCCAAAACATATATACATGCTCACACAAGTAACAAAATAAAGTGTTCTATAACTAAATACACACTATTACATAACTAAACACACATTGTTATACACCTAAAATACATTACTGTGCAACTGAGCATACATTATTAAAAACATAAAAGTACATTAACACAAAGGATAAATATACAAAATTACATAAACTAAATATACATAATTACGTAACTATGTATATATTATTACACAACTAACAACTCAATGCACGAAGGTGCAAAATCGACCATGATAAATCAGAACTGAGAAATCAAAACAAATATAAACGAAAAGCACAGAACATAAGAACAAAAAAATCACAAGAAAACAACCATTTTCAACCATGATGTGGGCATATTAATCCCAAGTGTCGTCACAAGGTCTCGTCGTCTTCTTGAGTGAATGAAGAGATTTCATTCCTCAATCGTGCGATTTTTAGCGGTGGAAAATATTTCAAAAGGAACTTTTCGCCATGATGCTCCATGTTGTGATTGTTCCCTTTGGCAAAGTATTTAGCCATTGTTTAGCCCGTCCCGAAGAGTAAATGGGAATAGGTGCAAGCGGATGGCATCGTCAAAGACCCCATTGATTTTGAATGTATCGCATATTTCGAGGAAATTTGCGATATGATTGTTCGGATCTTAAATGGTAGCCGTCAAATTGAACAAATTGTTGCACCATTTGAATGACATTCGGTTTGATTTCAAATTATTAGCCGCAAAATGGGCCTTACGATGCTAGATGACGCGCGTCCATGGATGGTTTGGCATAGTCATACATAGTTCTTTGTTCATCCGCCATGACGAAATCTTTACTTTCGTTAGTATCCTCTTCGTGGTTCGTGTTAGTACTTTCCTCGTGTTGCTACGGCGGTGTCGCGCTTCCAAATTCGGCGACGAGTAGGCATACACACTGCAGAAACAAAGAGGATAAGTATAAACCAAGACTTACAAAGATAGATAAAAAGAAAGATAATGGTAAAATAAAAAAATAAAAAAATGATTAAATTAACAAAAATAAAGCGTTCTTAATATTACAATCCCCGGCAACGGCGCCAAAAACTTGATGGCTCAAAAGCTACCTTTAAAACCTTAGGCAAGTGCACCTATCGTTTTATAGTATAGATTGTTGAGTACCGAGTGTTATTCCCACGAGGATTGTAAGTACTAATAATTACCGTCTTTTTGTTATTTAATCTAGCAATTTTCAAAGTTTTGTTTGTTTAATGAAAATGAAAAGTAGAGAATTTTAAAATAATTGCAACTTACAAAAGATCAAATAAAAATATATTGTAGAATTAAGAAATCAAGAGCTAGAAATATGTTTGAATGTAAATCCCTCTAGAATGTTTTTGTGATTCAACAAGATAAAAATACAACCATAAGCCCTTAAGCAAAAACCAACCTCTTTTAGTAAAATCTTATGTTATGTGGACCGTAGAAATTCCCGATTTAAGTTAAACCCTCTATCGAGCGCGAATAACTTCTAACCTCAAGTTGATTAACTGAAATCTCTTTCTAGTTAAAACCCCCAAGACAACATTATAACGATTTGTGAATTCCCATATTAGGTTTGACCCCTAATCCGAAGATTTATGTCGTCCTATATCTAGGATTGCATGCAACTCTTTTCACTTATATAGGTTCTATTTCACCATGAATCTCTCGATTTCCCAGATGAAAAATAAACTTCAAATCAATATCGCGCATATACCAATTCGAATGAATAAAGCATAATATAAGTGAATCACACAAAACATGAAGATTTTATTAAAAACATACAAGCCTTAATCACAAATTCATTCTAGAGTTCATTACATTCAAACACTAGAAATTTAGCTACACATGGCTTTGACAAAAGAGTATACTACACAAGAAGATATGAATAAAATGAACATGGTGTACTTAGCTCTTATTCAAGACCAATATAAGACTTCCTCCTTGGTTGATTGCAATGATGTTGAGCTCCAAGCCTTCTCCTCTATTGCTCTTCAACTTCCAACTCTACCTTTCTTTTATCCTCTCAATGTATTTTGCTTTGAAACTTAGAATTACAATGAATATACAATGAATCTCTCTATCAATGAATACTACATGAATTATCTCTTTTTTTTTCCCAACTCAAACTCTTGGCTGTTGTAGGTACCATCTTTGTGAAAGAACACATCAATAATGCTAACAAACGCTCCACTTCCATGGTTGTTGGTTGAATCATTGTGTGCACATTCATGGTTGAGTTGGTTGAATCATTGTATTCACATGACAATACTCCACTTCCATTGGTTGAGTTGGTTGAATCATTGTGTCCACATGACAATTGAGGGAATAATAGAGTTTGGTGCAGTAAAATGAGATGTAAAAGTTGCTCAAAGGTTGTCAAAAAGCACAAAGCGAAAGCTTCCATAATTTCCGCCAAAAGAACATCCAGACTGGATGAAAAACACGCCCGTGCTTTAAAAGCACGGGCAGGCCGTGTTTTTGGATTTTCCCGAACACGGCCGTGCTTGAAAAGCACGTCCTAGCCGTGTTTGGTACGTCGGGGTCGAAAAATTGCTCGTTTTTACTTCTAAAAAAGCACGGCCGTGCTTAAAAACACACCGCCCGTGTTTGACCTCGAAAAAGCCCCGAAATGATGCGTTTAGCTTGGGATTTTGAGTGTTTTTGCATCCGAAAACCCCGGGTATGTTTTGACATGAAACCATGGCCCAAAATTCACCAAAAACAGCTCCAAATCATCAATCTACACCAATAAAAGAACCTCGGAGTAATGTGAACTATGTACAATCAAAAATTTATGAAACTAATAATAAAATAACTCAAATCATACTTAAATATACACATAAAACATGCATAAAAAGACCCTTATCATCACTGATCAAGGAATTGAAGTAGACCCGGTTAAAGTTGAAGCGATCAATGAATGGAGTGCACCTACGAATGCTAATGAAGTTCGCAGTTTTCTAGGTTTGGCAGGCTATTATCGGAGATTTATTGAAGGATTCTCAAAGATAGTTGCACCTATGATCGAATCGATAAGAAAAGGGGAGAAATTCCAATAGAATGAGAAATGCGAAGAAAGCTTTCAGGAGTTGAAGCGAAGGCTAACTTCTGGATCAATATTAACAATTCCTAACCCCACTAAATATTTTGTTATTTATAGTGATGCATCAAAACAAGGTTTGGGATGTGTGCTAATGCTACATGGTAAAGTGGTTGCCTACGCCTCAAGGCAACTAAAGCCACATGAGTTAAACTATCCTACTCATGACCTAGAGTTAGTCACAGTGCATGCATTAAAAAGTGGCGCCATTACCTATATGGAGGGAGATGTGAAATCTTCACCGACCACAAAAGCTTGAAATATATATTTACTCAGAAAGAGCTAAACATGAGGCAAAGAAGGTGGTTGGAATTGGTGAATGACTATGATTGTACTATCAACTATTATCCGGGTAAAGCTAATGCTGTAGCCAATGCATTTAGTCGTAAAACAAAAGGAGAAATGTCAAGTTTGATATCTGAGCAAGAACATATTGTGAGAAAATTCGCTAGGATGAGAATTAATATAGTGGTACCACCAAAAAGCACAGAGACAGTATTAGCATCTTTGGTGATGCAACCTACTCTGAGAGAGAAGATAAAAGAAGCTCAACCTCGAGATAAATTTTTGAGCAAAATGAAAAAAAAAAGCTCGTGAAGGGAATATAAAAGGATTTGTTATAACTGTAGGTCCCAAGGGGTGGATGTAAGGTTTAGAAGGGGGGAGGGGTTGAATAAACCTTACCAAATTTTCACTTTTAGTTTTTTAAGAATTTCAACAGAGTTGACTCAAATCTTGGGTCCTTGGGGGAAAGCTAGGTTTGCCTTCTTCAGCAAAGTTACCCACTCAACAGACTCGACTGAGCTGTTGAGAGTATAACTTAGTTGCGTCAGCTAACACTAAACTTTTAGGTGATTTGGTTTTTAACAACAGAAGACTTAACACCATTTGTTAGTTTTAAGCTCATTTTTAACACTTGTTTTAGCATTTGTTATTATCAGTTGGATAGCAATATAACTTATCAGCATATATGAAAATATAAGCAAGAAAATAAATGACACAAGCAAATTTATAGTGGTTCGAGGATGGGGTAGTTCCTCTAATCCACTCGTCTCCAACTCCTGGAGGAATCCACTAAGTAACAGATCAGGTTACAAAGCAGTTCTTCAGTCTAGAGACAATCTTGATCACACAGCTGGCTTCTCCTGTGACTCAGCTTCTTCACAAGACAGCTGCCTTGCTACCAGTGTTCTAAAAATCTCTAGGCGCTAGCCGGTGGTAGACTGGGGATTAGTGCCTAGATGGAGCCTGAGCGGAGTTAGGCGGGACTGAGGCGGGATTAGGCAGGATCTAATTAGAAAAATAATGTAGGCAGACAAGGAGAGCCTAGCGCCTAGGCGGGGTCTAATCGAAGCTAGGCGGGGTCTTTTAGAACAGAGCTTGCTACTTCAGCTCCCTTCAAGTCTTTGGATTTGATCACACAACCTTCCAACAAATTTGAAACTTCTGGTTCGACTTTGAACCTTTCTATAGCTCCTTCAACTTGGAGAGTAGACCCCTTTTTCGTTCTTTAAACTTTTCCTCTTCAACTGGTTGAAGTATTCTTTCCTTCACATCGAGTGTTGGATCGAGTTCCTTCGAGTTTTAGGCTTGAGAAATTTCTTGATAAGCTTTGAGAATATTGCAGGTTATGCTTGCTTGAATATTGCTTGATTCGTTCGTGCTTGGTTCAGGTAACCTTTTCTCAAATGCTTCCTCAACCTTTTATAGTGCTCATTTAAAAATTTGCCCGTTGAAGAGATAGGCTATTTTCAATTATTCGTTGGCTTGTCTTTTCTTGGTTTGCAGCGATGTGATGTTGATCCTTTCTCGTATTAAATGGATCTGCAACTTTACAGGGTCTGACACATGCTCCAGTGTTTCCCATTGGTTTATTCTTTTTGCATATTTCTGGGCCAAACACTTTAAGACCTGGCAGCTTGGACTTATTACTATATCGAGTAATATCCTTGACCTCCTTCCAACGGATCAATGTCAGTTGTCTTGACTTGACTGTTGCCTTTACTCCTTGACTTGAGTCTGCTCCAAACATATGAGAATGACTCAACTGTTACTTCAACTGTTAGACTTGGTTTCTTTTACTGACTTGACTGACACTTCCTCATACTTCACACAGTTGTTACTCAGTCGGCTCTCCTTCAGTCGAGTCCTTATCTTTCATCTTGGCCATACTTAGCTGACACACAACAGAGTCTTCACTCTAGTCTGCAGTTGACTTCTTGCATTCTTCGACATAGCTGACTTCACTCAGCTCTTTCAGTCCTATCTAGTACAATATAGAATTACAAGGAAAATGGGGTGTCAACTTCCTAGTCTAAGTTTTACATGGTATCATTAAAATCTTACAAATAAATTTCCTAACAATTTCCCCCTTTTTGATGATGCCAAAACTTAAGTAAAATAAACAGCAAACACAAGCAGTGCAGTAACAAAGAATGTATGCTTTAAATAATCAATTTTATTGATCATAGCATTCTTGTCATTTACAAAGCCGTTTACAACAATATACTCTATACATTTATTGAAATACAACATGTATCAGAGCAAACTTACAAGGAAGGTATCAGAGCTAACAACTAACTTACAAAGAACTTACAGTTGTGTATTTACAAAGTAAAATACATAAAGGGGTTGCAACCTTCTTCAACGCCTTGGCTGCTTCTTTTTTCTCTCTTCATCTTCCGCTCTTCTTCTGTCCTCATCAACTCTTCTTCTCTTTTTTTCTTCTTCATCCTTCTTCTTCTTCTCATAGGCATGCCTTGCAGCAGAGTCATCCCTATTTGATAAATGGTTTTATCATGATTTTGATGATTTTGTTTTTATACCAAAACAATGTTTTTAAAGGTTGTCCAAATACTCCTAAATGATTAAAATGGTTTTAATATTTTCAGGAGTATTTCTTCAAGTTTATTTTCGATAATATTGGACAACACATTTAATGATTTTGTGCCAATGGGTTTTTACATCGAAACTATGTTTCTAAATGTTGTCCTAATACTCTCGATCGGTTTAAAATATTTTTACTAATTTTTCGGAGTATTTCTTGAAGGTTATTTTCGATAAAATGTTGGACAACATTTTTGTCTCATGTTCAACCGGACATTCCGTGTCTGAAAGATAGGTTTTGAAACAGAAACGAGACATTTTGAAAAACCCTGGAGGTCGACCGGTCGCGCAAAGGGCGACCGATACCTGAAGAGATTACAGAACATCCTATATCTCAAATTGGTTGAGGGTTGACCGGTCCCTATGGGGGGCGACCGGTCAGACCCATGGTCGTCCGGTTGGACCCCTCTTGGACCGGTCAACCAGTATAAATTTTGCGGCATAATCTTTCTTTCTCGTATTAGTGCGCGACCGGTCGCCCTCAAGTTTGACATCAAAATTCTAACCGTTGTGCAGCATACAGTTTTTCCCTAAATTGTGGGATTGATTTCTAACAGCTATAATCTTGATTTTAATTGCAATTTTTTGTAGATATCAGATTCCAATAGGATCCCATCTAGGATCAATCATCTCCTATGAATAGAGGAAGATTTGAAGCACAACAACAAGAGAGAACAATACAACACAACAAGAAATACTCAAGCAAACACTTGGTCTTATATTGTCATTATTCTTGCTGTAATTTTTCTAGCTTATCACTTTCACATTCTTGAGGTCTAGGCTATTCTTGATTACACTTGCACTCATATTTGTATCATTCATTATCGAGTTGTAATCTTGAATTTTTTTGGGTAATCATTCAACACAAGATATCCATGTGAGTGTTCTTATGGTAAGAACACACTTGGGTGATCTAGGTGTTAGGTGTAAGAAGATTGTGGTAATCTTCTTGTCGAGGTGTTGAAGAATTTGGTATTCTTCAAGGTTGAAGATTGTGGTAATCTTCACAAGGTGCCGTTGGAGATTGTGGTAATCTTCAAGAGAGATTGTGGTAATATCAAAGGTGGTGTTGAAGAAGAGTGTGGTGCTCTTCAAGGTGTTGTTGTAAGTTGAATTTGTATTAATTGTGGTAATTAATAAAATTTTTCGTTTTCGAAACCTATCCTTGATATACTGGGGTGGTAGAGCACATAGTCCCTAGGTGGGGTGAAACTCTATAAATCGACGTGTGTTGTTTACATTCCGCACCTTTATTATTGCCTTGGCGTATTTGGTTCGAAAAAGAGGGCATAATCGAAAAGATGGAGATAATCTATTCACCCCCCTCTAGATTATCGTAGCCGCTTGGACTTACAAGTGGTATCAGAGCCAAACTCTTTGGCAAGCTCGTTTCACATCGCGAGTGAAGAGGAACTATCGTCGGCTACGAATGAAGGTCACCCTTCCGGCACCTCCACCACCAAGCTACCTCGATTTGATTCCAAAACTTTTATATTTTGGAAAGAAAGAATGGAATGCTATTTACAAGGTTGTGGGTTCGATATTTGGAACATTGTCATCAATGGAGAATCCATTCCGATGAAAGACACACCACACCTACAAAGCTCTCAAGGAGCTCAATGATGAAGAAAAGAAAATCATCTCCTTAAATGGTAAAGCTCTCAATATTTTATATTGTTCACTTACCAATTTGGAATTTGATCATATCGTAGGAATTCGATCGGCTCATGGAGTATGGCAAAAATTAGAAGCCATTCATGAAGTATATGCAAATGATGGGAGCAACTCACAAGCATCTACTTCTCAAAGGGATACAAGGTCAAATATAAGGAACAAGCCTTTTACAACTTCCAACTATGAAGTAGTCGAACAATATTTTATGGGCATCGAAGAAGAAAACGAGGTATGTCTTAAACCCTCTACTTCCTATGATATTGTTATACAAAATGATTATAGTGATTTGCAAAATGATTTTGATGACCTTCAAAATGAATTCCAAAATTTACTTGTTAAGTACAAAAATTTGAAAAAGGAATTCAATATTTTGAAAAATGATAAGGATATTTTATTTACTTCCTATGAATCACTATCATGTGCTCACACCACCACACTTGATAAGGTTAGAAACCTTGAAAAAGAAAATAGTACTCTTATTGAGAATTTTAATTGCATGAAAAAGGATTTATCTAAATCCAACTTGAGTACAGTTAAAATGACCGATATTGTTGATATTCATAGTTGTGATAAATTGAAACAAGGACTTGATCATAAACCTAGTGTTGTTAATTATGTGAAAAGCAATCAAGTCCCTATGCATGTTGGTCATTATGCTCCAAAAATTATTACTTGTTTCTATTGTGGTAAAAAGGGTCATACGGTAAATACTTGTCGGGCTAAAAATAGCTCTAATTATTGTTGGAGACCTAAAAGTCTCAAAGCTAATCCCAAAGGACCCAAACACTTGAGGGTATCACAAAACAATGTCATATTAGGTACCCAGCGGAATAAAAATCAAGGAAAATTCATACCGCCTAGAAGACATCAAATGACCATCTCATTTGATCAAAGGAGAAGACATCACCACAATGAATTTCCAAGAGAAAGACATTATCAACAATGGGAAGGACATAATCCTTGGAAATGGAGCAATTGGAGAAGATATCATCAACAAGATGATTTTCAAAAGAGAAGATATCATCAACAATGGGAACGACACAACCCATGGAAATGGCAAAATTGGTAAACCGTATCTTTCTATTTAAATATGCATTTTATTTTATTTTTGCATGTTTTTATCTGTGTCTAAATTGCAAAATGAATTTTCATTATTAAGGTCTTCAATATATATTTGTGGTTTTAAAATTTTTCTTCGAAAAAGGAGACCTTGTATGATGCTTATATTAAACCCTTGTGTATTTGCTTAGACTTAATTGTTTTATCATCTCTTATGGATTTTTATGGCATGAGCTTACTTGTGATATCTTTTATTGTTTTAGCCTACACTTGTATCATATTCGTTTTGTGCTATACTTGTTTAAGATATGTGTAGGATATATATTTTCTCATCCTCTTCAAGAGATTCTTAAACTATCGAGGTACGCTCATCATTAGTATTCATCCTATAGACTCGATATATTTTTGTCATATGCCTATGTGCTTGTCCTTCAAGTTATTTCAAAGTATTTTATACAAGTGCTATTAAGAGGATTTTTTGATTTTTAAAAGGCATTATTTGACATAGCTTGTTTTATCCAAGATTTGTAAAGGATTATATTTTGTTTTTGATAAAACATTTGATTTTTTAAGTTATGCATTTTATTGCACATATAAAATTATTCTTGGTTGCTTTGTCAAAACTCTTGTTCATATGCTTCTTGTAAATGAGGTCTCAACTATATGCTCTTGAAATTTTCAAATTTCAAAAGAGACCTTATATAGCTTCCTATAAGCTTATTTGAACTTACATGTTTTATGAAACTCTTGATGATTTGTTTGAAAGCATAGTATGTGTTACTTGTTATTATGTCTCTATTTTTCGATATTACTATGCTCTTGTGCAAGATATATTTTTAAGATTTTGCAGAAATTTTTGGTATTTTGGAACAAGCTTGATGACCAAGGCAAGGTTAGTAGCTCTAAGTTAAACATGCCAAGAAGGTGATTATAATTTACAATCAAAGTATCCAAAAGAAGAAGTGAGGCATTGAAGAAGAAAGAACCATCTCAACCTCCATGACTACCATGTAAAGATTGACAAAGGTTGAAAAAGGCATATCGATCGACAAACAAATTCGAGGTATGTTCATTCACTTTTATTACTCCCATAGACTCGATATTCAATATGCCTTACGTCTATATGCTCGACTTCAAAAGCTATCCCAACGAATCTCATTAAAGTGCCGTTAAAAGAAATTTTCAAATATTTGAAAGGCACTTTTCCTTATGACTTGTTGTATCCAAAGTCTTAAAACGTTCTTATTTTCGGGATAACAAGTCTAGTGATAATAATTTTTCAAAATACGGTTCGTCATAATCGAACTAATCGTATTGAGATTTGATATCGTTTTCTAAGGGATTGCATGTTTAACAAAAACTTGAGATGTGTTTAATTCCGTCTCAAGGATAACTCGCGGACTTTTTTCATTCACCGCCAAGTATTTTACTTCATTTCGAGCTTGACTATGACATAATGTATATTGAATGATGTCTATGTTTGCATTTTGCACGTTTTTAAAACTTAGGGGGAAAATCGGATTTTTGTATCAAATTTCAGATTTTCATAACAGAACTGAACCAGTGGGCTGCCAGGGCAGGGGCCGACAGGTCGCCCACTACCTCAACCGGTCGCCCATACCCATGACCGGTCGCCCCTTCCGATTTTTTAGATATAATGCGTTCTGTTTTCCAGACTTAGCCATTTTGGCTCTTTTACTCCATTTTTCGTCCCCTTTGTCATTTGCACACACAATTCACTCCAAATGAGTTTTGTTGCATAAATTTCATATTTTGGGGTTTATCTAGCTCGATTATCATCATCATTGCTCGTCTTCACCGATTAAATGGTAAGAATTCCACCTCCTTATCTCAATTGGGTTGAACCCTTGAGAACTTGGCCTATATGTATATTTCTTGATGCAATTCTTTTATATTTGTGTTGAGCATGATGATTGTTGATGAATGATATTTGTAAAATTGCTTTTGGTGATGAAAAACTTGTCTTGATTACATTTACAAGGGCTATATATATCTTCTTCATTTTTTGACGCCCGCCAAGTGTTCGATAAAATGTTTCAATGAAAGATTCATCACCTACATGATTCTCTCTTTTTAAAATGTCTTAAATACTTATTGAGATCATGTCTCGGCAAACAAAACGAGCTTATGGATTTTTTCATGATACATTTCTCCCATTTCTTCGGATCCTAAGTCTAATTTTTTCAATGGTTGATAAATCGTATCTTTGGCGCACTTTGATATACTTGTATGATGTTTTTATCATCCTAACATTCTTTTTGATGATTCCAAAGGGGGAGAAACAAGAAATTGGCTCGTTAGCTCAAATAAGCTAATATAAGCTCGAGAAAGAAGTTATAAGCTATGGCTTCTTAAAGCCATAAGTTGTGGATCATGCTTAGTCCATTTGTTGTATTATGGGCTTATATACTTGTCTAATGATGTTTTGTTGACAAGGGGAGCTTATAAGCTCTTGTACTTAAGATCAATGTGTAAAAGCTGAGCTTTTAGCTTTTAGTTGATTGCTTCTTTATTACTCTTGATATGCATATTGATAGGGGGAGCTTTTACTATATATGTTTAATATCTCTACTCCCATCCTTGTGATTATATTGCGTGGAATGTTGTCGCTCACAACGGATAGTTCTTTTTAACCAGTAAAATTGTTTTGTTTTCAAAATCGACCTAGTTAAAATTGTTTTGGTTTGTAATCATCAAAAAGGGGGAGATTGTTTGATAAATGGTTTTATCATGATTTTGATGATTTTGTTTTTATACCAAAACAATGTTTTTAAAGGTTGTCCAAATACTCCTAAATGATTTAAAATGGTTTTAATATTTTCAGGAGTATTTCTTCAAATTTATTTTCGACAATATTGACAACACATTTAATGATTTTGTGTCAATGGGTTTCTACATCGAAACTATGTTTCTAAATGTTGTCCTAATACTCTCGATCGGTTTAAAATATTTTTACTAATTTTTCGGAGTATTTCTTGAAGGTTATTTTCAATAAAATATTGGACAACATTTTTGTCTCATGTTCAATCGACATTCCGTAATCGAAAGATTGGTTTTGAAACAAAACGAGACGTTTTGAAAACTCCCTGAGGTCGACCGTCGTGCAAAGGGCGGCCGTGCACGAAGAGATTACGAACATCCTGTATCTCAAATTTGTTGAGGGTGACCTGGCCCCTATGGGGGCGACGGTCGCCGACCCATGGTCGACCGGCGAACCCCCGACCGGCAACCAGTGTAAATTTGTTTGCGTAATCTTTCTTTCTCGTATTAGTGCGCGACGGTCGCCCTCAAGTTTGACAAAAAATTCTAAATCAAATGCAAACAGACAACTTTTCCCTAAATTGTGGGATTGATTTCTAACAAATATAATCTTGATTTTAATTGCAATTTTTTTGTAGATATCGATTCCAAGAGGAGCTTTATCTAGATCAATCATCTCATATAAATAGAGGAAGATTTGAAGCACAACAACAAGAGAGAACAATACAACACAACAAGAAATACTCAAGCAAACACTTGGTCTTATATTGTCATTATTCGTGTTGTAATTTGCCTACTTATCACTTTCACATTCTTGGGTCTAGGATATTGTTGATTACACTTGCACTCATATTTGTATCATTCATTATCGAGTTGTAATCTTGAATTTTGGGTAATCATTCAACACAAGATATCCTGTGAGTGTTCTTGTGGTAAGAACACACTGGGTGATCTAGGTGTTAGGTGTAAGAAGATTGTGGAATCTTCTTGTCAAGGTGTTGAAGAATTTTGTATTCTTCTGAGGTTGAAGATTGTGAATCTTTACAAAGGTGCCTGTAATACCCGCAATTTTTATTTTGGGCTTTTATTATTAAATTATGAGTTTTAGATATTTTTTAGTTAGTTTATTTTTTATTTAGGGGCTAATTATTATTTTTTTTTTTATTATTCAAGCCCAATCTTTCAAATCAATCGTCCAATTGTCCAAAGCTTAATCGCCCATTTAATACGATCCCTTACCAATTTAAATTTCATTAAAAAAGTCAAATAAGATTCTGAATAACAAGATACCAATTTCAAATTTCCAAATATATCAAATGTTGTTATATTTTTACCAGATTCTTTGAAATCCTGTGAGATCAAAACACATAACCCTAATTAATCCTATAAATACAATCCCATCTTATTGATTTTCTTTCTCACGTTTTCTGAGTCCAGCAAAGGTAATGTTTAATTTGCTTTTGCAATAATATACGTTTCTCTTCCATCCAAACCTACAAATCCACTGAAAAACTAAAACAAATTTTAAAAAACCAGAGAAAACTGCGGCTCAATCCGAACCACCAACGCTAAACACCAATTCGAGTTCAGCCTCGAATTTTTGCTGGAAAAATTCTGAACCGCCCACGAACCTAAATAAACTCCCGCCGCTGCGAAATCCGAACCAACCGCCCACTCCTTGTCGCTGGTTCTCGCATATACCAGACTGTAAAAAAAATAGATAGAGGAAGATGATGATACGGGACGGAATTGCATGGTGAAAAAAAAAAAAAGAGAGAGAAAGGAAGGTTGGGGGCTGGAGCCGGTCGAGAATTTGTGTGGGGGGGGGGGTTATTAGTGAAATTGAGATAGTTAAGGAATGAAAAAAAAAGGAAATAGGAGATGAGTTGGGGGTGGGATGCTCATGGGACGTAACAGAGGAAAAAGAAAAAAAAAAAAAAAAAAAGAAAGGGGAAAGGGCAAGTGGGTTTGCTGTTGAAGCAAAAAGTAAGAAAGGAGGGATTTTGAGTGGGATAGGTTGACCAAGAAGAAATAGAAAAGAGAAAAAGAAGAAATAGAAAAGAGAAAAAGAAAAGAAAAAGAAAGAGGAGAGAGAAGAGGGAAAAAGAAGAGAGAAAAGGGGAAGGTTGGGGGTAGTACGTATGGGAGATGAGAGAAAAAGGGGAAGGAGGATTTTGGATTGTGGTCCCCTATAGACTAATGATATGATTACCCTTCAGTCTCAAACCAACCAAATTAGCCTCCAATTCCAATTTCTATTTTGATTCCAATTCAACCATTAATTCTATTTTTTTTTATATATTCTATTATGCCCCTAAATTAGGATTTTTAGATTATTATTTTTAGATTAAGTTTAGAATATTCGAGGATTTTAATTAGTATTATTTTCTATTGATTAGGCGATTTATCGAGCGAGATTAGCGTGCTTTGATCCGACACTTCTAGGCTCTACTAAATTTTCAAAGCTACGTTCAGTGGGGTTTGTTTTCTAAACTTTATTGTCCTTGTTAAATGCTTAGATTATTTTTCATGAATATGTAAGATACGATTCTTAGACTATTGAGCCGGGACTCAAGAGGTCCGGTCGATGTATCCCTCGGTGGAATCCTGCAGATGCAACTATTGTCTATGTCTCTACGGTTTTTCAAATGATCTATGCTATGTCCTATCGATTGTATTTGCATGCCTATGTGAGATATCTGTGTATTTAGCTTGACAATTTATACTCCATCGAACATGTCGCTCACCCCACATATAACAAACTTTTCGGTGAAGGAGATGGCGGCTAAGAGCGGTGGATATGACAAGGCCTAAAGATTTATTTATGAATGTTTAGTTTATTTTATTAAAAAAAAAAAATATGTCGAACTATTTACTTCTTTTAAGTTATTAGTTTATTTCGGTTTATTTGAAATTGATATAATCGACATTGGTTAGAATTTTATTTATGAAATATTTTGCTTCCGCAACAATCGACTTAGTTAAATTTTATTTTTTAAATTATCCATGCTCCTTTTTCATCGTAAAAATTAGGATTACGCTCGTTTATTTTATTAAAGAAATTCTGGGCGTTACGGTGGTATCGAAAGCTGGTCTACCTTTCAGACTTGCAAAAAAAAAAAAAAAATTATGTGTAAATTTCGTGTGTGTACTCTAATAAATGAATTAGAATTTTTTTAATAAAACGGAAATAGTCTACGTATCCACCACCGCTATGCCACGCCAACCCGGCCAAGTACGGATTGTTTTTTTTTTAAGGATTTCGCTTTCTCTATGCTTATTGCTATTGCTATTGTCAAATGCTATTGATAAAGTGTTTTAATATCACAATGAATTTTACAATTCCTATTGCAAAGAGAAAAATGAAAGAATATGCTAAATTTTCCGGATGCATAAGACGATAGAATGTCATTGAACTATTGAGATATTATGTTAATTGTGAACTTTATGGACAATAGAAAGAACTTAGAGATTTTAATTATTTTTATGCTATATAGATGGCTCGTAGAAGGTATACAAAGACGAAAGTCCGATATTGTTAGCGCTACTAGAGAGCAAGGATAGAGAGATATGAACAATATCAATGGGAACCTAACCATAACTTGGGCATCTAAATGCAATGTTCGCATTATGGGTAGAGGCTAGATATGCCTTACCACCACTGCGATCCGACCAAGCCAGCATACTTAGATTTATTAATACCTTATCGTAGTTACCCTGCGAAGAGCAAGAGAGATATATAATCAAATGGTAGATGATGTCCAGGGAGTTCAGTCGCGGGTTAGCTATGAGAATTTCGTTTCGCTTTTCCGACAGTGGTGGTTGGACCATGTACAACTCACAATGGATATTTCTGACTTCTGGCCCGAAGAGCAAGACATACACGATGATGCCCTCCACCCGATTCTAGTGATGATGAAGACCCCGAGGAGGATCCTGAGGAAGACCTAGAAGAAGATGTTGATTAGCCAGCTTTTATTTTATTTATTTTCGTAGATGATGTTTGGATTTTATATTTTCCTTTCACTAGTATTTTAGTTTATGTCTTTAATTTTTCAAACTAGCAGTTGTTTCTTTAATCGTCGAATTTGATGTAAAAAAAAATGAGATTAATGAATGATCATTTTTTTTTAAAAATTGTCTTGAGTACTTGTTATCGTTTATGGTTTATATATATTGAGTTTAAAAAAATCTTCCAATTGGAAATTGACTTAATTTTATATTCATGGTTATAGGATGAATCCTGGAGAGCTCCTAGAACGGGATCGCCACAAATTCAACACTAGAAAATTTGGGAGACGTAGTGGCGCGCCTAGCCACAAATGCGTTGAGGGAGGACTAACTCAAGGGGTGCTTTGAACCAACAGAACCGGCCGGCTCCCATAAATAACACTTCACATGTGGTGGAACAGTTTCGCCGTTATAGACCTCCGACTCTCACGGGACAGAAGAGTCGCACACAGCGGGAAGAATGGATAGCGAGAATTAGAGGGCATATTTGAGTTAATCGAGTGCATCGACGCACAAAGAGTTTCATGTGCTATATATCGGCCAAACAAGATGCACGGCATTGGTGGGATTCACACCGACGAACCATCATCGACCAAAGAACGAGCGATATGCAATGGATGTTTTTAAGGAATTGGTCATGCAACAGTTTTTCCCACGATCTATAGAGACAAAAAGGAAAGAGAATTCCTAAACCTACAACAAGGGACAATGACGGTGCTCGAGTATGAGCGAAAGTTCAACCGATTAGCAAGGTATGCTATTCACTTGACGGACACGGACGGTAAGAAGGCTAAGAGATTTGTCCGGTTTACGCCCGAGTTGGGTGGGGTAGTGAGCATCTTGGGAAACGCATCATATTCTCATTGTTGTGGAAGGAGCTCGAGCGGTTGCCTCCAATATGAGATTGGAAGGAGGTAGTAAAAAGGTTTTGAGGCTCCCAAAAGGAAATGGGAGGGTCCTAACACCGGGAAGTTTGTTAATAACAACAAACAACAAAAAGTCGGTGGTGCTCCTAATCGCCAAGTCGTGACAGACGAAGCCACAATGTCGAATGAAATATCATTATGGTGAGTGCCTTCTAGGAAAAGATGTTTGTTACCGATGCCATCACCAGGGCATCGTGGGTTGGGACTGTAAGAAATATTCCAATCAGGCGTAGATAAGAACAATGAGAGGCCCACACGGAGGAAACCTGCATGTACGCCATGACCGAGCAGATGCACAAGAGAGCTCGAGACAATGATGCAGTATGTTACGAGTTTTTAATGTACTGCTCTTGTACTTTTGATATCGGTGCTACACATTCTTTCATATCTGCAAAATTCATTGAGGGATTAAATAATGTGATATGTGAGTCTGTGGAACCTTTGGGGGTCGAAAGATACCATCGGGTAAAACTATAGTGGCTTATCATAGAGTAAATGGGGTACAAATCAACATAGAGGGGAGAACTCTAGAAGCGAATCCATACGTTATAAAGATGAAGGACTTTGACGTAATCCTAGGAATGGATTGGTTAAGTCGGAACCGCGCAAACATCCGATGTCACGAGAGGGAAATAGATTTCCATATGCCGAGAAAGGAGAAGTTCACTTTCCATGGGACTAGGTCGGGTGTTTCGCCACGAGTTATATCAATGATGAAAGCCGTGAAGATGATAAGGAGAGGAGAATGCCAAGCATTCTTGGTGAATGTAATGGCTACCCCCGATCAAGAGAGAACAATTGCAATTGCCGATATCCCGATTGCTCGAGAGTACCCCGATGTTTTTCCGAGGATTTACCGGAATGCCACCAGATCGGGCAGTGGAGTTTACGATTGATCCGGTGCGGGAGCAAAGACTAACGCCAAAGGCACCTTACGAGAATGGCACCTAAGGAGTTGCAAGAACTAAAGGTGCAATTACAAGAGTTCTTTGGATAAGGGTTATGTGAGACCGAGCGTGTCTCCTTGGGGAGCTCCAAAGATTGTTCGTTAAGAAGAAGGACGGCACGATGAGGATGTGTATCGACTATCGAGAGTTGAACAATCTCACGATTAAGAACAAATACCCCTTACCCCGCATTGAGGATCTATTTGATCAATTAAGAGGAGCGAGTTTTCTCGAAGATTGATCTAAGATCGGTATCACCACTGAAGATCAAAGAAGCGGATATACCCAAAACAGCGTTTAGAACCCGTTTTGGACATTACGAGTTTCTTTCGTGATGCCATTTGGGTTAAGAACGCACTGCCGGTCTTTATGGACTTGATGAACAGAGTGTTTCATCCTTACTTAGATCAATTTGTCATTGTGTTCATCGATGATATCTTGATCTATTCAAAGGATAAAAACAACAAAAAGACGAAGAGCATTTGAGGATCGTCTTTGGAGACACTTCGCAAGGAGAAACTTTATGCGAAGTTCAAGAAATGTGAGTTTTGGGCCGAGCGAGTGGTGTTCTTGGGTCATGTAGTCACCGCCGAGGTGTTGAAGTGGATCCACCAAAGTGGAAGCCATAAATGAATGGAAAGCGCCATCGATCGTAAGTGAGGTGCGCGATTTCTTAGACTTCTTTGGATATTACGACGGTTCATTGAGGTTTTGCCAAGATTGCTTGGACCAATGACCCTACGACGAGAAAGGGAGAGAAATTCCAATGGATCGAGAAATGCGAAACTAGTTTCAAAGAGTTGAAACAAAGATTGGTTACCGCACGGTTTTGACGATACCTAATGGATCGGAAGGGTTCGTTATTTATAGTGATGCGTCGAAACAAGGTCTCGGATGTGTACTCATGCAACAGGGGAAGGTGATAGCTTATGCCTCTGACAATTGAAGCGGACGAGCTTAACTATCCCACGCATGACTTGGAGTTAGCGGCCGTAGTACACGCTCGAAGATATGGCGTCATTACTTGTACGGAGGAAAATGTGATATCTATACGGATCACAAGAGTCTCAAGTACTTCTTCACACGAAAAAATTGAACATGAGACAACGAAGATGGTTGGAGTTAGTCAAAGATTATGATCGTGCTATCCACTATCACCCGTGCAAGCGCCAACGTGGTTCTTGATGCGCTGAGTCGGAAGAATAGTGGTGAATTGACTAAAGATGATCACGAGCAAGAGCGATTGATCAAGGATTTCGTCAACTTGAGAATTGATGTGGTAGTACCCCAACCAACACCAAAGCTATCATATCTGCTATGGTGGCAAAGCCGACTTTAAGAAATCGGATCAAGGATGCACAAAACGAAGGATAAGTTTTTGTGCAAAATGAGGGAGCGAGCTTTAGCCGGAAACATTAGAGAGGTTTATTTGAAGCACCTGGACACACTTACTTATGAAGGGAGAGTCTGTGTACCAAAAGACGAGAACCTAAGAAGGGAAATCTTAGAAGAGTCTCATTGTACACCTACACGTACATCCGGGAGGTACGAAGATGTATCGTGATTTGAGAAACACTTTCTCGGTGGAGAAACATGAAAGGCTCTATTGCATCGTTCAGGAGAGATGTTTGACTTGTCAACAAATCAAAGTCAACACCAACGACCATCGGGGTTGCTACAACCACTGAGATCCCTGGAGTGGAAGTGGGAACATGTTACAATGGATTTTGTGACCGGTTTACCGAGGTCGAACAGCGGAGGAACGGTTATATGGGTTATTGTGGACAGTTGACGAAGATCGCACACTTTTTGCCGGTTAAGATGACTTTCGGCAGGAACAGTTGGCTCGATTATACATTGAGAGATCGTGAGGCTACACGGGTGCCAGTTTCAATTGTGTCGATAGAGACACACGGTTTACTTCAAATTTTTGGAAGGGATTGCAAAGAGCAATGGGACGAGATTACATTTCAAGACGGCGTTCATCTCCAAACAGATGGACAATCCGAGAGGACGATACGACGCCGGAGGACATCTTAGAGCTTGCGTGTTGGATTTCGGAGGAGGTTGGGAACGACACACTTGCCACTAATTGAATTTGCTTATAATAACGATTATCGACAAACTATTGGGATGGCACCATATGAGGCGTTATACGGGAGGAAGTGTAGATCACCAATTCATTGGGATGAAGTTGGAGAGAAGAAAGTTTTGGGTCCTGACATTGTCAAAAGAACGATTGAAGCCGTAGAAAAGATAAGAGAAAGAATTAAGGTGGCGCAGATCGACAAAAGTCTTATGCCGATCCAAAAAGGAAAGAGTTCTGATTTGTGGTAAAGTAGAAAGTTTTTCCGGGTATCGCCTACGAAGGGAATTTTCGATTTGGTAAGAGGGGAAACTCAATCCAAGATATGTTGGACCGTCGAGGTTTTGGAGCGAGTGGGAAAAGTAGCGTATAGATTGGCCTTCGCTTGCCGCCAAAGAATGCTCGGGAATTCACAATGTTTTTCACGTATCTATGTTACGGAGGTACATGCGGATCCGAGTCATGTTGTTAATTATGAGACCATAGAATTGGATAGACATTTGTCATACGAGGAAAACCAAAGGCGATCTTTAGATAGAAAGGTGCACAAGTTAAGAAATCGAGACGTTGAAAGTTAATCAAAGTGCAATGGAGTGGACATAGCCAAGAAGAGGCTACTTGGGAACGTAAGGACGATATTTTAGCATCACATCCAGAGGTTCAATCTTTGTTAGGTATGTTTAATTTCGAGACGAAATTATTTTAAGGGGGGTAGTATGTAATACCCGCAATTTTATTTTGGGCTTTTATTATTAAATTATGAGTTTTAGATATTTTTTAGTTAGTTTATTTTATTTAGGGGCTAATTATTATTTTTTTTTATTATTCAAGCCCAATCTTTCAAATCAATTGTCCAATTGTCCGGCCAAGCTTAATCGCCCCATTTAATATGATCCCTTACCAATTTAAATTTCATTAAAAAGTCCAATAGTATTCTAGAATAACAAGATACCAATTTCAAATTTCCAAATATATCAAATGTTGTTATATTTTTACC
This sequence comes from Rehmannia glutinosa, assembly GCA_016081115.2. NCBI lineage: Eukaryota > Viridiplantae > Streptophyta > Magnoliopsida > Lamiales > Orobanchaceae > Rehmannia > Rehmannia glutinosa. The sequence continues at coordinate 118,971,018 of CM071926.1, forward strand.
AGATTCTTTGAAATCCTGTGAGATCAAAACACATAACCCTAATTAATCCTATAAATACAATCCCATCTTATTGATTTTCTTTCTCACGTTTTCTGAGTCCAGCAAAGGTAATGTTTAATTTGCTTTTGCAATAATATACGTTTCTCTTCCATCCAAACCTACAAATCCACTGAAAAACTAAAACAAATTTTAAAAAACCAGAGAAAACTGCGGCTCAATCCGAACCACCAACGCTAAACACCAATTCGAGTTCAGCCTCGAATTTTTGCTGGAAAAATTCTGAACCGCCCACGAACCTAAATAAACTCCCGCCGCTGCGAAATCCGAACCAACCGCCCACTCCTTGTCGCTGGTTCTCGCATATACCAGACTGTAAAAAAAATAGATAGAGGAAGATGATGATACGGGACGGGAATTGCATGGTGAAAAAAAAAGAAAGAGAGAGAAATGGAAGGTTGGGGGCTGGAGCCGGTCGAGAATTTGTGTGGGGGGGGGGGTTATTAGTGAAATTGAGATAGTTAAGGAATGAAAAAGAAAGGAAATAGGAGATGAGTTGGGGGTGGGATGCTCATGGGACGTAACAGAGGAAAAAGAAAAAAAAAAGAAAGAAAGGGGAAAGGGCAAGTGGGTTTGCTGTTGAAGCAAAAAGTAAGAAAGGAGGGATTTTGAGTGGGATAGGTTGACCAAGAAGAAATAGAAAAGAGAAAAAGAAAAGAAAAAGAAAGAGGAGAGAGAAGAGGGAAAAAGAAGAGAGAAAAGGGGAAGGTTGGGGGTAGTACGTATGGGAGATGAGAGAAAAAGGGGAAGGAGGATTTTGGATTGTGGTCCCCTATGACTAATGATATGATTACCCTTCAGTCAAACCAACCAAATTAAATTCTCCAATTCCAATTTATTTTGATTCCAATTCAACCATTAATTCTATTTTTTTATATATTCTATTATGCCCCTAAATTAGGATTTTTAGATTATTATTTTTAGATTAAGTTTAGAATATTCGAGGATTTTAATTAGTATTATTTTCTATTGATTAGGCGATTTATCGGCGAGGATTAGGCGTCTTTGCATCCCAGACACTTCTGGCTCTACTAAATTTTCAAAGCTACGTTCAAGGTGGGGTTTGTTTTCTAAACTTTATTGTCCTTGTTAAATCTTGCCAGATTATTTTTCATGAATATGTAGAACGATTCTTAGACTATTGAGCCAGGACTCAAGAGGTCCTGGTCGATGTATCCCTCGGTGGAATCCTGCATTGCAACTATTGTCTATGTCTACGGTTTTTCAAATGATCTATGCTATGTCCTATTGGATTGTATTTGCATGCCTATGTGAGATATCCGCATTTAGCTTGACAATTTATACTCCACCGAAATGCCGTGTCGCTCACCCCACATATAACAAACTTTTCGGTGAAGGAGATGGCGGCTGGGCGGTGGATATGACAAGGCCTAAAGATTTATTTATGAATGTTTAGTTTATTTTATTAAAAAAAAATATGTCGAACTATTTACTTTTTTTAAGTTATTAGTTTATTTCAGATTTATTTGAAATTGATATAATCGGACATTGGTTAGAATTTTATTTATGAAATATTTTGCTTCCGCAACAATTGACTTAGTTAAATTTTATTTTTTAAATTATCCATGCTCCTTTTCATCGTAAAAATTAGGATTACGCTCGTTTATTTTATTAAAGAAATTCTAGGGCGTTACAGCTATGCTGATTGGAGATTGTGGTAATATTCAAGAGAGATTGTGGTAATCTCAAAGGTGGTGTTGAAGAAGAGTGTGGTGCTCTTCAAGGTGTTGTTGTAAGTTGAATTTGTATTAATTGTGGTAATTAATAAAATTATTTTTCTTTTTCGAAACTCATCCCGGATATACTAGGGTGGTAGAGCACGTAGTCCCTAGGTGGGGTGAAGCTCTATAAATCGACGTGTGTTGTTTACATTACGCACCTTTATTATTGTCTTGGCGTATTTGGTTCGAAAAAGAGGGCATAATCGAAAAGATGGAGATAATCTATTCACCCCCCTCTAGATTATCGTATCCGCTTGGACTTACAATCCCTACGCTGCCTTTCCTCCCATTCACGATTTAGCGTTTCGTTCTCAGCTTCTTGCCTTCTCACAGCTTCAACATTCTTGGGTTCAACTTCCAAGTTAGCAAGATGATCATATCCAGCTCAGTAGTTTAATCCCTTCTTCTGTGGATTAATATACTTTATGTCCTAAGGCTTTGGTTGCGGTTGATAGCCTCTGCCTCTTCCACCTCCACCTGATCTTCCCCTTCCTCTTCCCGACTCAGCTCCTCCTGCTCTGGAAGTGTACTGTACTGGAGCTTTTGATTTTCCATCTGAGTGACTGCTGGATGGAACTCTGCTGCACATCATCTAGGTTGTACACATCGAGACCTTTCCCCAGTATATGTCCCTTGCGGTAGAGTCATATCTTGGAAGTAACCTTCTGCCTCTAGAGTTTGAAACTCCTCTAGTGATCTGGGCTCAGACCCAGCATTAAGCATAGCAATGCCTTTTGGGGGCTTGATCGCAGGGAAATCCTTTCCTGCTGGAGGACCATCATATTGCGTCCTTATGTTCTGAATCTGCGTAGAATGTTTCTCAACCACCTTTTCGAACTTAGCTTCGATGGCTTTGCTTGATTCTTTCACTGCCAACTCAGCTTTATGTTCCACTGATAGCTCTTTTGGTAGCTTGCTAAGAAGTGAATCTGCAATCTCTCCTTGCTGAGGAGTCTGGGCAAACATAAGCTTCAATGGGGGGTTTTTCGAGCTTCTTTCCCCCTTAGCTTGTACTTCTTTTCCACCTTATGACTCCTTTTTCTTTCCTTCAGTTCCTTCAAGGCCTCATCTTCCCAATTTTTTAGCATCATCACCAAACGAAGGGGTCAGGCCAGGGAACAATCCACTGAGAATGATGTCTAGTCGGTTGTTCGTAGAATTTTCTTGTCATCTGCTTTGGAGTAGTCACATTACGAATCGTCGATCGCATAGCTGACTCACTCGCCATTAATTTCATTTCAGTCTAGAGAACACTGAATTGTTGGTTCATGTTGGCCTCCAGTCTTGCAATTTCGCTCTTGTGTTGCAGATTAAGTAACTCCATGTATGGCTGGTGGGATTCTTCAATTCTCACTTATACTCATTTTGCCTCTGCTGAAACTGTATATTGTCCGCACTCCAAACAAGCAACTCTACAAAGAGTGACTTGAAGTAATGGACTTGCTCTAATCTCATAGCAGTTGTCTGAGCAGCCCATTATCTGATTCGAAGGACAACACCTTGAATATCCCCACTGATACTTGCATCACGGTTGTCCAGTCTTAGGTCTAACGATGCTAAGCCGTGTTCTATTTTCTCAATTTCTTCGCAAATGGATTTAAATGCCTTCCGAAAGTCGATTGTAGAAACGAACTCTTCCTTAGGCCAAACAACATCGAAATTGAAACCTATAGGCACTATTGTTGAATCAGTTGGAACATCGGGCTCTACTTCCACAGTGTACTTGGCTTGCTCTCTAGCAGACTCGGCATCCAGAGGTGGAATATTTCTCAACATGTTTTCTGGGATGAGAGAGATTTCCGTAGGTCCAACTTGTGGAGCCTTTCCCTTCTCTTTTTGAGTGGAGTCAGCTTGTTTTGCCTCAGCTGCACCAGCTTCGGCAACAGTGGGAGCATCTATCTTAGCCTGCCTAGTTGACTGGTTTCCAGCTTGAGAGGGTGTGTTAGCCTGCTCAACTGTCTGATCCTCAGCTGTCTTAACAACTTCTTCGGTATCAGTTTGCGTTTCTTTTTGAGTCGACTGGTCCTTAACTATTTTATCAGCATCATCAGAGTGCGATGTAGACATTGGGGTTGGCTCATTATTGAACGAACCTCATCGGAGCTGTTTTATCACTGACAATACTCCGAGAGTCTTGAGCATCCTTAGCCTTGTCCTTGTCAGATTCATCAATAGGTGTGGACTCAACTTCATTGTCGGATTCCAAAAATTATGTGTGAATGTTTTCCTGGGAATCACTGAGAGCACTGATTTTGGCTTCTTCATCAGCCGTCTCTACATGAGGAATATGCTCTTTCTCAACTTCTTTACCTAAGGAAGTCTCAACCTCATTTAGGCCTTTATTACCCCCAGCAGTCTCAACCGCTGTGGGGCCTTCTTCTATCCCTATGTGCAGTCAATCGCATTAGGGTCTTGGACATTTCCCTTTGGCGGACTCAACTACCTTGGGGTCTTAAGTGGCATCCGTTGGAGTCTCAACTCCTAGGATTGCACTTTAAGGACCAGGAGTCTCAACTCCCATGGTCTCAATTCCATCATTTGCCTTAGTTGAATCAGCAGCGTCATCGGCCTTCAGTGTAGAAGAAGTTTCAGCTGAGACAGTCTCAACCGTCCGAGCTTCGTCAACTTCACTCTATGGATCCATTAATTTCTCACCTTCGCCTCCTAACTTCATAGTTTGGTCTCCCACAGTGTCCTCCGACCTAGCTGTGGTGGAGAGAACTTCCCCTCACCGGTGCACCACTAAGTTAACGGTTGTGGGATTACTCGCTCCTCGACTCGACGTTTTTCCTTTTGAGTAATCGGTTGTGGGGGGGGTGTCTCAACAAATACGTGGTTTAGCTTGGCTAGGTGCCCGTTTTATCTCCTTCCCTAGCTTTACCGCCATTCCCATTAGGAATTTTATTGTTTAGATTTTGATGAATGCCATGTAAAACTTAGAATAGAAAGTTGGCTCCCAATTCTTGGCTTTGAAATGTCTTTGTAACAATTAGAGTGGCCAAGGTGAGTTAAGTCGGCCTACGTCTTAACATGCAAGAAGACAAATCAAGACTGAAGGAAGACTCACATTGCGAGACAGTGAGTATGGCGAATAAGAGCCGACAAACTCGATCGGAGAAGCAATCGAGATGCACTGAGTGGAGCATTAGTCAAGTCAACTCAAGAAAAGCCAAGTCTCAAGTTGAAGTGATAGAAGAGAAATCCATGATTGGAAGTCGACTCTAAGTCACCTGGGGAAAGCAAGGAAATGCGGTCAGTCGAGATAATCGTAAAAAGAACCGTTGCCGTAAATCAAGAGATTTACTTAAACAAGTAATATCTCCATACCACCTTTCTTGGAGTGCTCACCCCGAAGCGTGCAATAGAAATGAACCAAGATGGGAAGCACCACACCGTGTCGAACTCTGAAAAGGTGAAAGAACAATTCATACGAGGAAATGGCAATTCCAAGAACTGCAAGCCAACGACTGAAAAGTGACTTTCAAAAATAAGCCTATCTCTTCAACGGGCAAATTTTTGAAAGTTCACTATAAAAGGCTGAGGAGTTTGTTTGAGAAGTATGATGCATGAATGACACACACTTGAGATATACTAGCTTATTAGAAAAACTGAAGCATTCTCAATCCTCAAGCCTACATTTCGAAGTACATCAATCCAACACTCACCTGTGAAGGAAAGAGAACTTCAACCAGTTGAAGAGGAAGATACTTAAAACAAGGGGTCTACATTCCAGGAAGGATTGTAGAAAGGTTCAAGGCTGAACCAAGTCTTAAGCTTTTGGAGGGCTTCGTGATCAAATCCAAAGAGCTTGAGCAAGTGAGTCAGTAGTAGCAAGCAACCGCCTGTGAAGAAGCCGAGTCATACGAGAAGCCACCGAGTGATCAAGGCGTCTCACCGAGTCCCTAAGGATCAAGTCGGTTGTTGTGATCAAGACTTGTATTTGGATTGTTACCACTCAGAACCGATCATTACTTAGTGGATTCCTCCGGAAGTTGGAGAAGAGAGGAGTAGAAGAATTACCCCATCTTTGAACCTCTATAAAAACTTTCTTGTGTCATTTACATTTCAAAGATTTAAATTTACGCACTTTTAATCGCTTATATCTCACGATAAATTTGCTATCCATTTGATAATTTATAAGTACTAAATCAAGCTCTAAAATCTTGCTTAATCAAACATAAGGGTGTTAAGTCTTCCAAAAAATAAAACCACAATTGAGTCAAATTATAGCCAACAATTTGAAGTTACTTCATCAATGTACTCAACCGAGTCTGGGAGAGATTAACTCATTTGAGTGACTAATTCGATCGTCCATCAAGGACACAACTGTGTTGAATCAACTCTGTAGATTTAAAAGGACTAAATCGAAAATTTGGTAAGGTTTATTCAACCCCCTTCTAAACCTTACACTTACACCCCGGGGACCTACAAGTGGTATCGAGCGGTTGGTTCATTGAACCCTCCGCACCGGTTCTTGAACTAGATCTCCAAACTTTTTCAAAGTCCGCTTTAGTACTTAAATTTTCAAAACCCTTTTTATCATTAAAAGCTATTATCATGGAAGCAAATTTGACACGCATCCCTATGTTCACTATTGAAGAATTTGATGATTGGAAAATTCGATGCGAGCTCATCTATCAAAGATTACATGATGAGATGTGGATAGTGATAGAAGATGGGCCTCTGCAAATATTAAAGGTGAACACAAACGGTATGCGAAGAGTTGCGGTGAAGGAGAAGAAGATCTTTGCTCCTAGACCGGTCATGGTTGAAAAACCAAGAACCGAATGGACAAATGATGACAGAAAAAGGTACAACCTGGACAATGTAGCCAAGGACATTCTTTACAAAACCTTGACAAAGCCATGTTCAACAAAGTCAAATCTTGCAAAACGGCTAAGGAAATGCAGGACAAGTTGACATTGATTTGTGAAGGCTCGTGAGCAAATCAAAGAAAACAAATTATCTCGTGGGTCAGACAAAAATTTGAAAACTTCAAAATGATCTCGGGAGAGAACCTGGATCAACGGATGCTCGATTTACTGAAAATCACAAATGAGTATGCGCACTTGGAAAGGAATATACACGAAGAAATGTGTATGAAAATCCTAAAAAGTCTTCGGTGAATGGGAAATGAAGGTCATGGCACCGAGACATTCCATGGACCTATCAAAGACATCCAACCATGAACTATTCTCGGACCTCAAAGCCTACGAGTTTGAGCCGAGAAGAAAAGACCAGGAAAGAGACAATGTACCCAAAACAAATTTGCTCTAATGGTTAAAGATGGGAAGAGAGCCGAGGTCAAAGAAGTCATTGACCCGGAAAGAAATAGCCCGATGGTCAAAAGATTCAACAAGTTCTTCAATAAGAACTACAAGAAAGGAAAGGGTGAATCCTCCGGAAGACACTCACCTCCTCCAAATCAAGGAAGACAAGCCAACCAAGAGAACAGATCATCAAAGAATTGAGTATCAAAGGGCTGACAACTCAAGAATGGAAAGAGTCGATCAAAAGGTCAATATCTATGTTGGAACTCAGACAACCAGGTCACTATGCCATTGATTGCCCATATCCTGTAGTCAGCAAAGACAGGATGAAGAAGAAAGAAAGGTCTTCGAGAAAGAAGACAAGAAAAGAAAAAGGCAATGATGGTCGCAGAGATCTGCTGAAACAAATAAGTCAAGAGAGACACTGATTCAGAGAGCAAAGAAGGTGACTACTCAAGTGACTCTGAAGAAGAAGCCCGATCCGCTTGATGGCCAAAGAACAAGACCAAGAAGATGAGGTACAATCTAACTCAACAAACTCGACACTAGTGATAGTGATCGTGACACACACACTTCATCACCTACTGATCTTTATGATTCATTAGGCAAAATGATGAAAGATTTTGAACATATTAAATCCTCACACACACTATTGAATGAGGAAAACAGCCTACTCAAAAGTCAAAACTCAACGCCGACTAAGGAGCCGAGTACTCTAAGTCAAATAGCCATTGAAAAATGAAAGTTTAAAGGCTGAAAATGCTAAATTAGTAGCAGAGATTGTGCAATAGAAAAGAGGCGTAATGACCTCAAGAATGTTATTGCCTCATTCACTAAGGCATCTAAATCATTGGATGATCTTATTATGAGTCAAAGAGAATGTGGAGATAAGACAGGGCTTAGGATTTAATTCCTCTATGTCATGTCAAACCTCAAGAGTAATTTTGGAAAAAGGATCTTCAAGTCATGAAGAATCAAAAAAATCCAAAACTCTAAATGTTGCACACACATTCACTCCAAAGCACAATACTAAGCAAACTGGTCTTGGTTACAAAGGAAAAGGAAAACAGCCGAGTTGAGTGTCTTTGAAAGGGCAGTGAGAAGAAATTCACCGAGTCCTCAAAGAAACTCCAAACAAAAAAATACTCAGTAAAGAAGAAACAGAGCTACCAAAACCCCAGAAAATCCATAAAAGAAATACATATGATGGGAATGGTAGAAAATATCCAAGCCAAGTGATTGGAATAATGTGAACTATCGGATAGACTTATGGAATATAAGCCCGGATGGCAAAGGCCAGGAACTCGGCAAAGGCCATTCCAAAAGTATAAGAGCTTTCATCAAAGACACACATATGCACCTAGGCACTACACTCAAAAACACCACAATTACCTGGAAGGCAATTGCTAAAACACATATGCAGCATCTGAAAAAAGACAGATGTATGAACCTAGAATCCCCAAGCAATTTGCCAGGATTAATTATGATTATGGCACTCGATAGATGGCAACCCCTTAGAGTCAAATCATTTGGCTATAGGTTGGTTGGATCATCTTACAATTCTAACCCCTCGGGACCCTTGACAAGTATGGGTACCTAAAACTTAATTTCCTTGATTGCGGGTTCAAGGAATACAATGAGTGCCAAGGAACCTGGTACATGGATAGTGGTCATTCCCGGACATATGACAGAAATAAAAGAAATCTGTCAAAATTCAAGGAAGTCAAAGGAGCCAAAGTCATATTTGGAGGAAATGAAGCTCCTGGTGAAATAAGAGGCATTGGATCCATCAAGAGGAATGGATTAGAAATCACGGATGTTGCATATGTTGAAGGACTCAACTTCAACTTATCGAGTATCGATCGGCTCGTGACAAGGGCTACAATGTTGGATTCAACATGGGTATTTGCCAAATCAAAGATATTGAATCAAATGAAGTGGTCTTTGCAAGGATGTAGACAAAAAAATATGTATGTAGTGGATTGGTCAATCGCAACACCTAGACTGTCTACTAGCAAGAGCAAATTTGAATCAAGTTGGGTTATCGTGGCACAAAAAAGTGAGTCACCCGAATTTCAAAACAATTAACAAGGTAGGCAAGAAGTCATCTTGTGGAAGGACTTCCGACTCGATATACAAGAAGGAGAGTATATGTGATGCATGTCAAGGGAAAACAAATCAAGTCGTCATTCAAAGAAAAGACATGCCCATCCTCAACAAGAATATTGCATCCGCTTCATATGGATCTATTTGGCCCATGGAACCAAACAAAGATAAGTGGAAAGAAATACACCTTGGTGGTAGTAGATGACTACTCAAGATATACATGGACAATATTCATGTGCAAGAAGAAAGAAACTCTACAAAAACTACCACAAATGATGAAGAGGATTCAAAATGAGAAGAGTCAAACCATTATCAAAATAAGATCGGATAGAGGAACCGAGTTTGTAAATGGAATAATAACTCAAAGTATTGTATTGAAAATGGTATTGGTCATGAACTATCGCCAGCAAAGGACTCCACAAAGAGAATGGAGTTGCGAAAGAAGCGAAGCAAGGACCATGTTAGTCAAGCGGGGTTACCAAAAAGATTTTGGGTCAAGCAATCAACACAACTAGCTACACCCAAAACGGATGTATGATAAAAGCAAACGGTGACAAAGACTCCTATGAAATCTGGATTTGAAGAAAACCAAAAGTTTCATATTTCGAATATTTGGATGTAAATGCTTCATTCACAACAATGGCAAAGACAACCTAAAGGCTTTTGATGCTAAAGTCGATGAAGGTATCTTCTTAGGATACTCACCGGTGAAAGCAAAGCCTACTGAGAATACTCAACAAAAGAACTATGGTTACGAGAAGAATCCATTCATGTAGTATTCGATGAGCCAAATGTAAATGGAGAAGACATTGAAGAGTCACCGATAAGTCAATCATCCAACCATCTGAAGAGTCCCTATCTTTGAAGTCAAGTGGAATTATCAATTCGAGGAAGAAGATGAGATAGTTTGAATCTCAAAAGCAAATGAAAATTTACGGTTAAGTGATTACGAGAGAGTCGACCCGCAGAACACAACAACGGTAAGTCGATCAATCCACTAACTCACTCCAACTCGATGTAAGATGGTGAGAGACCATCCACGAGAACTTGTCATTGGAGATATAAGAGAAGGTGTCAAGACAAGATCGAACCCAACAAAAGCAATGTTCACATGCTTCATCTCGCAAAATAGAGCCAAAAGATGTGTCACAAGCATTGGATGACACACATTGGATTCAAGCTATGCAAGAAGAGTCAATCAATTTGAGAGAAATAAAGTATGGGAATTAGTGCAAAGACCCATACATCAAAATGTTAGTGGAACCAAATGGGTATTCGAAATAAAATGAACGAGGAAGGCTCGTGGTAAGAAACAAAGCAAGGTTGGTAGCCAAAGGATATTGCCAAGAAGAAGGGATAGATTTTGATGAAACATTTGCCCCTGTGTAGCAAGATTGGAAGCTATAAGGATGTTTCTTGCCTATGCACTCACAAGAATTTCATTGTATATCGAGATGGATGTAAAAAGTGCATTCCCAAATGGTTTATTGGAAGAAGAAGTGTATGTTGAACAACCTCCAGGATTTGAGCGAGAAGACTCTTGGAGACAAGGTATACAAACTCAAGAAAGCCCTGTATGGATTGAAACAGGCACCCGAGCATGGTATGATACCCCGTCACAATTCCTAATCGAAAATGGATTCACGAAAGGAAAAGTAGATAGAACACTTTTCGTAAATTCAAGACAAGAAGAGTATCTTGCTTGTTCAAATATATGTGGATGACATCATTTTTGGATCCACTAACAAAGAGTCTGTGTGAAAAATTCTCAAACCTCATGCAAAGTAAATTTGAAATGAGCATGATGGGAGAGTTGACATTCTTCCTTGGACTTCAAGTGAAACAGTGAAGGATGGAACCTTCATAAGTCAAACAAAATACACCAGAGATTTAATGAAGAAATTTGGTATGGAGGAGAAGTCTTCCGAAAAATACCAATGAACACATCGATCAAAATGGACATGGATGCAGGATGGCAAGCCAGTAGATCAAACAAGATCTGAGCACTTATTGGATCATTGCTCTATCTCACAAAGTATTGAAGCGGACATCACCTTTGTTTGTAGGTGTATGTGCAAGATTTCAATCTGCTCCAAAAGAGAGCCATATGACACCAAATAAGAAAATATTGAGATACTTGAAAGGAAGCCAAAGTAGGCCTATGGTATCCAAAGGAAGGTGGATTCAAGCTAATTGGCTATTCGACTGACTATCTTTGGATGCAGAGTGGACAGGAAGAGCACTTCGAGCACATGTCAAATGCTTTAGAAACAGACTAATTTCCTGGTTTAGCAAGAAGCAAAACTCAATAGCCACCTCTACAAATGAGGCGAAATACATAGCTGGGGCACAGCTCAAATCCTATGGATGAGACAAAGAATGAGAGACTATGAAGTTGAAGAAAAAGAAATTCCAATCATGTGTGATAACACAAGTGCAATTGCAATCACTCAAAATCTGTGTTGCACTCAAGAACAAAGCATATTGATGTCGAGATATCACTTCATAAGAGATCACGTTGAAAAGAAGGACATCACCCTGGAGTATATCTCAACCGATAAACAACTAGCCGACATCTTCACAAAACCATTATGTGAGTCAAGATTTGAAGAACTCAAGCATGAGTTGGGGCTAATTGAGGTGAGCCGACATTGAAATCAAAGAAGAGAATTAGAAACAGAAAAGGAGTGAAAAAGAGTGAAAACAAAAATCACCAAGAAATCACCAGACGGAAAAGACAAATTACTACACCAAGTCACCGATAGTTTGAGTCACTAAGAGAATCACGAGGAGTAGAGTTAAATCGGCTAAGAGATAAGTGAATAACTTATGAGCAAAGTGACAAAAACGCCATCGTTTTGACTAAGCGGGAATGTTTTAAGGAACACGTCAAGATAATGATGATGTGTACGACACATAAAGCCGCACACTAAGCTTATGATTGGATATAAATGTTTGCCGCATTAAATACGAGACGTGAAATGCTCAATAAGCATGCGAAATCCAAGCCGTTGATTTCGATCACACGGTTCAAAACCGTCTGCACGCCCTTTCATAAACCATATTTAAACCATTTTCGTCCTCGTTTCTCTCTCACACTTCTAAAAACTGTTCATCTCTTTCTCTCAAAAGGCAAAGGCAAATACTCTCGAAACCCTATCAACCTTCAAATCAATTTACGAGTTTTTCCTTGAAATAATTCTGAGAAATGGCACCAACTTATGACTTTACCAAGTTAGGAAAGCAAATCCACACGGTTCGACGGTGGATTTCGACGAATGGTGAAGCGGGGTCCGACGACACCCTGGTGAAGAAAATCGCCGAGAAGTCGAAACGACCGGACTAAAACCGCTTCTAACGCTGAATATCCGATGACCTATGTGGAGGAGGTCGCACAATTCTACGTGAATGCCGAGAGATTCACGATGAAGGAATCAAGTCATCTGTTCACGGGAAGCGGTGACTATCACCGCCAAGATTTGGTGAATATTGCTCACTACCGGCAGAATGAGCAATCGAGATTAAGGAAGTTCGATGTCAACTTGGGCGACGCATGGAAAGAGATAGCCAAGTCCGACTTTGCCGATAAAATTATATACACAAAGAAAAGAGACTGGCCAAGGAGGATTATCACAAATTGTTGGACATAGTTGCCAAATGTATCGACATCAAATTTGGCGGCTTTGACCAATCACAAAGGCAAAGCTGATTGTGATGGCCAATCATCGAAGAAAAAGATAAATCAAAATTTGAGTTTATCTCGCAGACTCTGCCCGAACGCATTAAGGGGAACAAGTCCTTCAAAGAAGACGGCACATTTGGAGGATCTCGGGATATGGCCTGTGATTGGTCGGCTATTGGAGGTGAAGGAGTCCTCTTAGACATGGGAAGGCCTTCCATGTTAATAAGGGGATGTTCGAGCTAACCTCTCCGGTGCTCGGAAGCGAGCTTACGCCAAGAGAGCGACACCAGTGAGGGGGAATCACCGACCCTCAAGATAGATACAAATGCTTCTCTCTCGACCCAAGAAGAAAAGCCCCTGCGTACCAAGAAGAAGATGCCCCCGCAAAGAAAAAACAAACATGCTCCTGCCCGCAGCTGAAGTCACGCCCCCCAAGCCGTGTCACTACCCTGCGGCGGCGGTCGAGAAGGACTCACAAATACCTTCTCCGATCGTCAAAAGGAGGAGAACCGACAAGCCAAGACGGCCGGCTCCTCGAAACAAACACCAAAGACGCCCCCCGCCCAAGACTCGGAGGACACCGCCTCAACTGAAATTCCCTGGTACAAACCAGAGACGAAGAAGACTCGTCAAGTCATTCCGAACAGGAGAAACCACCGAGTCGGTTACTCGGCTAGCACATATACGGAGACTACTTTGGAGAAGTAGAGTCTCCGGATGTAATTGATGAAACAACCCAAGTCTGCGAAGGTGATCGGAGAGGCAACCCAAGACACAAACAGTAGCTCACACAAATGGTGAAGCACAAAGAACCAGCCCAAGCAGATAGTGATGTAATGATCCTCTCTCCACCTTACCCGGACATCCAAAATCGTCTGCGTAAGTGGAGAAAATGGAAGCCGAGCAAGTCAAGGGAAATAGCAGTTCAACGGCCGAGTTCATAGAAGAAGAAGAGGAATCGCTAAATTTCCTTGGATTAACTCTTTGTGCTCCCGACTGACGGATGAAGACAAATCGCATAGACATTCTGCGCATCTACAAGGACAAGGAGAGAGAAAAGCAAGCTAAAGAAGCCAAGACGTGAGAAGGCAAGCATCCGCCCTATCTCCTGCACCACACAGAACACACACATCCTCTTCTTGATGTCTTCTCTAAAAGTGACGAGGAACTGAGAAATGTCACGCCCGCGAGAAGAGTTGCAAATGCGACAAGCATTGCATGAATCAAGAATCCTTCACGAGCAAAGATCGATGGAGGGACCAGGAGAGTCCTCCGAACACGGTGAAATCGATCCAATGGGAGTGGTTCAACAAATAGCCACCGATGTTCTGCTACCACTTCCCCACTCACTCGAAGAAGCAATAAGGAACCGGAGATGAAATCGGGCTAGTGGGGACTCGATCGAGCCAACCCCTATTGAAGGTGTGCTACCACCGCCCCAACTGAACCATCAATTGAAACAATGGGAGCTTGGAGACGAGTGACCCCACTCCAAGTCACTCGGTGGTGCGCCACGGTGGGGAAAACTCCTCCACCGCTGCGGCAAGGTCGGAGGATGCCGAGATGACTTCGACAAAGAAGCAAGGAGGCGAAGAAGAGAAATTACAATCACAAGAAGAAAATGAAGTTGCCATCAACGAAGCTCGGGCGATTGAGATCTGTCTCACTGAGGTGCCAATCGCTCTGCGAGGCTAATGACGCTAACGATGCGATCGAGGCACGAGGAAGGAATGACCACGGGAGTTAACACTGGCGATGAAAGTGCAATCCATGGGGTTGAGACTCCAATGGATGCCACTATAGAAGACCCTAAGGCAGGTGACATCGTCGAAATGGAGGACCAGGCCTCGCAGCAAAGAGAGACTCCGGAGGAAATGAAGGCCACGGAGGTTGAGACTTCCCCTGGGTAAAGAGGCCGGTAGAGAACATCCCTCCCGCAATCATCGATCCATCCCGAGAAGGAGATCGCCGCACTTCATGATTCCCGGACAACCCCGATGTCACTTTTCTCGGGATCAAGGCGAAGAAAAGAAGCCGAGTCAACCCCATGACAAATCCAAAAGACTTCAAATTGCGGATGTTCCAGGCACGAGCAAGTCGATCCCAAGACTACTCGTCAAACTTTTAACTTTGATGAAGAGCCACCACTAGAAATCTCATCATCGTCCGATGACGCTGCTGGATAAGGCCGAGGACAAGTCTCATCGAAATGGAAAAATCACCGAGACCAACGAAGTCATTAAGACACTGAGGCTCGAAGCGGGTCTACTTCACAACCAAACCCAATGAACCAGACCACCGCTCCCGGCTCCTCAAGGCTCGCAGCAGATCGATTCCCAAAAGAACTTCACGCGCACCGCTCATCATCGAAACGGATCCCATCGGCGGTGATGAATCTTTTGTGGAATCTTTCCTTTCTCACTTGGAGATACGAACTCCACGAAGAGTCGAAAAATGAACAAGCACGCTATCACAAACCACCTCCTGTTCTTCCAACAGACACCATTGTTCCACTAATTATGACTTCGATCTTTGTATGGCCATCACCGCAAACCATGAGAAGAATCACCAAGCTCGAGAGGTGTTCAAGGCACTCTTTGGCTTTGAGATTGAAAGGATGGAGAGGCATCGAGCCTCTTTGGACATACGATTGGACAACGAGATGCCACCCTTACAAATGATTTAAGAGGCATAACAATTCGGATAAGGGAATGGTGGCAACAAGAAGAAACAATGCGTGTGGAATGAGAGATACTTGAGACAATTGTTCAACAAGTCTGGGTGTGGAGAGTCGAAAATGTTTAGCGAAAACAAAGCCGAGGGAACACATTGAGCATATGCATGAAGCTCACACCGCCGAGATCAAGGCTGCTGCGTGAGCGAAATGTAAATGATATACGACGTTTGGAAGAACACATGACAAGAAAATTTAGCCTTCTCATGGCCGAGATGAAGCGATTTCAAAGCAGAATCCAACGCTACTGCTCAATTCCGTCTTTTCCTACAACGCGCAGGACTTGAAGCGAATTCAACCATTAGAAGACTTCGACTTCATGCTTGCCATGTTCCCTGGGTTCCTCTATCCTTTGATGATGCCAAAAGGGGAAGAGGAATACCTTAAAGCAAAAATCAAGGAAAAAGAAAGGAGCAAAATGAGAAGGGAAAATCACCAGGAAGTCCTAAAAAAGAAGAAAGGAAAACTTGTTGAGGGGAAGGATCGGCAGATGTAACATTGATGATTGCACAAACTCCTCAACAGGTCCTCACACAAATGACATTATAAGCGGCAAACTCCCGTGTGACTCTGCCACTCCAACACTCTGCTTTGTATCTATGGTAGAAGAGAAAAAAAGAAATTGAAGCGAGGGATGAAGGAAGTGGAAGGAAGAATGGATGCCAGGGTGATGAACATCTTGAAAGAACATGGAGGCATTCCAAAGAGAAGCGAGAGACACGTATGCCATTTCGGATGTCGGGACGAGCCACGATCGGTTGACGAATTCAAAACGCTCGAATCAAGGATATTTTGCAAATATGTCCATGGCTCAAGCTTGGGACTTGTCTTGGGAAAAGGGTCTCACATTATGTGAAGAAGGCGACAGCGGAGACTTAAGCGACCACTCCGTCACTCACTCACCGGAAAGAAAAAGACCCGATCTGATATCGCCCGAGGTAGGTAGAGGAAAAGCGGCCGATGGAGGAAGAAGCTTGGACCTAGGCCTCTGCCCCAAGAATATTGAATACGTAGATCCGGGAAAGAAATGAGGGATCTCTGGCCGGGCTTGACCAAGTGGCAAATTTGAAAGTGGCCAAAACCAACGCCGAGTATGCACAAAGAATAGAAGAAGAAAACAAGAGACAAACTCAGCTATGGCGGGAGAGACAGAAAGATTAAGAAAAGATGAAGCTGCCCGGGAAGGCATATGAAAAGAAAAAGAAGGCACCGACGACGAGAAGAAGAAGAAGAAGAAGAAGAAGATCTTGAACAAGATGAAAGAAGGAGACAATGAAGGAGATGAAGTGTTCTTTGTCCAACCCTTCGTGTATTTTATATGTAAATACATACAATGTAAGTCTTCGTAATAAAGCTATAAATTTTCTATTTTTTTGTGAAGACAATTATATGCTCGATACACAAGATTAAACAGTTGTGTTAAGGAACAAGAATGATATGATCAATAAAAAGAATTGATTCTGCGCATACATTCTATGTCAATACACTATCTGTATGTATCATTGCTGTTTGTATCTTTGAATGATTTAAGTTTTGGCATCATCAAAAAGGGGGAAATTGTTAGGAATTTTATTGTTTAGATTTTGATGAATGCCATGTAAAACTTAGAATAGAAAGTTGGCTCCCCAATTCTTGTCAGTAAATGTCTTGTAACAATTAGAGAGTCGGCCAAGCCGAGTTAAGTCGGCTACGTCTTAACATGCAAGAAGACAAATCAAGACTGAAGGAAGACTCACTGCGAGACAGTGAGTATGGCGAATAAGAGCCGACAAACTCGACTGGAGAAGCAATGAGATGCAACCGAGTGGAGCATCGGTCAAGTCAACTCAAGAAAAGCCAAGTCTCAAGTTGAAGTGATATAAGAGTCATCCATGATTGGAAGTGACTCTAAGTCACCTGGGAAAGCAAGGAAATGCAATCAAGTCAAGATAATCAGAAAAGAATCACAGAAATCAAGAGATTTACTTAAACAAGTAATATCTCCATACCACCTTTCTTGGAGTGCTCGTCCCGGAAGCGTGCAATAGAAATGAACCAAAGGGGAAGCACCACACCGTGTCGAACTCGAAAAGGTGAAAGAACAATTCATACGAGGAAATGGCAATTCCAAGAACTCGCAAGCCAACGATCGAAAAGTGACTTTCAAAAATAAGTCTATCTCTTCAACGGGCAAATTTTTGAAAGTTCACTATAAAAGGCCGAGGAGTTTGTTTGAGAAGTATGATGCATGAATGACACACACTTGAGATATACTAGCTTATTAGAAAAATCAAGCATTCTCAATCCTCAAGCCTACATTTCAAGTACATCAATCCAACACTCACCGTGAAGGAAAGAGAACTTCAACCGATTGAAGAGGAAGATACTTAAAACAAGGGGTCTACATTCCAGAAGGATTGTAGAAAGGTTCAAGGTGAACCAAGTCTTAAGCTTTTGGAGGGCTTCGTGATCAAATCCAAAGAGCTTGAGCAAGTGAGTTGAGTAGCAAAGGCAAACGCCTGTGAAGAAGGCCGAGTCGTCACGAGAAGCCGAGTGATCAAAGCGTCTCGGATCGAGTCCCTAAGGATCAAGTCGGCCGTGATCAAGACTTGTATCCGGGACTGCTTACCACTCAGAAAACGATCATTACTTAGTGGATTCCTCCGAGTTTGGAGAAGAGAGGAGTAGAAGAATTACCCCATCTTCGAACCTCTATAAAAACTTTCTTTGTGTCATTTACATTTCAAAGATTTAAATTTACGCACTTTTAACTCGCTTATATCTCACGATAAATTTGCTATCCATTTGATAATTTATAAGTACTAAATCAAGCTCTAAAATCTTGCTTAATCAAACATAAGGGTGTTAAGTCTTCCGCTGAAAAATAAAACCACAAAGTCAAATTATAGCCAACAAATGAAGTTACTTCATCAACAAATTGACTCAATTTGAGTCTGTGAGAGATTAACTCATTTGAGTGACTAATTCGATCGTCCATCAAGGACACAAACATTGTGTTGAATCAACTCTGTAGATTTAAAAGGACTAAATCGAAAATTTGGTAAGGTTTATTCAACCCCCCCTTCTAAACCTTACACTTACACCCCTTGGGACCTACAATTCCTCTGAGAGCCATTTTCAGATTGCACGGGAGATGTGGTGGCAACTATGTCAGCAGCTATCTTATGCGCCACATCCAATAGGTTAGAGCTGGGAGAGAGTTTAGAAGATTCTCCCGAACCCTTTTGCAAATGTTGTTCGTGCATGGATTTTGATTTTTTGATGGCCTATTAGAACTCGGCCTTCTCAACTTCAGCAGGATCAATCTCTTCCAGGTCGCTGCTGTCAGTTGATTCCATGACATGCTCATGATCTCCAGTGAACATGCACATCTTTGATTTTTCAAGAGCTTTAGATTTCTCTAAAGCTTTCTCATTTTCATCTTCTTTGATAGCACGAAGGGCATACATGCAGAATTCCTCATTGAGGGCATAGTGAACAAAGATGTTTCCTAGGAAGCTTAGGAGCTCCTCCTCTTCTTCGATGTACTCTGGGTGCTCAAATTGCTATCGAGAGAAGTCCAATTTCCATCTTCTCCAATCCCTCAATCTCTACTAAATATCCGGGTAGACTGGAGAGTACATAATCACGTCATCATCATCATCTCCATCTTCCGAAATCATAGCAAGTGGAGCTTGCTCATCAAGTATAAAGGCATCGGTCTGAGGGGACGAGACAACTCTTTCCTCAAGAGTCTCAGTTGTCTCAGCTCTTTGCTTCTCCACAAATTGTCTCACAGTACCTGGGGTTTTCCACATTCTCGCTAATCGCATCGCGAGCCTTCTTCTGGATCCATGGTGGCTACATCTCCACCATCCTTCTCTTTAGACTGCTCTTCTTGAGCATCACCAGTCTCTTTGGGCTTTTCTGGCTGAGTGGCAGACTCAGCTTTTTCAAGCTCATACTTCTTAAAAAGTCTTCTCCTCTTGGTTCTAACAAAAGGAACAACATCCTCTTCGGCTTCTTCACTGGTAGCTTCTGGCTCCACCATCTTTATCTTTTTCACAACATCTGGCTTGCGCGATGTAGCCGTGTGCTTTTTCTTCACAATCGGAGAAGACATAGAAAAATCCTTCTCAATCTCAAATTTGTGGGGGCGAGGGCTTACGGGTCGGCTGCTTTGGGCGAGTGCTTGTTGCTCAACTTAGGAGCCTTCTTGACTTGGTCTGCGGGCGGCGTGCTTGCTTAGTCGCCGCAACTCTATTCTTTTGAATAGGCTTGGGGGAGAGGCGGAGTGGTTGCAATCAGCTGTGTCTTCAGCAGGTCGGCTGACTTACCTCACTTGTGTCGCCTTTCTCCGCATGCGCCTTCTTCTGAGCTTCAAAAAGGTTTGCCTTGAACATATTCTTGTTCACATGAAATGGTTTTCCATGGCGCAGGGCAATTCCTTCCACTTCCATCAAATGGCCAATCACTAGGTCGTACCCCAATGAGCATCCGAAAGTCCCATCTTCCTTAATTGACTTATTGATCACATTTTGGCAGATACGGCAGAAGAAAAACTCAACCCATTTAATCTTCTTTTCTTCCATGATCGCAACCATCACCACCAGCTTAGTCCGAGACAGCTGGTTGAAGCTTCCAAACTTCATATCCACGCACTTAGACACGATGTCCATCAGTTTGTGGTAATCTTCCTTGATCAACTCCTTCTTGTCATAGACTGACCCTCGCCGCCGACTCGAGCTTGGCTATCTCTTTCCAAGCAGCAACAATGTTGACATCTCTCTCGGTGATCTTCTTCAGCCTATTAGTAGGCAACTTACAATTCTCAGCAAGGTCCGCAGCGTGATCTTGATAGCCTTGCTATGAATAGATGAGCAAATCTCATCATCATGCACTTCCGCGTTTACATAGAACATCGCGACCTCCTCCAGATACGTGTGAGATAACTCTGTAGTAAGAAAGTCTTTCAGACCAGACTTCTCGAGTTTCTCTGCAATTTTCTTCACCAGGGTTTCATCAACATCCTGTTTCACCATCCCCTTGAAGTTCACTGTCGTTCCTGAGTGGATCTTCTAAGATAACTTGACGAAATCATATGTAGCATCCATTTGTGAAGAAGATAAATGGTGAATGAAATCTAAAATCTCGATTTTGAAAAATAGGGTTTGCGAATTTTGGTAGAGAGTATTTCTTGCTTGTTGAAGATGAGAGAGTTTTTGTAAGAAGAGAGAAAATGTGTTTTCGGCTTATATTGGACTTGAAAGGACGATTCTTGGAATTTGAAAAACTTGATCAAAATCGACAGTCATGATTTAACCTTCAAAACCACATTAATTTCCCCGCATTAAATGCAGCAACATTTATATCCAATCATATATTTTACCGTGCAACTTTTGTACTGAAAGCCATAATTATGCTGACGTCATCCTTAAAAACATTCCCGCTCGCATAAAATGACTGCGTTTTTGTCACTTAGCTCATAAATAACTCATCTATCATCCAAGTGACTTAACTCTGCTTCTCTCTTCACATTAGATCACTCAGCTGTCAGCTAACTTAATACAGCTGATTTCTCGTGTAGGTTGTTTCACTTGGCTGAATTGTGAAACTTGCTCATTTTTCATTCTCTCTTCTTTTGTCTCTGTTAATTGAGTCTTCTGAGTATCCTAACTCAGCTAAATTAACCCTGGCTCATTCTTAAGCTCTTCAAATCTCGATTCACATAGGGGCTTTGTGAATATGTCAGCTAACTGGTTATCAGTTGAGATGTATTCCAAAGTGATGTCTTTCTTTTCAACATGATTTCTTATAAAATGATATCTGACATCAATGTGCTTTGTTCTTGAGTGCAACACTGGATTCTGAGTGATTGCAATAGCACTAGTGTTATCACGCATAATTGGAATCTCTCTTTCTTCTATATCATAGTCTCTCAGCTGTTGTCTCGTCCATAAGACTTGGGCACAACAGTTGCCCGCAACTATGTACTCTGCTTCATCTGTGGATGTGGCTATTGAATTTTATTTCTTGTTGAACCAATATACGAATCTGTTTCCAAGCATTTGATGTGTACCTAATGTACACTTCCTTTCAACTCTACATCCAACATAATCTGAGTCTGAGTATCCTACCAGCTTAAATCCTCATCCCTTCAAATACCTTAGGATTCAATTAGTTGCAGTCATGTGACTTTCTTTTGGTGCAGATTAAAATCTAACACTTACACCTACAACAAAGGTGATGCCTGGCCTGCTTGCTGTTAAATAGAGCAAAGATCCAATGAGGGCTATACATCTAGTTTGATCAACAGCTTTGCTATGTGCATCCATGTCCATCTTGACTGATGTATTCATAGGAATCTTCACTAATGACTTCTCTTTCATACCAAATTTCTTCATTAAATCTCTGGTATACTTGGTTTGGCTTATGAAGATTCCATCCTTCAATTGCTTGACTTGAAGTCCTAAGAAGAAAGTCAGCTCTCCCATCATGCTCATCTCAAATTTGCCTTGCATGAGGTTTGAGAACTTGTCACACGGCTCTTTGTTTGTGTATCCAAAGATGATATCATCCACATATATTTGAACAAGCACTGTATACTCTCTCCATCTTGAATTCTGAAGAGTCTCCTATTAACCGTGGCTTTGGTGAATCCATTGTCAAATAGAAACTGAGAATACCATGCTCTTGGTGCTTGTTTCAATCCATACAATGCCTTCTTGAGCTTGTAGACCTTATCTTCAATAGTTTTCTGCTCAAAACCTGGAGGTTGTTCAACATAGACTTCTTCTTCTAACAGTCCATTCAGAAATGGACTCTTCACATCCATTTGATATACATTGAAGTTCTTATGTGCAACATAGGCAAGAAACATCATTATTGCTTCCAATCTGGCAACAGGAGCATAGGTTTCATCAAAATCTATACCTTCTTGGCAATACCCTTTGGCTACCAATCTAGCTTTGTTTCTGATAACAGATTCTTCCTAATTCATCTTGTTTTTGAATACCCACTTAGTAACAATAACATTTGGTGAGCTGGCCTTTGAACCAATTCATATACTTTGTTTCTTTCAAACTAATTTAGCTCTTCTTGCATGGCCTGAATCCAATGTGTGTCTTCCAATGCTTAAGACACATCTTTAGGCTCTATTTGGGAAATAACACAAATGAACATAGCTTCATGTTGTGCTCTGGATCTAGTTCTTATGCCATCTCTAACATCTCCAATGATTAACTCAAGTGGATGGTCTCTCAGCCATCTCACATCAGGTTGGAGTAAGTCTGCTGGATTCAACCGTCTTGTAGCTAAGTTGTCTTGAACAGCTTCTTCATCATCATTCAACTGTAGACCTTCCAGCTGTTTTGAGATTCAGTTATCTCATCATCATCAGGGTTGAGTGCCCTCACTTCTGCTTCAACATAAGGACTCTTCTGCATAGTTGGTTGATTCAGCTTATCAGCTAACTCATCAATGTCTTCTCCATTCACATTTGGCTCATCAAACATCACATGGATAGACTCTTATGTGACCATAGTCCTTTAGCACTCGATAGGCTTTTCTCTCAGCTGAGTATCCCAAAAAGATACCTTCATCAGCTTTAGCATCAAAGCCTTCAAATTGTCCTTGTCATTGTTGTGGATGAAGCACTTACATCCAAAGATCTTGAAATATCCAACATTTGGTTTTCTCCCTGTCCAAATCTCATAGGGAGTCTTGGTTAATTGCCTGTTTATCATGCATCTATTTTGAGTGTAGCATGTTGTATTTATGGCTTCAGCCCAAAATCGCTAGGCAATCCAACTTCAGCTAATATAGTCCTTGCAGCTTCCTTAAGAGTTTTGTTTCTTCTTTCAACTACTCCATTCTGCTGTGGAGTCCTTGCTGCTGATAACTCATGAGCAATACCATTTTCAAAACAATATTGAGTTATAATCCCATTGACAAACTCAGTTCCTCTGTTAGATCTTATCTTTATAATGGTTTGACTCTTCTCATTTGAACTCTTCTCATCAGCTGAGGTAACTTCTGCAGTGTTTCCTCTTTTTACACATGAAAATTGTCCATGTATATCTTGAATAGTCATCTACCACCACTAAGGTGTATTTATTTCCACTGATGCTAGTTGGCTCAACAGGACCAAAATAAATCCATATGCAAGAGATGCAATATTCTGGTTGAAGAAGGACTTGGCTTATCCTTGAATGATGATTTGATCTGTTTTCCCATCTGGCATGCATCACATATACTTTCATTCTTGTATACTCAGTCTGGAAATCCTTCCACAAGATGACTCCTTGCAAGCTTGTTGATTGTCTTGAAATTCAGGTGACTTAGCTTCTTATGCCACAACCCACTGGATTCGGTTGTACTCCTTGCAGCACTATCTCATTAGATTCAGCATCTTTGCAGCACTATCTCATTAGATTCAGCATCCTTGATCTGGCATATCCCCATGTTGAATCCCACATTGTAACCTTTGTCACAGAGTTTGCTGATGCTTAACAGGTTAAAGTTGAGACCTTCAACATATGCAACATTTGTGATCTCCAGTCCATTCTTCTTTATGGATCATGTGCCTTTGATCTCCCCTGGAACTTTATTTCCTCCAAATATGACTTTTGCACCTTTGATCTCCTTGAATCTTGTTCGCCTTATTTTTTAGCTTCACCGCAAGTGTACGGTGCAGTTTATAGAATAGGGTTAGCAAGGTCGAATCCACAAGGACTAATAAATTATTGTACTAAGTACTGGATTATAATAGCCTTATTTTTATCTAGACTATCGAAAATTGAAGGATTGGTTTTGTTAATACTAAAGCAGAAATTAATCCTAAAATAACAAAGCAAAGAGCGATTGAAAGATCAAGTATGAATGCGTGGATTCCTGGGTTATGGTTTCAGTTAATATCCCCCTTTTATTATCGATTGATCAAACCAAAGTTAAGCGTATTCTTTTCTATAGACCAATCACCAAAGTAATTTACCCTCTCTCTCGAGATGTATGTAAAAGCGTTGATTGGAATATCTATGCTAGCATCTCTACTCAACATGAGATATCAGCGTGTCCTTATTTGTGGCTGCCCCGGGTCTATTTGTGAGTCAAACTATGTTTTTTCCTGCAGAGAAGCACGAGCAGTGCCATACGGGCATGCCCAGCCCGTGCTGTTAGTCGCACGACTTGTTCAATTCACAGAAGGGAGCCGGGCCATGCTCTTTGGCACGAACAAGTTGTGCTATATGTCAAACCTTGATCCTTCAGTTATAGGTTGAGCACGGGCCGTGCTAGGGAGCACACCCTGCCCGTGCTCACCTGTAGCAACTCGTACTCGGCTGTTTTCTTCCATTTTTCGCACGGTTCGTCTGACTTCTTCTCGACTCAACTCCAAACTTCGTACTTCACATCAAATATTGGCGATTGCAATGCTCCAAATTGTTGCCAAAATGCTACAATTATCGATAAAATCCTACAAAACGAGCAAAGCGTAATCCTTTTCAACAAAATAGGAATAAAACCCTATTGACTCATATAATGCATGCATATCAACACATTCAAGCCAAGATTAAGCCCAAAATACATACAAAATACATGTCAATCAAACCCCCAAACTTAAACTGTTGATAGTCCCGGTCAACACTTTATAAACAAGACAACACAAATGGGGTAAAGAAGAGCAACCCAAGAACACCGCATCACAATTCATGTCATCAATCCATAGACATCAAGCACAAACCAACCAAGTTTCAAATAGCTAACACGGAGCACAAGTCTATTAAAATCATGGTAAAACACTTCAAATCACGCCTTTCATGGATAAAGTGTATACTCTACTCGCTAGAATTATAAGGGACGTGTATTCGCTCAAATCATATCAATGTTGAAGAATTACCATATGCTTGCAAATTGTCTCACATCTCCGCCACTCGTTTGTATGCAATTCACAAATCAGAAAGGACTTTGTTTATGGTTGTAATGAAGGCTCTTTGGTTAAGGTAGGGAAATATGGATGAAATGACTCAACTCAAGCGTATAGATTGGTAAGCACATCATTTTTCTCTAATAGTTATTCTAATACCAACCAACTATGTACTCCCAATCGCCTTATATCTTATCACCTCTCTATTTCTCCCTTCTTTTTCATACAAATCATTCTCCTTTGCTTTACATCACAATTTCCAGCCTATTTTTCGTACTGCCGACTCACTATTTCAGTCGTTTTATTTTTCTCAAAATTTCTTTATTGTTTTTTGACTCTTTTGTGAGTATCCTCCCTTTTTCTCCTTTTCTTCTTTTATTTCCAATCACCTAACATATAAACTATTTTCTAACTTCTCGATACCCCTTCATTCAATCCTTTATTCTATCCCTTTACTCAATGATATACGCTCAAGTTTAGGATAACAGATATATCAAATTAAGTTCTAAGGCTTGAAATGTGGCTATCAAAAAAATCAGGCAATAGGCTCAAATTGGCTAACTAGGGAAATCAAATATCATAAGGTAGGCAAAAAGGCTTGAAAGGCTTAACAAAATGGCCTAAAATCATTTTCATGAATGCATACAACATGTGACTTTGACGGAGATACCAGAGCAAGTTCTAGAATTCAAGTCAACATGAATGGCACACTCAATCACAAACAAGACTGCATAAGATAAAAGCAGTTAAGGCTCAAAAGCTCACAGGCTTGTAAATGCATAATTCAAAGTATATTAACCATGATCCCAATAATCACATGCTCCATATTAATTATTCTCAACCCGGTCAACTCACGTTCAACACCCAATTCAAAACAACATGAACTGCTCAACACATGCTCCAAAGATCAACAAACACACAAAAGCGGTCAACTCACTCCCTACTCAACTAAGAAAGCAATAAACGTGCTAAAGCAATAAACGTGCTAAAATAATCAAAAACAATTAATGCAATGCAAACTACATGCTCTAAATGCAACTACATGAATGCAAAACGCCACACCCTTCAAAAAAATACTACCTCTCCCCCTCCCAAACTTGAATGAAATTATAGCGCATAGAAGAGAATGTAGAATTTCAAAGAACAGTGTGGATAGGACCTGGATTAATGTGGGGGTGGCGGCGGAAAGTGGCCCTGGGAGATATGCCAATTTTGAATCTGATGCAACGTCTGCAATATCTCCAACTCCCGCTGCTCCTGGGCTTCGTACCACAAGTCCTGGGCTTGGTACCTTTGTTCCTAGATTTGGTACCTTTATTCGTACCTTTGTTCTTGCTCGCTCGGAAAGCACTGAAGCCGTCCCTATGCTGGTGCAAGCTTTCCTCAAAAGCACAGAATCTATCATGATCGTACTGTCCCCCATGCTCCTCACCTTAGTGGGAGCTCTTTCGAATATCGGGCCGCCCCTGTGGGAAGCCCTGATCGAAACCCCTCTCTTGGCGATCGTACTCCCTTGTCTCCATCACCAAGTCTTCTTCATCGGGTAACCCTGCTACCCTCCTTCTTTTTCGTGCAGTCAGGCCATCCATGACCCTGATATGAGCCTCAAAGTGCAGGAGCCAGTTAATTTGATTATCCACCACAACAGTGAGCTATGGGTTAGGGAGAGG
Source organism: Rehmannia glutinosa (assembly GCA_016081115.2). Lineage (NCBI taxonomy): Eukaryota > Viridiplantae > Streptophyta > Magnoliopsida > Lamiales > Orobanchaceae > Rehmannia > Rehmannia glutinosa. The sequence continues at coordinate 118,998,180 of CM071926.1, forward strand.
GAAAGCAAACCCGACTTTTTGTTGAAAACAGATGATGTTCTCCTCTTCGGTTATGATCTTCATGGTACGGAGGGCTTGCATATTGACGCTGCGACTGCCCTCTAACGGCTCCATTCAGCTCATATTGACCCCAAAATGTTGCGCGATGGGGGTTATCATTCCCCCAATTAATATTTTCCCCGCGTCATGCTGAGATACATAAACGGCGTGTTCCACAAAGTACACCGCCATGTTATAAGGGGTGCGGGTGAGCATACACCAAAGTAGATATAGCTCTCTCGCTTGCATACCCCCGTTGTTGTGCCGGGCGAACACGGAATGGGCCATCACTTTCTGGATGTAGCGAAATACGGGGTTGCGGAGTGCGGAGGCCTTGGATGTGCGGGCCGCATATTGCATTAGGCTAGTTTCTGGGGTTTCAGTCAACAATCGCCAAAATTCATGTGCGTTATAGTTTGCGGCGATCAGTGCGGGTAAATCGATGGTACCCCAAAAATGCAGTTCGGATTCGGTCATAGTGACGTTTCTCCATACATTGCCCAATTTGAAATAGATTTTCCGAGGTTCGTTTCTGGGTCATACCTCCGTAACCTGCACAGTGCTCAAGAACTCGAGGGCGAGTGTTTTGAATGTTGGCCACCGCCCTTGCATGAAGGCGGTCCATCCCACTCGTTCAAACATGTGCCAAACCTTCTCATGTATCCCGAGAGCTCGGGTACACTCATCGTCGGCATAGCGTGTGGGTGTGAAAGAACGAGTGATGAGCCGGTTCCACTTATCTAGTATATCGTCCTCAGTTATAGTGAGCCCATAAGCCTCGGGGCTATCTTGGTTCGGTCGTGGTTCAGCCATTTGTTCGAATAAGTACCTGGCAAAACAATCGTGAGAATCCGTACATGCCAAGTAAAACAAACGATGAATTACATACAACAATTAACGTAAGGTATAGTGTCTCATCTCAACAATTCAATTCACAATTAAGCTTCCAAGCCCAAACAATAATATAATTGCAGAGAATCCTAGTCACTAACACCCTAAATAATCGAGCTCATGTATAATTCATCAAGCAATCAACTAAAATCATCCTAATTCGGCAACCCACAAGGTGTTCGATAAAATACCCAATAGAAAATTTCACTCAAATACATGGCAAAAGTATCAAACAAACATCATATAGTAACCCTAATCCATAATACTCAAGAAATTCGAAGTAAAAAGTGTAATTCATACCTTAAATTCCGAGAATTCGAAAAGAGGTGAAGTTTGAAAATCCTAGGTGTGTTTCTACTCAAATCTTTGCTTCAAAGCTTGTATATGAGTGTAATTTGTGAGTGGGTAGTGTGGGAAGTGAATATGTAGGTGAAATTCAAGGGAAGTTTTCGAAATTTTGGAGAGGGATTGATCTGTGCGTGTGTCTGCGCGAGAGATGGTGAGATTGTGTGAAAACAATAAGCCTCTGCCCGATTTTATTTCTGTCCCAGCGAAGGGGAGCACGGGTTGTGCCAAACGGCACGGGCGGCCCGTGCTAGGGGCCAAACTTTCGAGCCCCAAATCTGGGCACAGCACGGGCCATGCCATATGGCACGGTGCGCCCCGTCTTTGGGAGGCGAAGTTTTATTTGGTGGTCGGCGTGCGTCGTGCGTATGGCGCACGGCCTACCCGTGCTAGGCACCGTACCTCAGCTCGATTTTTTTTCCAATTTTTTTTTAAATGAAGAAAACAAGGAAAAAGAATCCTAACCTATGAAAGCAAATAAATCCTAACTTAGAAAAGGGAAAAAACAAACCAAAAAAACATGGGAAGAAATAAAACAGCAAAACCATTGGGTTGCCTCCCAACAAGCGCTAAATTTAACGTCTATAGCTTGACGCCTGTTTTATTCAATCATGATTTCAGCGAAGTGATGCGAGTTACTTCTTCATGTTCTTCTCCTTGCCAATTCAACTCGCATAGATTCGAACCTCCTTTGAATGCCTCTAGCGTAGAAGTCACCCGTCGGTCAAATGTCATGTTCTTCTCATTTGCATCGTTCCAGAGGCAGTATATGCGTGCTTCCAAGCTGCTGGTCCTTATCGTGTGCTTTGCTTTCTCACCATTTAGTACGCCCTGCACATGATCTATAGCACACACACAATGACTCGGATTAAAAGTATTAGCACTTAAATCGACGACAGATATTGATTTACAATACTCCCTGTTATCATGATGGTTCCCAGCCTTATAGGTGGAGAACAACACTTGCTCATCATTAACTCGTAATGTGAGCTCCCCTTTTTGTAAATCTATCAATGTGCGTGCAGTAGCTAGGAATGGACGCCCGAGTATCAGAGGGGCGTCTCTATCTTTCTCCATGTCAAGCACTAGAAAGTCCACAGGGAATATAAACTTGTCTACCTTCACGAGCACATTCTCCACGATTCCCTTAGGATATGTGAGTGATCTATCCTTTAGCTGTAAGGTGACCATTGGCGGCTTCACCTCTCCTAATCCAAGTTTCCTGAAAATGGACAAGGGCATTAGATTAATACTTGCTCCTAGATCATAAAGTGCTTTCTTAAATACAACACCACCAATAGCACAAGGGATAGTGAAACTCCTCGGATCTTTGAGCTTCTGTGGTAGTTTCCTTTGATTGATCGCGCTGCACTCCTCGGTCAAATTGACTGTCTCGAATTCCGCGAACTTTTTCTTCTTGGACATCACTTCCTTCAAGAACTTTGCATAGTTGGGCATCTGCTCCAATGCGTCTGCAAATGGTATGTTAATATGCAGTTTCTTAAAGATTTCTAAGAATTTAGCAAATTGGGAATCTAACTTTTTCTTTTTAAAACGTTGGGGAAAGGAATGGGTATAGAAAAGTTTGAAAGATCAGAGTTAGAGAAAGATTTAAGCTTCTCAGCCCCTTTTTGTTCAGCATAATGATCCCCAACTCCTTCTTCGGCCTCCCTTTGCTTTTAATTTCGTGTCTCTCGACTCTTCGAACGTTGTCCCTGTAGGGAGCACGGGTCGTGCTCCCCTGCGTTTGTTCAGTAATTCTTGGTATTTTTGGCCCTTCGTATTCAGTACCACTCCTCAAACGAATGGCGTTACACTGTTCCTTCGGGTTAACCTCAGTGTTTTTCAACCATGGCTGGTCTAGCCTCTGCAGCTTCTCCTTCAGCTGGAAGTGTTGCTCTTGCAGCAGTGTTGACTTTGAATATTTGTAGTGGCCTATCTTCTATCACAAGCCATATTTCATCGTGTAAGGCTGATAGGTGAGCCTGCATGCGAATCTTCCAGTCATCAAACTCTTCCACAGTAAACATAGGAATACGAGTTAGATTTGCTTCCATGATAATAACTTTGCTTTTTAAAAATGAAAGACTTTGAAAACACAAGTGTTAAACCTTTTGAAAAAATTTGAGATCTCGTTCAGTAACCAGTGCCGAAGGCTCAATGAACCAACCACTCTGAAACCACTTGTAGGTCCCAAGGGGTGCGATTTAAGGTTTAGAAGGGGGGTTTGAATAAACCTTACCAAATTTTCACTTTTAGTTTTTTAAGAATTTCAACCGAGTTGACTCAAATCAGCTGGGTCCTTGGGAGACAACTAGGTTTGCTTTCTTCAGCAAAGTTACCCACTCAACAGACTCGACTGAGCTGTTGATAGTATAACTTAGCTGCGTCAGTAACTCTAAACTTTTTGGTGATTTGGCTTTTAACAGCGGAAGACTTAACACCATTTGTTAATTTTAAGCTCGTTTTTAACACTTGTTTTAGCACTTGTTATTATCAGTTGGATAGCAATATAACTTATCAGCAAATATGAAAATATAAGCAAGAAAGTAAATGTTGAAAGTAAATGACACAAGCTAATTTATAGTGGTTCGAGGATGGGGTAATTCCTCTAATCCACTCTTTTCCAACTCCTAGAGGAATCCACTAAGTAACAGATCGTTTACAAAGCGCTTCTTGATCCTAGAGACCTTGATCATATAGTCAAGCTTCTCCCCGCGACTCAAACTTCTTCACAAGACAGTTACCTTGCTACTTCAGCTCAAGTCTTTGGATTTGATCACACATCCTTCCAACAAACTTGAAACTTCTAGTTCGACCTTGAACCTTTCTACAGCTCCTTCAACTTGGAGAGTAGACCCCTTTTTTGTTCTTTAAACTTTTCCTCTTCAACTGGTTGAAGTATTCCTTCCTTCAGAACGAGTGTTGGATCGAGTTCCTTAGAGTTTTAGGCTTGAGGAATTTCTTGATAAACTTTGAGAATATTGCAGGTTATGCTTGCTTGAATATTGCTTGGTTCGTTCATGCTTGGTTCAGGTAACCTTTTCTCAAATGCTTTATCAGCCTTTTATAGTGCTCATTTGACAACAATTCATCTTATTCCAAGTCTTCTTTTCCTTATTTAGTGTACGCCAAAGCAAAACGTTCTATGGTTTTTCCTCTCTTGCGGAACTACACTAAGCGCACCGTCTTAGTTCATTCTAAGAGAATGTCCTTCATGGATCTTAGATCCATATCTGATTTAATGACCATCTGTTAAGTTAGTTTTATACCAATGTATTGAGTATTCTATACTAGGATTTTACATTGTTTTCAAGTATTTTAGTGTCGTTTGAGTCAAGTTCGTGTCATTCATTGTCGTTTGAGAGTCGGGATAGGTCTTGGTAGCCAAAATTGAGCAAGAACAGTGAAAAACATGTTTGGACGGTGAAGATCACAATTTATAAGTTGAAAAGCGGAAAAAAATGGGTCACCGAATGAGCGTCATAGCGCCAAAACCCCCACGCCACAGCGCGGGGGTCGAAAAGAGTACAACGGCGTAGGGCACGTGCGCACTTCAGCGCCATCCCGGGTGTGCTGCATCGCGCTACCGGACGTAAGAAACTTCTACAGGTTGCGCCATAGTGCCCGACAGGAGGGCGGTCTTGTGGCTTTGAACATTGGGCTGAGATATTTCTTGGGCCTTTTGACAGATTTTGAGGGTTTTAAGCCTATAAATACATCAGTTGGATGCACAAACAAGGGGTCGGACATTATTTTGAGCACAACGCAAGGCAAAAGACACAGAGCTAGGGTTCGGGACGGTAATTGAAGGCACTTCTCATCTGGACACAGAGAGAATTCCTTCTCTTCTTTTCTCAATTCTTTCTTTGCTTTTCTTTGTCAATTTTTAAGATGTCTAATTATTTCTTCACGAGTTTTTGTACATCCATTATGAGCTAAACCCATCTTTCTAGGGGATTGATGTAACTTACGTTTGAACCTATGTTTTGATTTCCAGTTTATGAAATTCGCATGTTAGTTAAACTATTTGTGCTATATGATTTGATTGCATCTGGATTATCTGATCAATAATTTAGATTGTTTGGTGTGTTTGATTTGACACTCCAGAGAGGTAATTGAACACCTGGCCATAGAATAGCACAACCTAGGATTTCATAGAACTTAAAGGTTTATGAATCTTTTGAAGCCTGTGATAGAATATTCATTGAGCGTATCAGGATTTAATTTATGATTATTATAGAGATATCAAAATCAGAATTGGAACCTAAAATTACTTGGCACTCGAGAGAGAAAGTGATAAACGGTAGGAATATTGGCTTATAGATTAATAACTTGTGATTAATGAACTGGATTGAATACATAAGGGATAACTAGGTGAAATTGACCCTCTAGAATTCATATCTTAAGTGTTTGATTAATTGTCTGAACCAATTGTTATTTTAATTTTAGTTTTATTTTTAGTTTAATACATACTCGTCTCTTTTCGATATTCTAGATAGAATTAAGCTATTTTAATTATAGTACTTAGTATAAAATTCGATAACAATCCCTGTGGAGACGATAACCCTACTTTCAAAACTATACTAAAACTTGACACTGTACGCTTGTGGTAAGAATTTCTCGATCAAGGTTTTGGCGCCATTGCCGGGGATTGTTTTATCCTATTTTAAACTAATAATATTACCAAGTAGTCTTAATCCTAATCTATACTAGTTTAGGAATTATAATTTCGTGTTTCTCATTGACTTGTCTGTTTATGCGAGATTCTAAGGATATTAATTTGCTTTCTTTTGATCCAGAGATTGAAAGGACACTTCGAGCACTCAGAGCAGCAAAGCGAGCAGAGAATCGAGCAATGGCAGAATATAGGGAAAATGAGAATGCCGGAATCCGGGTTGTGAACGTGCCACCACAACCAGAGGCACAAGAAAGGGCAATCCTGGATTATTTTCTACCGTCCGTGAACCAAAATTACTCCGGAATTGTGTGCCAACCCATAAATGCGAATAATTTCGAATTGAAACCGGGTCTGATAAGCATGGTTCAGCAGAATCAGTTTGGGAAGAGTCCAGTAGATGATCCAAATACACATCTGGCCACATTCTTGGAAATTTGCGACACCATCAAGATGAATGGTGTGACTGATGAGGCCATTAGATTGAGGCTTTTCCCGTTTTCATTTCGGGATAAGGCCAGACAGTGGTTATAGACATCCGCCCCTGGGAGTATTACGAGCTGGGATGATCTGACTCAAATATTTTTAGCAAAATTCTTTCCTCCCAGTAAGATACTCCAATTGAAATAGCAAAATCACCCAATTCCAACAGATTGATTTTGAGTCGTTATATGAAGCTTGGGAGCGATTTAAGGATTTGTTGCGGAGATGCCCACAGCATGGCTATGCAGACTGGTAGAGGGTTCATTATTTTTACAATGGGCTTAATGGGCATACGAGGACGATACTAGATGAATCATCAGGAGGTACATTTATGGAGAAAACCCTGACTGAGGCCTTATTTCTGCTTGAAGAAATGGCCACAAACAGTTATCAATGGCCCTCCGAGAGGTCAGCGCCGAAGCTGGTTGCCGGTGTTCTTGAGCTTGATACAATGTCAGCTTTGCCAGCTCAAATCTCAAGTCTGACAAAGTAATTAGCAATCATGAATACTGGTAGCACACCACAGCAAGCCGCGATCCCACCCGCAGCTGTTCACGCAGCCGCCACTCACGAGGCCGAGCAAGTCAATTATGTGAATAACCGGGATTTTAATAATAGAGGTAATTCATTACCAACTCACTACCACCTGGGGCTTCACAATCATGAGAATCTCTCTTATAGCAACAATAGGAATATATTGAACCCACCTCCGGGTTATCCCAACCCATCCAGTTCCAATGCACTCGGAGGTGAAAAGAAGTAGTCGCTAGAGGAGATACTCGGCTCATTCATCGGAGAGACCGGGAATCGGATGAACATGAGTGATGCGCAGATTGATAGTCTGAGTACTAAGATGAGCTCAATGGAGACGCATATCGAGTCGATTGAGACACAAATGGGTCATTTGGCTACAACAGTGAATTCATTGCAGCAGAAAGGAAAATTCCCGAGTGATACAGAAGTTAATCCGAGAGAGCACTGCAATGCGATTTATGTGAAAAAGGAAGTGAAAATCCAGCATACCCCCGAAAAATTGCCTATTTATGCGAAACCACTAGAATCCAAGAAAATGAAGTTGGAGGAGTTTGAGACTGTCTATTTGACAGAGGAATGTAGTGTTATAGCGCAAAGTAAACTACCTCAAAAAATGAAGGATCCAGGGAGTTTCACTATTCCCTGTACTATTGGAGGAGAGTTCTTTGAAAAGCCACTTTGTGATCTTGGGTCCAGTGTAAATCTTATATCTCTCTCTGATGTTACGAAGCTTGGGCTCGGGGAGATGAAGCCGTCCAATATCACCTTGCAGTTTGCTAATCGATCCATCGCCTATCCTTGGGGAATCATTGAGGACATGTTGTTAAGAATTGATAAATTTGTTTTTCCCGTGGATTTTGTAGTGTTGGGCGTGAACGAGGACAAGAAAATACCCATAATCTTTGGGCGGCCATTTTTAGCTATAGCAAGAGCTTTGATCGATGTAGAAACGGGGGAGCTAACTCTGCAGGTAAATCAGGAGGAAGTCGTATTTCACCATCCATCCAACCAACAGGTAAAAATTTAAATCAAATGATGGTAAGCAGATGGTTGGGAATATAACTGAAGACATTGGAGGTTGGGAAGTTTCAAAAGGAAATGTGGATAATGTTCTAATTGGAGCTCCAACTTGAGGATAATCTGACAAAGTCCGGCTAAAAACTGTAAACTTAGCGCTTCTTGGGAGGCAATCCAAGCCCCTTTTATTGCTTTCTTAGTTTTAATATAGTTTAGTAGTTGTTTTTGTTTTTCTGATTTTTACATTTTTAGGAGTAGCGTGTTGCATCAATTCCTAACCCCTTGTGTTTGCAGGCGAGCGAAGCGTTTTCTTATCCAGTTAAAAAAAAAAAAGAGGGCCGTGAGAACCCTGCTGCAATGTGCAGCAGGTATCTCATTGTTCAAAAGCCAGCGCCGTGGCCCCTTTCGAGGTTGGAGGCTGGAACATTCTTTGAGGCTTGAACTGAGCAGGTCTCCTTCTATTCTCGACCAGCCGTCGCCGTCACTCTTTATTCGCCCGGGTAATCTAGGTAGCCGTGCTACCCTTATCCTGTAGTCAAAGTGTACAATCATTGGATTTTCTTTCTTGCTCGCCCTTAGCAGCGGGAAAGGAGTCGATTTCATAAGCTGAGCTTTCCTTAACCAGCTGACCTTACTTCGTAACCTCAACCTACTTTTTTTTCTTACTGTTGGCTCAGGATACCCTTTTCTAGCTTCTAGGGTCTAAAGCCCGTTTTATGAAATTTCGCAGAGATCAGCGGCCAGGGGGCGCTGCAGTGCGCCCGTCTCATCCGTTGCAGGCCCTTCACCCCCATAGGCACTGCAGCGCCCATGGAGGTGCGCTGCAGCACCAGGCCACCCAGGCAAATTTAAAAACAATTGCCCCAGCCTGTTTTTTACAACATAACCACCCTCCTCTTGGCACGGCAACTCAAATACATACACATTCACCACCAAAAACGCACATAACTCCACTTTCATTTTAACAAAGGAGCACTCTAACACCACACACACCACCTTTGTCTCCTCCACTCACTATTTGGTAACTTTGCAACTTCCAAACCCCACCCCATGGTTTTCTCCATCTTGTGATTTTTGTGTGATTGGATTGTAGTAGTGTTGGGATAATTGTTGTTGATTTGTGGATTGTGGAGTGCTTGATCATGCTAGACTTAGGCTTGGTGTTGAATTTTGGGATTGAATTGAGTTGTCCATTGTATTTACTATCTTTTCCCAAATTCATGCACACAAGGTGTTTGATTAAATGCCCCAACGACAGTTTCACATTGTTTAGAGTTATCCTACATATCTAGGCTTACCTTCTTGACATGGCACTGTATTTTCCACTTGGGTGCATTATGTATGTACTTTGATTTTTTATTTCTCACCCATAACCGAATTTCGTGGTCCCACGAGTTTTGTTTTCTTGACTACCTTGCTAGGTTACAAAGATGCGAAGCCAAAAAGGACCTGGCCAAGATGAAGGAGAGGAACAAGACCACACCTTGGAGGCATACAACACCCACAGGCTTGTGCGCTAGGACGCATAGTGAGCTTATAAGAGACACTTCATGCACGTAGTAGTACCACATGACTTTGATAAGGAGCTTTTGCTCCTCGGCTACCAGGAAAGTCTTTTTCCCACCTCTCCATTGGGGACAATGTAGTTTTAAGTTTGGGGTGTGTAGTCTATTTTTATTCATCGTGTCGAGTCTTGAGTCAAAAAAAAAAAAAAGAGTCCAGAGTCGAGTCGGGTCGTTTGTAAGACTGTAAAACTGCATGACTAAGTTAATTTGTTGAATATGAGTTGAACGGTCAAAAGAGCATGTATTTGAACTGTGATCTATTCTTCATTCCATTAATTCCATCTATGTGATTAACTCTGTTTATGTATTTGGGGATGATTTATGTGATTGAGTGTTTCTTGTATGATCCCACCGAGTCTAGAACTTGTATGATCACTAGTCGAGGCAAAATCCTAGGTGAAGTAACACTAAGGAAGTGATTTAGGCCATCTTTGAACAAGCTAGAGCCTAAAATGCCTACCTTTATATTATATTTTCCCTAGTGTCCCCCTTTGAGCCTTATAAACCTGTTTCTTTGGTAACTAATCTAATACCCACAGCCTAAATGTGAATATCCTAATTACCCATCACTCATACACACAAAGTATAGAACAATGTTGAAGGTTGAGGAGGGTATAATGAGAAGGGTATGTGTTTAATTGCATGAAATTGCCCGAGAAAAGAAAAGATAAAACCCCATGTGTAAATCATGCAAAAGAATAAGTTTGGGGGTTACGGAAAAAAAAAATCGAAAAATCAGCGATATTGAGGTTCACAAAGTAAGAACATTGGGGATGTCAAAAAGTGAAGGGTAGTTATTAAATGGTGATTTGAAGAAGTTGATAATTGTGTGTTTGGGTGATTTGAGCCACTTAATCCTATATTTTCCTCCCTTACCCTAAGTCCACATTACAAGCTTTGAAAGCCCTATTGATCCTTGTGTTACATTAGCCTACATTTGTGGAGATTAGTGTGAAAGATAAGCTTATGGAGTCCCGTAAGCACATCATTTTTATATTCAGAAAGTGGATCGTCTTGGAAACACTTGATTGCGTAAACCTATCTGGATAATGAAAACGGATTTGGAATGAACATTCCACCTTCATGATCACATTGTGAAAACACGTGCTTGATTGATAGTGAAACGAAATTTGACGAATTGAAGTTTTACAGTTAGTCTGTTGAGTTAGTCATCTTTATTTTTGTTTCCTTCATGTTCGTTGTTTTATAGAGTCTGTAATTGCTTGAGGACAAGCAAATGTCTAAGTTTTGGGGTATTTTGTTAAGTTGGTTTTATACCAATGTATTGAGTATTCTAGACTACGATTTTGGGTTGTTTTCGAGTATTTTAATGTCGTTTGAGTCGAGTTCGTGTCATTTGTTGTCGTTTGAGAGTTAGGAAGGTCTTGGTAGCAAAAATTGAGCAAGAATGGTGAAAAACGTGTTTGGACGGTGAAGATCGCAATTTAGAAGTTGAAAAGCGGAAACAAATAGGCCACCAAACGAGCACCGTAGCGCCAAAACCTCCGCGCCGCAGCGCGGGGGTCGAAAAGAGTACATCGGCGCAGGGCAGGTGCACGCTGCAGTGCCATCCGGTGTCTCTGCAGCGTGCTAGCGGACGTAGGACATGCCTACAGGTCGCACCACAATGCCCGATAGGATGGTCAGAATGTCGCGGTGCCCGGGGCGTGGAGAAGACATGCGGGCGCGCATCGCACAGCGTCATTTCAGCCGCCACAAAGACGCTGTGATGGGCCTGAACATGGGCTGAGATATTTCTTGGGCCTTTTGACGGATATTGAGGGTTTTAAGCCTATAAATACATCAGTTGGATGCACAAACAAGGAGTCGGACATTATTTTGAGCACAACGCAAGGCTAGAGACACAGAGCTAGGGTTTGAGACAGCAATTGAAGGCACTTCTCATCTAGACACAGAGAGAATTCCTTCTCTTCTGTTCTCAATTCTTTCTTTGATTTTCTTTGTCATTTTTTAAGATGTCTAATTATCTCTTCACGAGTTTTTGTACATCCATTATGCGCTAAATCCATGTTTCTAGGGAATTGATGTAACTTACGTTTCAACCTATATTTTGATTTCCAGTTTATGAAATTCGCATGTTAGTTAATCTATTTGTGTTATTTGATTTGATTGCATCTTGATTAACTGATCAATAATTTAGATTATTTGGTGTGTTTGATTTGACACTCGAGAGAGGTAATTGAACACCTGGCCATAGAATAGCACAACCTAGGGTTTCATAGAACCGAGAGGTTTATGAATCTTTTGAATCCAATGATAGAATATTCATTGAGCGTATTAGGGTTTAATTTATGATTTTTATAGAGATATCGAAATCAGAATTGGAACCTAGAATCACTTGGCACTCGAGAGATGAAGTGATAAATGGTAGGAATATTGGCTTATAGATTAATAACTTGTGATTAATGAACTTGATTGAAAACATAGGGGATAACTAGGTGAAATCAACCCTCTAGAATTCATATCTTAAGTGTTTGATTAATTGTCTTAACCAATTGTTAGTTTATTTTAGTTTTATTTTTAGTTTAATACATACTCATCTCTTTTGGATTTCTAGATAGAATTAAGCTATTTTAATTATAGTACTTAGTATAAAATTCGATAATAATCCCTGTGGAGACGATAACCCTACTTTCAAAACTATACTAAAACTTGACACCGTATGCTTGCGGTAAGAATTTCTCGATCACCATCCCCCATGTGCTTCGTCGTTTCCTTTTCTTATTGGTTCACCCGCCCTCTCCTCTTTCTTTGTCTTTTTCTTGTCTTTTGTCTCACATTTTTTTCCTTTTCCTTTCTAAATCTCGTCACTAAAAAGGGGTTGTTCATTGATTGGGATTGATCTGCTTCGCTCGGCTTCCACCCTTCCTCCATATCCTTCCTGCTATAAATGAAGGAAACCTTAGACTCCTTATACCCCTGCCTTTCTCTGGCTGACAAAGAAAAAATCAGTATCGACGGCAACTCAATCCTCCACGATACTCTGAATATCTCACATTCCCGAGTCAGCAAGATCCTTGCCCCGCGCATCATTATCTTCAACCAAATATCAGCACTCTTCAAAAATTTGTGGAACCCCAAAGGCAGCTTCTTCTAGCAAACCATTACACGTCAATACTATCCAATTCTCCTTTGGAGATGTTGTTGATAAAAAAAGGTTCAGCTTGGGTCCCCATGGCTGCTCGATAAATATCTAATTCTCCTTGAAGAAGCGAAACCTAATATGATTATCTCCAGTTTTGAGTTCAAGAAGTCACTCCTTTGGATCCAGCTTCATGACCACCCTTTCGGATTAATGTCCAGAAAATTTGCTAAGGTAGCAGGGGACTCGATGGGCTCATTTATAGATGTTGATTGCGATTCATCTGGCTTGGTTATCGGAAAAGTTTTGGGCATCCGTGCTGAAATTGATAAATCCAAATCCCTCCGGAGAATCTTACAAGTCGACTACCAGTCCCCAAAAATCACAATTATACTCCACTATGACAGACTCCCCGAATTTTAATTTTTTTGCGGAAAAATTGGCCATATCGTGAAAGACTGTGATGCTCATATTCTTCATGCCCCCAACCAGAAAGATCATTTTGAATTCGAAACTTGGCTTCGTGCCTCCAACACCATCAACCCCTTTCTTCTCAAATCGCCTCACTCCCCGCCCTCCAAATCCTCCATACACCAACAAACACAATCCTAAAGCTTCATCAGCCATCCTCAGCACCCCACTACTTTGACGTAAAAATATACAAGTGGCGGACAGGCTTACTTTGGCGTAAAAATATCCAAGTGTATCTCCGTATTTTTTGAAATTTCTTCATAGATGTTGATTTGTGGTTTGTGATATCATGTGTTCGCATTACGGGAGTTTACGGCGAACCCGACGTCTCTCTTCGCCAAAGGTTTTGGAACCATTTTGGCAGCATCAATTCCTCCCCTAACACCTCGTGGCTCTATTTTGGCGACTTCAACGATGTCTTATCATAGTCTGAATTTTAGGGCACCAGCTTACGAGCCGATTGGCAGATGCAAGTTTTCAGAGATGCTCTATCATCCTACTCTTTATCCGACATGGGCTACAAAGGTTATCCTTTCACTTGGCAAAGATTATCTATTTACCCCTACACGCAATGTGCTCGTTTGGATCGTTGTCTTTGTAACGACCCTCTTAGATGCATCTTCAATTGGAAATATGTCACTCATATTCTAACATTCTCATCAGACCATCATGCAATTTGTATTCAGCTCAATGGTAGCCTATCCCCTCTACTTCTCCACGTCGCAAAAATATCTTTCGCTTTGAAGCTTGCTGGATTAAAAAAAGGATTGTGAATATATCATCAAAGATAATTGGAATTCCAGATTTGACTTTCTTCAAGACATGATCCTTCATTGCTCCATTAGCCTCTTAAACTAGAGCAAACTCTCCGGGGCCGACATTGCTCTAAAAATCAAAGAGGTGAAATCCAAGATTATCTCACTACGTGAGGGAGACATCATAGTGGACACTAAGCTCCAGCTCACGAATTAACTACCCTCCATGACCATCTCCTTGAACAAGAAAATATCAAATGGAAACAATGTGCTAAACAACACTAGTACAAAGAATGAGATCGGAACTCGTCATTTTTTCATAATGTTGCCTCAAAAAGACATGAAATCAACCATATCTTTGCACTTAAAAATTCCTTGGGCCAACTCTTTTCTGATGAGGTATTTATCGAACACATTATCACGGACTACTTTGAAAATATATTTTCCACATCCTTTCCTTCCCCCAATGACTTGCAGAAAGCCTTGAAGAGGGTGAGACCCGAGTATCGGCAAAAATAAACAATCATCTCACACAACCCTTTAAAAATGAAGAGGTCATAAAAGCTCTTGAAGACATGCATCCGTTCAAGTCCTCTGGCCCAGACAGTAGGAGCCCTAATTTCTTTCAAATATTTTGGCACATTGTAGGTAAAGATGTTACCTTCTCTGTTTTAATTTTTTTGAACCACATGATTCTAACCCCTGGCACTAATTTTACGCATATTGTTCTTATCCCAATAACTAAAAATGATGATTCCATGACTCAATTCCGCCCTATTAGCTTCTGTAATGTGGTTTATAAAATTGCGTCAAAAATCATTGCTAACAGGATTCATACATTCTTTCCCAAAATTATTTCTGAATCTTAATATGCGTTTATTCTGGGCCGACTTATCATGGATAACATTCTTATTGCTTATGAAACTCACCACTTCATGAAAACCCGTACTTCTGGCATCTCAAGACTCATGTCAATTAAGTTTGATATGAGCAAAGCCTTTGATCATGTAGAATGGTCCTTCAGTTTTTTTGTCATAAAGGCTCTTGGTTTGTGTGACTTGTTTATTAACCTCATTAATTGTGTATGTCGACTACCACACTCTCAATTTTACATAACGACAAGGAATTTGGTCGATTGACCCCTCGTCGAGGATCAGACAAGGGGACCCCTTATCCCCTTACTTGTTTATTATTTGCTCCAAAGTTTTCTCATGTATCATGCATGATCTCCAGATTTGTGGTAAAATTTAGGGATTTCTATCTGTCGTCATGGACCTCGTATCTCCCATTTATTTTTCACCAATGACACATTGCTCTTTGGCCGTGCTACAACAGACGAGGCTTTACACGTAAAATTTGCTATTCAGTTCTATGAAAAGTTTCCGGGCAACAGATCAATCTCACAAAATCCAGAATTCTTTTCAGCCCTAACACGAACCATAATACCATCGACAACATCCTCCATACTCTTGGCATGAATCACGTTGATAGTCATGGTAAATATCTCGAACTCTCTTCGGTTATTGACAAAAGCAAAAAATAAGTGTTTTCGAGCTTAAAAGATAAAATCTGGGTTAAATTATAAGGCTGGAGCGAAAATAATTTATCACTTGCCGACAAAAAAATCCTCATCAAATTCGTAATTCAAGCCATTCCGATGTTTGCTATGTCTTGCTTCAAAATATCGGATTATATCTTAAACGACATTCAACGGATGGTTGCGGCTTTTTGGTGTGGAAGCTCTCCTGTCAAGAAACAAATTCATTAGCATGTTTGGGATATGCTTTCTATTCATAAAAATAGAGGGGGACTCCGATTCTGAAACCTCCGAGCCTTCAATATGGCAATACTCAGCAAGAAAGCTTGGTGTATCCTCACCAACCCTTCATCTTTGTTGGCTCGTGTTTTCAAGTCAAAATACTTCCCGAACTATAATTTCTTACAGGTCTCTCTTGGAAATGGACCCTCATGGTCTTGGAGGAGGATTCTTGACAGCAAAAATATGATCTTACTCGGAGCAAGAAAGTTTATCAGGTCTGGTACTTCCACTCGCATCTGGGGTGATCCATGGCTTCCTCGCTCGTCCAGCTTCCTTGTACACAGCCCCTCTCCTTAAATCCTCATTAGGCTTAAGTTGTTGAATTAATAGATTCCCCGAACTCCTCATGGAAATTGAATCTTATTAATTCGATTTTTTCTCTTGATGAAGCTCAATTAATTCTGGGCATACCTCTGCCTTCTCAACCGTCATTTGATCTTTGGTGTTGGCATTTCACTACTAACGGTAAACACACCGTCCGCTCCACGTATCACGCTTACCTTGAACTTATCGCTAGTATATGCTATATGCTTTGGTACCACAGAAACAGGTTCGAACACGAAGGGATTGCACTAGAACCACTCACCATCGTTCTCTCGGCTAGTTGTCTCCTCAAAGAATACTAGTCTGCACAATCATGGCCTAAACGACAATCATCATTGCTCTCATCGCATCCGTTGTTCCGCAGTCACGCCTCAGGACCTCGACTTTTCCTTGATGGAGCTATATCATTGGTTCATAACTGCACAGGAGCCGGAGTGGTCCTACATGACAAACACGACTCTATCACCTTCGGTCTCTGAAAGAAATTTGTTGGCATTACCAATCTTGAGGAAGCTGAGTTCCTTGCCATACGTGAAGCCATGATTGCAGCAAAAAACCTTAACCTCCATGAGTTTTCAATTTTTGGGGATCTGGCTTCTGTTATCCTCTCCACTCTCGGTGAAGCGGACTGCCCCACGAACGGCCTATACATTTTTCCGGATATCCTCGCTCTTAAACAGTCTCTTCAAATTACTTGAGTGTACTGACTCGTAGATCCTCCAACGCCGTAGCTCACGACCTTGTCAAATCACCGCTAGATGTTTTCCAATACTTATTATTAGAATGCTTCATCCCTTGTCAAATCATCATTGGACGTTTTCCAATATCGTTAAATGAAACTTTTTCTCCAAAAACAAAATAGTCTTCTCTTCCTTTATTTATTCCTAAAGCCATCTATTAAGTTAAGTTTATTTTTCTCACTAGTAGAAAATGGTATTTTGAGGACTAGGATTTTCAAGCCCAAGCAATTGCATATTTTCCAGTTTACGGACTGCATATTAATGTGGGGTTTACTGTTTTTGCTTATCTTAAATGTTATTTTTAATTGTTAGATGTATGCTCATGTTAAATATGACATGAGACTATTGTACTTAATTGTAAATGAGACAATGGTACTTAATTGTACACGGTACTATGATATATTTTTCATGAATGGTATGCAATATATTTTATACATGTGCATTTAATTTAGACAATTGCGTCCCCACTCGATTGTTGATAGCTCACCCCTTTCATTTAACAATTTTTCAGGTTAGGAGTCCGATGTGGCACGTGGCGGGTGGATGTGATCAGAGTCATGTTTTTTAGAATATTTTTATAATTATTGAGAATTGCTCAGACAATGTTTATTGTATCTTTAATTTTTTCTTTGCGCACATGGATGATAGTTTAACGTTTTCTTTAGTACAAGTTATTTATTTTTCTTTGAAATTAAAATTAGGGGTTTGCCTGATCTTATAAGCTTTTTGGAACATCTTATAAGACGTTTGAGAGCTTATAAGATCTTTAAATTTATTTGGTAATTTTTCTAAAAAAAGATCTTATGAGCTCCCAAAATAAGATGTTAGAAGTTTATAAGTTGTTTTTAGAAAATTTAGGGAATCCAAACTTTTTTTTTTCAAAATAAGATCTTATTTCAACAACTTCGTTTAATTTTGACTATTTTAATTACAAAATTGTCATTATTATCATCTTAAAAGATTTACCATCTTATTTTATTCAAAATAAGATCGAACATCTTATAAGCTTTAAAAATATCTTATAAGACGTAGTATAAGATCTTTTAAATAAGCTTATCCAAACACCATCTTAGTACTCTTTTTCTTTAACTGTACATGAGATATTTCTAAACCTTTTTATTTAGCTAAAAATATATTCATGGTTGTACTCCTTATAAAATTAGGGTGTTACAAAAACATTACTAAGAAAATATATTTTTTTATAAACAAATATATCATATACTGTATCCTAATTTGTATATTTAGGTTCCATTTTTTTTTTTTTTTTTTGAGGAAATATTTAGGTTCCATTTTGAGTGCATTTAGCTAGATTTATAATTTTAGGATAGTTAATATAACAATGTAAAATAATCGACATTTCTCCTTTTGAAATCTGACGTCCACCTTTCAAAAACAAAAGAAAAAAAAAAGGAAATCTGAGGTCCAAAAATTGAGTTTTGCTGCTGTAAATAGTGCTTGAGAGGACAACTGATTTAAGATAACAAGCCCATTGGACTACGAAAAGTTTCGAATGTATTGGGCTGAGCTTGGATTTATCTCGGCAAAAAAGGCGATCAATGTGTTTTAACAGTTGGGCCGCTGAACAATGATTGCCAGCTTTCACTCTAAAACTAGCTAATGTAATGTCTTTTTTTTTTTTAATATTTTATTCTTTCATTTCAATTTTGGAATTGTTAGATTAACGGATTGCTTGTTTTTTATATTGGATTATTTTCATTTCAAGGTTCACTAGAAAAACACACGTAATTTCTGCTAGTTTTATTAAATTTGAGCTATTTTTTCAAAAATAAAATGTAATTTAACTTGTCAAAATAGCGTAAATTTTTAATTCTTAATTGCTACAACCATTTTCACGTTAATTTTCCACAAATTAATTGTATATTGTAATGACTGATATTTAATTTTTTGGCATTTAAAAAATTACTTTGTTATTTATACTGATTTTATTAATCAAAAGTATCCAATTATATTCTTCCATTTTTTAAGAGTAGTTTACCTTTTTAGATTATATAGATAGTATATTGTTTAGATTGTATAGATAGAAGCTTTGGTTTTTAGATTATTATTTAACTTTAGATTATGATAAGTTGTATAGATAGAATCTTTGATTTTACCAAAAATATAGATTTTATATATATAATTATTGATTTTTGGATTATTTATTATCTTTTAGATTACGTATGAAAAATATATATAATATAGGGTTGCTACATGGATAAATATGAAACCATCATATGAATTAAAAGAATGAGGAGTTGATACATGTCTCAAAATAGTGAGGTGATAACATGTGTCATATTTGATTTTTTTTTTTAGTATATGAGGTTACCAAAATAAATAAAATAAAATGTCTATTTTTTTAAGTATGAGTTGAACCCTGGCCTTCAATATCAAGTTGAAAACAAGATCTTTGTCAATTTGGTTTCATCCATGAAATTTGCAAATTACCTATGCTGATATGATTATTAAAAATATAAAAAAACTGGCAACTTTTTTTTTTTAAGGGATAAAAAACTAGCAACTTATTATGAGGTTTTAGTGGCAAATATGTGGTTCATAACTTCATTCTCAAATGCTAAACAGAAAATGCCACATGGGACTGGGAGAGACCATCTTTATATTCTTTTGCATAATCGACGGATGGAACAACGTGCACAAGACAAAGAGCCCAATGTTTTTGTCTTCCCACGAAGGAATTTCAGTGTTTTATATTTGTTTTTTCAGTCAAAGGAAATCCACCTAATTCTTATTCTGAATTCTATTTTATAAGATATTTTTTATTTACATTGAAAATTTGATACACGGCACGAATAAACATATGCATATGTGAATTGTTGAATTATTAATTTCATTAATATTTTTGTAAGCATACACTTAATTATTTCACATGTAACATTAATATATACTACAACAAATGGCGAACTTGAAGTTAGTCTCCTGTTAGACAATCTAACAGTTAGACGGATCCAGTCTAATGGATTTACCCAACCCGCAAACTAAGCGACATAGGCTCAGCGACACAACCCAAGCCCAGCCCAGCCCCAGTGATCCAACGAAATGTCTAATACTTTTTAGGGGACCTCCTAATACTGTTCATTGAGACTACTAATATTTTTTATTAGAAAAACTAATATTTTTTTGGGGAATTACAAAAATCGGAAAAAAAAAAAAAAAAAAACTAATATTTTTCAGAAGAACTACTAAAACGTTTCATGGGGACGTTTCATGGGGACGACTAATACTTTTGACGGAAAAAACTACTACATTTTATGGAGACTATTAAATGTTTTCTAATGAATTACATACTAATACTACTTTTCAGATAGACTACTAATACTTTTAATACTCTCGTGATATTATATCACTGCTATATATTACAAAACTAATACTTTCAAGTGAACTATGTACTAATATTTTTTAGAGGGACTGCTAATATCGGTTTCAGGACAAAAAGGTCATTTTAATATTACAAAAACATCATTGGGTCGGTTTTGGTATCCATTTAAATAGATTTGACTCGTTAAATCGTCTGACAAAAGTTTTTGTTAAAAAAAAAAAAAAAATTTGGAAAATGCCACTGTTTTCCATGTTTTTGTGTGTGTTTGGTGTGATGATTTATTCATATTTTTGGTTTGTTTTATTTACATATTGCATGTTTTAGTGTTATGTTGTGTTATTTTATTGATTTTTTAGGTTTTTTATGAAAAAACAAGTTTTGGGGCAAGAACCATCAAAAAGCAATTTCATGCAACTGCGTCAGTCTTTGTATTTTAAACATAACCTTTTCATCCGAAGTCCAATTAACCTGATTCTCATGTCATTAGAAATTTAAGAGAGAGTTCAACAATGTCTTTGATGGTACTAAATGCAAATGCAGACATTTAAATGGGTTAAAATCATGTGCAAAAGGAAATAATATGTTGAAATCTCGGAAATGATATGTCTTGGAATTTTGGCCATAACTCTCTCTACAAAATTAATATTAAGGTCATTCAAGTGGCTATGGAAAGTTAAGAATAGAGTTACAATCCATAAGAAGACATTAAGACCAAATTCTAAAGTTTTGAGGTCGCGCGAGTGCGCACAAGAAGTGTGCAGTCGCTGGCTGCGAACAGTGGCAGAACGGGCATGGAAGATGCGCAGGCCGATGCACGGTAGCGCAGTTTGGTCCGTGGTCACGCGCGGTGACTTCCTAAATAAGAAATTCGCGATTTTGTTTTCCGTTTTTGGCTTCTCCACCTTGTATAGGACTCTAGACTTACAAATAAAGACTTAGGGAACCCATATTTTCGAGCACCTTTACTTCTTAGCACTTTTAAACATTAGTTTTTGTTATTTTTCTCTTGCATTCAACATTGGGATTGCTTGGGTTCTTCCCATCGAAGTTATTTTGTGGCTTAATCAAAGCGTAATCTTTCTTCATCTTCTTTATCTAATTTCAATTGTTTGGTGGTTATTATTGTTGTATGATGATGTTTATGATTGTTTTCTTTCCTTCAATTGAAATTATGATCTCATCCCCAAGCATGAACTAACTTCTTTGTTCTAGGATTAGAATGATTTGATTTAAACAAACAAGCATGAATATGTACTAATTGATTTGCTTTACTAAATTTAATTACTTTATTTGATAATTGATTGTCTAATCAACTATTGATTATTTTGAGGGAATAATTGAGATCGAGAGAAGATATTA
Source organism: Rehmannia glutinosa (assembly GCA_016081115.2). NCBI lineage: Eukaryota > Viridiplantae > Streptophyta > Magnoliopsida > Lamiales > Orobanchaceae > Rehmannia > Rehmannia glutinosa. The sequence continues at coordinate 119,019,640 of CM071926.1, forward strand.
TTCCTGAACTAAATTTATTTAGGGGGTTAGATATGAATCAGAGATATATTATCTAACTTGGTTAATGAAAATAGCAAATTGGTTATGGATACACCTAATCTGTGAATACGCGAGTTATCAGATTTAAGCTTAGTTTATATATGTTTGTAATAATTGTTAATCGCATGATCAATTAGTTGATATTCTGCTTGTAAGTTTGAAGAGATGATTCTGAAATCCTTGAGGTCTTATCCGCATCATTTTCACTGGGTTTAATTGTGTCTAATTTTAATTGGTATATTATTTATTTTTCTTTAGTTAATTAAAATCATACAAATTTGGTTAGAGTGTTTATGATTTATTTTATGTTATTTGTGTTGCATAATAATTATTTGCCGGCTAAGTCTTCTGCGAGGGACTTTGGTCAACTTGCTACCCTACGATTGATTTCGTGCTCTTCCGAGCGTCACTAGATTTATTTTATGTGTTTAGCGGTCGAACAAAATTTTGCACCGTTGCCGGGGAAGACTTTAGGCGTAATAATTATTGTGTTTGTTTTCCGTGTTTCTAGATTAAGATTCTTTTTGTTTGTTTATAGTTTAGGTTTATTCCCCAGGTGCGTTTGATCTATTTTCCTAGTGTTGTTTATATAAACACCAGAAATGACGACCAATCAAGAGCAACAATCACGACTTACATTAGAAGAGAGCTTGAATTCTTTTATTCAAGTTAGTCAGCAAACACAAGAGTGAAATAACATAAGGTTTGAATCATTGAAGGCCTCTGTTAAGCGAATTGAGACTCAAGTCGGCCAATTAGCTACGCAAATTGGTGAGATAGCTCGACATCTCGTCAATAAGGACACGTTGCCTAGTCAACAAGCACAAGCTCAAGCCGACACTAATCTTGAAATTGGTGAGATTTATGATAATGAAATTGAGTTTTCATATTATATTGTCTCGTCTAACCATGCAGGTATGTCTGAAATGGAAAATAAGGGTGATGCAAGTGAAGAAAGCACTAATGAGGAGGCAAATACGGGATTGTCCTTACACAAAATTGATAGTCCTTGCAAATCTCATAATCCATCCCCAAGTACGCTCCCATAGCAACAAGACCCAGGTAGTTTTATCATTAATATTGCTTTTGGGAATGGTAAGAAAGTCGCAGAGATACACTTGATCTTAGTCAAGTTCACCTTATATCTTACTATTTATTTCAACAATTAAATTTAGGGAAACCGAAATCTACCGATTATGTTTGCAACTTGTTGATAGGTCCTCGAGAGATCCTAAAGGTATTGTTGAAAATATTCTGGTCCAAGTAGGTGATCTTAAAATTCTCATTGATTTTATTGTTTTGGATATGGGGAAGGATAAATGTAGTATTAAGGATCATACTATTTTGTTGGGTAGATCGTTCATGGCCACCACCAACACCTTGATTGATGTTAAAAATAGAAAACTAAATATGAATGTCTTGGAAAAAACTGTGACGTTTTTCAATTTTTGATAAAGCTCGTGGTCCTGCTTGTGCTTCGTTTGATATTGTTGACTCTATCGATTCTGCTGTGAAAGATATCTTATGGCAGGAGATAGGAACACGATGTGATTCAGAATGAATCAGCCGGATAAAAATTCCAAGGTGGTAGAAAAAGTCTGACTCGATGACCCACCATGATTTTCTTAGCTGATATCATCAGGCTAATGACGTTAAAAGAGCGCTTCTTGGGAGGCAACCCAAATATTTTTCCCTTTTTGATTGACGGTTCACGTGATTGCTTTAACTGTTTGCCAATTATAGTACTTTCTAGGGACGTTTCTCTTTCCTTTTGTTTTATTTTCTTTACGTATTGAGGTCATTGCGTGATTTGGGTGCAGGGGAGGGATTGTCATTGTATATGTGTTATGGTTGCATGTGGTTGGTTATCACTAGTCTTATAATTGGTACAACCTTTATAATAGTGTTGATAAAATGACTCGAAATATGTGCCAAATTTTGATTTTTGATTATTTTTGGGGACAAAAACGGTATTTCATAGTTTAATTATATATAATTCATTTTATATTTTGTTTATTCAATAGTAATTGCCCAATTGACTCTTGATAGTTAAACCAGCCCAAAAGAGTCTGGGTTTGGCCCAAGCGGTCATTTTTTCTCCGATGTGGACTAGCCCATAGGTCAAATTCTCCTACACGGTCCATAGGGCCCATCTCCCAGGTATAAAAAGGCCCCTCCTATTAACTGTAAGTAACTTAACTAATAATTATTCTCTCCTACGTATTCAGTATTCGTTTACTGTCTTAGTTTCTCTCTCGTTCACCATGCTGACTTGAGCGTCGGAGGGGCCTTCCTGGGATAATCCCTGGGGCCCTCTAATGTTTGCGAGTGTGTGCATACAAGTTCTCAACCGAAGGAGTTAGCAGTTCAATGAGCAAAAGATGAGAAGACTTCCCCCTTGGGAAGAGGACTAGCTCGAATACTTTCCTCTCGGGAAGAAGATTTTGGTCAACTCAGTTGACTTGGGGGGTCTGCCTTAAAAAAGCAGCACCAATTATGAAATTACACCATGAACTTGATATGTAGGATTTGACTAGAATTGTGAATTGGTCTTTTTGGTAGACAAGTTCAGCGAGGATTAAATGATAGCTTAGGTTGTGGAGCTTGAATTGTGAAGTTTCATTAATGTGAATTAAGTCAAAACCCTGGTTTGATTTGTGTGTGTGCACAGAATTTCTAGCATTGCGAATGAAAAAAAATGATTGCAAAAAAAAAAAAGACAATCTATGATCGGAAAAAAAAGTTATAAAAAAAATTGAGCAATTGAGATTATACTCATCTGTTTGTTGCTGCTTATTAACTATGAGCATTCATGAGCCTCATGTTTGTCTTTTACGTAAAACGGCAGCACAAACATGAGTATGGAAAACCACTCTAGGAACCTTTGGAGAAAATCCAAAGTTTACACCTAGTGGAAGACATCTCAAAAGTTCTAATGGAAAAAAACAAGAAAAGAAAGAAGAAAAAGAAAAGAATAACAAATTCGTGGTTAGTGATTGAGTGGTTTATTGTGTGTAACGAGGTTGCAACTTATAAAAACGGATTTGAATCTTAGCGAGGATAGCCGAACACCTTTGTTAACTTTTAACCTTTTGACTTTTATGTTGATTTTCTTCATCAGTAGGGACTGCCGATTTGTTTGTTTTTGCTAATAAAGTTTTCAAGACCAGCTGGAAAACAAAAAGTGTTCACTTTGTTAGTTTTACAAAAGTTCAGGTTATACTATATAGATAATACTGAGTATAGTCAAAATTATTTCGGCTTATTCAGTCCCGGAAATAACTATGTTTTCTTTCTTTCAATGCAATTTTATTGCATTAGAAAGTAAATTACATGATAATTTCTTGCAAAATTCAATATCATGGAATTAAAGCAAAGAAATGTAAAGTAGTGATGCATACTGCTAAAGCATATATTCTTACAGTGGTAGATAAGGGAATGATAATGTCCTAAGTGACAACTGCTTTTGAACACATTAGGCATGATTGTATTGAGTTTCATGCTAAAGAACAATATATAAATCTTTACACTGTGTAAGGACTAAAACTGATTTTTTTCGCAGACACATTCAAAGAAAAATTCTGCAAATCGTACTAAGATGCCATACAATCATTGTGCAGGTTCAAAACCATTTTTGCAGTATTATTATGGCAATGTAAGTATAAAATACTTATTTCATATAAATTATTATTCCATTCAACTTTAATTTAATGAATCATTGGTTGTAGGGTGACGACCCATCTTACAAAAAGGACCGAATTAGCCTTTTTGAAGAGACACATTACAACAATGAAAAGGGATGGATAGGAGAAAAAGTTGAGAGCGTATATGTAAGTATAAAATTAATTTGCCTCTTTTTTGTAAATATTTATACTTACACTTTATTTAGTTGTTGACAAGTTTATTGATTTAGCATAAAATGGTTCAACTTCGAGATGAGATTCGAGAGTCCAAGTGCGAGGTAGATTTTGGGGATGATGGTCACAATGCAGATGATGTAGAGATTGCTGATAGAGTGTGTGACCAAATCCTTGGACATCGTACGGGTGGGTATATATGTGGGCTTGGGAATGGGCCCCAAACTTCCTTCCTCTTATGTGAGTGCATCATCATCTAGACGACAAATGCGCAACTTAAGGAGACGTTGGAGACACTCAGAACGATTTACAAAGCACTCAGAACGAATTACATAACACTCAAGATGAATTACAGAGCACTAAAGACTAAATTGCAAATGGTCGAGTCAAAATTGGAAGCAATGTTTCGGGCATTTGATAGTATAGCTCCAGGAGTAATGCAATCGATTCTTCACACGCATCCATCCTCATCAGCTCAGCCACCTCCACCGTCGAACTTCCAGTTGTAGATAATATTTTGGTTCTTTGATAAACTTTTACTTTCTTTTGGCTTCATTTGACGGATGAGTTGACTTTTGATAATGTGATGTTCTAAATTCACATTAGCCGGTCTTCTTTAGCAACTAATTAATTTTTACTCATCTTTGTGAACTCTTCCAATTGAACTATTAGTCTTTCTTGAATGGAACATTGATTGCTCTTTGTACGTTTGTCTGTTAGTTGTTGGAAGTTTTGAGCTTCTAAAGGTTTTTTTTTCCTAAACGTGCATTTGAGTTTCCCTTTGAAGGAAAACATAGGTCTTTGTTGTGATCATATTATTCTGAAAACATGTATTAAGAAAGTGCAGTTTACAATAGAAACAAACAAAAAAAATTATAGGGGCGAAATTCGTCGCGAATGTTATTTTATTTTTTCTCATAAATTAATACTTAGCGGCCAAATCGCCGCAAAACAGGATTTTTAGCAACAAAAATTGTCGCGAATGTTCTCTTTATTTTATTTTAAAATTACTAATTAACGGCAAAACTTGCCACTAAATGTTGCATATTGCGACGAATGTATTCGCATTTGCCGTTAATATCCCCAAAAAACTTAGTCGTTTAGTGGCGAATATCCTAGTTTCGCCGCTAAAAGTTGTTTAAGTTAACTGCAAATTTTTCAACTTCGTCGTTAAAGTTGTTTTGAAAATAAAAAATATTTAAATATATTTGCGACATTTCCTTGTTCCATTAGCGATGAAATATTTTGTTGCTATTTTTGGCAACACAAGAGATATACTTTGTCGCCATATTTTTTCTTGACGGCTTAGGGGCGGCAAAATTTGCGGCGAATTATATTTGCCGCAATACATGTTTAGCGACAAAATTTATGTAGTTAGCAGTGGAAATTTTCGCCGCTAAAAACTACTTTGTTGTAGTGTCAATTCAGGTTGGATCTGAGGTGGATAAAATATGGTGTTATGGATTAACGGAATTTTGAATTATATTTGATATTTCTTGTTGGGTTTAAAGATACAATTATTTGTTTGAAGACAAGCAAAAGGCTAAGTATGGGGGAGTTGTTTTGCATGATTTTGTGTGATGATTTATCATATTTTTGGCTTGTTTTATTAACATGTTACATGTTTTAAGTGTTATGTTGTGTTATTTATTGATTTTCTAGGTTTTGATTGAAAAAACAAGTTTTGGGACAAGAAACATCAAAAGCAATTTCGTGCAACTGCGGTAGTATTCGTATTTTCAACATAATATTTTCATCCGAAGTCCAATTGACTTGATTCTCATGCCATTAGAAAGTTAAGAGAGAGTTCTACAATGTCAATTTCTGGTACTAACGACATGATTGGTATGTGGGAATGGGTAGAAATAGAATGAGCATTCTTTGTTTCATTCCCATTCACATGCTTGGTATGTTTTAGTAATGGGAATACTCATTCCCATTGGAATCCCTATTCTCAAAAGTAAGGGAATAATCATTTCTCCTCTCCCCCATGGGTTTAGCTATTCCCAATCATCAAGAATGACTCAAATTTTATTTTTAATAAAATTATCTTTCTATAAATGACTAAAAATGTTGGATATAATCTATATTTTCGAAAAGTAGTGTTATAATTAAAAAAAAGTATTATAATTTAAATATAAGTTATATTTAATATTTTAATAAATCATAGTCAATTTTATTTTTGAGATAAGAAATCATAGTCAATTTCTATCAATATTCAATAGTTAAATCAAAATTTTGATATATAATTATTTTGTTGATTTTCTATATTTTCTTATAAAAAATAGAGATAATTACAAAAAATACCCCTGAGATTTGGGATAATTACATAAAAACCCAGATATTTTTTAAAATTACAAAAAACCTCTTGAGGTTTGATTCTGTCTTACATTTTCCCCCTTCATAAGCAAAAAATATCAAAAACCTCCTGATATTTATAAAAATACTATAGTTACCCCCTTAAATTTAATACATAATCAAACTTGATGATTTTTTTTTTGTAATTTTAAAATATCTCTGGATTTTTTTGTAATTAGCCCAAATCTCGAGGGTATTTTTGTAATTATCCCTAAAAAATATTATATAAAATATTTTTGATATCATAGATATAAATATATATATATATATATATTATTTAGCACACATTAAAATAATCTTATACCAATTTACGAATATCATATTTAAAAAATCTTATTTAAGAGAATTTGATACTTTAAAATTATTTTTCTCAATTGCTATCATTAATTTATAATTACCAATCAAGATATTTAAATCAAGTAAAAAAATCGTCATCCATTCATTTCTCCATTCCTTGTACATACCAATCATAAGAATAGTAGTACTACATCATTCCATTCCTAATGTTATTCCATTCCTAAATTCATTCATTCCCATCTAATTCCATTCATTCATACCAATCATGCCGTAAATGCAAATAAAGACATTTAGATGGGTATAATAAGTAGAAATCTTGAAAATGACACGTCTTGGTATTTTGGCCATAACTCTCTACAAAATTGATATTAAGGTGATTCAAGTGACTATGGAAAGCTAAGAGATAGATCTACAATTCACAAGAGACATCAAGACCAAATTCCAAGTTTTGAGGTCGCGTGGACGCGCACAAGAGGCGCGCGGTCACGCGTTGCGAACAGTGGCAGAATGGGCACGAGAGATGCGCGGCGGGCCCATGAAATCTTGTCTTGTGGCGCGGGCGCCGCGCGTCTTGTGATCGTGCGACATGACTTCCTAAACACGAAATTCGCGATCCCCCCTCCGTTTTGGGTCTTCCACCTTGTATAGGACTCTAGACTTATAAAAGAGACTTGTGGATCCCGTATTTTCGAACACCTTTACTTCTTAGCACTTTTAAACCTTAGTTTTTGTTGTTTTTCTCTTCTATTCAACATTGGGATTCCTTGGGTTCTTTCCATCAAAGTTATTTTGCGGCTTAATCAAAGCGTAATATTTTTTTATTTTTTATCTGATTTCAATTGTTTGGTGATTATTATTGTTGCATGATGATGTTTATGATTGTTTTCTTTCCTTCAATTGAAATTATGATCTCATCCTCAAACATGAACTAATTTTTTTGTTCTAGAATTAGAATGACTTGATTTAAACAAATAAGCATGAATATGAACTAATTGATTTGCTTTCATGGATAAATTGCTTTATTTGATAATTGATTGTCTAATCAATTTTTGATTATTTTGAGGGAATAATTGAGATCGACAGAAGATATTATTCTTTGACTAAATTTATTTAGGGGGTTAGATATGAATCAGAGATGTATTATCTTACTTGGTTAATAAAAATAGCAAATTGGTTATGGATAGCCCTAATATATGCAACGTGAGTTATCGATTTGGCTTAGTTTATATCATTTGTTACAATTATTAATCACAAGATCAATTAGTTGATATTCTACTTGCAAGTTTGAGATAATTCTGAAATCCTAGACGTTCTATCCGCATCGTTTTCACTGGGTTTCATTGTGTTTGGTTTTAATTAGTCTTTTATTTATTTTTCTTTAGTTAATTAAAATCATACAAATTTGGTTAGAGTGTTTAGGATTTATTTTCTGTTATTCATGTTGCATAATATATATTTGGAGGCTAGGTTTTCCGCGAGGGATGACTTTGGTCAACTTGTTACCCTACGATTGATCTTGTACTCTTGTGAGCGTCGCTAGATTTATTTTAGGTGTTTATCGGTCGAACAACCACTCAACCTAAATCTTTTTAATTATACCCCCTCCTCCCACCCTTGTGAAATGCCCAACATATCCCTTTTAGAATGAAATGGTCCCAAATCAACTCTCCCTCTCATTTCTCACGTGTCCTGTCCAAAAAAAAATCAGTTATCTTCCCATGTGTTTCCGTCCCACTTCCCATCTCGATTTTTTCCTTTTTTCCAGCAGTCCTTGATGACACGACGATGAGCAGTTAGTGGTCCGACATCATTCCTTTGTTTTCTCTCTATGGTCTACCTCTGTTATTTGGTCAGATGTTGGCTCTGCTATTCTTGAATTCTAGAGTTTTTTCTTACATTTCTGTATGATTTTTTTTTTTATTTTTTTTCTAGAAAATGTGTTGTTTTATACTTAAGTTTTCATCTTTTATTTGTGCATGAATTGAATTCTTTTTTTTTTGCTCAGTTTTTTGGACTTTCATGGGTTTGGGATTGATGGGTTTTGGTTAAAGATATCTCCATTTTTGCCAAAATAAATTTTAAGTATTTTTAAGTTTATTTGGGTTGTTTTGATATACTCTGGCCGAAAATATTAATATTTGGATGTTTTTTTTGTGATATTTTTATTGGCCCTTTTGTTGTGTTTCTAAAATTTTCTTCATTGTTTGCTTTTAGTTTCTGTCATTGGTTTTTTATGCATTTATGACTGTATGTCGACTATGTTTCCGTGTGTATGTCGACCATTTTTCCGACTGTTATTTGTTTTTTGGCACCTACTACGTTTTCGACCACATTTCGACTAGTATTCTAACTTACTTTATAATTTTTTTGTGTTAAACAGGGACAATATGTCTCTCGTTCCAGATGTAAATAATCAGTTTAAAGACAAACTCTCCTGCAAGTCTCGATTTTTTTGTTTTCTCGTGATGCTTTGTTTGGTTTTGGTCGTATTTTGTGTTGCTGAAATTCTATTAAATATTCTAGCGACTTTATTTATATTTTGTAATGCATTTCCGACTTCTGTGTCAACCGTAATACCCTTTTTTGCTGACTTTACAGCTTACGACCGTTCTTCCTACCGCATTTCGACCAGTATCTTGACCTTACAATTTGTTATTTTGTGTGTTGCAGGGACAATTTGGCTTTCGCTCCAAATGAAAAGAACCAGCTTAAAGACAAACTTTTTGGAGTCATTGGCAGCGAACGATGTGTTTCAGTAGTAGATCTTGGGATGTATATCCAGTTTAGACTTAGATTTTATTCGGAGCTTTTTAGTAGTGATGACATTGTTATTTATTAATATATTGTTATTTATACATTCAACAGTTAAAATTACAAGAGCAGCCCAATAAACGGTAATATAAATTATCCACGACTGACTCAGTTTTTTCCCTATTAGATTGTGTAGACACTTGGAGTCCCTCGACTTTTTCACCAAATAAATTGGTGCCGACAAAAACTCGCCTGTATGGTTTTTCTAATAATTATGAAAATGTGACATTGAGACAATAAATTATGTATTGTTAACGTGAAAAATAATTTTTTTAGTCAACTCTCCACAATCTTGTCAAAAAAGCGATTGTAACAAAAATTGTATCAGGAAGTCTATCTCATTTGTGTCAATAAATTTTTCAAGGCACGAACTCGTAAACAACTCAATGTTATCCCTCTTCAAACCATCTTTTATCACGTGCATTGTATTGAATAGATGTTGACATGAAAATTTGGCTTTAAAATATCTTTTTTCACGGGAACGAGAATCATCTTTTACATGTATTACAGAAAAAAGTGTAAGGTCGGTAGACAGTCGAAAATTACGAATATGAAAAGCTTAGTCAGAATATTGGTCGGAATGGTCGACAAACTGGTCGGCAGACCGTGACAGTATAGACAACTACAATACAACAAGCAACCAAAATCAGAAATACCAACTATTCCAAAATCGTTTTTCTTCTTTATTTTTTTTAACATTATAAGGTGGTGGGAATGAAAAAGAACTGGCGGCGAAGGAATTGGAGGAGAATCAGGTGGTGTCGTGGTCGCCTCCACCGCCGACACTGCAAAGTTCTTCGAGCAATGAAGTGTCTGTCGGCAGCGAAAGTGTTGGTTTCGAGGAAGCGCATCAACCTTCAAATTGATTCTACAGATGAACCTTCCGATGTATGATTTTTTCACTAACTTTTTTCATATTAACTTTTAGGTTATATGTGTGTATATATTTGTTTAACTGAAAAAATAAATTAAAAATGAAAGAATCCCAAAGATTTTTAATTTTTGGTACTCGGCGGTGAGGATTTTGGTGTTGTAATTGCAGGATGAAAATGAGTCTTCGTCTGCACATTCGATATCCGTAAACCGCCAGCATACAGGGGGAGGTGGTGGTTGAAGAGGAGGCGAGTGCGGTGGATTCGATATCCAAAAGAATAACAACTCCATAATATTTAACAAACTAAGGGGTATGTTGGTTTTTTTACAGAAGTGAGGATTACATAATTATAAGGATTTAGGTTAGAAGACATTTTTCAAAAAATTTTATGAAAATGTGGCATTTTTCTAAATTTCCCAAAAAGATAATGGGAAAAAGGACCGTGCAAGCTAGTTCTCGAACGTTATTCAAAGTCTTTTTGTTATTTCCACTTTTGCCACTACATGTTTAACATTCAAAATTCAAACTGTAACGACTCCAAAAGCTAACGGATGCCCAACGCTATGTCCCACCCATGGAAAAGTTGTCATAAGAAGAGAGCCTATTTCTGTATTTCAAGTTAATTCGTTTATTAAATTTCCTTTAAGGTAAATGGTATTTCATTCCTCTCAAAAAAATAAAATGGTATTTATCGTTTGATATTTTTATCTCTTAATATATAATTTAAATTAATTGTATTACTTTCTGCTCTTGGTCAAACTTGACATGAATGAATTTTAATTGAAATAGAATCATACATAAAAATGATTCTAGTAATATATGATCTTAAATGGATAACCCAATATGCTCATATGCACCCTTCTTACATCCAATTTATATGAAAAATCGTGTTAATCTTACATCTTAATATACTATATGAATGTCTATGTCAATTGTAAAACCATCTTATAAATTATACAGATAGTAATAGTAACTACATATTAATCAGCATAATTATAAATTTATAATCACTAATTCGCGGACGCCACGCCACCGCCAGCCAGCCCCCATCCCAAAAATAATTAATTAATTAAATAAATGAATAAATAAATAAGTAAATAGTAGTCTTGCTTATGGAACTAGTTATTACACAGCTTATTGTCAGCTGTCTTTCGCCCTCCAAAAACACACACCATTTTTCCTCTCCGCGTCTCCCACTCTCCTTTCGCTCTGCTCGTTCACACACACACACACACACACACACAATTATACGTGTAGATTTCTCTCTCTCTTTCTATATATATATAGACTTTAGTTTTCTTTACAAGTACATTTTCTCTCTCTTCATTCATTCTCATGTGTTTGAATTGAAACACGCTTCGTGCGCATTCAGAGAACAAACATGGCAGCCACTACTACCCTTTTCCTCTCCCTGTTTCTCCTCATTCTGGGCCAAGTCCAATCGCAAACCCGGACCCCGGCCCAACCCCAGGCCCCACCACCAGCCTCCGACGCCTGCAACGGAATATTCCTCACCTACACATATACCGACGGGAAAGTAGTACCTCCGATTCTGAGGACGGATCCGGCCCGACAGGCGTACCGCTTCGAGTCTTCGTTCTCCGTACTCAACAACGATTTAGAAGAGCTCAAATCCTGGCGCGTATTCGTTGGGTTTCAGCACGATGAGTATTTGGTCTCCGCTTCGAATGCCGTGCTTGCTGATGGGAATTCGATTCCAGGGAGTGTGGGAAACGGGTCGATTTTTGCAGGATTTCCGAATCCGGATCTGAGAACGGGTATTGAGACGGCGGGGGACTTGACCCAGATGAGCGTTCGGGTCGAGTTGGTGGGGACCCAGTTCGGAGTCGGCCCCCGTGATGTCCCTATGCCCACGAATATTTCTCTTGTGAATGATGGATGGGTTTGCCCCGAACCCACTATGCGAGGTTTGTGCGTGTTTGTGTGTGTTTTTTATATTTTCAGTCAGTGGGTTCTGGGAAATTTGGTTAATTAGATTTATTCCAGTCACCTTAGTTAAGATTTGGATTTGGGAGTTTTTTTTTATGTGTGGAGTTCTGGAGTTCTGAGGGTTTAGTGGATTGGACTAGTGTAGAATGATTAAAGATTAGATTTTACGAACAAGTAGGTTAGTCAAAACCTCTGTGCTAATTGATGTTTGACCTTTTCCTAGTTTTGGACATTTATCTGGGTTTTTGCGAATGAGATCAATGGATTTCTGAAATCTGGAGGTTTTGAGGGTTTGTTTGATGTGAGATAAGTGAGATTTGTTTTCTTTCGACTAGATGAGTCTTCTGAGGATTTTTTTTAAATAAATAAGGGATACTGTATAACTTTAGCAACTGAAAGCTGAAAACACGCACACACACCGAAGCGAAAATTCAGGAACGACGAAGAAAGATTTGAAATTTATGGTTTTCAAACTTTTTTGTAATTTGTTATGTTGATTCAAATGTAGCTACAAATGAAAAAGGTTATACACTGCAGTTCACAGTTATGACATGTAATTTGATATGATTGACATACTTATGAGCCTCATACATTATTGGGGATACAAATTTCTCCTTCAAATTGTGATTGCATTATGCTATACGCTCATGTTTGGTTGTTGAGGAATTAAAGGCGTGAAATATGTAAAGGTCGAATTTTCATTGACTTCTATGACTTGGTGCTATTTCATGTAAAGTTTGTTCAAGTTGAATTTTTGTTTTAACCTGTTATTAGTTTTGTTGTTCTTAGATTCTAGTCTTGAAAATTGAAATGTGCAAACTCAAGCTGCTGTTTATGTTTTCCTCAGGAAATAGGTCAATGGAAGTTTGTTGCACTAGAGATCCCGATTTCAAGTCCAACGTTACCTTGGATGAAGAATTTTTACCGCGTCAAAACGGCGATTTAACCATAATGTACGATGTGACGAGAACATATGAATCCAATTATTGGGCACAAGTTACGATCGAAAACCACAACGCCCTTGGTCGACTCGATAACTGGCAGTTAAGCTGGGATTGGATGGAAGACGAGTTCATTTTCGCCATGAGAGGAGCCTATCCTCTGTAGTGGACACATCAGCATGTGTTTTTAGGCAAACAGGGCCAATTTTATCAGTCTCTTGATTTTTCGACAGCCTTGAATTGTGATCGAAGACCAACTATAGTCGACCTGCCTTTATCCATGACCAATAACTCAAACCTAGGTATGATACCATTCTGCTGTCGGAACGGACAATCTTGCCGCCGGCAATGGACCCCAGCAAGTCGAAATCAGCGTTCCAGATCAACGTTTTCAAGATGCCGCCGAATCTGAACCGTTCAGATCTCACTCCACCCCAGAACTGGGGGATCAGCGGCAGAATCAACCCGGATTACAAATGTGGGCCGCCCGTCCGAGTGAGTCCGACCCAATTCCCGACCGAGTGCCCAACTGCCCCATTCGGCCGCAATCGCCAGCTGGCAAGTGGTCTGCAACATTACACAGCCAAAAGGAGCGAGCCCTCGTTGCTGTGTATCGTTTTCCGCCTACTACAATGAGTCCATCATCCCATGTCAAACGTGTGCTTGTGGTTGTCCGGCTAACACCGATCAGGCGTGTAGCACGACAGCCCCGGCTCTCTTTCTTCCATCACAGGCGCTACTCGTCCGTTCGATAATCGTACCACGTTGGCCCGAGCGTGGGCGATCTTCATCATTTTCCAGTGCCAAACCCGTTACCCTGCAGCGATAACTGCGGTGTTAGCATGAATTGGCATTTGTTTACCGACTACAGAGGCGGGTGGTCCGCGAGAATCACAATTTTCAACTGGGGCGAGTATTCTTTCGCTGATTGGTTTACTGCAATACAGTTGGACAAAGCAGCTCCTGGTTTTGAGGCAGTGTACTCTTTTAATGGAACTTCACTAGATATAGACGGTGTGAATAATACGATTTTCATGCAGGGTCTTCCCGGTTGAACTATTTGGTTGCAGAGACAGATGGCACCGATCCTAAGAAGGATCCGAGGGTTCCTGGTAAGCAACAGTCTGTGATCTCATTCACAAAGAAGTTGACTCCAGGAATTAATATCCCAGCTGGCGATGGATTTCCGGCGAAGGTTTACTTTAATGGGGAGGAGTGTTCGTTGCGAAAGTACTTCCGACGAGCGGTTCGAGTCGATTAGGCTCGTCTGTTTTCTTGTCGTTTGTTTTGGTTGTTATGGTTTTCGTCTTCACGTGCAGCAATAGCGAATTGCTTGAATATACATGACTGGCTTATTTGTTCATTCTTTTGGTTATTTGATCAAATTGTTCCCCTGTGAGGAATTTTTAGATTGAGGAGTTTGCGGGGATATTTTGGGACTTGATTCAGGTTGTTGATGATCGGTTTTAGAAGATTCAACGTTGGCATTGTAACATACACACGTTAGTTTTCACATACTGTTTGTTAAACATCATTTAGCTGAGTTTGATTCCTTATGTTCATTTTTCGATTGTGGTTCACGTCTCATGATATTTAGGGAAAGTGTTAAAATACCCTATACCCAAGTTATAATTAATACGAGTAGAAAAATAATACATCATAAATAAAATACATTTACTAAATAAATTAATAGGTATAAGGATAATTTGGGAAAAACCTTTACTCATTAGCCTTAGAAATGTCAAAACATATCTTTCTTTTTGAAGATTTTGTTATCAACCAAAACAACTTTTTATCAGCCGAAACTACACTCACTGTGAACTGGAGGGAGTAATTGTCACCACAAGGATGAGTAAATGATGAACGCAAAACCAGATTTACATGGGTTTTTCTCAGTTTTCACATGAATTAACTCAACTTGTTGATGAAATTAAAGAAAGTGACACATTTTAATTGCTATTTTCCGAGTCTTAGACTACAAAATATGAACACTTGAGCATTTATCAGATCCAAAAATGTGGCAAGATGTACTGATCATAAGCACAATTGAGCAACATCACAAGCAGGGATGCAAATTATAACAAACGAGTGTTCTGAAAAATTAAATTAATCTGTATTGTACACCCATCTGGGAAAATATTTTACTTATTTGAATTAGAGGCTCGAAAAGTTTGCAGATAGCAAATAACATTATCCCAAAGCTAAAGTAAATGAGGCAATCCTAAAACGAAATATTCACCAAATCCCTGAAGCAATGTTCACCCTAAATCACTTAAGCTACAGCAACCAAAACTTTGCACGGCACGCGCACTATCAGCCACATTTCCTCCATCTTCAATCACAGATGATCCACCTGATCAACCGTCATGTGCTGTGTTTAAGAAGCCTGGCAACCTATTCACACTAGAGTAAGAAAGCAAAAGAAGTACCAAGATCTTACTTATGGGAGCATTGGGAAAAAGACGAGAAGAACTTCCAGCCCTTGATCACAAGACCCGATAACTTCAGCTGTAAACTGCAACTATGTACAAAGTGCTCAAACACGCTAACAGCAAGTGGCATGTTATACAGGAAGATTATCCAAGTGGTAACCATCAAAGCCGAACTCGTTTTCAATGGGTCCCATGCCTTCTTGCTGCTGCAGTGAGGTTTTACTATTAGAGAATCAGTTGAGTCATTTAACAATCCACATTCAGGAGTGTTTGCAAACACTTATGCTTTTAGAGAACATGATTTATTGTAGTAGAAGGAAAGCAGCTGAGAATCAAAAGTTTGTAGTGTTTGCAAATAGAAGCTGAATAAGTTAAAAGGTGTTGGGTGAATACGCTGTAAAAGTGTTTTTGTGTATAAAAGTCGAACCAGAAGCATAAGCAGAAATCTAAAGAACCCCTCCTTGCTCTTAGATTCTGATTAAATTATGCAGAATCGAAGTAGAAGTTGGCATTTGAAAACACTAAAAAGTACTTTTTTCCAGCCAGTAGTTGACAATCATTTATTTAAGTGTTTGCAAACAAGGTTCTAGCCATGTTCCATGACCTACATGTTGATTTTACAATATCAATCATGTAATGGAACATGACTAGAGCAACTATCTCAACTCATCGCCGTCTCATCGTATTTTCCATGCAAGTGGAAAAACCTATGATGCTGATGGTTTTGGAATTTCATCTCATTTCTCCTTCGTATGAAGGTTGCGTCAGGAAGGGCATCCGGCGTAAAACTTTGCCACTTTGCTTTTTGTGTGAATTTGTAGTGTTAACTAATTTTAGACAATTAATTGACACTATAAACTTCACACCACCGACCCCACATAGTGGGATAAGGTGCAGTTGATGATGATGATGATGATGATGATGATGATGATGATTTGCAAACAAGGTTCTGAGGTAAAGAAGCTAACCTGTTTGAGAAGTGCACTCACGAGGTCTTCCTGGCCAAAGTGTTCGTAAGAGGCCATTCTGGAATCCCATATTAGGCAGTCTTTCAGCCTTTTATCCTAAAATGAATTGTCAGAGAAAGACGAGTTAAGCTGCGGACCAACGTTTGGGGTGTTACCAAATCCCTCTCCAACTGAAAAGGCTGCCTTATTAACAGACGGGATCCTGCTTTGTCCACTCTCCTGGTTAGACGGAAACCGTTGCTGAATTAAAACCGACGGTGAAACATCCAAGCCTCCTCGTACATACGATTGTTGGGGGCCTTCAAAAGTAGATCCAATATTTTGCAAACACCAATTCTGGTTTCTATTCTGATTTACACCACCATCGAAAACATTATAATTAGGAACAAAACTTCTAGATCCTTTGACTTCGGCGTTGACTTCATCTTGACGCTTAGACATTCCGGAATTTCTCACTACTGGAAAGCTGTTCCCTTGAAACTCTCTGCTCTGGCTCGAGAAATCTACAACAGGTGACGGCTGGGAAACGGAAGTATATTGTTGACCACAAACATTGCCAACTCCATTTCGACCCAAAACAGATTGACCTACATTGGTATCATTTAAATTTTGAGTCCTCGACTGCAGTTGAACCATCGGCATTATTAACGAGTTGCTTTTATGGCGACCTGAAGATGGCTTGCAACATTCTCTCTTGTAAGGCCAGGAACATTCATTAATTCAAGGATTTTCTTGGACACGGCTCTGCAATAATATCGAAAGTAATGATTACAAATGATAGAAAAATTAATTAGTCAAAGAAATCCAATCGTTACAGAATCAACTATATCACTTCCATTATAATGCAAAATGCAGACACAACTATACACATAAATGCCAGCAGAAATAACATACTTTGGCCAACAAGCCAAAAGTAATGATAATTAAAATGCCAGCAGACACAACGATAACAGAATTTTCAAATTGAGTAATGATTTTCTCTATTAATTTTAATAAAAGTGTAAGTACGAATAGTGATTTAACAAAAGACAATTCCGCTGAACAATGAAGTGCTCTAACTTTTTCAGGTACATATTTTGTTCTAGACGGCATTAACTCAAGTACTCACATCAGCATCTAAATGGATCTTCAGTAAATAACAGCTATTGCTAGGCAATAACAAGTTCTTCTAGATGGATCAACTCAATTGCCGGCAATAAATGGAAGCAAGAAAATGAATTCACTGGGGTTTATTTGGTATATTAGTTTGTAATCTTCTTGTGATTATTATATAAGCCAATGTTATCTCAGTACAAATTCTTACTTGGGCTTTCACGTAAGGAACAGGTATTAAAGGCAGCTCTAAACATTAATGTTTTCAAGATACAAACATCACCATGTTTTTCTTCAAAATTTCTCAACAATCCCTCCTTGCACCCCACACCATAAGAAATGAAAGAATATGGACAAAACAAATGGAAAAGGAAAACAACGGTGAAAGACATGGAAAAAAAACGGAAAGATGAAGGAGATCCGTACTGTCTATTCCGAGTTGATTAACTACAGTTACAAATTGCTGATGAAGCTCAACAGACCAAACAACCCGTGGTTTTTTTTTTCAATGTAGACGTGTCGTCCCTTTCATCCGCTTCATCTTCCTCATCCTTCCTCTTCTTGGAGTTTTTCCAATCTCCTTCATTAGCCGAAGACGAATAATCTACATCTTCAGCCAGTTTTTGCTGCCGTTCATCATCCACACTTCCCCATTGTTCAAAATCCTTTTCTTCCACTCGTGCTTCTTTTTGCGAACCACGTGTCGCCATATGTTCTTTAATGCCTCCATTCGAACTGGTTTTATAAGATAGTCACAAGCACCATGTGTAACACCCTTCATCACCTCACTCTTGCTATCATCCGCTGACATCACTAAAAACCACAAAATCAAAGGTTACATGTTACTTATTATTGCTAATTATAAGAAGGGATAGTTACGAAAAGCCCCCTGAGGTTTGGGCTAATTACAAAAATGCTCAGAGGCTTTTGAAAATTGCAAACACCCCTTAAGGTTTGATTCTGTCTTACATTTTCCCATTTCATAAGCAAAAACATTTCAAAAATCCCCAAACATTTATAGAAATATTACGGTTACCCCCTCAAATTTAAGACAGAATCAAACCCGAGGGGGTATTTTGTAATTTTGAAACATCTGATTTTTTGTAATAGCCAAACCTTAGGTTTTTTTTTTTAATTATCCCTTATAAGATTGAAACAAAATTGGAATGAAATAGAAAAGAAAAATACTGACTGATAACCGGCAGATCCATCTCAAGTCAACATGCTCTAGAAGTCTAAAACCATCCATGCCAGGTATGTGTACATCGCTTATAACAATGTCATAGGCATTTCTGTTATCCCCTAAGAAAGTTTAATGCAATCTCTGCTCGACTGCAAGTCGTAACTGAAAAAAACACCGAAAATAAATAGATTAATCACCTAACAAAAGTGCTATGAATTGGGATATCTTAGTCCCAGGATTAAACACACAAGCCCTATGGATAGGCAAAATTTCGACATTCTCGGAGGTGTGTGCACAAGATCTAAAAACTAAGTATCTACTTTTATAATTTCTACAGTCCTTTCTCTCCCAAAAACTGAAATCATAAGCCATATCATATAATATCAACCATACGTTTATTACTCCAAAATCAAAATTCTCAAATTCTTAACGCAAAATATTCAAAGTACATACATATGGAAATCCGCCATGAAAAAGCAAGAAAAAGCAAAAAAAAAAACATAGAAACTCTACCTTTCAACTAACATAATAAACTACTTTAAAAAGAAGATAACCAGAAACAGCCAATTGCTTATGTTGACATATTACCTTCATCCAGACAATTTTTCAGCATCTTCTCCAAGATCCTTAAACAAGTGGGGTCATCATCTACAACAAGAACTCTCAGATGTGCCGGAAACTGGTCTGAAACTCCATCACCGGATTTCCATGAGGCATTTGAGCTTGTAAAAGGCAGGGGCTTCATTCCAAGGAAGGGGAGAATGATGGCGATGAAGCTACAAGTGCCGTGAATGTTTATGCTTGATTAATTTTCCTGCCTTCCAATTATTTATTTTGCCGTATTTTGGAGTCTCATATTAGTATTTGTTTTCTGTTGGTGTCTTAAGCTAGAAATTGGTTTCTTTTGGAGTCTTAATCCTACTTCAAGTAGGAAACATAGAAGTAGCAGCTATTTAAGTTCTTTCCCTTTGCTGTAAAAACCGTTGCTTTTTGATTAAGAAATACAAAATGAGGGGTTTCTCTCAAGTTACTCCCGTGTTTACGCTTTCGCTACGTCATTAAGCTAAGTAATTTCATTGACCATCGTTTCACATTTGGATATAAGATTAATGCAGGTATTGAACTTCCTCTTTTGCAGCTTTTATTATAATTTTTAATCGATTTTGTTACATTTTCAGCCTTTCAGATTGAAAAGTGAAAGAGCAAAAAAAAAAATTTAATTAATTTTTTCTCCATATCTTTTTACTATGAAGCTTCACCAAAGTAACAGTTAAGAAGAACCCAATATCGGTAAAGTTCACCCACTTTAAGGAAACTTTAGGAAGATAGCTATATTAGTAGACATCCCCCACCCTCCCCCCAACTCCCATAAGAGATAGTAAATAAATAAAAATAAAAAATAAAAAATAAAAGAAAAGCGAAATCCAACTACCACCACCAACGCTCCGTCTCTGGATGGTAAAGCCGGTTAAGGTCTAAAAAATTAATAAGGTTGCATTTGGATGGAAGGATTTGAAGGTAAGGGTAAAAATAAATAAATAAAAGAAAAATAAACAAAAATACGAGATAGTAAATAAATAAAAATAAAAGAAAAGCGAAATCCCACTACCACCACCAACGCTCCGTCTCTGGATGGTAAAGCCGTTAAGGTCTAAAGATTTAATAAGGTTGCATTTGGATGGAAGGATTTGAAGGTAAGGATTTCAAACATATAATAACAAATCCATTGAGTTTGTTTGAATAATCTCAAGCTACAATAAATTTGTTATTTGGAGTCATTTGAAATCCTTTCCTCAAATCCAAATTCTTCCATCCAAATGCAAGTTAAAGGAAAGTGGAGCTGCCAATCATGTAGTAATCAAAATTTTCCAAAAATTAAGTAGCCAATTTCTTTACATAACTATAACATCTGAAACATGTGGGCATTACATGCATAGCATTTCTTGAGCTTATATATCGGCACAACTTATGTAGTAAAGTGTGTCAATGATGAATCTTGGCAAAAGACTGATGGATGATATAACTAATACCTTATGTACTTGTACAGGCAGCAGCTCCAGCATACTTAAGGCCAAATAATCTGCCAAAAATAACAAACACATACACTCTGTCAATTCATCCCATTCAAAGGTGGCAAACCTAAACACAGCTCGATCTAGCTTCTTATTCATATATTATGCACAAGCAATATAATTTGTTAAAATAAGTGACTTAACATAGAGTACAAACCTTTAGAGTAAATAGATTCATACAAAAGCTCATTTATTTGAATACTCCCAATGAATACTCCCTCCATCACAATTGAATTCCATTTTACATAATTATTTGTTCATTTATTTTTGTAAATTTGGAAAAATGTACGTTGTTAACACACTATAGTTATATTCAAAATCATTGAAGAGGAAGGTGAATGCGTCAGTATATGCCCGTAAGCATGTGCAGATGCCGCATGCAATCGATTCTTAAGCCCATGGCAGTTAATTTTTAAGCCAAAACTCTGTAAGAGTAAAGGCAAAAAATCGAGTGATTTGGCCAATGGTCAGCAATGCGGAGTAAATATATAACTACAAGAAAATAAGAAAATTCCAATGGAAAATACACCGTTGGTTAAATGGCCGTTGGAATGGCAAAATTTCCACAAAAATTCCAACAAATTTCAATGGTACTTCCAACAGTATTTGACAGTTGGAATATCCGATCGTTGGAAAAAAAACTCCAACAAATATTCCAACGGTAATTCCAATGGAGTTATAAACTCCAACGATATTTGTTCGTTGGAATATATAATCATTGGAAAAAAAACTCCATTGATTATTCCAACAGCATGTCCAATGGCATTATACCGTTGGAATCAATTCCAACGGTATATTTCCATTGGAATCAATTCCAATGGTAAATTTCCATTGGGATTTGAGAAAAAATTCCAACCCCTTTTTGTTGGAATACTTTCCAAATAATTCCGATGAATTTTTTCGCTGGAATTTTGAAAATTCGAACAGGGTGTCATTGGAATATGTAATGCTCCATTGCTCCCATTGGAATTAAAAACATTCCAACAATAAATTTGATCATTAAGCAAATTATGTCGCAAAAAATATTTTAAAAGCACTTGACCATTGCATCTATTAAAATACTTTATATCCAGTTCAATCGATATTTATCAAAAACTCTTCATCAGCCGTTTCCTCTGTTTGTTCTCCTACTTTCCCTACCCAGAAGCCAAGCTAAAAAGTTTTAATGATATTTTTCTGTTATTGACATTATTGAAGACAAGATGCTAGTCGTGCTTTTTATATGAAATAGTGCCAATCGCAGTTAGAGAATAAGCAACTACATATAACAGAATGAAGTCAGGCATAACTACGAAAGAATGAATGTATCATTTGTGTGATTATATAGTAGTTGAAATTTAGAGTTTTTCGTTACAAGTGTAAGGACA